>JAFEMH010000042.1:117500-1321087 GCA_022495995.1 Adenophora triphylla var. japonica | reverse complement strand
GAGCCAAAGGAGCTCAACCTCACCTAGCCATAGGTATAACTCCCTCTCTCTCTAAATCTCTCGTTCAGAGAAGCTCTCGATTTATGCGCCTTCGGCCGCTCTGGCAACCGTTTCGAACAACGTTATCGAAATGTAGACGCCTCCAGTCTAACGTGGATCCGATAGTGCGTTTTAGCCCCTCGATCCTCTCTCTCTTCCCGTAAGCCAGAAGTAATCACCCAGGGTTAAAACGTGTGTTCCGACCCCCGTTCCGTTTTAAGGTTCCTTTTTACGTCATTTACCAATTCCGGGATCGATCGATCCGTTGATCGTCATTTACTTTCTGTCATTTACAATTCCGAGCCGATTAGCCTCGTTGATCCGTTGATACCGCACTTTAAATAATTCTGTCACATTTACAAAGTCCGACCCGTCATTGGATCGTGATAGTATTTACTTTTCCAAAGTCCGAGTCGCAATGCACCGATTCGTTGATCGCATATCATTTAATACGCATTTTTCCAGTAAAATGTCGTTAACAATGTAAGCTCGGTTCAAAACCGGAGTTCGTCCTTCGAACTCTCTTCTTCTTTCAAAACTGCGCGAAATGACGTTTGGCACTCCAAACGCTCATCTTCAAACTAAAAGCCGCCATTTGACACTTAAAATCATTTAATACGCATTTTTCCCGTAAAAATCGTTAACAATGACACGCCCGGTTCAAAAAACCGGAGTTTGACCTTCGAACTCCTTTTCAAACTCAAAATCGATGTTTGCCACGCAAACGCTCATTTCAACTCAAAATCGACGTTTGCCACGCAAACGCCCATTTCAACTCAAAATCGACGTTTGCCACGCGTTTGTCATTCAAACGCTCGCCTTTTCAAAGTCACCTAATCAACGTTTGACATTCAAATCAAGATTAAGCTTGTCATTCAAGCCCCTATTTCAAAACACACACACACATACACGTTTTCGAGAAAGGTAGAATGACTCGTCATGTGAGGCGTTTCGGGTGATCTCGTAATACTCTTCCCGAAACGTAACGTGACCTCCGAACCTAACAATCTCTGGTACTAAAAAAGCTTTTTACTCGTTTTTGCTACCAATAAAAATGATCCCCCGTTTTCAAAGCCTTTTCCTAAGTTTTTGCTACCAATAAAAACGACACCATTTTCAAAAGCCGTTTCTCAACATTTGGGCTCAAAATACAAAAACCACGTGGCGACTCCTCATTTTTTCCTTCCCATGAAGCGAGGTCTCAGACACCAACCCCCCGCGAAAGACAACCGCGTTCCGCGCCCCGCGCGCGAAATCCCGGGTAATTTCAGTTGGCGACTCCGCTGGGGAAAAGATACTTTTTTCAAAACTACAGTTGTTTTCTAAAAAGCCTTTCGTGGGTCAAACTTTCGTTACCCTTCCTCTTTTTCGTGTGTGTGAGTTCCTTTAAACCTCGAACGGTTTTTGTTTCGAAAGGCATTACATTGTCAACTTTTCAAAATCTTACCATGTTTGTGCATCCCCATTCATGTTTGATTTTCATGCTGTCTTTTGAACTGTGCATCATAAATTCTTTAAGACACATTCTGAAAAAATCTCTGTTTTTACTCAGAAAAAGAATTTTAGTGACCGCACACTATGCGCACCTGCTGCCTCGGAACACCGCACTCCACGTGCACTTGCTGCCTCAGTACACTGCACACTACAACCCCTAACCCGGGATGGCCTTATCGCTGCACCCCGATTGGTCCGCTGACACCTTTCGGGGCGCACGGGTCGTCCCAAACATCCCATCCTAGCTCCGTGTAAGCCATGCACTCTTTCTGTCACACTTTGTCCAAGACCCCGGCTTGGTTTTTGGCTTAGCTCGTGTCATAAAGCCTCCAAGTGTATGTTTTACGCTCGGGCTCCCGCTCCGAGTCAAGCTTCGAGAGTTTGAGACCAAAGGTCGTTCCCGACCCGAAGTCTCGCGCTCTTCAGCCTTGACTTTGACGCGGAGCTTCGCCGAAAAATATACCCGAAGGTTCAATGTGACGCCGTGTCACCAAACCTCGTCGTATGTATCGTGCGCCCACAACTTGGCCAACGCCAAAAGCTAAGGTCTTCGCACAAGCGAGTCAGAGAGGTCATGCCAAAATTTTGGCACGATCCCCGCCTTAACTTAAGGACGTTGACTTCGATCGTGGCCCGTGCGTCACATACGTTGAAAGTGTGCGTGATCGCACTAGCCTTAAGTTCACTTTTTCCTTTGTCGGTGGAACTCGCTTGCCTTATCAGACACCTCGCTCTAGATAGTCCGTCCCCGAGAAAGATGATCTACAATGGAAACGAGGGGCTTATAAGCGTAGCGACGAGATCCACCGATTAGAGCTCTAGGATTAGTTGCGAAAAGAAGACTCGCTCTTTTCCAACCGATTAGGACTCGAGAAAACGCGCTTTAAGTAAACATTAATCGGTAATCGCACATTGCACAAGCCCGAAACCTTGAGCCAAATACTCCCTTTCCGAAGCCTAAACCCTTTCCTTTCGTTCCTCGCACTGAGTAGAAAGTGGTTCGTATTTACGGGTCGGCCGCCGCCCAGATCACCTTTACTGGCAAAGACGCAGCTTCTTCGGTTCCCTCGCCCTCCTCTAGAATTTCCGACATGTCTAGCTCACCGAGAAATCGTGACGAGGATCTTTGACCCCGCCACCGGTAACGGATATGACTTTGGAAGAAGCCATCCGGGCTTGTGCAGGTTCACAAGAGGCGTAAAGAAGATCGCAGAATTTCGTGGTACAGCCTTCCGAATGAGCGAGGTATAGCAAGCCTATCCCCAAGTCGTAGGGTACTTTTGTCCTCGGTCGAGGATGACGCATTCCCCGAAACCAGCTTCACCAAGCCTTTCAACTGTGTTCCTCCCCCGCCAACTTACGGGATGCCTTCCAACCAAGGAAACAAATGACCTAGGCTCCACATTGCTACTTCTCGTGGCAACCCCGTCATTTTTGGCCGCCCTGCTACTCCTATCACTCAATACCACTCGCCGCACCGCTGGACCATCTCAGATGCCAATATCCTCAATACCTCCCCGTGTTCGCCCTGTCAGCTTTATACATCGAATCCCTTAAACACCGGGGACAAACCCCGATATAGTTCGTAAAAGGCTCCCATATACCACATATATCAAGCCTTCCACCTCCAATCACTACCGCTCACGTGGTAGCACTCCGGCGCCGAGCCTCACAGCCCACCACCGGACCCAACCTTAGCCTCGGATGGTCGAAAGCGTATGAAAGACTCCGAAAGCCACTCATGAGCAGCCTCAAAGCAGTGAAATGCTCAAACCACCTGATCCGGAATGGTCACGCCTCTCCCTACCAAGTTCGTAATGCCGGGAGATGGACCGATTCGACTGAACCGAATGTCCTCAAACGCACGCCGATACCTACGTTCTTCTAAGATGAGAGCAAAAGGAGAAACCTCCAAAGAATGGCCGACCACTTCCAAAGATACGCTCAAAAGTTCATTACGATGGTTTCGAGGGTCAAGCCTCTGATCGCTACACTCGGGATCGCATCAAGAACATCTTCCCGGAACGTACCGATCCAATTTAGAGTGGGAAACAAGTCGTGAGGACTTAATCACCACCGAGCGTAAAGCGGATGAAAGTGTTGGGGAATTCTACAAGAGGTGGAGCTGAAACTCTCCGAGATCATGGAGCCACTCTCCAAAGAGGAACAGTATGCGGATCTTCAAGTCCCGCTTAAGACCGTCCATCGAACTCTCATCGCTCATCATTTCTTCCTGCATCTCCGAGCCATGGTCAATGCCGGCTCACATTTCGAGAAGGATCTCAAGGGAAAAGTTGGCTACCGCAAACGCCCATACGTATACCGCTCGCCAGCTTGCATTCAATCCCGCACCGGCTCCCAAGAAAGTGGAAAGATACGTCTGTCAACTACATCCATCGTGGACAACAATGGGCAACAAAACCCACCCCGCAAAGCAACAATTCTACTCGTAAGGTACTTATCGTACACTTCGACAAGTTGGACATGTCACCGAGCAAGATGCCGAAAGTGGTTAATCAAGGAAGGTCTCCTTAAACCCGTTGCAAATTACCAACACAGAAATCACGTAGCCAATGCAGACAAGAGCAAATACTGCGCCTTCCATCGCATCACGGCCATACCACCGACAACCGCGTGGGGTTACGATACGAAATCCGTAACTTGATAGAAGAAGGCAAGTTGGGAGCGCCCCCGTGGCCCAATACAGCCGAAACCCTTTTCCGAACAATAACAGCGTGAATTCCATTGAGTGGGTGCCCAAGAAGATTGCCATGTAACTGGGCCCGCCTCTTCCAAATGCCGGTCCTCATCAAATGTCCACATCGCCTACGATGTTTGTGATCGCTTCCGCTCGCTCGGGAGTACGAGTCTCAAGATATGGTCCAGAGCAATCCTCCGCGAAAACAAGAAGAAGTCCTCTCAACAAAGAATCGAGAGAAAGATACGAGGCCGGGACACCAGCAGTAGGTACACTCTGAGAGACTTCCGGGAGGTTCGACTACTACGCATCGTACTCCACCACCCCTCTCTTCCTCCAGCCATGCAGCCTTTAGAGCAAGTGTGGATGGGAAAGCCGAAAAGTCCCGCCGACAATGTAGCTCGCATCATGAGACACCGGAATATCTAAGATCTGCAATCTTACCGTTAGTCGAAGCCTAACTCCCCGCGGATCGCCTAAGATTCAATTTGTCCAGCCTTCCGAGCTCGGACCGTAAAGGAAGATCAAGGTCAGCTTGGCACCCGCACTCGATCAACGTGCTAACCAAGGGCGGCAACCGTCACAAACAGCCTCAACACAATCCCGAGGCTCCAGCGAAGGCTTTACCTCGCAAGAGGAAGACAGGAAATGGGTGGCTTGATGACTCTCCTTCTCCGAATAGAGACCAGATCTGCGATTGCCGACCGTACGGGCAAGATGATCACGTTCGTGACGAAGACTTACCGAGAGATGCCTCGGGCACAACGAAGCTCTATACATCACTCTCAAGCTCAACACCATAACACTCCCCGAGTATTGGTAGACAACGGGTCGCCCGTTAACGTTCTCCCTCTCAAAGATGATGCGAGCTCCTCCGTATCAACGAAAGTCATCTCGATTCCGTCAACCCGAACTATCAAGGCCTACGACAACCTCGTCTCGTCCCCATACCGGGGACGGTAACTCGGAACTCGGTTCGAAACCCAAATGGTGCCAAAGAAAATTCCACGTAATGGACATTCCATCCGAGTTCACAGCCTCTCGCTGGGGCGCCTGGCCGCATCATATGAAAGCCATAGCCTCCACCCTCCATCGCTGTGTTAAGTTCATTAACCGGCAGTGGAGATCTCGAAGTCATCCGAGGGGATAGTTTCCTCATAGGGAACGAAGCTGAGACAATATCCAAGCGTGTCCGTACTCAGGCACCGAGGTTACCTCCTTCGAATCAACCAAGGGACTACCGGGCAAATCTCATCGTAATCCTCGTAGTCCCGAGATGCTAACTATGTAAACGTACCCGAACAAAGTGCACTCGGGCGCCTCGATACATCAAGTTCAACTGTCCTTCCAACATTTTGGAAGCGTATTGGAAAGAAACACCGAACATCGCCATGATGCAGTAAGTGCACATAAACCCCTCCAATAGGAGATTCGTCGCATTCTTCAAACCAACTCGTTGGCCCCGCCAGGAGAAGAGATCTTTGTGATAAAGGTCAACAAGCACCGTCATTCTCGTTTTGAATGCATGTAAGTCGTATGGGATGTCCTCCACGAGGAACTACCCGCTGCACCTCTCTTTCTCCAACGAGGGGCATGATGTTTTCCTAGCCGCCCCAAAGAACGCACCCGACGCCATACCTGTAAGTACCCCAACTGGATCACTCTTTTCAAACACGGGAAACACCGCACTCATCTCCTCAGCCTCGACACCTCTCCTCTTCTCTCTTCCTCCCTTAGCCTTCGCTCCCCTCTAAGTCCTCTCGAGGCACTCCCGCCCCTTTCGGATCCTTCCGAGGCCTTCCGAGCTCCCTTGTGGTGCTCCGAAGCCTCCCCGAGCGCCTCCCGAGACGCTCCCGCGCTGCCCCGAGGCACTCTCGAGGTACTCCGCGAGGCCCCTCGTGGTACTCCGAGGCCTCGCCTCGGTCTTTCCACTGGCCGTGTCCCGGCTCTTTCCGAGTCAAACCGACGATCCCAAACCACGCCGAAACTCGCCCGAGTGACTCCCGCCACCACAACGCACGCCGAACCTCTCGCCCGAGTGATCCCGACGATCCCCACGCACGCCGAACCTCCGCCCGAACGCAGCCTTACAACCTCAACTCACGCCGAAACTCGTCCGCAGACAACCGGTCCCTCCCGAAGCAATCCCGATCCATACCGAACGCTTACTCCGACCTCAAACACTATTCCCGCCGGAAGACGTACACGAACCAACATTGGTAAGGCTTCCTTCCTATACTATTTCAATACATTTCCATACATAGCATACAATGTAGACATCCGATACAAAGATGCATTTTTAAAAGCACACACACACACACACAACATTTAAAGGATATTAGGGGTATCCGAAAGACTCGCTTTTACGAGGCTACTCCTGGGTGAGCTTCTAATATTCTAATATTCTCTTCCCGGGAGTCATCTCGACCTCCGAACTCAAAATCTCATCACACAAAAACAGTTTAAAATTATCTTTAAACTGATGCCCTTTTTCAATGTTTTGGGCTTAATAAAAACGGCGTGGCGACTCTACAAAATGCGAAAGCAAAACGGCGAGACACCTCCAACGCGGAAGGATGCCAGATGCCGGGGCCGCGAGGCCTTTCTCGGATCCGGGCTACTTCAGTTGGCGACTCTGCTGGGGAAAATTTTGTTTTAAAAACTTTTAAACAAAACAAAAGATTTTTAAAACGATGATGAGGGTCAAACTTTCATTTTACCCCTTCCTTTAACTGTTGTGTGTGTGTGCACGTGCTTCGTTTTTATTTTTACAAAAAAATAAAAATACAAAAAAATGCATCAATATACATCTGTGCATACATTTAAAATTCTTCAAAAACTCCGTTTTACTCGTAAAAGAATTTTAGAGACCGCACACTACGCGCACCGCCGCCTCGGTTACACCGCACTCTACTCACACCGCCGCCTTCGGTTACACCGCACACTATGCGCACCGGCCGCCTGGATACACCGCACACTACAACCCTTAACCCGGAGTGGTCTCCTGGGCCTAGCCGTTTGGTCTTCCTAGGCCTCTTGGGCGCGCACGGGATCATTCCAAACATCCCATCCTAGCCAAGCGTCAACCCCGCACGTTTGAGTCTTGAGTCACACTCGTCCGTACTCGGTTGGTTTTTACTCAGCCCGTGTCCATAGGCGCCTCGGATACATATACCATGCCGGCCATTTTCTCGAGTCAAGGCTCGGAACTCAAGATCCCTTGCGCAAGCAAAGCGATGAAAGGTTATGCTAAAATCTTGACTCCGATCTTGATTTCCGGCTACACCTGCACGATGTTCCGTCCCGGATATACATCCATGCTCGCATGACACCATGTCATCACGCCTTTGATACGTCGCCCATGACGATATGACCTGCCTAACGCCTAACGTCACGTATCCCTTGCGCAAGCAAGGTAAAGAGAGGTCATGCCGAACTCTTGACCCGATCTTGACTCACTGGGCCATTCTGGCTCACTATTCACATGGCTAACGCGGCCAAAACGAACATGACAAAGCTCGGTCCTTAGGTTCGATTTTTCTTTAGGCCGGTGGAAACCGCTTGCACTATAGGACCCTCGCCCGGGCCGTCCACCCCGGGATGTCGAAATACAGTGCAAAACGAGGGGCTTATAGCCGCACGTATGGTCTCCATCGACCCAGATCTAGCATAGTTGCGAAAAAGAAGAGCAATCTTTTCCAACCTACCTAGGATTCTCGAGAAAACACGTTTTAAGTAAATTAAAACAACAAAAAAAAATCAAAAATAAAAGAAACGGAAACCGCATGCCACGTGAGCTTTCCCCTTTTATCCCGTTAGGCCACTCCCGTGTCTAAACCTTGCCCATCACCCTCCAAATAACCGAGAGTGGCCGAGAATCCCCGGAAGCCGCCTTTTCGCATCGAGGTCACGAGGTCCGATAGCCCTTCCAAGCTTCAACGGTCCGCACCGTCCGATACTCCCCATGACGGGATCAACAGATAACAAAGTGAGGGAAACGGAACCCCGCCACTAAGGAACCTCCTGCACAATGGAGGAGGTGCTTCAAGCCTTCGAAACCATCAAGAAGCGCCAAGAGGAACAAAGCAAGCCCGGATCGTAGACACCCCGCGTCTTCGAGGAACATAGCTTCCCAACCCGATGGAACCTTTGTTCTCATAGAAGACGAAGACATACCGGCTCCCGGTTTCTCAAAGCTATCGCTGTGTCCCGCTCCGCCAAGCTACGAGATCCCAAAGAACGCAGCAGCCTTCGCCAAAGCTCCTCCGCATCGGGCTGGGCCAAGCCCGACATGCCCGCCTCGATCGCCGCTTCGGCCCGCACATCAAGCTTCATTACCAACAAAGACACATACGTGCTCGCTCCGCTGTATCCCAATGCATCTCGGTATCCCCAGATTCAATCCTTTGCCTCTATACGAGCCTCGCAACCACAATCAAAAGTCCCCATTCTTACTGTGGACAGCATCCCGAGCGGATATCCCGACATCTCAAGTTTGCCACCCGCAAGTTCGCCAATTGGGGCTAACGAATCGTTTCCCAGCTTCCCAAACACAACCCTTAGCGGACTGTGCAATCACGCCTCAACTTCAACACCCTGTGGTATGGGTTGGTATACACTCAACTACCTCCCTAAGACTCCCGAATGGCGATCCCATCGCCCAATCCACCTCCATCTTCGGTGTCCGTCCCCGAAAATGGTAACCCACCTCGCATACCGGATCCCCACATGGCCCGGCCGATTGAACAAATGAAAGACATGCAAGGCAAGCTAGCTAGTTCTCAAGGACTCCTCCCCGCCTACCGATCCGAACAAAGTGGTCCCTCTCCTCCAAAGTTCAGGATGCCTGAAATGGAAAAGTTTGACGGAATGTAATGCCCAAAACCCACATCGACACCTACGTCCCGGGTATGAGAGCCAAAGGGGCAACCCTCAACAGATGGCATCATTTTCGCATTCCCTCAAATCCACAAAGCACTAAGGTGGTTCCTCAATGTGAAGGCGTAAAACCGCTCCACGTGGGATCGTATCGTTGAAATCTTCCCCGGAGAAGTACCGCGCCAATCTTGAATGGGAAACAAACCGCCATGACCCGCAAGCCACCGAACAAAAGGATGACGAACCAAAGGGCGAGTTCTACAAAAGATGGAACCGGAAGCTAAGCGAGATAATGGATCCACTTTCCAAAGAAGAGCAGATGGACATCTTCCATTCCCGCCTCAAACCATCTTTGAGGACCTTGATCGCCCACCATTTCTATCCGTATCTCCGTGCCATGGTCAACGCCGGACAAAGTTTGAAAAGACTCGAGTCTTCAAAAGGCAACAAAGAACCCCCGCCTCATCTTACCGCTTATCGAACAAACTCTCGGCAACTTCAACTCCCGCCCCAACCAAAGGAAAGGAAGCAAAATGAATAAAAGGCACTACATTCGTAACGGAGCTCAAGTAAAACCGCGATCAAGCAGCCCCCCAAAGAATAGCAACCCCCTCGCTTCCCACAGCTCCAAAGATTTTGATAACCTCGGAAATGCCCTCGGGGTCAAGTATTTGAAGCTTTGGTGAAGCGAAATCTTCTCAAACCACTCGAGAATTTCCAACCGAAGACCCTCAAACCCAACATGGATATGAGCAAGCACCGCGCCTTCCATAACTACCCCGGCCACACCACCGACAATTGCTTCGTACTCAAGCTGTGTGATTCAGGCTCATTGAGGAGGGAAAATTGGAACGCCCTCGTGGTCCCAATACCATCGGAAATCCATTCCCCGTAACGACAGTGGTAAACTCAATAGCCTGACGAAACTCCAAGCGAGAGCACACTCCCCGCAATTTCCGAAACCGTCAAAGATGCCGTCCCGCTATGACCGGGAGCGTGAAACAAGAGTCAAAAGGTCTCGTGACCGGGAATTCCGACAAGAACGCCCAAGGGCCACCGTCTCCCTACGATCTTTGCCCCGCCCAAGGCATACAAATGGATGGATCGAACGTTCCCTGCACGAGACCGAGTCCAACGGTAGCACGGGAAGCGGTTTAGCCTTCATGCACGATGACTTGCCAATATGTGAGAATCGGCACAACGAAGCCCTCCTCATCCTCATAAAGATAGAGATGTTCTTCCTCCCGAACGTCTTGATTGATAACGGCTCCGCAGCCAACATCATCGCTTAAGCACATTGAAACGACTCCGCATCGACCGTTCTCTCGATAAGGCCTTCACCTCTGGTAATCCGAGCCTACGACTCCACCGCACGACCAATCGTAGGAGTCATCAACTTGAGGATCCAACCGACGTATAACCGGAGCCTCGTAGAGAGTCTCCAAGTCGTGGAAATCAAACCCACCTTCTCTCGCTTTGTTGGGACGGCCTTGGATACATCGATGAAAGCAAGATCATCTACTCTTCACCAATGCGTGAAATTCATCAATGCCAACGGAGCGATCAAGTGATCCGCGGAAGCGCAGTAATGGCAAGTGCTCGGCCAGCAAGCTATGACCTTAAGAAGGTCCCGACATGACCGAATACTCTTCCCTGCATGATTCTCCTACCCCGTCCCGCTACGAAGTGGATCCTTACATCCACGCTCTAAGCCGCGACGAGCCGGAAATCGAAGAACTCATGGGACAGATGACAACTCGATATATGCGATCGTGAAGAATGCTTGAGAGAGGATCAAGAGATGGATGCCCTAATGGAGATTGGATCGAGGAGTAGACCCTTACTTCGCCGAAAACCCTCTTGCAACCGGCTCATCACCGATCCCCGTACAAGACAACCCTCTAGCCGACACTCGGATCTTACTGGGACACCCATCACAGCCTAGTTCAATTCAACATTCCGGTGTCCGACCCGGACGAACAATGGCGCAACCTCCTCCAAGGCTTAATCGTGGAAGGAGATATAGCATGTCCGCCGAATCGACATTGTAAACGTCCGTCCAAGCAAAGATCCTGCATAAAGAAGCGTATTCTATGAAAGTGATCAACATCGCAAGAAAATCCACTCCGACCGCCGAATGCTTCGCCTCCTAGAAGTAGCCCTCGCCGACTTCTATCATCAAAAACCCCAAGGACTCGGTGGCAACACTAATGGAGGGACATCATCGTGGGAGCAGCCAAAAACCTCCGCGATCCGGTTTGAAATCGAACCGCATGCAAGCTACTTTCCGGACTCATGCCAAGGGAAGATTGGCCACCCGAACCAAAGACCACTCCTCCCTCTAGAGCTACAAACCCATCCGAGAGTAATGAAGCTCGGTCCAATCCCTCGTCGCCTATAGTCTAGCTTCGAGTCTTGTTGTCTCGTGTATTCACATCTTTGTGTCTTTTGACGGCTTTACGCCCGACGATTGTGAATCTTTGATCAACAATGTACGCCTTTCACGCTTTCAATAAAAGGTCCGACCTTCCTAAAAACCATTTCATTGCATCTCTAACAAATGATGACATTAACTAATCAAAACAGCTTAAATTCATCTATACAAAAGGCAAACACATTAATTAAATAAATGCATCAAGCAAACATTTAAGCATGTTGTCAAACGAGAGAAAACCGGGCCCAAGCCGCCGAGAAGGTTTTAATCACAACGATTTGCAAGATTGCTAAAGAGCCAAAGAGACGCAAGTCCGACGCCATTTCCAAAGACAAACCGATCTTCCAATGCCTCAAGAACAGGGGAAGCCACCTTCATGAACAAGGAAGACCCACACACGTGAGGGGTCAAAACCAAGAGCATCATGGCCCTAAAACGCCTTGCCTCTCACTTCGTCATCCTCGGGACATGCTATACAAGAAACGCTACCACGGGCCACTCCTACGCCGCCGCCCAAGAAGAAGCAAGCAAGTTCATGAACGAAGTCCACAATGGGGCTTGCGGTCCCCACATGAACGCCAGAGCCCCGATGCAAATCATTCTCAGGATGGGCTACTACTGGATCTCCATGGAGGCATTGCATCCACTTTGTCCGAAGCCGCGATAAGTGCCACCCGCTTCTCCAACCTCAATCATCTACCACCTCACGATCTCTACCGCATGACTACACCTTGGCCCTTCGCCACTTGGGGAATTGACGTCATCGGGAAAATCGCTCCGCCAGCAAAGAATCGGTCACGAGTTCATCTTAGTAGCCATCGACTACTTCACCAAATGGGTCGAAGCCAAGTCCTACAAGGTACTTCACCTCCAAGAAGGTCGCGCATTTCCTCAAGGAAAACATCATCTCGCCGATACGGCATCCCAAATGAGGTCATATCGCATACAACGGCTCACACTTCGAAGGGGAATTCGATGCATCGTCGGCTGAATTCAAGATCACACGTCACAAATCTTCTCCCTACCGGCCACAAACAAACGGCGCCGTGGAAGCAAAGAAACAAAACCCTCGAACGGATCATCCGAAAATGACCACCCGAGGACGAGATTGGCCCGAGAAGCCGCACCTTGCACTTTGGGGCTACCGCACACCGCCGTAATGCCCACGGAGAAACCCCATTTGCCCCGACGTACGGATGGAAGCCCTTCCCATCGAGCTAGAAATTCCTCACTCCGAGTGCCGCCGGAAAATGACATCAACGAAGTCGAATGGCTCAAGCCGACATGACGAATTGGCTCGCTAGACGAGCGACGACTAAAGGCCATGGAACACGTCCGAGCCTATCAAAGCAGATGGCTAGAGCTTTCGACAAGAAAGTCAAATCCCGAGACATCGTGGAAGGTGACCTTGTACTCAAAGAAAAGCCTCCCACTCGAACCAACCCATCGGGAAAATGGGAACCCACATGGATCGGCCCTTTCGTGGTTCAAAAGATCTTCTCCTGAGGCGCCATGAAGCTAACAGACCTAGACGGCAATCCCTTCATGAATCCAAATAACGGAAGCAAACTTCGCAGATACTTCGCCCGAAGAAGAACAACTGTGCATCTCTTGGCACTCCATGTAGTGTCGAACTACGTGCACCCGAGCCCTCTAGTCCTGGGAACGTAGGAAACCTTAATTGGTCCTGGTCTAAAAATACACAAAAAGTCAAAAGTTTGAATGTCAATCAAGACCTCCATCAAGCTACGCACTTTTCAAGAACACGCCCCAAATAGCCACCTTGACCAAGTCAAACGACGGCGGCAACATCAAAGGACATCCGAGGGTCACTCAAAGATCAAACGACCGACTGCATGCCCGCTTCCAAGCTGCCGGGCTTGTCTTCGCCTCACGCGCTTCAAAAAAAAAGAGAGCTCGAGCAAGGGCTCACAAAAAAATAAAAGAAGCTCAAGCGTAAGCCGCGAAATTGAGGTCAAGAGCCCGACGCCAACAAGAGGCAAGGAAGCTACGAAAAAGACCGTCAAAACGATTTGTCAAGGGAGCATTCAACCTCTCGCCTAAATACAAAGCCTCAAGAAAAGGGATTGCCGTCAGTGGCCTGCATCGCTTCGGCCCGCGAATGCAATGTAAAAGTCCAAAGATGGACGCCGACAAAGTGCACAATGTAAGCAAAGGCAAACAAGAGATCTTGCGTCTCGACAAAGCTTTAAAAGTAAATCACAAATCACTAACGGTTACAACATTTCTTGATGAGTTCAAGCACGGTCTACTCTCAAGTTCACAACATGCTAAAAGACAAACTTAATACATTTAACTAATAATGTGTTTGCAATGCAATGAATGGATACCTAGGAGGTCATTCCGCGCCATCTCGCGCTTGTCCCTCGCCATTCTTTCCTTTCTTCCCTCGTCCCCGGCGAGTCTTCTTTCGCTCCACGTGAACCAACTCGCGTCTCTCGCTCCGAGATCCGGGGTCCTCCTCAGAGTCAAACAATCCAAGCAGCTCGTGGCTTCATTCGCCCGTGCTTCGGCTCGGATCTCCTCCTCGCGAGCCCGTAAAGAGGACCCTCCCCGTCGCCGGTCAACCCTAGTCTCGTAGTCAAACAAAGTGTCTCCCCGTCACATCCAAAGGGTCGACTGTGCTTCGCACTCCTAAGGCAATAGCTACTACGGCAACCGGGTCCTGTAATCGCTACACGCCGTTTCCAAGACCACTGGGATCGCCCAACACGCCGCTCATACCAAAGCCGTATACCGAGTCGTCAATACAACGCTCCCCGACGTCTAAGGAGTACCACAGAGGGAAAGCGGAATACTTCCATACCCTCGTAAAATACAAGAAGGCACTCGAAGCCGCCATACAAAGAGGAACTACCTCCGCAAAGTAGCAAGGTCATCCCACCAACAAAGGCTCCCGCTTCATCCCAAACCGCCGGAAACAAGCGACGGAATATAGAAGGAGGACCAAGACAAACCCGGAACTCGACAACGTAGGACCCTTCCCGCAAGATCCTCCCGGTCTCAATCCTCCAAAGGCCAAGGAACCCACCAAATGGGATCTCGATGCACCAAGCCGTGCCATCCATCTCTCCTGTGCGGATCGATCCATATCCAACACAAGAGGTCGCTAAGCAAATGACCACGGGCTAAACGACGTCTGAGCTCCTGGACATGGCTCGAAGTCTCTCTCGCAGCCACAAGGTGAGCAAAGCGGGCTTCCCCTCTCATAAAACGATCCCCGGGCCGCGACGGCCGATACCACGAAGAGTCTCCCCAAAGACCATCGTAACCCATTTCCCGTAAAACAGCATAAAACCACCGTCCTCAAGAAACCTTGCTCCAAATCGCCCAAACACCGGCCAAAGCCATTCCCGCAAACAAACACTACCCACAAACACACTCTCACCACGTGGCATGCACAAAATAAAAATAATAATAGCAACAATTTCTAGGACAATTCCCTGAATCACAAAAATAAATGACATTACATCTTAAAATAAAATACCGTTTGCCATGCAAATACATGTGTTTTATTACAGTACCCAAAATGTCTCGTTGCTAAACAAAAAAAAAAAAGAGAGGGATATGAAAAGAGGGAAAGCAAATGAATACTACTCGAATCCTCAAGCATCATCATCCTCGCCAAGATCCTCCAAAGAAAAGTCTGGCATCCCAAATAACTCGCCCGTCACATCCTCATCATCGGAATACCGAGCACCCGCCCGAGGCTCCCACGAGAAGTACTCGAAGGATCAAACCGCGAAAGGATCAAAGAAAGAAGGCTCGAGGAACCCTCACCCCGCGCCGCGCGGGAGGCATGAACCGATAAAAGGGCTGCTCCTCGAAGGCCCCGCAGCCTCCCGAAGACGCCCCGGCATCCATGCTATGCCGCCTCAAAGGCCCCTCCCGCCGCGGCTCGGCTCGGCTCTAGGCGGAGGAACGCCCACGTAATGCCTCGAAGGCATAGGCTCGTACGCCGGCACACGACGCGAAGACCGACAGACACCTTCGACGCCATCTTCTTAGCAAAGGAGCGCATCGCCACGTAACGGCGAGTCAAGATATCGTAGGCTCTCCCCGGGACCTCGCACCAACAAGAAGCCAAGGAAACGCCATCAAATGCGCTTATACTCAACAACAAAAAGAGAAAATGCGTAAAAGATGCCAAGATGGAAAAGAGTCAAGCACACTCACCGATCCGTCTGGGATCCACTCGCATGCAAGCAGAGCTCGCTCAGAACGGCATGCGTACACCCTCCTCTCGACTCCGTCCCCGCGGACGTACGTGAAATCCGGTCCCGCATCGGAACCTCTCGGGGGAGCTCGCGGGGCCCTCTCTCTCCCCGCGCGCACTCGCGGCGTCCTCGCCTTCCTCCTCACGAAGGCCCCGTACTCCTCTCCGTATAAAATGAACTCCTCGGCACCGACACCGCCAAGGTACCTCTCGAAGTCGAGCACATCCATGTCCCGGGAATCAAGCATCCCAAAGGGAGGGTCCTCCTGAGCCACGGGAAGCACACCGGGCCATGCCGCTGTAAGACCCGCTCCCCTGCATACATGACATCACAAGTCAAGCCCCGCAAAGATCTTCCGCCGCGCCGTCACCTGGAGCCCCTCAAACTCATCCTCATACCGAGTCCACGGGAACAAGACGAACCCCTCACGGCTATCCCTCTCCAAACGCTCCCGCACATCCCCGTAGGCGATGGTGAGCTTCCCCTGGCCGGTCCTCCTCTTCCTCGCCGTACGAGCCCATCCCAAGCATAGCAGTGGTACGCAAAGAATGCCTCAGATCCCTATCCCACGGGAAGCACCGGAAAACCTCATAAAACCACACCCGTGACAAAACAGAGAAGGCTCGGCAAAAGACAATGGAGAAAAGACAAGTTGCTAAATCAAAAAAAAAAAAAAAAAAAAAAAACAAAGAATAAACTCATACCTCCAAAGCAAAGTCAAAGCAGCCAACGAACCGGCCACCCCCGCTAAACCGGTCCAAGGAGAAGTAGAGCTCAGCCAAGCTCGCTCGCCCCAAGCAATGTCGCAGCACCCTATCCAGACGGGCCAAGCTCTCCAACAAGGCAAAGGGAGCCGCGGTCGCGTGGTTCGAGAACAAAGTCTCTGACAAGTGCATACCACAAGAAGGAGCGCGCCAAGCCCCGCTGCCACTGGCCTGCACTCCGGATGTAGGCCCCAATACCGGCCGTGATCCTCATCTCCACGCCGCCATACAAAGATCCCTGTGCCCTCGCGAGGACGAGGCTCAAAGCCCAAGCAGCTCGGTCAAGACATCATCTGAGATCATGTCTCTCCACCTCACAGCTCCCCTTTCAAGGAGAGCCCTAATAGCAAAGAAAATCTGGGCGTCACCGTCACCTCGCCCAGCTGTGGAAGGTGTGGGTGGTATCCCACCAATACTCGATAAACCCAGTGAAGACACTCTTGTTCTTCCTCGTGTCGACACTCCACCTGTGTTCTCAACGAACACACCTAGGCCAAGCATAAACCAGCCTCCGGGACTCGGCCTACCGTCCACGGAAATATCGTGCATCCGCCGCCATAGCTTCCACAAATGCCTCGAGCGATCCCCGAAGTCTTCATCCTCTTGGCCTTCCCGCCATAAGCCCCGCATCCCGCAGTAAACACAAAGAAAGGTACGTCAATCACAAGATTTAATATAAAGGCACATATAACCCGTCAAAAAACACGGCACATATTGCACATAATTTTCACATACATTATACATATAATTTTTCCATGTAACCCGTCACAAAACACGGCACACAATGCACATATTTCTCACATATAATGCACATATAATGCACATAATTTTCACATATATCATGCATATAATTTTTCCCATGCAGTCCGTCACAAAACACGGCACACACTGTACACATTTTCTCAAAAGAAAAAAGGGGGGGAGGATTAAAACCTACCCGACACATTTTCAAAAGAAAATCCGTCCCAACACGGCACATATTGCACATATTTTCCCCACAAAGTCCGTCACCCAAAAACACGGCACACACTATATAGCACATTTTCAAAAGAAAATCCGTCCCAACACGGCACACACTTTCACATATAACCCGTCACAAAACACGGCACATGTCACATTTTTCCACAAAAATTATCACTACACGATAATTTTTCTCACAATGTACATACATAAATAGCATACGGTACAAAACACCAAAGCATGCAATTCACTAGATAGGCACTTTATTTTCACAAATAAGAGCTAATCTACACATTTCTGCACAAAATACACATACCCACAATTTTTACATGTCCATTTTCAACAATTCATCAAGAATTTCACAAAAAGGCATAAAATAATAACAAAAAAATTCAAAAATGCGAAAAACTAAAACCTAGTTCTAGCATTCAAAAATTCGAGCAGGGAATCAAAACGGAACAGATTTCTTACCTCCCCGACGTTCATAGAGCGACGATTGTGCACTTCCGGATTCGGATACAAAACATCCGGGTTCTTCGAAGATGGAACGAACGAAGTCCAATTCCTTTGAAGCTCCATCCGTTGCTCGACCACCTCTTGACTGCGTTGACGACGACTCCTTCGAGATCCTTCAGCCATGGCAAACAATTCAAGCAAAAAATCTTTGATTTTGGTTAACAATGGAGGTTTTTTTTTTCCTCTCTCTCTCGCCTGGTTTATGCCTGGAAGAAGAAGGAATGGGGAAGGGCTCGGTCATTTAAAGCCTGGTCAAACTCCGGGAATCCGTAAAAACCAAAGTGGTCCGTACGGACCTCTTTGCAACTGTGTTGGTCCGTACGGACCTCTTTGCAAGGGGTGGCCAAATTACTTTTCTCGCCCTTATAATCTTTGCCCCCGTCGTCCCGAGGCCTTTTCCAAAGAAATCCAAGTGCAGAATGGTCCCTAACCCTTCAATTCAACCACCGGCCGTCTACGTAAGACCGGTCCTCGCCCACTTCAACGGCAATTCAACCACCGACCATCAACGTAAGACCGGTCTCGCCACTTCAACGGCAAATCAACCACCGGCCGTCCAACGTAAGACCGCCTCGCCACCTAACGGCAATTCAACCACCGGCCATCAACGTAAGACCGGTCCTCGCCCACTTCAACGGCAATACTCCAACCACGGCCATCAACGTAAGACCGGGTCTCGCCCACTTCAACGGCAATTCAATCCCGCCACAACGTAAGACCGGTCTCGCCACTTCAACGGCAATTCAACCACCGCTCATCAGACCGGTACTCGAGAAGGAGCCAACACCTCCCAAAGACGAATCCCAAGGCACGAGACGCTCCAAAACGCCCGACGGCAATTCAAGAAGGAGCCAACACCTCCCAAAGACGTAATCCCAAGGCACAAGACGCTCCAAAACGCCCGACGGCACTCAAGAAGGAGCCAACACCTCCCAAAGACGAATCCCAAGGCACAAGACGCCTCCAAACGCTCAACGGCAATTCAACCAACGCCCGCTCAACGGCAATTCAAGAAGGAGCCAACACCTCCCAGCACGAATATCAAGGCACAAGATGCCTCCAAACGCTCAACGACAACTCAACCACTGGCCCTCAAAGGAGGTCCGGAGTCATCTTCTCAGCAGAAAGGGCCCCTACAAGGTCATGCATCCCCAGCAACGCAAGCACCGGCAGCCGTTGTAAGCCCGAATCTCGCCACTTCAACGGCAGCGCAAGCACCGGCCATCAAAGTAAGCCCGAGCTCCTCCCCAACAAGTCGAAAGGGAAGTCATACAAGACTGCATATCCCCAGCACCGGCCATCATCCTTGCCCACTCAACGGCAAAACAAGCACAAGAAGGAGCCAACACCTCCGAGTACAAGTCCCAAGGCACGAAGCGCCTCCACAAATGCGGCTAGAAGACGATTCAAAGTCCTCGCGCATTACATCAACTGCGGCTAGAAGACGATTCAAAGTCCTCGCGCATCCACACCTGCGGCTAGAAGACGATTCAAAGTCCTCGCGCACCACATCAAACTGCGGCTAGAAGACGATTCAAAGTCCTCGCGCACCACATCAAACTGCGGCTAGAAGACGATTCAAAGTCCTCGCTAAGCATCACATCAAATCGCGGCTAAAAGACGATCTAAAGTCCTCGCGCATTACATCAACCGCCGCGAGGACGATTCAAAGTCCTCCGCGTGGCACCAACCGCCGCTGTGATGACGATTCAAAGTCCTCACAGGCACCAACCGCCGCATGACGATTCAAAGTCCTCCAGTGGCACCAACCGCCGCGATGACGATTCAAAGTCCTCCAACAGGCACCAAGCTCGCGATGACGATTCAAAGTCCTCGGCCGTGGCACCAACCGCCGCCAGATGACGATTCAAAGTCCTCCAGCGTGGCACCAACCGCCGCCAGATGACGATTCAAAGTCACTCACGCATGGCGCAACCACATTCAGAAGACGATTCAAGTCCTCATCACTACTCTCCACTCGAAGGCTTTAAACCACTCGCCCGGAGATCAGATAATCAGCCAATCACTACCTCCACTCCAAGGCTTTAAACCACTGGTCCGGAGATCAGGGAATCAGCCAACCATACAATCCCCCGGCGGAAGGCTTTAAACCACTCGGTCCGGAAGACCGTATAAACCTCCCACATCGCTATCTCCGCCCGAAGGCCTTAAACCACCCGATTAGGAAAATCGTAAAATTTCCATCCCGGGGATGCCACCACGTCCTCATAACCGACCTCGGCGGTCACCACATCCTACCCACCGACCTCGGCGGTCACACAACACTTCGGGGCACCACCACGCCCACTGCACTCACAAATTCACGACCTCGAACTACGACTGTGCTTGATTCCCGCCAGGGATACGTAGGAATCCTATCACAGGGTCCAGCCATCGACCTATACGGTCACCTAGGACACCACCACGTCCTTCCCATCGACCTATACGGTCACCTAGGACACCACCACATCCTTCCCATCGACCTATACGGTCACCTAGGACACCACCACGTCCTTCCCATCGACCTATACGGTCACCTAGGACACCACCACGTTCACCACCGACCTCGGCGGTCACACAACACTCCAGTGGCACCACCACGCCCATTCACAAAACACACTCACCCCACATCCGAACTACGACTGTGCTTGATTCCCGCCAGGATACGTAGGAATCCTATCACAGGGTCCACCTATTGACCTAAACGGTCACCCAAAAGGACACCACCACGTCCTCACTTTGACCCTCACGGTCACTTCCTCTCAAAGACGCGATCCGTATTAGGACTTATCTTATCTGGCGACCCCACTTCTTTCATAAGTGACGTCGTCGAGGGGCTTCGTAAGTACCCCAATCTGATCACTCCCTTTCAAACACACGGGAAACACCGCAGACTCATCCACGCAGCCTCGTACACCTCCTCTTCTCTCTTCCTCCCTTAGCCTTCGGCTCCCCTCTAAGTCCTCTCGAGGCACTCCCGCCCTTTCGGATCCTTCCGAGGCCTTCCGAGCTCCCTTGTGGTGCTCCGAGAAGCCTCCCGAGCGCTCCCGAGACGCTCCCGCGCCGCCCGAGGCACTCGAGGTACTCCGAGGCCCCTCGTGGTACTCCGAGGCCTTGCTCGGTCTTTCCACTGTCCCGCTCTTTCCGAGTCAAACCGACGATCCCAAACCACGCCGAAACCCCGCCCGAGTGACTCCGCCACCACAACGCACGCCGAACCTCCGCCCGAGTGATCCCGACGATCCCCACGCACGCCGAACCTCTACCCGAACGCAGCCTACAACCTCAACTCACGCGAAACTCGTCGCGACAACCTGGGGTCCCCTCCCGAAGCAATCCCGATCCATACCGGAACGCTACTCCGACCTCAAACACCATTCCCCAGCGGAAGACAGACACGAACCAACATTGGTAAGGCTTCCTTCCTATACTATTTCAACACATTTCCATACATAGCATACAATGTAGACATCCGATACAGCATGCATTTTTAAAAGCACACACACACACACAACATTTAAAGGATATTAGGGGTATCCGAAAGACTCGTTTTACGAGGCTACTCGAGTGAGCTCTAATATTCTAATATTCTCTTCCCGGGGAGTCATCTGACCTCCGAACTCAAAATCTCATCACACAAAAACAGTTTAAAATTATCTTTAAACTGATGCCCTTTTTCAATGTTTTGGGCTTAATAAAAACGGCGTGGCGACTCTACAAAATGCGAAAGCAAAACGGCGAGACACCTCCAACGCGGAAGGATGCCAGATGCCGGGGCCGCGAGGCCTTTCTCGGATCCGGGCTACTTCACATACGTCCCTACGTTTTGATTGAGCCGTCAGATGACGACGAATCAGGACTCTCCGGAGTCGAGGACGCGGCAGACCCGCGGGCAGACCTCTGCATTCACATGCTCAGTTTTGAGGACGGCACTCCTTCCGATCAGGTCACTTACGACTAAGGCTCCAATACCATGGAGATTGTCAAGCTCAACGTCCAAGACAAAGTGCTTATCCGACAATTGGAAGCAAGCGGGTCCACACGACAAAGAATCCCTCGACCAAGTGGGCCGACGATGACTTCGTCTAACATCATCTATTCCAGATATCCCGATGATACCAAGGATTCGGTCCTTATCGTCGATTCTCGCAATACCAAAGTCACCCTCGATGACCGCCTCGCTCATGGTAAACGAGGCTCGGCCAAGCGAGCTCAGCTCATCACTACTTCCGAGTACCGGCCCGCTGGCAACCGCCCGTGCCGTCGGGCCAAGATTATACCCTCAAGCGCCGCCAAGGCCAAGGGCAACAGCGAAGGAGACCAAGCTCTTCACCCCGCTACGAGTCGATCAACCTCGGGAACGCTTCCTAAGCAGCCTACCCCGAAAACATCTCGTGAAAGTCTTCCCGCAAGGCGTAGCCGCCTTCCGACATAGGAAATGACCACCTCGGCATCAACATGCTCCGGTTTGATTGTTCCCAAAGTCCACGGCCCCGGATTCGATACATCCGCCGGTCGGCGCTAGCTCGATAGACTTGGCGATCAAGCGAGATCACGAGGCGCTCGGCATTGCGGGAATTCAATACCCCGTGGGTCAATCAAGCAGATATGGGAAAATTTCTTGGTAATCGAGATCAAGGAAGGCCGCATGGAATGTCCCGGTCCAGCTTCCTTCGTCAACGTAATCCAAGTGTTTCCGCCATTCGGCGATTTGAATGTAATCACGGTTCTGGACACTAGTCAGATGATCGCACCTACGGAGACTGCTTAGCTCTCGCAAGGAAAGCCCTCATGGAACTAGCCGCTCAAGAAAGTCGTCTTTGGGACGAAGACCAAGCTCGAAAGACCGATGTGGACCGAGCCCTTAAAGTGTCACACGCAGCTTCGTACAGAAAGCTAGAGGCCACTCTAGAACAGCTTCGACCTCAAGGGTTTTGCTCACGGCAACTTCCTGACTACCGTCTCCTGTTTCTCATCCAACCCCTCTCGGCCAGCGAGGGTGGTCAATGGTCCCGATGACCTAGGAGATGGAACGACACAAAGATAACGAATCTCGGCCGCTACCTCCCTGGGAAAGCAAGTTCTCTGTGAAAACGACGACGAAGGCGATGAAACCATTCTCTTCCAAGTCGGGCATGAAGTCAACAAAAACGGACTCCCAAGGGTCCTGGGAGGATGGGAACGGATCATTTCCACACTCAAATTGAAAGGCCAACTAAGGGAGAAAGGTCTATTTAAAAACAAGAGGAGGATGGAAATTCGCCTCGAGCAACTACTCGTGGAAATTCCACGAGTACCGAGGCATTCGTTTACGTAAACGTATCAACCGGGACAAAGAACTACCACATGGGCAGATGTTCGGGAAGCCGTGTACTCACCTTCCGACATACCCGCCACTCAGATAAAGCAGAAAAGAAAACTCTCCCCGATGGAAGTTTACCTAGACTGCCGCACGCAGTTCAAAGAAGCACTGGCCATTCTCACATGGGAAGAAACGCAGGCGCTAACTCTCGACGCAGGCTCCGCTGCAAGAAAGTTGATCTGGGCCAAGAGTGGAGGAAAATTAGCAAACCATGAGTATCGCCAGACCCAACTCCAGAATGCCCTGAGTATGCTCAGCAAGAAGGAAAGGAACGCGATATACCATGAAGAGATCAAGGAGACCATTCGCTTGAGCCGAGAACTCTCCAACCTCCCTCGGAGGGTCAGCAATGAACAGTTCAGCTCCGACAACCACTGTTGTGCACTGACATTCGAACAACAAGGCCAAACGGTAGGCTACCTCCCGCAGAGGCACCTAAGCGCATCCCGGGATAGAATCCGTCAAGCCGCCGAAGCTTCGGGAATACATCCACAGTCAATGAGTTGAGGGAAGACGTATGGCCCTATGCTACGAGGAATCCTCCTCTAACTATGGCTCAACTCAGAGCGGCCTGTTCGTAAGGGACCAAACCCGATGTCGGCGTCCTAACCCGATCGGGTCAAATCCATGCATTACCACCTAAGGCCACTAAAAAGCCAGCGGAGCCAGAACTGCAATCCGGCCAGCCCGAAGACGCAAGTTCCCTGAAAGAGGACCCGATCCTCACTCAGCTCAAGCAGACCCAGGCGAACATTTCCCTTTGGTCTCTACTCACCTCCTCTTATCCTCACAAGCTCAAGCTAGAGGAAAGCCTGGCCCATACCATGGTCCCCGTGGACGCAACCCCAGACGAAGTTATTCAGATGATCGGCTACATCCACTATGGCAACATTATCACCTTCACAGATTTGGACCTTCCAAAATTTGGGTCTAATCACAATGAGCCACTCTAAATCACAGTCTAGCTGGACGAGCGTCGCCCTCCCCGTGTGTTGGTAGACGGAGGTTCCGGAATGAATGTCTTGCCCGCCAAGTGTGAGTACCCCGATCCGAACTCAAGTTTTGGATTCAATTTAATTAAATTTGGGCTTACACAAATTTCTAAGAAGCAATTAGAGTCCAAAAATCCCAGCAGCCCACCAATCCATTGGGCCTGCCAGCCACTCGGCCCGTTATGGCCAAAAGATGTACGCTGTCGTCCGACAAGGGACACTAAGGCGGTTTAACTGCCTATGTCGTGCGACACAAGAAGCCCCATTAGGATGCCTATAAATAGAAGGCATGGCTGATCATTTGAGGAGAGGCAAGGAAGAGAGCCAAAGTGAGGGTCAAAACTCTGAGAGTAATATCAGTAAAATAGGGGAAACTCTTGCTAAATAGAGTCTCTCCCTCTCTCTCACACACACACACTCACCTCCCTCCTCACACACACACACTTCAAGGTCAAGACTCCAAGAAGCTTCCTTTGGTGGTGATTGAAGGGGTAGACACCATACTATTGGTGATTCTACTTCGTGGACTACAATAGGTAGACACTAAACCTCTCTCTCCCTTTAAATAAAGTCTTTAAATATACCTTGCATGCATACTTGCTCTCTTACCATGTAGAAATTGGGAATTTTCATGACAAAGGTGGTGGAGAAGTGAATCTTCAATATTCACTTCTCCCCACCTCAGATCTGGACATTTGGTGGTACACACACCAATAAAGTTTCAATCTTTGCCTAGCTACATTGGGTTAGGAAGTGATGGCTACTTCAAAGTGGCCATAAAACGTGTGATTTATCACATTTGGTCACTAAAGCCATGTGATCTTCCCATAATACCCATATTATAGTATTATATTATCGTCTACAAATAATAAATATGCTTGGTTTGCTTGGGGAACAAAGGAGGAACCAAACAGATCAAGGGCACCGAAACAGCTCCCCATGTCGTGCGACATAAGTCTCCATGGAGACCCCGTGTCATACGACATGGGACTCCCGTAAGGCCGCAAAGCCATTCTTGGACTTCGTAGACCGCTAGGCCTATCCCTTTGTGACTCAAAGCCTACCTAAGCATCTTCTGGCTCATAAGCCACTATTTGGGTGCCTAAACTCAGTTTGAACGCAACCCACTTGACGGAAGAGGATCACCATATGACATAGAAGACTTCAAAAGACTCTATGTCATGTGACATCCGTGTCGACAAAGCCTATCGTGACTTTGTCCACTCCCATCAACCCCAAACTGGGTTCTAGACCACTAAATAGTGTCCTAAATGAGCAAAATAATGTCTTTTTATTTCCTTAGTAGCTTTACCTCTGTAAGGGACAATCTGTCTCAAAACCTCTGCCTTGTGATAAAAGATATCACTTGTAAAAAGGGTGCGGCCCCCTATCATGGCTCGCAAGTTGTATTCAGTTCCATACCATTAATGAAATCTAAGGCTTGCACACTTTACTTGTTGACACACATCGCACACACATTTTGAATGTCCATATTTGTCCAAATGTTGATTGAAAGTCCCGAAAGGGGCGTGTTGGGTGAACTCTCTAGTTCTTCCCAACACGTAACTGCGTACTCTGGACTCAAAATCTCTTAAAATTAGGTTTTTCAATGTTTTCCTCTAAAAACGGCGTGGCGACTCATAAAAGAAAATATCATTTTTTTCGGGCGAGCGTTCATTCAGTGGCGACTCTGCTGGGGACGTTGAAAAACTTTTTGTTCTAAAAAGTGAAGACGATACATGGTATATAGGTGGAAACCACTAACCTTCCTGTATCGCTCCCTAACCCGGGGCTTGGGATAAATGGTGGTCTAACAATCCCATCGTACCAAGATCATTCTTCTATTTTCTAAAAGAAGAAAGGTTTTTCTTAAAGAGAGTCTAACTTTCTCCAAATCAACTTGGACAAATTTTTCATTCTTCTTGTGTGTGCATCTGTGTCATGTTGTGTGCTTTGCCTTGATTCCATGCTTATATGCTCTATCATGCTTTGGTATGTGATGCTATCGAGAGCCGGGGCTCTTCTCCTTTTTTGCTACTTGCTTGTTCCGTCAAAATAGAACAGGGCAAAAAGATACAGGACTACAGCTGCTGGTAAACTCTGACATTTGGGGCAGTCCCCTTTTGTCATGCTTTGACTCATTCTTTTACTTTTTCTTTGCATACTGCACAAAAAAAAAATATTTTCTAGAAAATACCTTCACACTACTCGCACTCTACCCGCACATAGAGTTAGAACCCGGGAGTGTACGGACGGCATCGCGGAAAGTGACATGTTTCGCTGACGTTAGAGCGCCTAAAGTCCTCCTAGCCTGTGAGTCAGCCAACACTTATCCGTGACACACTTTCTACCGTGACCGGTTGGTTTTTGGCCAATACTTTTCAAAACATTTTAAACTCGGTTTTTCAAAAAAAATTCTCACAAAATCCGAGTCATGCTTCGTCTTTGGAAACCTTGGCATACTCTCCCCCTTCGTGTCGGAATCACGACATAATTCCAATGTAAGTACACGTTAAGATCTCTACATATCTCGACGTAGGTACATATCGATTTCTCGGCTTGGCTTCGTGAGAAGTCATGACGCGTTCTCGACATGTGTCAACACGGGACCATGTCGATTTCTTAACGCATACTAACAAGAGTTATGCCGAAATTTCTCCACCAAGTGACGAGAGGCCATGCCAGATTTCCAACTCGAAAAAAGGGGAGGTCATTGCGGTCTCGTACATTCAAACGTACGCTCGACCCTCTCTCCTCCCGAGTTTAGACGTTGACTTGGACTTGGTTTTGAAAACCCCGAGTTTGACTTGTTTTGGCTCGTATGCCCATAGGTTCGTTCTCCCTTTCGGTCGGTGGGTTCCACGTGCCCTATAGAACCTCTGCCGGGATTGTCCATCCCGAAGGTGCAATACAGGTGGAATACAGGGGGTCTATAGACGTAATGATGGAACCCACTGATCCAGGAATAGAGTAGAATGCGAAAAAGAAGGTTCCCCCCTTTTCCAACCATTCCTAGGACTAATAAAAATCATTTTTAACAAAAACAAAAAAAGATATATAAAAGGAAAAAAAAAAGAGCATATGCATGAGTCCGTCCTCAACATATCCTCTCCCCCACCTAAAACCGTTATCTCCCCCTTTCAGCGAGCAAGTATTGGGTCAGAGTTCCAGGTGGTCGGTTAATCAGTCTCTCTCCAGTCAGGGATTCATTCTCAGCAGTCTCAGAAATGGCAGATTCGCAGAATTCAGCAAGTTTGGGTCCGAACGCAAATCCAGCTCAGAATCAGAATGTCAGTCCGGGCACAGGGCCAGATCAAGGACAGAACGCAGGGCCAAACATAGCCCTGAATGCCTCTCCTAGCAGCGGATACGGCAGAGGTCCTCACATGACACCCCCGGGAAGTCCGTTTGTCAACCCTCAATTCAACTTTCCTCAGGAAGCTTCCCTCCGTGCCGCCCTCGAAGCCTCTCGTACCCGTGAAGAGGCCGGTTGGGCTCGCTATGTTGAAGTGATGCGCATGCAAGGTATCGCAAGCACCGTCATCCGGATGGGTCCTACGAAGAAATCGTGGAAGAACCTATGGTACCCGCAAATGGTGAAGCAATCGCCGTTGATGACAAGTTAAACGCTCTCTTCGCTACATGCTTTGTCTTGGGAAGAAATTCGGGTCGCAAATAAAACAAAGAAACAATATCCAAAGATGATGGCATGGCCCCCAATTCCCAATCTACTCCCCTCACTTGGGAAGAGATTAAGTGTGCCGCAAATTCAAGCTCGGCAATCACTATTAACCAATTATGCGACAAGGCTCGGCCATATGCCACACATGGGCCTCCTCTCGAGTTGGTCGAGAATTGAATGAAGAACACGATGAGGGCCAAGACGTTAAGGTAAACTTGCTCACCAGGTCAGAAAATGTTGGGAACCGACGCCGCTGACCATCGGGAAAAGACAAAGAAGCGCTTGTTCCGGGAAGGTGCCGACAAAAGTCCATACGCCAAGGGGACATTCGAAGAAGACCTAATAGAGAATGACCCAATCCTTGCACAACTAAAACGAACCTGTGCCAACATTTCTCTCCGGGTCTCTCCTAACTTCTTCTTATCCTCACAAGCCGAAGCCGGAGGAAGCTCTATCCAGTGACGATGGTATCCGTAAATTCCACCCCGACGAAGCATGCCGCTTAATAGGTACCACCCAAGCACGGAAACATCATCACCTTTACTGAATTGGATTTGCCAAAATACGGCGCTGGGCCACAACGAGTCTCTTCACATCACTGTTCTCGCTTAGATGGACGCCGCTCCCCCATGTAATGGTAGACAATGGCTCGCCTATGAATGTACCGCTCGCCAGATGATGAGCCCGTTGGACATTAAGGCCATCGATCTAAAGCCATCCGACTGCACCATAAAGGCATACGACTCTACATCTAGGAAAGTTCTGGGTGTGATACCATTAACTATGTGGTTCGGAAAGAAGCCCCTGGTGGTTGAGTTTCAGGTAATAGACATTCCGGTCAGCTTCTCCGCTCTGCTAGGAAGACCGTGGCTACACCAAATCAATAGCGTCGCTTCAACCTTGCATCAATGTGTCAAATTCGTTCAAGACGGCGAACTGACCATCATCTATGGGGACAATATCACCATCGAGGGCACCAATGATGAGGGAAGGCCGGTAATGGAAATTAAACACGATGAAGCCAACTTGATGTTAAGCGGTTTCAGAGTCGAAAGCCCAAAGGCCCAAATCTGCACATTCGACCTAACAACCTCTCTTGACAAGCTCCCCCCAGTTATGATAATGATGAGACGTATGAACTACATTCTGGGGCTTGGTCTTGGAAGACGTCAACAGGGTACCCATAAGCTTGAGGAACTAAAGCTGAAGAGGGACAAAGAAGGTCTGGGATATGTCGGGAAGACCCCCAAGGACAAAGAGGTTGACAAGATCGAAGCCGCAGAAAAGAAGAAGGCTAGGGCTACTGGAAAAACCTATGTCAAGCCTAATCTTCGTCCTTATCATCCTTCCCTGGAAAAGTATTTCATCAAAGAAAAGGGTGTTGATCTCGCATGCCCCAAAAGACAGCTCAAGAAAATGGAAGATCTTACTTTGAAAAGGTTCATCACTAACAAGCCTGACATTCCAGGGGCTGTGACTACCTTCGAAAGCGCAAGATCACTTCGGGGAATCCCGATTTCACCAAACGCTCAAAAGGTTATCCATGATAGAGCTCGTGGATCGGGGAGGTCAACGAAATCACCGAGTTTGATATGGGCAAAGATATCGCAGCCTTGTTCGAAGGAGCGTATTTGTCAAAACCACAGGGGGATCCACCGATGAAAGCACCACCGATTGATTTACGCAAAGATGCGCCACCAATGGTGGGCCGTTGATAAAGATCCTCTCAGTATAATTGACCTTCTCGATCGGGGATGATTATATACCTTTGATCGATTTTCCTAAGCAGGTAAAGATTATGTATCAGTGATTGATTTTGGTGGAGACAAGAAGATCGATCCACGCACCTTCGTCAGCACTTGAGAAATGCCACTCCAAAATTGGATCTCTCTCAAAGGACCGATTGCCAGCCGGGAAGTTATGACAAAGAAGCTCTGGGCCGACCCTCGTCCCGGTGTGTCCGAGTCAAAGTCAATCCTCGTAATCCCGAGCCGCCCTCGAGTCTTTTGTTACCGAGTTTCGAGTCTCTAGATAGTCTAGTACTCTCACGGCCGATGATCATCGCCGTGTCGTTAAACTCTGTCTTCCCTTTTGCATTGAATGAAATGGTCGACCTTTCTGCGTATCCCTTAATTGCCACCTTAACAAATGATAAGTTAACTAAGACAAATCTTAATGATTTAAAAATGGTTAACAATGATTCATTTGAAGAAGACACAGACCTTTTAGATGAAAACTTTTTAAACGATGATATAAAGCAGGTTTTTGACCGAGACGACAATCGGGCCCAAGCTGTTGATGGAGTATTAACCATGGTGAATTTGGGAACTACGGAAAAACCCAAAGAGACACAAATAGGTAGTTTCTTCACCAGAGAAAAACGAGAAGTCCTCGTCGATCTGCATCCCCCCATTGCTACCAAGATAAACTTCCAGAAGGAAAATCAGCAAATCCGTTCAGGGTTGTTAGGCGCGAGAATCCCGCCTACTGTTGCCAGATCGAGCTAGAAAAGGTCGATGACTTGTGGTACAGTCAGATCTTTCAGTACCTTAAACATGGCGAAGCTTCGTTCCCAACGGAAAAGGATGGTAGACTAAAAGAAGGTCTCCGCGCCAAAAGTTTACAAGCTTTGAAAAGGTTGTCTGCACAGTACGTTATTCTGGGAGATGACCTATGGAAGAAAAGGCACTGAGGCCCACTTCTACTCTGCATCAGCAAGACTAAAGCCAGAAAAGTCATGGAAGAAGTCCATGGTGGCGCATGCGGACCACATATGAACGCCCAAGCACTGATTTTCAGCATACTCAGGATGGGCTATTATTGGATCTCCATGGAAACTGACTGCATTCGCCAGTGTGGACTCGCGATAAATGTCGGCGGTTCTCCAATCTCAACCATATGCCTCCCTACGATCTCTACTGCATGAGCGCTCCTTGGCCATTTGCAACTTGGGGAATCAACGTCATTGGAAAGATAACTCCTGCCGGCAGTAACGGGCACGAGTTCGTTTTGGTCGCTGTGGATTACTTCACCAAGTGGGTTGAAGCAGCAACTCCAAAAAGGTGGCCCGTTTCATAAAAGAAAACATCATGTGCCGATACGGAGTTCCTAACGAGATCATCTCAGACAATGGGTCACACTTCGAGGGACATACCGACGAACTGCTCGCGGAATTCAGAATCAAGCGACACAAGTCCTCCCCTTACCGCCCTCAAACCAATGGTGCCGTTGCCGAGGCCGCAAACAAGAATCTAGAAAGGATCATCCGGAAAATGGCCGAAAAGAGCCGGGATTGGCCCGAGAAGCTTCACTTAGCACTAGCGGGGGCTACCGCACCTCGCAAGAACAGCCACGGGTGAAACTCCGTTCGCTTTAACCTATGGGATGGAGGCCGTTTTGCCCATCGAGTTGGAAATACCCTCTCTACGGGTCTTGCTTGAAAATGAGGTCAACGAGATAGAATGGCTTCAGAGTCGACACGACGAACTAGCTCTCCTGGACGAGCGGAGGCTTAAAGCAATGGAGCACATCCGAGCTTATCAGAAGCGCATGGCTAGGGCCTTTGACAAAAAGGTACATCCCCGCGACATTAAAGTGGGTGATTTGGTCCTAAAAGAAAAGCCACCGAATCAGCCCGCCCCTTCCGGGCAAGTGGGCACCGGGCCTGGGTAGGTCCGTATCTCGGTGAAAGAAATCTTCTCCGCGGAGCAATGAAGTTGACGGATTTGGATGGAAACCCTTCATGCATCCGGTGAACGGCGACAAATTACGCCGTTATTACATCTCGAATCTCCCCTCTAAAAAAAAAAAGAAGAAAAGATAAAAAAAAAAAAAAAAAAAAAAACAACAACAACAAAAAGCGCGAAAATAATGTACCTGCACGAGATCGAAAACCTCTCAAAAGGCAACCGTGCAAAACAAAGGGCGCGCTCGGTGCTAAAAGAATATACCCAACTAGGCCGAAAACCCTAAAAACGGGCGGTCTAGGTAAAAACAGTGGTTGCACCATTTGTCCCCCTTCTATCTATCCCTTTCTTAAACACAAAATTGGGTCGAACTACGGAGACCCGAGCCCCTCACCCAATCTCGTAAAAGGGGAACGTAGGGCACTGCTCGCGGTTCGGTCTAAAAACATAAAATCACCAAATCCCGTCAAACAGCTTGTATTTGTGATCACCAAAATGTGTCTTGATTAAGTTTTGAAGTAATATCAACTTTCATCACATTAATACATTCATTGATGAGTTCAAGCACGGTCTACTCTCGACTCATTGACATTAGCTAAAATAATACCTTTTAAAAAGAGCATATAAATTGTCTCGTGTTGGCAACAAGGGATACAATGACTGGTCGCCTAATCCTAGTCGCTCGTTCCCACTCCCGATCTAGCATTTTTCTGCTTCCTTTTCCTTGGTCCCCGGGAGGTCTTTGGCTTAGCCATACCAAACAATCTGGTCTCCCGTCGTCCCGGCCGGGAATAATACGAGTCGGCGAAGTCAATCAATCCGGCAGCTCTCAATGCCGCCCGGGTAGCTCCTTTCATCTCTCAAAGCCGCCCTCCTAGCCATAACTTCGTGGTCATCCCTCATCTTGGCTCTCCTCTCCACGAGTCTCTCAAAATCCGCCGTCGAGTCGTCTGGGTCACATTGTCTCGGGTCGCCCGTGCTTCAACATCGCGTAGCTCCCGGCTAGTTGGGTCTCCTCCGCGGATCCTCGGCAATACACTTCAATGGTGTGCCGGATCGGTCCCATCTCGCTCCCCATACCGCATCAAATACAAGGTGGATAGATACGTGATCCCCGAGTCTTCCGTATCGTTGGTATGAGTGGGAAAAGCCGCTCCCGAAAAGGCCCCGGCAAAGAACCTAAGGGTCCAGCATCGCCATGTCAAGAAGGGCGGTATCCCGAGCCATCTCGCTTCTCGAACCCATCAACGCCCGTCGTGGGTATCCATACCGCCTCGAACAAGCAAGGGGATACCGAATGACGAGAAGTGTAGTCCTCGGCAGCCTCACTATAGCAGAGCCATCCCGCCTACCACTCATGGTCTCGAGCCTCCATCCGGAACCCAAGCATCGGATATCGCGGTAGTATACCCGGCCGCCGCTCGCCAACCTTCCCGTGAAGCCTCGGGAGCCACTCGCCTCCGTCGCGTAACCCAAGGTGTGCAGCCGCCCAACAGTAACGGGGAAATAAGCCTCAACCGCTCAAAGAGCCACAATGACAAAAGACCGGGCCGCCGCATCCCATGTGCACCGACCCTCCAGCCGCCGGTCCATCCCGTGATAGGTCTCTCGCCGCCAGAATGGGAACTATGTCTCTCTCTCCCGCCCGGGTCGAACCTCGCCGTTGTGATACCTCGAGAGCCCCGCATCTCGCCTAACAACTCCCAAGAAGAAGTCTGAGCATACCCCATCATACTCACGTAAAGATAGGGAGATCATAATCGCATAAAGATGTCCATGGCCGTAGATAAGTCAAACCGCTCTGGGCATGACACACCCAATCGGGCTATCCGGGCCAGTCAACAAAGGACAGTCAAGAATCGTATCACCACCGCTTCCGCGCGAAAACCCAAGAAGTCGGCCAATTGCTCGCCAAAGGTCGCGGATCTCGCGGGAAGACAGGATCTCTAAGCTCAGCCTCCCAATCGCTGCACGAAACTCCTCAATCGTGGGTGTGAGATCGTTATACGAGAGGGTAAAGACATGCCTCTCCCGGCCCCAGTGTCCGGATGCGCCCGAGAAGGTTCCACCTACCGCCCACTCCTTCAATGCCCAGTGATGCATTTCAACCCATATCGTTGGTCAATGATCCTCCCGTTGTTGCCGCGATGACGGCGGGTCGATCTATGAGATCGGAATGAAATTGACGCTCTTTTGGTCTTAGATCTCGTCGTCATAATGTTCCATTTTGGACCAATGATCAAATCTTGGGGCTAATTTTGAGGTGGAAGACAAACTTGACACCCGACGTAGCCGCCGGAATGAACTGCGTTCCCGACCGCTTTTATAAAGTGCCGAAACTTGCCGACCAAGAAACCTCGTCCCACGTACTCTCTATGTCGTGCGACATAAAGGTCCCAAGAAGCCCCGTGTCTGACGACATAGAGAGCTACATCAAGACAAAGAATAAACCAGAATCGCAAAGAATCCCAAAGCGACCCAACGCTTGCTCAAACAACCACCCAAACCCGTCCAAAACACCATAAAAACATACCCAAACACTTCCTCGCTCATAAAGCCCACTGAGAGGATTCGGAACATCCGACACACCCACGTACACATAAATGTCGCCCAAAACATACAAAAATCGCAAAACACCCGATCACACCAAAAGCCACCATCCCGTGCCTTTCTTGGGACGAACTCATGCATATAAGCTCTCAAATGCATAAATAAACAAATATTGTAATTGTCAAAGTACAAAAGTAATAAAAAACATTGTTTTACAATCCAAAAGAACAAAAATAGCACATGCATTTCCTCTCTCCCTAAAAAGAGTCAAAGCATGGCGTAAGGGGACCGCCGTGATCACTCCGACTCGGAGTCGTCATCGAACCGTCCCTCCTCCTCGTGAGCCGCCGTCATCCTCGCCGCCGCCCACCTCCTCCGGAGCCACTCGCTCCCGGCCATCATCGCCACCCTCCGGCACTCTCATGGATCTCGCCGTCAGAGTCATCGCCCTCATAATGCGCCCAAGGCTGGGGCTCAGCATAATAACCCTGCCACTCAGGAATAGGGGAATAAGGGGGAGGGTAGGGATCATGCTCGCCATCATCATCGTCGGCCGGGCGCCGACTAGATCCGCCCGCCCGTGAACCGTAAGGAGCAAAAGTAGGTCTCGGGCCTCTTCTTCTGAGGCACTACATCATCAGCCGGAGCCGCACTTCCCTTCCAATGCTCCGCGCTCCTTCCGAAACCGGGCGCAAAGATCTTCACAACACCGGTGAGCGCCTTTCGCCACCGTCCCCGAACGTCTTGGGCCGGAACTCGTTCAATGAAACAGTAAAAGCAAAAAAGCGCTGATATAAACAAGAAAGCAGCTTAAAAGCCGGAATGAATCATGAAAAAGAAGGGAAATTACTCACGTAGGTGGTCCTCGGGGTAGCCGAAGATGCGGATGAGTCTCTGACATATCAAAAGAGGAGCGGCGAATACACGCCCCCAACCTCATACTCAAAAATCGGGAGGCGCCGCGCTCGCATCCCCGCTGCCCTCCTAGCAGCCATGACTTGAGGAGTCACCAACCGGGTGAAAACAAAATAGGCGTAACCGCCCTCCTCATAAAACTCAGCGGCATCAATGCCGATCCGCAGTCGCTCCAAATCAGGCAGGGCCCGAATGTGCCATATCCCCGGAGGAGGATCGCGAGGAACACGAGCAACACACCAGACCATGCCGCTCGCTCACTCTCTCCCCAAGTACATGTGGCATCGCCCTCCGTGCCAACTAACAGCCTCATCGCCCCGGTCACTGTGGCAAAGAAGCACCAATCAAGTCCTCACCATAACGGCCGTGCCAGGGGAAATGTCTCAACCCAACAGGGGTACCCCTCAGAGCAATCATAATGTCATGATAGCAAGCCCTCTTACGGGGCTTCGCCCCGTCGACCTTCCGGCTCTCCCTCGCTCCAAAAGCCCAACGGCGTATGGCAGGGAACAGATCTGCCGCAATCCTCTCAGCACACCTGCATAATGCTACGAACACCTCGTAAGCCCACACTCGAAATCGTAGACAAAAGACTCTCAGCAGGCAAAGAACAAGAAAAAGGATGACAGAAAAGTCAAATACGGAGGTCAAGTAGAAAAAAAGCAAAGGGCATACCTCCAAAGACAAGCCTTGTAAAAATCCAGAGAGGTCACACCGCTCTCGCTCACCTCATCCAGGCCCCCGTACACACTGGGCCAAACCACCTCTCTCCCCAAGAGAAAGTGGACACCGCTCTCCAATCACGAAGAGGCTCCAAAGAAAAGGGTCAATGCCATCGTGGAAGCATTGGCAACGTGGTGTCGACAACCCGCCTGCATAAAGGCTCCTAGCCAATCCGCTCGCCAGCAATAGTAGCGGCATCCTCGGCAAAAAGACGACACTGCAAGGCCAAAGCGTAATGCAAATCCACCAAAGGAACCCCATTGCCCTTCGTGCGAAAGGTCATGCCGGGCCAAGGCTCACGGCGTCTCCGGGCTCGCACGCTGTGGTCCTCGTAAAAGATGGGCCTATCCGTAAACCGTGCACCGGTAATGGCAAAGTGAAGTCATATGGAGTGATGGTCGCCTCAACCTGCAGATGGAATGTGTGGGTAGAATCCCACCAGATCGCCTAAAGGCCCGCACAAGCTCCACGCTCCCGGCCGTGTCCCCAAAAGCTCCAACAAACTGTGAAGAATGGTCCAAGACCAAGAAGAAAGACCACCCTTTAGACTGTCCGGTAAATCGAAGAGCCCTAAGAAGACCCCAAATGGTCGCAATAGCCTCAGGAGACCCTCGTCCGCAAGGTCCGCAGTGAGCACAAAGACAGTATCAAAAATCATACTCATAACAATATGTGCATGCATTCATCATCACTAAATTCTTTCAAAATAAAAAGAAACGTAAAAGGAAAAATCTTTTCAAAACACATTCATCCCATGCCAAGCATGCAATTCCTATTTGGGTGCGATTTCCCAATTTCAATCCCTAACCCTAGAAATCAAATTTCGAAAAGGGTTAATCTTTCAATACTTACCCCTTCTCGCTCCAACGTAGAAGTGTGAAAATCAAGACCCGGTAGAGCCCATGTCCCTCGGGAATTTCTTCCGCTTGTTCCGATCCACAAGCTTCCGTCTCTGACAATACTTGTTGCACGTTCCTTCTCGATTCGGCCCGCGGAGGCATTTTCAATGTATTGATCTAAATCAAAATCGGAGGGAGAACTTTCAAAATTTTCTCTTTCTTTCTCTCTCTGTTTCCTACAGTGCAATGGATGGTCTTTTAAGACTCCGTCTTACGACTCCGCGGTTTTAATTAAAACCGCCCGGGAACCTCCCCATGTCGTACGACATCCATGTCCTGCATGGGTGATTTTCCCCTTTTACCCTCGATCAACTTTGTCACCCTATCTTGGCTACCTCCGACATTAAAATCCGTCGTTATAATTGGGTTCAAGTACCCACCTCTCTCGGTTAACACAACACGATGGCCCTAACGGCCTTAAACTACCCGGTCCGGAAAGACCGCACGTATTTCCACAGCCAAATTAGCGGGTGACTCCCAATGAAAATAGTCAACATTTCCAATGGTGACTCCCAAAGAAAAAAGTCAAATCTCCGGGGTGACTCCCCATCAAAACAGTCAAATTAGCGGGTGACTCCCAAAGAAAAAAGTCAACATTCCCAGCGGGTGACTCCCAAAGAAAAAAGTCAAATTCTCGGGTGACTCCCCATCGAAACAGTCAATCTTCGGGATGACTCCCCTTAAGAACAGTCAAACTCCAGTGCAAATGCACATCTTCGGGGTGACTCCCCTTGGAACAGTCACTTTCGGGTACAAAACCCGTAGCCTTTCATTTGGCACCCCATCTTTGCCTGAACTACGACTTGGCTTGATTCCCCCATGGGATACGTAGGAATCCTCTTCATAAGAGGTCCAGCCACTTGACCATCTCGGTCACCTCTTCCCCGTCGTTCGTGTCCGGCTCGGGATTCTCATTTTTTTGTCGACGACCCCGCTTCCCGTGGAAGCGACGTCGCCGAGGGACTCTGTGAGTACCCCGATCCGAACTCAAGTTTTGGATTCAATTTAATTAAATTTGGGCTTACACAAATTGCTAAGAAGCAATTAGAGTCCAAAATCCCAAGCAATTTCACCAATCCATCGGGCTCACACCACTCGGCCCGTTATGGCCAAAAGATGTACGCTGCCGTCCGACAAGTGGACACTAAGGCTGTTTAACCGCCATGACATAAGAAGCCCTGCCACCTCACCAATCCATTGGGACAGCCACTCGGCCCGTTATGGCCAAAAGATGTACGCTGTCGTCCGACAAGGGACACTAAGGCGGTTTAACTGCCTATGTCGTGCGACACAAGAAGCCCCATCAGGATGCCTATAAATAGAAGGCATGGCTGATCATTTGAGGAGAGGCAAGGAAGAGAGCCAAAGTGAGGGTCAAAACTCTGAGAGTAATATCAGTAAAATAGGGGAAACTCTTGCCAAATAGAGTCTCTCCCTCTCTCTCACACACACACACTCACCTCCCTCCTCACACACACACACTTCAAGGTCAAGACTCCAAGAAGCTTCCTTTGGTGGTGATTGAAGGGGTAGACACCATACTATTGGTGATTCTACTTCGTGGACTACAATAGGTAGACACTAAACCTCTCTCTCCCTTTAAATAAAGTCTTTAAATATACCTTGCATGCATACTTGCTCTCTTACCATGTAGAAATTGGGATTTTGCATGACAAAGGTGGTGGAGAAGTGAATCTTCAATATTCACTTCTCCCCACCTCAGATCTGGACATTTGGTGGTACACACACCAATAAAGTTTCAATCTTTGCCTAGCTACATTGGGTTAGGAAGTGATGGCTACTTCAAAGTGGCCATAAAACGTGTGATTTATCACATTTGGTCACTAAAGCCATGTGATCTTCCCATAATACCCATATTATAGTATTATATTACTGTCTACAGTCAATAAATATGCTTGGTTTGCTTGGGGAACAAAGGAGGAACCAAACAGACTGAAGGGCACTGAAACAGGCTCCCCATGTCGTGCGACATAAGTCTCCATGGAGACCCTGTGTCATACGACATGGGACTCCCGTAAGGCCGCAAAGCCATTCTTGGACTTCGACCGCTAGGCCTATCCCTTTGTGACTCAAAGCCTACCTAAGCATCTTCCGGCTCATAAGCCACTATTCGGGGTGCCTAAACTCGCTTTGAACGCAACCCAATTGACGGAAGAGGATCACCATATGACATAGAAGACTTCAAAAGACTCTATGTCATGTGACATCCGTGTCGACAAAGCCTATCGTGACTTTGTCCACTCCCATCAACCCCAAACTGGGTTCTAGACCACTAAATAGTGTCCTAAATGAGCAAAATAATGTCTTTTTATTTCCCGAGTAGCTTTACCTGTAAGGGACAATCCGTCTCAAAACCTCTCGCCTTGTGATAAAAGATATCACTTGTAAAAAGGGTGCGGCCCCCTATCATGGCTCGCAAGTTGTATTCGGCCCATACCATTAATGAAATCTAAGGCTTGCACACTTTACTTGTTGACACACATCGCACACACATTTTGAATGTCCATATTTGTCCAAATGTTGATTGAAAGTCCCGAAAGGGGCGTGTTGGGTGAACTCTCTAGTTCTTCCCAACACGTAACCAGACTCCCGAACTCAAAATCTCTTAAAATTAGGTTTTTCAATGTTTTCCTCTAAAAACGGCGTGGCGACTCACAAAAGAAAATATCTTTTTTTTCGGGCGAGCGTTCATTCACCAAGATGATGGACCTGCTTGACATCAAGCCTAAAGATCTGAAGCCTTCAGTTCACACTGTCAAGGCCTATGACTCTACTTCCCGTACAGTTCTCGGAGTTGCTACTCTTAATATTTGGTTCGGCAAGCGGATGATCCCCACCAAATTCCAAGTATTGGACATTCCAATCACTTTCACAGCCATCCTGGGGCGTCCTTGGCTGCATCAAATCAATGGTGTGGCATCCACCCTTCATCAGTGCCTCAAGTTTATGCAAGGCAACGAGCTAACCACAGTCTACGGCGACAGTGTCACCACCGAGGATGATGAAACTCATGAACTTCATCCCAGGACTGGGGCTCGGCAAAAGGCTACAAGGCCAACACCAAGTTATTGAAGTCAAGGACCACACCACGGTCCAGGGGCTTGGCTACGTGCCAACACCGGCTGATATCAAGAAAGACAAAAGGCTCTCCCGCACCAAGGCAGCAGCCCGCAAAAGGGGAACCTCCGACGGCACACCCAATCTCCGACCTTACAGCGTTGACCTCGCTCATTACTTCACCAAGGGAACCGACAAAGGTAACCGAGGGGACCGACAAGGGAACCGACAGCAGAACTGAGGGGACCGACAAGGGAACCGACAGCAGAATCCGAGGGGACCGACGGGAACCGATGAAGATGAGAAAGAAGCAGGGATAGTCAGCACCGAGACTACAGGAAGAATGGAACAGCTAGCACGGGACCTCAAGCGTTTCAGAGGACTCAAAGCTAATCCGATAAGGGGAGCGTTCCTCAACATCACGCCTCTACCTGACCAACCGCCACCACAAGCCCAAAGACGAGTACACATTCAAGGGAATCCCGGATTTGGAGGGGCAACTCAGGGTACTCTCCATGGGAAACAAATTGTTCGGATCAGCCACCGATGCCACGTTCGAGACAAGAACTCCAAAGCGTAAGGAACCGTAATTCATAGAAGACGCTCTCGGTGGACCAGCTCTACGAGTCTTTTTGAAGAAGTCATGGAGGTGCCAAACCCGATTGACCCGGGCTCCGACAACAAAGCATGATCGCCATGATTGGGACACAGGCCAAGCCTCTCGATCCCCGAACCTCATCAAGCATCCAAAGAATGCCATCGAAGAATTGGGTAACTTTCACCGACCAAGGGCAAGCCAGCAGAATTGGAAGACAAGCCGGGCCCGCACCCACATTTCCCTAAACCCGCCTCAAACCCTTCCGAGCCGCCTCCTTGTCGAGTCCAGCCCCTTCCGAGTCATCCAACGGCCTTACGCCGGAGGAATATGATAATGTAGCCAATCATGTATTTCCTTTCTTGTTTAATGAAAAGTCTCGACCTTTCTGAGTATCCTCTCATTGCCACTTTAACAACCGATAAGTTAACAAACAACTTAAAAGACGTTAATAATTCAATTGATATAGAAGGCATACACATTAAACGAACAATACATTAAGGAAGTTCTCGAGCGTGTTGTTGACCAAGAGGAAAACCGGGCCCAAGTCGCCGAAGAGGTTATGACCAAAGTGAACACGGGGTCCGCGCAAGAGCCTAAAGAGACACAAGTGGGCAGTTTCTTCGCCGATGCGTAAAAGAAGCCCCGATAAGCCTCCTCCGGAGTATGTTGACGTGTTCGCCCGGTCATACCAGACATGCCAGACTCGATCCTCGATCGTGGAGCACGTAATTCCCCGGATCCCGAATCCAAGCCTCAAAATGTAAGCCGCGCAAGATCAAGCCAGAGTGGTCCTTGCAAGTTAAAGAAGAAATTGAGAAGATGCTCCGAGTTGGTTTCATCGAGTGATTGAGTACCCGACTTGGCTCTCCATCATCGTGACGGTCACCAAGGCCAACGGAAAGGTCGATGATGTGTGGATTTCTGGGATCTCAACAAGGCCAGCCCTAAAGATGATTTCCCACCGCCTAACATCGACATGCCGGTCGACACCACGGCAAATTTCAAGTAAAGTCCTTCGTGGACGGGTTCGCCGGATACAACCGTATCAAAATGTCCGAGGAGGATCAAGCCAAGATCGCCTTCACACTCCGTGGGGACATACTGTTACACGGCCATGCCGTTCGGGCCGAAGAACGATGGGGCTATTTACCGGCCGCAATGTGCCCCTCTTCCATGACATGATTCACAAAGAAATCGAAGTATATGTCTACGACATGATCATCCACTCTAGGGGATCGTACATGCAAAGACATAATGTATCTCGAGGAAGTTCTTCAACGTACTCGTAAAATACTCCATGAGGTTGAAACCCGGCAAAGTGCACCTTCGGCGCCAAGCGCGGCAAGGTACCGGGGTACATGGTTACGTAAAGAGGTATCGAAGCCGATCCCAAGAAAATTAAGGCCATCATCGACATGAAGCCGCCTCAAACCCCGACGTAAGTGAAGAGCTTCATGGGAAGACTTCAAGACATCACGCTTCATCAACCGCTTGACATCTTCTCTCGCGAGCCCCTGTTCAAACTAATGAAAAAGAATGCCAACATCAAATGGGACTCCGAGTGCCAAACAGCTTTTGAGAAGATCAAGACCTACTTGGTGAATCCCCCAATTCGTGCCCTCCACATGAAGACAAGCCACTACTTCGTATCCGATGCAGCGTACACGTCAATCGGAGCAATGCCGGCACAAGAACAGTAAAGATTCCAAGGTTGAGCATGCAATCTACTTCGTAAGTTTCCTAAGCTTCAAGGAAGTGAACTCACTACTCAAAGACGTAAAAACTTGTACCGCCTTGGTATGGGTAGTCGGGAAACCGAAACACTACATGCAGCCGCATTTGCTCCCGGTCTCCAAAGTGGACCCCGTCCGATATCTCTTTGACAAGCCATCCTCGTCAATGCGGCTAGCCAAGTGGTCATTCTTCCCGGGCCGAGTTCGACATCAAGTACATGGTCGAAAATCAACAAAGGGTAGAGTAATGGCGCATCACCCGGCCGACTTCCCAAGCAGTGAACCTAAGGGTCCTGATCCGCAATTCCTGGACGACGGAATCTTCTCACTCGACAGCGCAAACCGCTAGCAACTCTTCTTAGATGGGGCAGCCAACAAGAAGGGGAATGGTATTGGAATGCTCCTTGTCGATCCCAAGGACGAGCATACTCCCATAGCTATCAAGCTGAATTTCTTAGCAACCAACAATGCAAAGAGAATACGAAGCCTCGTGCAGCAGGTCCGGAAGCCGCCTCGAGCGCAACATCTCGTAGCCGGATGTATATGGAGACTCAAAGCATTGATCATCAATCAAGTGTCCAACAAATGGAAGACGGTAGATTCTCGCCTCCAGTAAATACCACGCGTATACGGAGGAGCTCATCGCTCGCCCAAGGACATCTCTTTTCATTATTTGCCAAGAGACAGGAACCGCTCGCGTACGCCCGGAAACCCTCGCCTCTTGTCGAAATTCCCGATGGGAAAGCAAGAAACCCCTCGAATAGGCAGACGGGAAACACCCGCCTATTGCCGTAAGATCGAAAAGAAAAAGAAACGATCGACGAACCCCGGTACAATCGTATTTACCAAGCACTCTCCAAAGCGGAGAAGCTTCCTTCACAAATGAAGATGGAAAATACAAAGAAGGGATCAAAGCCAAAAACATGATGGCATTAAAACGCCCGGCATCCCATTTCGTCATTCGGGGGTATGTTGTACAAGAAGCGCCACTCAAGGGCCACTCCTTCGGTGTGTAAACAAAGAAAAAGCCGCCGAGCTAATGAACGAAGTTCACAACGGAACCTACGGTCCGCACATGAACGCCCGAGCATTGACACAGTATCATCCTTCGTATGGGATACTACCGGATATCAATAGAAACAGATCGCATCCAGCTTCGTCCGAAGCCGCGACAAATGTCAACGGTTCTCCAACCTCAATCACATTCCTCCACATGAGCTCTATTGCATGACTACGCCACGGCCCTTTCGCCACATGGGGAATCGATGTCATCGGCAAGATCACTCCTCCGGGAGCAATGGTCACGAGTTCATCTTAGTCGCAGCCGACTACTTCACCAAATGGGTAGAAGCCGATCGTACAAGGTACCGAATTCTAAGAAGGTGGCCGAGTTCATCCGAGAGAACATCATGTGCCGATACGGAGTGCCCAACGAGATCATATCCGACAATGGGACTCACTTTCAAGGAGATTGTGACCAACTACCGACCGACCCGTAGTCACACGTCACAAGTCTTCTCCTTACGTACCACAAACCAATGGTGCAAGAGAGGCACCAACAAAACTCTCGCCATGATAATCGAAAGATGACCACCGCAGGCCTGGGATCGGCCCGAAAAGCTACATTTAGCTCCTCTGGGGATACCGAACATCGCCGTAACCGCCACAGGGAGACTCCGTTCGCGCTTACCTACGGAATGGAAGCAATGTTGCCCGTGGAATTGGAAATTCCATCCCTCCGAGTCCTCTTGGAAAACGGGATCAATGAAGTCGAATGGCTACGTGAGCCGTCACGACGAACTTGCTCTACTCGACGAGCGTAGATTGAAAGCCATGGAACACACTCGAGCCTACCAGAGCGTAATGGCCCGAGCATTCGATAAGAAAGTCAAGATCCGAGACATCGAGAAGGCGACTTGGTGCTAAAGGAAAAGCCTCCTACGTGCACCAATCCCCTCGAAAAGTGGGAGCCTACCTGGATAGGACCGTTCGTGGTACAAAGAATCTTCTCCTGAGGAGCCATGAAGCTAGCGTACTTGGACGGAAACCCTTTCGTTAACCCCGTGAACGGAAGCAAGCTCCGCAGATACTTCGTTTGAGGAAGAGCACGAGTCAACTCACCTTCCCCATACACCGTCCCTCGCAAAATTAAAAGTGCTAAAAGAGTAATACCCAACCGGATACATTCCCGCTAATGATCCGTAAAAACAGGTCGCACTTCTTTTGTCTTTTTTTTTCTCAAATTCACCTAAAGTGTCGAACTACGGTGACTCGAGCCCCTTAGTCCAATTGTAAAAGGGGAACGTAGGCGCCATCATTGGTTCGGTCTAAAATACAAAAATACAATAAGCATCAATTGCTTGTGTTTCGAAAACTCTTTTCATTTAACCTACAAATTCATAACGGTTAAAACATTCTTTGATGAGTTCAAGCACGGCCAACTCTTGACTCGCTACACGCTAGCAAAACTACAATAAAACATTAATCAATTAATGTGTCTCGCAATGACAATGGGTGGATACTGGACAAAGCAAGGTCAACCTAGTTTCCCATACTAGGTCCTTCATCCTTCTTCCCCTTCCCTTTCCTCGACGAGTGTTCTTCACCTTCACAGAAATATTCCGATAGGCCTTCTACCCGGCTCGTGTGGACTCTTCCCGACGCCTCCGTCAAGCCCGCGGCCGTCAACGCAGCCTCTTTCTCTAGCTCGTCTCGAGCCGCCTCGCTTCGAGCCATCATAACAGTGCTTGATTGGCCTCCCGACGCATTTGTCTCATAATCGCCCACGGCATCGCGCACGATTCCTGTGGTTAGCCCTTGCTTCGGCCCTCTCAAGGTCGAGCCGTCTGTGTGATCGCACCCAACAGCCTCACTCCGTCTCCACAAGATAGCCATCTCGTGTCTCCCCATACACTCTTCGTACTCGCTCAAATATCGTCGATGCAATGCCCTCTCTCCGGTGAAAGAGAACCCCGGGCAGAAAGGACGTATATTGCCACCACCGTGTGATCGCAATAGCGTCGAAGGATCTTCCATCCGCAAAGATCCCACCTCAAAGGTAGCAAAGCATAACTCAAATCGCCAGCTGGCACTCGCCCACTGCATCGTCGTAGAACCAACGATGGAATGTAGAAAGACGTCCGAGACAGCCCCGCACTTCCGACAACCAATGCACCCTCCCCGAGTGGTCCGACAAGTCTCAGAATCTTCCAATGGGGAACCCACCATCGCAAGTGATGCGTGCAAAGTCTCGGCCATCCAGAGCTCCAGCCACTCGACGCCCCTATCACCAGAGGACGCCGAGAGAAAGACCAAGCGTCACAGACATTGGCACCTCGTGCATCATCTGCAGCCTCTCCCTTAACCACATGGTAAGCATAGCGGGACTCCCTCCCCACATGTATCGGCTACGGCCGCCATCCGACCTATGCCTGTGAACGTCTCGCCCAAGACCGGCACGATGTCTCCCCACTCCAAGCATCGCTCACCAGTCCAAGACACCGTGATGGCACACACCTGAGACGTGAATGTGAACAGAGTAGCAATCGCGCACAGCAGCAAACGCGCCCCACGAAAAGACGCTCCTCGCCTCCGGCAAATCTTTCTGGCCCCGAAATGTCAACATAATCGCATCCTCAGACAAGATCCCGTATGCTTCTCCAAATGAGATACCAAACAAAGACACTAGCTTCTCAACAAAGGGCCATGCCACCAAAGATACGGAAGAACTAGTCGCTCCGCCTCAGTCCTCCTGCACGGCCCGAAAATCTTCAAACGTAGGAGTGACTTCATTGTACGAAAAGCCGTACACATTCCTCCGTACGTCCTGTAAGCGAGACGCGGCTCTCAAAAGATCCCAATCCGGCATGAGCTCCTTCAAAGCCCAAACAGATTTAATCCCGTAATGCCTTCGAAAACCCTTTGTTCTCGCCTCGTGTGGTTCCGTACTCCACGACCGAAAGTTGTCCAAATATCGCTCTTGCATCCGAGATGGTAACTCTGGGAAAGTGGAGCCATAAAGAATGAAGGAAACCTTGGAAGTTTGAGAGAATTCACGTAATGATCAAAAACAATGCGTAGTTCTTAAACAATTGCAAAGCCGAAACCGCAATTTAAAGAATCTGAAATTCACTCCTAGTCCGGCCGACTCTCTCGCAGCTGACTTGGTCAACTCTGCAGCCTACCGCTCCTAAATTGGAAACATTTCCAAACAACTCCCTCGTTCATCCTTATGAAACCCGCGTGCCGCCCGGTTTCATTCAACCAATATCAATATCCCTTCCGCCCTGTGCTCGTGCAACAAAGGCAAATAATTAATAATCGCCGCATATAGGCTTAAATTTTGACCCGTTCAATTTTTAATGCATTTCTCATTTTATTTATTTTTGATTAACCTACTTCCTTATTTGCCAAAAATAACAGAAGGTGATCACAGAATAAATGCGCGAAGTACAGGTTCCGCCCCACGAGCGCCTTTTTCGAATACAGTTCAAATCAAATTATTCCTGACAATACATGCATTTTGTCTAAAAAAAGCAGTAAAAAAAAAGAGGACTACTCCGAGTCCTGCTCGTCATCCGAGCACTCGACGTACTGCTCCGCTGCTGCCGGATCCGTCGCAAACAAGAACTCGCCAAATTCCTCCAGGCGGGAATATGCAAAAGGCCTCCTCGGCGTATGCGAACTCGAAGACTCTCCCCTCTCGCGCCCCGAGTGCGCAGAAGAAGGAGCTCCAAATCCAGCCGTTCCTCCCGCGAACTGGCCAAATCCCTGTGCAAAGTCCTCCCACCACCGTGGGAGCAGGCGAACCTCTCGGCCTAGACGGCCCCCGCTCACGGACATCCACGCTCCTCCGGGAACTGCACCGCATGAACTCCACGAGTCTCCTAGCATAGGCGGCCCACCCGTCCACTAGTCTCATAGCTTGCCAGTTGTACGTACGCGACACTCGCGAACCAGAAAGTCGCCAAAAGACAAGCGTAGTACGTATGCAACATTTGCGTACTACTACTATCAAATGCGTAAAATCAAAAAGTGCTCACCGAAGCATTGGGGTCAACCCGTATCGTGGTCTCGGCTCATCCGGAGCGGATCACCAGCCGCTCGCGCGAACCATCCAGCCCTCGTACGCCAACCTAGCGCGTGGGATCGGGAGATCTCGGGACGCCCCGGGACCTCCGCCTCCCTATGCCGCACCCGTGGCTCCTCACTCATCCTCAAGAAAGTATCATAGGCGGCCCCCGCTATGATATACTCGTATAGAACACGCCCGTCTATACCTCTCCAACTCATCCATCTAAGACGACAGAGGATGCCGCATGTGCATAGGAGGATCCACCGGCACCAATGGAATGGACCCCGGCCATGCCGACGGGTCACCCGCTCCCCGCATACATAACGCCGCAATGAAGTCCCACCAGAGCCTCCTCCGCCGCGTCACCTCGCTAGCGACTCCGAACCACGCCATAGTGGAACCGACTCCACCAGGTCGCCCGAATCCTCCTGAGAACTCCCGGTTCGCCAAAGACACCTCCTCGTACGACACTCGAGTGCCAACTCTCGACGAGACCGCCCTCTTCGCTTTCTTCCGCCAAACCAGATGGCAAGGAACAGGGTCGATACGCCTCCTTGATGTCCCAATCCCGCGGGACCGAACACCTCATAGCACCCGCACTGCCAAGCAAATGGAAAGTTATGTCGCCTACAAAGCGTATACATACGAGTACATGAAAGAGGCAAGGAAGAGAAAAGACGTAAACTTACATCCAAGACAAAGCTTGAAGCGCCTAAAGGAGTGCTCCTCTCCCCGCTAGAACTCCGTCTGTGGAATGGTAGAGCTCGCCACCCAGCCTCCCCCACGCGAACCCCTCACAAAGATCCAGATCCGTCGCCGACCCGAGCAGAGGGAAGTGACAGGATGTGTCGAAGTCGGGAACAAAGTCGCCGATAACGCGAACCAAAGGAACCTCGAGCCAGCGCCCGCGGTCATCCTCAATGATCCATCCAAATAAGCGGCGACACCCGCCTCCGTATGCCTCTCCATCGGCCTCGTACCGAATGCTTAATCCTCCGGCATCGGTAATATCAAAACCCAAAGCAGCCTGCATAACCGCTCCGGGTATAACCGTCAACCCACACCCGCCGTGTTGCCATAAGTCGGCAACCCAGCTGATAGCGGCAAAATCCGTGGGAGTCACCGTCGCCTCCCCCATCTCGAAATGGAAAGTGTGGGTCGTATCCCACCAATACTCGCCGTAGCTACATACATGGACCCGGCCCTCGGCGTATCGCCTATCGCAGCCTACCGCACCGATGAACCCAAACCAATCCGTAGTCAAGCACCACCGCCGCGGACTCCTCTCTCCCTCTCGAGCCACGTCCGGGATGATCCCCCACAATGCTCTCACTGCCTCAAAGGCACCCCGACTCTTCTGGTTGTGGGTATCAACCTCCCCTGTCCCCTGCAGGCAAATAAGACAGAAGTAACGTCAACAAATGCACGAACGCATGTCAAAAGGATGCAATGCAGATACGGTTCTCATTCATTTCCTACATACATTTCCATCATTTCGAAAACTCCGTCGAATCCGGAACTTTCAAAATATTTCGAAAACTCCGTCGAATCCGAAACTTTCAAAACATTTCGAAAACTCCGTCGAATCCGGAACTTTCAAAATCTTTCGAAAACTCCGTCGAATCCGGAACTTTCAAAAAAAAAAAAAACATTTCGAAAACTCCGTCGAATCCGGAACTTTCAAAATCTTTTGAAAACTCCGTCGAAACCGGAACTTTCAAATTCTTTTCGAACATTTCGAAAATTTACTCCGTCCCGAATTAAAGCTACTTTAATTTTGGAAAATGCATCTAGACATGGAATTTTGCAACCAAAATTTTTATGTCATCTACCCATAGTGTCAATTGAACTACATCCTAGTCAATTTCGACAACGATTCATGGCAAAGTCAAAAGCCCCAATTCAAGCACCAAAATCCCTAAGTAAATTCCTAAACAAATTTCTAACATTTAAAGAATGCACATTCTTAAAATTAATGGAATTTGTGGAAAGCTTACTTGTCTTTCGATCCCTCCCTTGGAGTTATGTCTATCCCTAGCCGGGTAAAACTCCGTCGGATTCAATGGATGAACAATGGTTCGAATGGTCCGAACCAACCGCGTTCTTTCGTCATCGGTCCTTCCATGACGACCCATCGGTTCCCATTCACCTTCCATAGCAATTTTCCTTCACTAATTCGAGCAAACCTTGCAATTAGGGGTGGAAATTTTTCTCTCCTCTCTCTTTCTCTCGTCGGAAAATATGGAGAAAATGGCTTGGTTTGCGTCAGACTTGGAGCTGATTTGAATCTGGTCAAATTCAGTCCAAGTCCGGCCGGACTCCTGCTGCAATTTAAAAAGATTCCTTCCATTTTAGTCCCTCATTTTTGGCCCAATTTTACTCCTTTGGCCCCCAAAAGTGTAAAATTTCTTCCCGCTAGTTTTCATTAACGCCCGTCTCCGCACGTTAAATTCCCGCTAGTTTTCACTAACGCCCATCTCCGCACGTTAAATTCCCGCTTAGTTTTCACTAACGCCCGTCTCCGACACGTTAAATTCCCGCTAGTTTTCACTAACGCCCGTCTCCGCACGTTAAATTCCCGCTAGTTTTCACTAACGCCCGTCTCCGCACGTTAAATTCCCGCTAGTTTTCACTAACGCCCGTCTCCGCACGTTAAATCCAATCAGCTGACGTTTGACATTCAAACGCTCAATCATGTCTCCGGACATTCCAGCTACATTTCCGTCTCCGCACGTTAAATTCAATCCCGCTGACGTTGACATTCAAACGCTCAATCATGTCTCCGGACATTCCAGTTACATTTCCGTCTCCGCACGTTAAATTCAATCCCGCTGACGCTTGCCAAACGCTCAATCATGTCTCCGGACATTCCAAGCTACATTTCCGTCTCCGCACGTTAAATTCAATCCCGCTGACGTTTGACATTCAAACGCTCAATCATGTCTCCGACATTCCAGCTACATTTCCGTCTCCACGCAAATTCAATCCCGGGCCGACGTTGATGGGGCCAAACGCTCAATCATGTCTTCGGACATTCCGCCTCCCGACGTTAAAAGGTCCAGTGGTTTTCACCATCGTTCACTTCCCCGGCCGCCAGTCGTAAGCCCGACCGTCCCACTTCAGCGGCAGCTGCAATAAGCCCGCACAACAATCCCTCTTCGGCCATCAAGGTAAGCCCGAATGCTCATCCCCAGCAGGATTTTAAAGAAGAAACGTCGATCCTTCCGAGTTGTTAATAACGCCAGTTTAACACAACCGTTCTCGTCGCACCGCCGTATCCTCGCAGATAAACCCGGCAAAGAACAATAAGCCCAGTACCCAAGGCACGAACGCCTTCATATCAGGATAAACGTATCCTCGCAACTCCGGTTTGAGGCGCCACACGCCCTCGTAAGCTCCAACAACTCCGGTTTGAGGCGCCACACGCCCTCGTCAGCATCATCAACTCCGGTTTGAGGCGCCACACGCCCTCGAAGGTTTCAGGAATCCCAGGTTCAGACGCCTCACAATAGTCTCCATTCAGGTTTAGACGCCTCCCAACAGTCTCGCTCAGGTCAAGGTCCCCACGCGCGGCCCTTGCACCTACGAACTACGATCGGCTTGATTCCCGCTCGGGATATGTAGGAATCCTTTCGCTAAGGGTCCAGCCAGCTGACCGCCCAGGTCTTTCAAAGTAAGGCGTCCCGATTTGGATTCTTATCTTTTTCAACGACCCCACCTCCTTCGGAGGAGACGTCGCTGAGGGGCTAACTGTAAGTACCCAAATTCGGATCGTCCAAATTCATCAGAAAGTTAACCGAAATCCGTTAACTGGCCCACTCCAGGTTAACCGGAACTCGTTAAACTCCCCGTTGCCGTGCCAACGAGACGTCCTGGGACTGCCCCGTGCATCCCGACGTCGAAGCGTACTTGACACGTGTCATCTCACGTAAAAGTATGGCTTTCCCTGAAAAACGCACTTTCCGGCACTTTCCGGGGGGGTTTCAGACATTTTCCAGACTGTTATTTTAAAAAACGGACAAAACCGGGATCGGGGAACGAACTCCCATACAAAGGGTGAGTCACAGGACACGTGTACAGCATGCCACAGCCCTCTCGTCACCTTTCAATCACAAATCAAGCTGAAAAGACCAAAATACCCCTGGATTTCAGTCAAAGTCCGGGCGGACTCCCTGTGCAAATTTCCTGAAATTGCCAGCAAGCCCCTCAGAATTCCAAAATACCCCAAAACCCTGAAAAACAGTCCAAGTCCGTCCGGACTCCTACTGCAATTTTCACCTATAAATAGAAGTGGCTGTCAAAGCCAAAAGAAAGATTTTAACACAAAAAGTCACTCTCCTCACGGCCCAAACTGATTTCACCCCTTCCCGAGCTCCCGTTTGCCTCGATTCGCGTGAAACTTCCGTATTTTGATCAAATACGCCCCTCATCACTTCGAAACACCCTTTCGAACTAATTTTCGTGTCCCGTACACACCTTCCGAGCCAAAGGAGTCGACCCTAGCCATAGGTATAACTCCCTCTTTCTAAATCTCTCGTTTCGTCTCGGTTTACGCGCCAGTCACTACAACCGTTTCGAACAACGTTATCGAAATGTAGATGCCTCCGTCTAACGGGGTCCGATACGTTTTAGCCCCCCTCGATCCTCTTCTCTTTCCGTAAGAGAAGTAATCACGGGTTAAAACGGCATTCCGACCCCGTTCCGTTTACTTTTACGTCATTTACCAATTCCGGATCGATCGATCCGTTGATCGTCATTTACTTTCTGCCATTTACAATTCCGAGCCGATTGGCCTCGTTGATCGTCATTTACAATTTCGAGTCATTTGACTCGTCGATCGTCATTTACAATTCCGAGCCGATTGGCCTCGTTGATACTGCTTTAAATACTGTCATTTACAAAGTCCGACCCGTTTGGATCGTGATAGTATTTACTTTTCAAAGTCCGAGTCGCAACCCGATTCGTTGATCGCATATCATTTAATACGCATTTTTCCCGTAAAAATCGTTAACAATGTAATGCCCGGTTCAAAACCGGAGTTCGTCCTTCGAACTCTCTTTCAAAACGCGCGAAATGACGTTTGGCCTCCAAACGCTCATCTTCAAACTAAAAGCCGCCATTTGACACTTAAAATCATTTAATACGTATTTTTCCCGTAAAAATCGTTAACAATGTAACGCCCGGTTCAAAAAACCGGAGTTCGACCTTCGAACTCCTTTTCAAACTCAAAATCGACGTTTGCCACGCAAACGCTCATTTCAACTCAAAATCGACGTTTGCCACGCAAATGCTCATTTCAACTCAAAATCGACGTTTGCCACGCAAACGCTCATTTCAACTCAAAATCAACGTTTGCCACGCAAACGCTCATTTCCGTCTCAAAACCGACGTTTGTCATTCAAACGCTCGCCTTTTCAAAGTCACCTAATCAACGTTTGACATTCAAACCAAGATTAAGCTTGTCATTCAAGCCCCCATTTCAAAACACACACACACACAAACACGTTTTCGAGAAAGGTAGAAAGACTCGTCATGCGAGGCGTTTCTGGTGATCTCGTAATACTCTTCCCGAAACGTAACGTGACCTCCGAACCTAACAATCTCTGGTACTAAAAAAGCTTTTTACTCGTTTTTGCTACCAATAAAAATGATCCCCCGTTTTCAAAGCTTTTTCCTAAGTTTTTGCTACCAATAAAAACGACACCATTTTCAAAAGCCGTTTCTCAACGTTTGGGCTCAAAATACAAAAACCGCGTGGCGACTCCTCATTTTTTCCTTCCCATGAAGCGAGGTCTCAGACACCAACCCCCCGCGAAAGACAACCGCGTTCCGCGCCCCGCGCGCGAAATCCCGTGTAATTTCAATGTCGAACCATGGGAATCTGAGACACTTTCCACCAACTCCACCTTACGCTTTTTTATTCTGTGACAAACTTACATGCTCAGAATATACCAAGAATATTTCCAAATGATTCAAAAAATAATAGAATGAGTTTCAACGAATGCAAAGTCAGCTAGTTACATGATCTCCAAATTATTTATTTTGACTCCTTTCTATTAAGAAAAAAAAAGGCACTATGCTATAATATTGATCCGTATGTACCACGTTTAGACACTAAAATGTAATTTCTATCTCTATAATGATTTTGACTCCTCTTAATTGAAATCCTGAATCTGCCACTAAGGGGGAGGGGGTAATATATTTCAGAAGAAACAATAATCACGCACAAAATAGATACAAAGAGGTAACTTACTCTCAATGAAGTTCATCACTGAGAAAACACTGATTAGTTAGACCAAGTGAAGTACCCAAGAGGATTAACATCAACAAATATGTAAATAGACAGACTATTTTTAGAAGGATAAAGTTGAATCTGCTTGCCATTTTCACGAAGTTTGAAATCGCCAATATCTTGAAACACTTTGCCGTACAATGGGATCGCTTCCAAGTCATGATGGGTCGAGGATATGGTTGCACTTCAGAACATCATGCTTGTTGCAAAGAAATAAAATGAATAATGTTTGATGATCAACTATAACAGATTACCTCCCTAAACCTTCTTATGACAGAATGTTATCTCGTAGCACAGGAGTAATTTCAAGAAGTTCAGCAGGTTTCCTAAGCAAAAGAATCATGTCACCACAAATATGTATTAGATTTAGCAAGCGAAGATGGAATTTAGTAAATTTTGGGCATAATAGATAACAAAGATGAAATGAATAATGTTTGATGATCAACTATAACAGTATTCTCCCCGGTAAACCTTCTTATAACGGAGACACCGCATAACCTCTTACAAAAATCTACACAAGTGTATACAGACCCTGCATTAACAAAAAACACAAAATGTTGTAAATAAACATAACTACACAGACGCTACATTTCTAGAAATCGCAGAATTTTGTATAGGGAACATCATTGGTGATACGACCGTCAAACAAATGAACCAGCATGAAATATGAATAAAGGTTATAGAAACATAAGAATTGAGTGAACCTGGAATACTTGCTGTAAGAACCCATAACATTGCCTCCCGTAGGCACTACTCAACTGAAACATAAATATTGATGCAGTAATAAGCACAGCTACTTTTATCGAGGGAATGGACAGGAGAGAAATTAGTAGCTATTTCAGTACACAAATAAAAGAGGATGGAACCTCAAACTCTGACTACCAATGGAAGTGAATAAAGGGATGAAAGCTATAAAACCTGGTAGTAAGGCTTGTACAAGCGGTAATGCCTACCAGTAGTCAGAACTGTTTTCTGCCAATTTGCTGCATAGTAGGGGCTTTACACATCAGAAATTTAATGAAAATGGTCAAGATCGCAAATGCCAAATCTCAATAAGAAATTCCATCATGAAGATTGATTCCATTATCTCTGCAGTAATTGTTAAAGATCTTACAAGTTCCCATAAGTAATCGCACACCCCCATAATAAACTTCATTTTGCAACCGGTTCACCAGTCAGATATAAGTATTACTATGACTAAAGAAGAAATAGTTGTTTTCAAATGCTACAGAAAAATGAAAAACATAGACGTTGCAGTTGACAAATTTCTAAAGACAAAAATAAACCAATAGTTCATAAGTAGTTCTAACTGTTTACTATGCATAAGTATTTGGAAAAAGAATATCACACGAAGTTCGTTCGAAACTACAATTGATGTCGAACCATGGGAATCTGAGACACTTTCCACCAACTCCACCTTACGCTTTTTTATTCTGTGACAAACTTACATGCTCAGAATATACAAAGAATATTTCCAAATGATTCAAAAAATAATAGATTGAGTTTCAACGAATGCAAAGTCAGCTAGTTATATGATCTCCAAATTATTTATTTTGACTCCTTTCTATTAAGAAAAAAAAGGCACTATGCTATAATATTGATCCGTATGTACCACGTTTAGACACTAAAATGTAATTTCTATCTCTATAATGATTTTGACTCCTCTTAATTGAAATCCTGAATCTGCCACTAAGGGGGAGGGGGTAATATATTTCAGAAGAAACAATAATCACGCACAAAATAGATACAAAGAGGTAACTTACTCTCAATGAAGTTCATCACTGAGAAAACACTGATTAGTTAGACCAAGTGAAGTACCCAAGAGGATTAACATCAACAAATATGTAAATAGACAGACTATTTTTAGAAGGATAAAGTTGAATCTCGCTTGCCATTTTCACGAAGTTTGAAATCGCCAATATCTTGAAACACTTTGCCGTACAATAGACTGCTCCAAGTCATGATGGGTCGAGGATATGGTTGCACTTCAGGAACATCATGCTTGTTGCAAAGAAATGAAATGAATAATGTTTGATGATCAACTATAACAGTACCTCCCCCGGTAAACCTTCTTATGACAGGAATGTTATCTCGTAGCACAGGAGTAATTTCAAGAAGTTCAGCAGGTTTCCTAAGCAAAAGAATCATGTCACCACAAATATGTATTAGATTTAGCAAGCGAAGATGGAATTTAGTAAATTTTGGGCATAATAGATAACAAAGATGAAATGAATAATGTTTGATGATCAACTATAACAAGATTACCTCCCCGGTAAACCTTCTTATAACAGAGACACCGCATAACCTCTTACAAAAATCTACACAAGTGTATACAGACCCTGCATTAACAAAAAACACAAAATGTTGTAAATAAACATAACTACACAGACGCTACATTTCTAGAAATCGCAGAATTTTGTATAGGGAACATCATTGGTGATACGACCATCAAACAAATGAACCGACATGAAATATGAATAAAGGTTATAGAAACATAAGAATTGAGTGAACCTGGAATACTTGCTGTAAGAACCCATAACATTGCCTCCCGTAGGCACTACTCAACTGAAACATAAATATTGATGCAGTAATAAGCACATCTACTTTTATCGAGGGAATGGACAGGAGAGAAATTAGTAGCTATTTCAGTACACAAATAAAAGAGGATGGAACCTCAAACTCTGACTACCAATGGAAGTGAATAAAGGGATGAAAGCTATAAAACCTGGTAGTAAGGCTTGTACAAGCGGTAATGCCTACCAGTAGTCAGAACTGTTTTCTGCCAATTTGCTGCATAGTAGGGGCTTTACACATCAGAAATTTAATGAAAATGGTCAAGATCGCAAATGCCAAATCTCAATAAGAAATTCCATCATGAAGATTGATTCCATTATCTCTGCAGTAATTGTTAAAGATCTTACAAGTTCCCATAAGTAATCGCACACCCCCATAATAAACTTCATTTTGCAACCGGTTCACCAGTCAGATATAAGTATTACTATGACTAAAGAAGAAATAGTTGTTTTCAAATGCTACAGAAAAATGAAAAACATAGACGTTGCAGTTGACAAATTTCTAAAGACAAAAATAAACCAATAGTTCATAAGTAGTTCTAACTGTTTACTATGCATAAGTAGCTGGAAAAAGAATATCACCTGAAGTTCGTTCTGAAACTACAATTGATGTCGAACCATGGGAATCTGAGACACTTTCCACCAACTCCACCTTACGCTTTTTTATTCTGTGACAAACTTACATGCTCAGAATATACAAAGAATATTTCCAAATGATTCAAAAAATAATAGAATGAGTTTCAACGAATGCAAAGTCAGCTAGTTATATGATCTCCAAATTATTTATTTTGACTCCTTTCTATTAAGAAAAAAAAGGCACTATGCTATAATATTGATCCGTATGTACCACGTTTAGACACTAAAATGTAATTTCTATCTCTATAATGATTTTGACTCCTCTTAATTGAAATCCTGAATCTGCCACTAAGGGGGAGGGGGTAATATATTTCAGAAGAAACAATAATCACGCACAAAATAGATACAAAGAGGTAACTTACTCTCAATGAAGTTCATCACTGAGAAAACACTGATTAGTTAGACCAAGTGAAGTACCCAAGAGGATTAACATCAACAAATATGTAAATAGACAGACTATTTTTAGAAGGATAAAGTTGAATCTGCTTGCCATTTTCACGAAGTTTGAAATCGCCAATATCTTGAAACACTTTGCCGTACAATAGACTGCTCCAAGTCATGATGGGTCGAGGATATGGTTGCACTTCAGGAACATCATGCTTGTTGCAAAGAAATGAAATGAATAATGTTTGATGATCAACTATAACAGTACCTCCCCCGGTAAACCTTCTTATGACAGGAATGTTATCTCGTAGCACAGGAGTAATTTCAAGAAGTTCAGCAGGTTTCCTAAGCAAAAGAATCATGTCACCACAAATATGTATTAGATTTAGCAAGCGAAGATGGAATTTAGTAAATTTTGGGCATAATAGATAACAAAGATGAAATGAATAATGTTTGATGATCAACTATAACAGTACCTCCCCCGGTAAACCTTCTTATAACAGAGACACCGCATAACCTCTTACAAAAATCTACACAAGTGTATACAGACCCTGCATTAACAAAAAACACAAAATGTTGTAAATAAACATAACTACACAGACGCTACATTTCTAGAAATCGCAGAATTTTGTATAGGGAACATCATTGGTGATACGACCGTCAAACAAATGAACCAGCATGAAATATGAATAAAGGTTATAGAAACATAAGAATTGAGTGAACCTGGAATACTTCTTTGTAAGAACCCATAACATTGCCTCCCGTAGGCACTACTCAACTGAAACATAAATATTGATGCAGTAATAAGCACATCTACTTTTATCGAGGAATGGACAGGAGAGAAATTAGTAGCTATTTCAGTACACAAATAAAAGAGGATGGAACCTCAAACTCGACTACCAATGGAAGTGAATAAAGGGATGAAAGCTATAAAACCTGGTAGTAAGGCTTGTACAAGCGGTAATGCCTACCGCAGTCGAATCGCTTTCGCCAATTTGCTGCATAGTAGGGGCTTTACACATCAGAAATTTAATGAAAATGGTCAAGATCGCAAATGCCAAATCTCAATAAGAAATTCCATCATGAAGATTGATTCCATTATCTCTGCAGTAATTGTTAAAGATCTTACAAGTTCCCATAAGTAATCGCACACCCCCATAATAAACTTCATTTTGCAACCGGTTCACCAGTCAGATATAAGTATTACTATGACTAAAGAAGAAATAGTTGTTTTCAAATGCTACAGAAAAATGAAAAACATAGACGTTGCAGTTGACAGATTTCTAAAGACAAAAATAAACCAATAGTTCATAAGTAGTTCTAACTGTTTACTATGCATAAGTAGCTTGAAAAAGAATATCACCTGAAGTTTGTTCTGAAACTACAATTGATGTCGAACCATGGGAATCTGAGACACTTTCCACCAACTCCACCTTACGCTTTTTTATTCTGTGACAAACTTACATGCTCGTAATATACAAAGAATATTTCCAAATGATTCAAAAAATAATAGAATGAGTTTCAACGAATGCAAAGTCACTAGTTATATGATCTCCAAATTATTTATTTTGACTCCTTTCTATTAAGAAAAAAAACGCACTATGCTATAATATTGATCCGTATGTACCACGTTTAGACACTAAAATGTAATTTCTATCTCTATAATGATTTTGACTCCTCTTAATTGAAATCCCGAATACGCCACTAAGGGGAGGGGGTAATATATTTCGAAGAAACAATAATCACGCACAAAATAGATACAAAGAGGTAACTTACTCTCAATGAAGTTCATCACTGAGAAAACACTGATTAGTTAGACCAAGTGAAGTACCCAAGAGGATTAACATCAACAAATATGTAAATAGACAGACTATTTTTAGAAGGATAAAGTTGAATCTGCTTGCCATTTTCACGAAGTTTGAAATCGCCAATATCTTGAAACACTTTGCCGTACAATAGACTGCTCCAAGTCATGATGGGTCGAGGATATGGTTGCACTTCAGGAACATCATGCTTGTTGCAAAGAAATGAAATGAATAATGTTTGATGATCAACTATAACAGTACCTCCCCCGGTAAACCTTCTTATGACAGGAATGTTATCTCGTAGCACAGGAGTAATTTCAAGAAGTTCAGCAGGTTTCCTAAGCAAAAGAATCATGTCACCACAAATATGTATTAGATTTAGCAAGCGAAGATGGAATTTAGTAAATTTTGGGCATAATAGATAACAAAGATGAAATGAATAATGTTTGATGATCAACTATAACAGTACCTCCCCCGGTAAACCTTCTTATAACAGAGACACCGCATAACCTCTTACAAAAATCTACACAAGTGTATACAGACCCTGCATTAACAAAAAACACAAAATGTTGTAAATAAACATAACTACACAGACGCTACATTTCTAGAAATCGCAGAATTTTGTATAGGGAACATCATTGGTGATACGACCATCAAACAAATGAACCGACATGAAATATGAATAAAGGTTATAGAAACATAAGAATTGAGTGAACCTGGAATACTTGCTGTAAGAACCCATAACATTGCCTCCCGTAGGCACTACTCAACTGAAACATAAATATTGATGCAGTAATAAGCACATCTACTTTTATCGAGGGAATGGACAGGAGAGAAATTAGTAGCTATTTCAGTACACAAATAAAAGAGGATGGAACCTCAAACTCTGACTACCAATGGAAGTGAATAAAGGGATGAAAGCTATAAAACCTGGTAGTAAGGCTTGTACAAGCGGTAATGCCTACCAGTAGTCAGAACTGTTTTCTGCCAATTTGCTGCATAGTAGGGGCTTTACACATCAGAAATTTAATGAAAATGGTCAAGATCGCAAATGCCAAATCTCAATAAGAAATTCCATCATGAAGATTGATTCCATTATCTCTGCAAAGAATTGTTAAAGATCTTACAAGTTCCCATAAGTAATCGCACACCCCCATAATAAACTTCATTTTGCAACCGGTTCACCAGTCAGATATAAGTATTACTATGACTAAAGAAGAAATAGTTGTTTTCAAATGCTACAGAAAAATGAAAAACATAGACGTTGCAGTTGACAGATTTCTAAAGACAAAAATAAACCAATAGTTCATAAGTAGTTCTAACTGTTTACTATGCATAAGTAGCTTGAAAAAGAATATCACCTGAAGTTTGTTCTGAAACTACAATTGATGTCGAACCATGGGAATCTGAGACACTTTCCACCAACTCCACCTTACGCTTTTTTATTCTGTGACAAACTTACATGCTCAGAATATACCAAGAATATTTCCAAATGATTCAAAAAATAATAGAATGAGTTTCAACGAATGCAAAGTCAGCTAGTTATATGATCTCCAAATTATTTATTTTGACTCCTTTCTATTAAGAAAAAAAAGGCACTATGCTATAATATTGATCCGTATGTACCACGTTTAGACACTAAAATGTAATTTCTATCTCTATTATGATTTTGACTCCTCTTAATTGAAATCTTGAATCTGCCACTAAGGGGGAGAGGGTAATATATTTCAGAAGAAACAATAATCACGCACAAAATAGATACAAAGAGGTAACTTACTCTCAATGAAGTTCATCACTGAGAAAACACTGATTAGTTAGACCAAGTGAAGTACCCAAGAGGATTAACATCAACAAATATGTAAATAGACAGACTATTTTTAGAAGGATAAAGTTGAATCTGCTTGCCATTTTCACGAAGTTTGAAATCGCCAATATCTTGAAACACTTTGCCGTACAATAGACTGCTCCAAGTCATGATGGGTCGAGGATATGGTTGCACTTCAGGAACATCATGCTTGTTGCAAAGAAATGAAATGAATAATGTTTGATGATCAACTATAACAGTACCTCCCCCGGTAAACCTTCTTATGACAGGAATGTTATCTCGTAGCACAGGAGTAATTTCAAGAAGTTCAGCAGGTTTCCTAAGCAAAAGAATCATGTCACCACAAATATGTATTAGATTTAGCAAGCGAAGATGGAATTTAGTAAATTTTGGGCATAATAGATAACAAAGATGAAATGAATAATGTTTGATGATCAACTATAACAGTACCTCCCCCGGTAAACCTTCTTATAACATAGACACCGCATAACCTCTTTAAAAAATCTACACAAGTGTATACAGACCCTGCATTAACAAAAAACACAAAATGTTGTAAATAAACATAACTACACAGACGCTACATTTCTAGAAATCGCAGAATTTTGTATAGGGAACATCATTGGTGATACGACCATCAAACAAATGAACCGGCATGAAATATGAATAAAGGTTATAGAAACATAAGAATTGAGTGTGTAACGACCCGAGCCCGACCCGCTACTTAGGCACCACACACTGGCCCACTAAGCACCTCCTCAATTGGGTTAACCACAGCCCATCACAGGCCTCCAAAAGTCCAATGGATGATTTGATGCTTAATAGTAGTGTATGAGCCTTCTATATATCACACTAAATTCCCACATATTTTCGATGTGGGATGGGGGATATCACAATCTCCCCCACTCAAATCCTTGTCGTCCTTGGCAATGTCAACCAATACCCAGATCGTACCCCCGGGCTAGCTCGCAAGCCTTAAGGCCGGGGTTCTGCTCTGATACCATTTGTAACGATCCGAGCCCGTAGCCCGACCCGCTACGTAGGCACCACACACTGGCCCACTAAGCACCTCCTCAATTGGGTTAACCACAGCCCATCACAGGCCTCCAAAAGTCCAATGGATGATTTGATGCTTAGTAGTAGTGTATGAGCCTTCTATATATCACACTAAATTCTCACATATTTCCGATGTGGGATGGGGGATATCACAGAGTGAACCTGGAATACTTGCTTTAAGAACCCATAACATTGCCTCCCGTAGGCACTCCTTGCAGCAAGAACTCTTATCAAATCTGGGCATCTACGATTTGAGAACAAATAGATAAGGCACCACAATCACAACCATAACAAAATAGATGTTGGAATTTGCTATGTGCAAAACCAAGTAATGTGGTTATAAATTGATACTAAGATGTTAGAAAAGAAAGATACCTTCTCTACTCTGCTCTGGGATGAATCAAGGCGGAGAAATCGAATTAGGATGTCTTAGCATAAGAAATTAACCTATTATGCTAGCAAAGAAACAAATATCACACGGCAATTCAAAAAAAAAAACACCATAATCTGAGAAAGAGAGAACAATGGGAAAGGGGAAATGAATTAGTAGGTGAAAACAGAAATTGGGTTGTAAACCTGACAATCAACAGTCGCGGCGACGGCGATGACGAACAGAGGGACATTTGGATGTTGGAGGAAGAAGCGACGGTCAAGGAGTCGATAACGGTGGCCATTGGAGCAATAAGTGTGTGTGTGTGACCATCAATGGGCTTTTTGGATTAACGATGAAAGGGAATAGAGAGAGAGAGAGAGAGAGAGAGAGAGAGAGAGAGAGAGAGAGAGAGAGAGAGAGAGAGAGAGAGAGAGAGAGTGGGGTTTTTGGGGAAAAATGGTTTTTGAATTAATGATGAAAGGGAGGAGAGAGAATGAAGAGGAAGATTAGCGGCCGTAATACAGAAGGTCAAGCTTATTCAGTACGCTATGAGAGGGCATAGTTTCTAGAATATTTCAATTTTGAGCGGGAAAACGAAATTCCTTATTCACTTCAGTCATTATATAGTTATAGATTTGCCGAAACCATACAATTGGATGATGAGGTTACATTACATAGGCAATCTGATTTCTATGCGATCGCATAATGAGACCGTATAGTCACTGAATTCCCCTTCCATATGTACGGACTCAAATTTCACAGACATGAAATAGTTATTTCACTTTATTTAAAACTCCGTTTTTGGGTTAATTTTAATGCTCATTTAAAAAATTGGATAAATTATCATTGCTACTTTGATTTTTTTTTTGTTTTTTTGTTTTACGGTTCCTTGTGTCAAGTTATTTATGAAAGGTGTTTAGAGTATAGAAGGTGAGATAGTAATGAGGTGGGGATGCATGGAGATGGAGAGTACAACAAGTGAGATAACTAAAAAAATAAAAACTTTCACCTTTTGGATTTTCTAAATTTCAGTGCACACTTAAAGGGGCAAATAATCTAGTTTTTTTATGACAAGGAGGAAATATTAGATTGTTATTTTAAATAAATAGAGTTGGTTTTATTAAAAACGCATATTTTCTAACGAGTAAAAAAAAATGTTTTTGAATCGGGTCTGAACCAGACTGAAACGGATCAGTGACATTTTTGTAAATAACCCACACTTCTTTTAAAATTCGCGATGACATTTTTGTATATAATTGAAACTTCCTTCGCACTGCACATGATAAAGTGCTATCATTAGTTAGAAGTAGTGTCATCAAATATATATGTTACTCAAAAATCTTAATGCTGACATTAACGTTATAACCATCATTAGTTAGAATGAGTTCCAACACAATTATATGACACTCACAAATACTAACAGTGGCATTAAACTGGTATAGCCAATATTAATTACAAATAGTGACAGTGTATGTTTTTTAATATTAATAATTATTGTGTAATGGGCGCGTGCACAAAAAGTGACATAACTTTTGACTCGCGATAAACCAAAGAACGCACAACATATCAAATCGAGAGAAATTTCGAGAGTATGATTTTGATTAGTTCCTTTGAAGATTTTGTAAATTTTGTTATTTAGTGCTAGAGAATGTGTTTTGATAAGTAACATCACATAAGTTCAAGAGTGCCAACACATGTGTTTATGATAGACATGTCATACGGTCCGGTCCAGACCGCCGAACCGGCGGTTTTCGACCGTTGATCAAATTGTTGAAGATTGCGAACCGCCAAACCCTCAAATCGGTCGAACCATGGACGCCGATTGAAGTTTCTGTTACAATTTTAGTTTCTAGACTGACGCTTTACACCGGCGGTTGAACCGCCGGTTAAACCGACTAGTATTTTTTGTAATATATAGTTTATAATATTATTTTACAATATTTTAATTTAATTCTTGAGGTAAAGGTTTCTAAATATCTCCCCTAAGTTATAAAAGGGTAAGGTTGTTGTTCCCCTCTATGTAAATTTATCTAATATTAATAAGAGCTAAGGACCCTAAGGCCCACTTTCCAAACCAATATCCCATTTTAACCCGTTTGAGATTAAAATTCCCAATAAACCCAAAGGCCCATAAAGAGATAACGGCGTTAATAGATGGAACGGTGTTAATTGCCTAAAATCTCGCCGTCTCCGTGATTTCTGGTACTAGAATCGTAATCCAGACCTCAATTCCGGCCAAAATCAAACACAAATCCACGCGAGGGAGGTCATCGGCGAAGAGATTGAAGATCGCCTCTGATAACATCCGATCTAGAATTGCGTTATTTCGATTTTGTAAGGTATATTTTATTTTTTTAATTGAAATTCGTTTTTGACAGTGTTCATCAATTCATATAAGATGTTGTTGACAGTGTTCATCAATTAATAGCAATTGTTGTGTGAAAAAATTTGTTTCGAGACACTTGGATGGTCCGATAGCAAATGGTATCGGATCTTTCAAAGGCATTTTGATTGTGTTTGTTGATGCCTTATGTGATCTGTAATGGTCCGATAGCAAATGGTATCGGATCTTTCAAAGGCATTTTGATTGTGTTTGTTGATGCCTTATGTGATCTGTAACAGGTATTATAAAAATTGCTATAGGATCTGATCTAGGGTTTATATGATTCTGAGTTTACATGATTCATTTAGTTTTAGATTATTTATGTGGCATAGGACCTGTTCCAGGTCCTATATCATTTGCTATAGGACATGTTATATTGTGCCTTTCATTGTTTGATTAGAAGATAATTTGATTGAGTTTGATTGTTTGATTATGTGGTATATGCCTTGTAATAGGTCCTATATCCCTTAATAAAGGATCTGTTGAAGTGTTCATATGATTTTGAGGCAAATTTCTTCATTATATTTTTTATTATTAATGTGAGAGAGGACCTGTTCAAGGTCCTATAACATTTGCTATATGACCTGCTCTATTTTGCTTTTTGATTTGGATTTGACTTGATTTATATTGCATATGACCTGTTATAGTGTGCATTTGTATAGAGGAGATGATTTATGTTGCAGATGATTTAGTTACTTATTCAATCAACTTACTCGAGAAAAAGTTTAAGTTTCATGTTGCATTTGTTTGGACATGATTTATGTTGCTTATGACCTGTTATAGTGTTCATATGATTTTGAGGGATGAATAGATGAGATGATTTATGTTGCAGATGATTTATGTTGCTATAAGACCTGGATAAGTATTGATCCAGTAACAATTGTTCCAGGTCCTATATCCTTTGTTATAGGACCTGTTATATTGTACATTTTGTTTGTCTCATATTTAAGTTGCATATGACCTGTTCCAGGTCCTATATCCTTTGTTATATGACCTGTTCCAGGACCTATATTCTTTTTTATAGGACCTGTTATATGTTGCATATGACATGTTCCAGGTCCTATATCCTTTGTTATAGGACATGTTATAGTGTCCTATACATCTTGCTATAGGACCTGCTGTATTTTATTTTTTGATTTGGATGTGCCTTGATACAGTAACAATTGTTATATAAAATGATTTATATCATTATATATGAATTGTCCTTGTTTGTGGCTTATGTTTTATTTTTTGTTTTTTTATGAAAAGGGGGAAAACTACGATGTCTGCAGATAAGAGAATGACCCGTATGCAGACAGGAAAATCAATTGAAGATGAAACAGTTAAATCAGCAGATGTTACACTGTCTCAAGATAAGAGAATCGTACGGTACTCACCAAAGAAAACAACATAATAAAAAAAAACAAAAGCAAAAGGAACAACTAAAAGTGCAAAGGGACTCACCTGGATCCCTTGTTTCAGATCTAACCTCCATTCTATATCATCTATCCTGACAGAGGTTAATTTAAGGGAATCTCATTTAAACAGGTTGAAGATATCACCTTTCTTCAACCTATTCAATTCTATAAACTCAAACAAAGATGTTAACTTGAGGAAGATGGACTCAACAATAGAAGATTTGATCAGATGCTACAAGCCAAAGGAAAAGAAATTTTTGCTGGGCAAAGTTTTGGTTGGGTTGAGTGCAAGTGATGTAACATCTATATTTGGTGTTGTTTCTGGAAGTGAATTGATAGATATGAAGAAAAAAATGGATAGGCACTCACTTGGGATAGTTGAGAGGCTATTCCCAAACTGTAAAGCAAATGAAATAACCATGAAAAAAGTGAAGGAAAACTTGAGAAGGCTGGTAAGTAGTGATAGAGAAGTTGATATAGGAGACGTTGTGAGATTGCTGAATCTCATAGCATTGGGGTCTGTTTTCTTTGCTTCAAAGGGTGAGGTAATGTCTCCGGGGTTTTTATCACGGATAACACTGGAAAGAACTCCACATCCCATCCTTTGCCCAAAATCACAACTAATCGCATCCTTGCATATATGATCAGGAATATATTTCCTTATGTAGAAATATCCACTGCATTTTTCAATTGAGGCATGTATCTTCCATGGACAACCTTTTGATTCTTTGTGTGAGCATACAGCCGTAATACGAGTAGGTTCATTTCTCACATAATTGAAATCAAACCCCACTTCCGTTGCAAACTTACACAATGCATTCCTAAATTCACCAGAGCCACCTTCGAATATCTGCCCAATATTTTGTATTGCGTCTGCCCATTCCGCACTTCTCATTCTCTTTTCTTTGTGATAAAAGAATTTGACATTATCATCATTTCTACTACTACTACCTTCACATAAAGTGGAAAATGATTTCTCGAAGGAATCACTGACATTACTAACACAGATACTCAAATCATTCACATTTATTTCTAGTAGCTCAATATTCCTACGAGCAATCATAACACCCATACAGATGAAATCTTGCTCACTAGACAACATGCACGACCTTTTCTCAACTAACATATATGACATCGAGATTGTCTCCTTTTTCAAAGTGTTCCATCTGTTGCAACTAAATTCAACAATAGATTCATAAGAATCAAATTGATCAAACCTAGTAACAACAGATAATCTTCCATAATTCAACATCAACATCACATTAGACTCCATTGAAGGTAAAGTTATTTTATCTGTATATAAATTCAATCAATAAACTCATCAAAACTCAAAATTCTGAAGAAAAAAAATGAAAATTAATACAAAATATAAACTGAATTCAACCAAGATCATAATTCGGATGTAATACCTTTTTTTCGGATTGATTGAATTGGATGAAAGGATTGAAGTTTCAAATTTCTCCGTCCGAATTGCAATTTCAAAATTCAAATTTCCGGAATAGCTAATCCTTAAGAAACGGCATGAATTGTTGCATGGATTAAGCGATCGCAATCTTCCCTGTTAACAGCGCCGTCAATTTCATAGTCCGGAATATAACATTTTGGGGTTTAAAGGGATTTTGATTTGGAGTATAAAAGGGAGTTGTCTTTTTTAATTTGGGGTGGATTTTTTTGGGTTATGATTTGAGAAATGTGGGTAAAGAGGAATTTTTCCTATTAATAAAAATTTAAGGGTAACATCTTTTATTTCAAAATATTTCCGTCTCACTCTCAAGTCTCACACCTTAATTATTTAAAAAAAATTAAGTTCACAATATATTAATATTATACATTGAACAAAAATTGCATTAAAATATTCACATAAGAAACAGTTAAAAAAATCCTTTGGGTAAAAAAGAAAAATAAACTGCGGCTAAATCAGGCAAAATCGGGAACCGAAACTGTGAACCGTGTGTCGGCGGTTCGGTTCAGGTTTCTCATTTCGTCGAACGTTGACCTGACCGGTAGTCTAAGATCGGGAACCGACAGTTTGATCCAGACCGGGCATGTCAAGTTCAGGATTGACAGTGCTACTGGTGCTACTGATAGTAGTGTCAGCAATAGAGTTAACGACTGGAATCATCAGTTGATAACGTACATTATTTACGAAAATGTCACTACTTATTTTTATTGAAAAGCGCCAGTTAATTATTAAAATGCTACGTTGCATGGTTTAAAAACACGTTTTTTATAAACATTTGAAAAAACACATTTTTTCAATATTTGTGAAAATAGTTATTTTACATAATAAATTTAAAATACAGAGAAAATGAGATGAGATAAAAACAAACCTCAAAAGATAGTAATTTTTTATTTCTAAAATTCAGGGCTGAACATTGGAATTAAACAGTCCATTTTGTTTCTAATGATGAAGCTTTACTTAATAAAATAAACGTGATCCACGGTAATGATAGAGACTCTTATATATTAATGCAAATTAGTTAAACCATTTTATAATCAACCTTTTAACCTTTAATGAAAAGAGAATCCTTACCATAAAAAATGGAACCAAAACAAAATCAAAATCATTTCCATGTGGGCTATATATATAAAAAATGGAACCAAAACACTCATTATTTACCTAGAGATAATGAAAATCAAAATCATTTCCATGTGGGTTTATATATATAAAAAATGGAACCAAAACACTCATTATTTACCTAGAGATAATGAAATTCAAAAATCATTTCCATGTGGGTTTATATATATAAAAAATGGAACCAAAGCACTCATTATTTACCTAAAGATAATGAAAATCAAAAATCATTTCCATGTGGGTTTATATATATAAAAAAATTCAATCGTAAAAATAAAATAGTTGATCTTACAAAAAACGCGTTTTTTTTTGCACTTACGAAAAATGTGTTTTGTTTTTCCCGTTTGTGCCAGTGCCAGTTTAACAAAGTGCCAGTGTGACAAAGTGCCAGTGCATGTGTAACAAAGTGCCAGTGTAAAAAAGTGTCAGTACCAGTTAAACAAAGTGTCAGTGTAAACAAAGTGCCAGTGCATGTGTAACAAAGTGCCAGTGTAAAAAGTGCCAGTGCCAGTTCATCAAAGTGCCAGTACACTAACGCTGGCACTTTGTTAAACTGGCACTGACGCTTTTTACATGGACACTTTTATATACATGAACTGGCACTCTTCACACAGGCACTCTGTTACACTAAAACTGGCACTTTGTTACACTATCAAACACTGGTACTCTTTTTTGCTGGCACTCATAAACACATGCACTGGCACTCCAAAACACATGCACTGGCACTCCAAAACACATGCACTGGCATCTAATTACACACATGCACCGGCACTTTCTATGTCCAACACTGGCACTCTTTATCTACAACACTGGTACTCAATTTCATCCACTGTGCAATTCAGATCTTAACGTACTTCTTGCGGATCTATACGCAAAGAAGGGAGGATATTGGGTAGAGGTACCAGATCTGAGTTTTGCCGGAGACCACGAGCCGGAGAGCCATATCTGAATCTCGATTTGAACAGAGGGAGATAAGGCCGGAGGTGATGGCTTGGGGACGAGCAGGTGTAGGACAAAGTGAGGAGCATGTGGGGCTGGGAGCGCTGGAGACGGAGAAATTAGGTAAAAATGGTCGGGGGATTGAGAGTGAGAAACCAAAGGTGAACGGAGTTAGGACCGAGATGACGCTGGAGTTTGAGAGATTACTAGAGAGGGAAATGATGGCGGAGGGATGCGCCAGTGAAGCAAGGGCTGCCAACGGAGGATGGCCGGAGTTGAGGGCGCCTGAGAAGGTTTGCAGAGAAAATGGATTTTATTTTAAAATTCGTTTTTTCGTAAACTTATGAAAAAAATACATTTTTTACAAGATTCTCACATTTATAAATTACAGTTTTTAAAAGGTAAAATATCAGTTTTTAGTTGAATAGAATTCATTTATATATTCACAATAATTATTTATTTATTATTTACTATTCTATTTTTTTATTTTTTTTCATTTCTTATATTCACACTACTATATCAGTTATGTTTTTTCTTAATTTTTGTATGAATTCTCCTTTCATCCCATTAAAAGCTTCATCATTTTTTCTTGACAAAATAATTAAGGAAAATGATGAGTGGGAAAATGATTATGAGACTGAAGAATTGAGTAATTATAATAACTAGGGCCCACACTTTAAATGTGTGAGATGAAAAGTGTGATTGACAATTGGGTTAAGTGGGTGTGAGACATTTACAATGGATTCAACAACCCCATTTTTTTCAACACCCTTTAAAACACGACACATCATCTTCTCTCTCCTCCACCTAATTATTCAACACCCTATTCAATTTTTAACCCCTACAATAGTTTCAACACCCATATTTTTTCAACACCCTTCCAACTCATCATCCTATACCCCACCACTTTTATTTTATTTCATATTCTTTATTTTTATTGATTAGTAAAATAATAATAATAATTATTATTATTATTATCATTTATAATTCAAAAAATACTTCTTACTTATTTTATTTTATATTATTTATTTTTCATTATAATTAATTTATATTGAAAAAATAGTTTTTTTTCTGTGTCCAAATCAAATCACTACAAGAAACAGTACTTTTAGGGTCGGCCCGTCACCGTCCCTAAAGACCAAATTGCCGTCCTTAAAGGTATTTGGGTCGGCAATAAGGACGGGACTTTGGGGTCCGAAATAAAGGGCGACTCTAAAACTTTGGGACCCCCGTCACCGTCCCCAATAATGTATTCAAGACGGCAATCATCGGTCCTAAAAATTAATTTAGCGGGTAATATATTTGGAGCCAATTTTTTTTTGGGACGGGGTAATAGGGTCGGCAAAGCCGACCCTAATATTAATTTAGCGCCAATTTAATTTTTTCCCGGGAAATTATTAGGGACATGCGTCGCCGACCCTAATATTAATTTAGCGCCAATTTATTTTTTGTTCCGGGAAATTATTAAGGACGCACGTTGCCGACCCTAATGTAATTTTGCGCCAAAATATAATTTTTGAGGGAAAGATTTAAGGTCGGCTTTCAACGACCCAAACAAGCTTGTATCCCAAAATATAAATCTTTTATATATGCTAATGAATTGTAATTACATAATAAAACCAAACCTAAAAATCAAAATTCAAACACACTTTGCAATAAAATTGCTATTATAGATCAAAAGACAACAATTTCATTAAGAAAAACTCAACAACCTAATTTGGTACTACTGTCTGTCTGCCAAGATCAAAAGGACATCATAAATCTATAACACATCCATGCTTAGTTCAACCACTTAATATTTGAACAAAAAATGTCTGCCAAAACTCAGTAAAACTATGATAAACAAAATAAATGCATCAACGTTGATAGTGCTTAACTTGGCAAAACGGGGCCCAAATTTTTTTTTGAATTTTTCAACAAAAAAAAAAATTCAACAGTTGAACTTTTTTTTCAATTTGCCATTGCAAGGTGTTCAACTGTTGAAAAATGTTTTTGTTAGGACCTAACTTTGATCAATGTCTTAGTTAGTTGGTTTTGATAAAGGAATATATATTTAGAACAGGGTTTATATCAAAAGAGGAAATCTGTCAGTCATGGAACCAAATCAACTTCATATTCATCTTTCAGTTCATCTGACAGCTGTGAGTCTGACAGTTATGATTCTATCTTATACATTGGTTACAATCAATCAATAACATGAATCATATTCCCTCTCTAAGATATCAAGATCATCAAGTGCATCTCAATCCTTATTAGAGATATTCTCTGATAGTTAAGCCTTGGTATGATCTGACAGCTATGGCTTCAGTCCTTCAGACAGCCATTACTCTGTCTCATTCTTTGATGCCAATATCTCAACCAAGATGGATCCTGTATCTTCACAGCTATCAAGTTCACCTTTGAAGACCATTGAAGACCTTCTGGAAGCCTACAGCTCAATCCAGCTCATGAAGACCTGCAAGTGGACAAGTGGGGTCAAGACTCATTAATGAAGGCTGCAAGTCATATTCCAACGGCTACATTGAAGGCTATAAATAGAAGAGTTCAACCTCTGCACAAATTACTCTTGAAAAACACTCTTTTTCACAGTCCAAAACCTTCCCCATTACACCCTCACACACCTCCTGTAATTCAAACCTTACACACCAATCCCTACCTCTCAAACACTGTTCCAAATCAAAAACCTTCAGCCTTAAACCCCTGTTTCAACAACAACAACCCTAGTGTGTTAATTCACAAATTCCAAATCCTAAGACTGTACTTTAGGTGTAGAAATAGTTTGTAAACACTCAAGACTGTACTTTGAGTGTATTAGTTGTTTTGTAAAATCTTGAGACTGTACTTCAAGTTGTAAAAACACTTAAGACGTACTTTAAGTGTATCCCTAGTTATTTGTACTAATTAGGAAGAGGAAGTTCAAGGAACTTGCCTGATCAATCATTTGTAATTCTTGTTGATTAAGATTATAATAAAATTGATCTCACTTGTCAAGATTGACAGTGGGGGTGGATGTAGGAGGAGTGATCTCTGAACCACTTTAAATTCTCTGTGTTATTACTTTTTTGCAAACACATTCACACACTTGCATTATTTCATTGTGTTCATTGTCCCATCATTATTTCAAACCTTATTTATTCTGCTGCACAATTAAACAAATATCTGACAGCTAAGTCAAACCATAACTGTCTGATCATTTGCATATCAAACAAGGGCCTTTCAATTGGTATCAGAGCTGGTCTTCATATTCAAAAGTCTAACAACTTGTGAAGGATCCTCTTCAAACCCATCATGCCTCAACCAAGGAGAAATAATGAAAAAGACATCCCACACATTAATGACTGTGGATCTTTTGAGATCTATGCATCAAAAATAAAAACATACCTTGATGCAAACAGTATATGGAACTGGTATGTTCTAGAGAATGAAGTGTCCTACCCAACTCAAATAGATACTGATGGAGGACCTAGTAGGATCGAATCCCCAGAAACATGGTACGAGATACGAAAAGCAATTAATCGGTGCAAACTTAAAAGTCAAAAACATTCTTCAAAAGAGTGTAAATGACTCACTAGCACAAGAAATTGCTAAGGAACCAAATGCCGAACGGCATGGGCTCTCATTCAAACTAAGTTAACTAAACACACCGGTGTCGGGACACAAAATTTGTATAACTTGCTTAGGCAATTAGACAACTTCAAGTTCTATCTGGAGAAAAAGTGAGTGTCTTTGCTCAACCAAGGTTTGAAAATCTTGTTAGATCTATTGACCATGGAAAAACATTTGAACAACAAGATCTGCGCCTCAAGATATATTCCAATCTTCCACAAGAATATGAAAAGGTAGCATTACCTATTAGAGAAGTGCGAATGGAGCACAATGACAGGTTGAATAGTATTTTGGAAAGCTTGAAGCTTATGAACTGGAAGGTATGATAAAAATTCAACCAGTTCCTACCATTTCACAAACTTTAGCCTTAAGCGCTCAAGAAACTTCCCACAAACCAATCACTCACCAAGACATTGAGACCATTGTCAACAATGCCCTTCAAAAGATAAATATCGGCTCCAAACACAATCGGTAAACGAGATCTCTCAAGAAGACATTCCAAGCCTCATATCCATGGGCTGTCGAAATGCCATGAAATTTCAAAAGAAATCTTTTGACAAAAAGTACAATCCTTCCACATCTAATGCTCAACAAGACGGCTACAAGAAGACGGTTGATTGCTTTAGCTGTGGAAAGCAAGGACATTACTCATCGATTGTCTGAACCAAGGAAACCCGGGGACAATCGGACGGCTAAGAAATTGACATACTCAAAGAGATCATTCACGGTTCAGGTGCAAGCTGCTTCAATTGCTCCAAAAGCAAAAATAACAAAAACAAGGAGCAAGTTATGATAGGTGATTCATCAAAATTCAGTGATGAAGAATATGTGTCCGGTGATGACTCGACAATGAAGGAGAGGAAGCCATGCTATGCTTTATAGGCGAAGATGAGGAAGAGTCGGACAATGAGGAAGATATGGAAGCACTGCTAGCTGCGAGAAGAACTAAAAGAGGTACATGACTTTAACTCTTTAAATATTGATGGTTTCAAACAATTAGTTTGCACTCTTTTAATTCAAACCAAGAAACAAAAAACTAGCTTTGCTTCCATTTGGTCAATGAGAACCTTTCCCAATCCTCAACCATTGACACCCTCACAAAAACCAATTCTGAGCTTGAGAAAGCCTGTCAAGGGCTAAGAGATCAATGCTTCATGCTTGAAAAACAAAACGTGGATCTGACAGCTGAGACATCCAGTACTCAAGAAAGCTGTCAAAGACTCATAAATCTTGAAAAAGAGAATGATGCTCTTAAAAAGAAAATAGATTCATGGAACAAGTCAAGCAAAGCATTATCTCTTTTCACCTACACCCAAAGACATCCTAGTGACAAAACAGGGATTGGTGCTGATGATCCTACACTAAAGATGTACACTCCTCCCACTGGTGAAAGGGCCATTGAAAAAATGGTTCTAGATAACCTAAGCTCTGGCAGCTATCAAACTCAAACCTATCATGTTCAAACCAAGGAAAAATCAAAGGAAATCTTGTTTGGTCCTAGTCATTCTAACAAAGGACCAAGTAAAATTCAAGGAAGCAAGTATATTTGGGTTCAAAAAGGAGCCAATATACAGGAAGAAATCAAGCTGCAAAAATGTGCTAGGCGACCACTGACGGTGACAACCAAGGCCTGACAGACAGCCAAGATCTTCCAAACAACAAAGGACCCCAAGTCAACAAAGATTCTATAACAAACAAAAATACACCAAATAACAAAAACCTCAATGTCAATACTCAAATGGAAGAAGTCATGCAAATCAAAATGACTCCCCCAGATCATCCTATCCAAATGCCTTTCAGTTTCAACCCCAATATAACAACCCAAACCACTTCTTCAATCCATCCCAATCCACTGTCCTTACTCCTTACATGATGCAAATCATGTCATATTACAATACCCTAAACAGTTCTTGAGAAAAGGATCAATGAACAAAGCTAGGGTACGAAAGAAAAACTAATCCTTTGGACCCCGAAAGAATAAATAGGGTACCATAAAATTTACTTTACGTTTTGCGGGTACCTAGGAAAGGACTCTGGTATTTAGATAGTGGTTGTAGTAGACATATGACCTTCAATAAAGACTGGTTGCAACAATATATCCCTAAAAATTGTCCAAATGTAACCTTTGGTGACAATTCCCAAGCTAAGGTCAAAGGATCAGGAAATCTTATTACTAAAGATATCATTTTTACAAATGTGTCTTATGTAGAGGGTCTCAAACACAATTTGATCAGCATTAGTCAAATGCGTGATAAGGGATATCATGTTGTTTGCACCAAGGATCAATGTCTTGTTAAAGACAATAGCAATAAAGTCATTACATTTGGATCAAGAAAAGGAAATCTCTACTGCTTAAACCTAGAGATTGTGGAATCCTCAAATGCTTCCTTTGCCTTGTCATTTAGTCAATCGATATGTCATGGATTTGGCACAAAAGATTGGCTCACCTTAACCATAAAACCATCTCCAAGCTTGCAAATTCAAATCTAGTCGAGAGGTCTTCCAAAGATCCCATTCAAGAAGGACAAACTATGCAAAGCATGCCAATGTGGGAAGCAAAAGAGATCTTCATTCAAGCCCAGACCCAGATTGGACACCTCAAGACCTATTGAACTACTTCATATGGATCTCTTTGGACCCATAAGAACTAGATCTTTAGGAGGAAAGAGATGCTCCCTAGTTGTGGTTGATGACTACACGATTCACTTGGATCATTCTTCTTGAATCCAAAAGTGACACCCTTAGCCTAACAAAATTTGTTCAATAAAATTCAAAATCAAAAGGGACATCCATTATCAAGATCGAGATCTGATCATGGAAAGGAATTTGAGAACACGGGAGTAGAAGAATATTGTGACTCCAAATGTATTGATCACAATTTTTCAGCCCCAAGAACACCCCAACAAAATGGTGTTCTTTGAAAGGAAGAACGGAACAATTTGTGAGGCGGCAAGAACAATCTTTGTCGAGAACACAATCTCCCAAAGTATTTTTGGAGTGAAGGCATCACTCTTCTGTGTATGTTCAAAATAAAACACTAATCAACAAATTCCATAAGAAGACTCCATATGAATTATGGAATGACAAAGTTCCTACCATTTCCTACTTTCACGAGTTTTGGAAGTAGATGCTTCATCCACAATAATGGGAAGAACAATTTGGACAAATTTGACTCCAAAAGTGATGAAGGAATCTTTCTTGGGTATTCTAATACAAGCAAAGCTTACGAGTCTACAACAAAAGAAGACTTGTAGTGGAAGAATCAATTCATGTTGACTTTGATGAAAATAATGATCAAAGTGTGATTTGAATTATGTGATTTTGATGAAGTTTTAGGAAACCCAGGATAATCTCCTGAAGCATCTCCCATTCTTGATTCAAGCTGTACTCCATAATGAACAAGACTCATCAAATCTTCCATACATGGTACCAAGAAATTCATCGTGACCATCCTATGCCAGGCGGTCATCATCACTCTGGCGACCATGAACCATTTCATTCTCATCATCAACAAATCCAGCCAACCAAGCCAATATCAAACATTCCCACAACCAATCCAATTGATGAACAAGAAAATACTCAATTAAATGGTCATCCCTTGACTGACATCTCTCAAAATTCTTCCTTAGCTGACAGCCAACCCTTAGCTGACAGCCATCCAAATTCTTCAAGTAATCCTTCTACTATCCACCTTTCATCTCCATCCTATAATCCTCTTTCTCCTCCTAAAACCAATGATGAATCCACCATTACTCACATCATTCCACCCAATAAAGATCTTTACATCAGCCTTCAAATTGATAAAACCCCAGTTCCAGACAACATTTCTTTTCTCATGAGTGCATTCATATCCCAATTTGAACCAAAGAAAATAAATGAAGCACTCGAATCTTGTTGGATAGAAGCTATGGAAGAAGAATTAGAACAGTTTGAAAGGAACAAAGTGTGGCAACTTGTTCCTAAACCAAGAAATCAAATTGTTATTGGAACAATGTGGGTTTTCAGAAATAAAATGAATGAGGAAGGGACTCTCATCAGAAACAAAGCTAGATTAGTAGCTCAAGGATACAGGCAAGAAGAAGGCATTGATTATGATGAAACATTTGCCCCTGTTGCCAGACTGGAAGCTATCAGATTATTCCTTGCTTTTGCATTATCCAAAAGGATGAAAGTCTATCAAATGGATGTCAAAAGTGCTTTTCTTAATGGAATATTAAAAGAAAAGGTCTATGTCTCACAACCCCCTGGCTTTGAGCACCCTAAGTTCCCTGACCATGTTTTTAAGCTTGAAAAAGCTCTATATGGACTCAAGCAAGCACCAAGGGCATGGTATGAAACCCTTTCAAAATTCTTACTTGGCAAAGGTTTTGCCAAAGGCCATATTGATAATACCCTATTTATCAAGAAATATGGTGAAGATACCTTGCTTATTCAAGTTTATGTTGATGACATAATTTTTGGATCTTCAAATGAGTCACTCTGCCTAGAATTTGGAAAAACCATGCAAGAACAATTTGAAATGAGCATGATTGGTGAGCTCAAATTTTTCTTGGGACTTCAGGTGAAACAATCCAGTGCAGGCACATTCATAAATCAGGCTAAATATACAAGAGACATGATCAAGAAATTTGATATGCAAAATGCCTCTCCTGCAAAAACTCCTCTCTCAACCACCACCAAACTTCATGCTGACATTGATGGGCCAAGTGTTAATCAAACACTATATAGAAGTTACATTGGATCCCTACTTTATGGCGCATCTAGGCCAGATATCATGTTCAGTGTTTGTCTTTGTGCAAGATTTCAAGCAAATCCAAAAGAATCACATATGGCAGCTGTCAAAAGATTTCTTAGGTATCTAAAGGGAACTCCAGACTATGGATTGTGGTATCCATGTGAAGCTCCTTTATTCCTAATTGGATTCCCAGACTCAGACTATCTTTGGATGCAATTTGGATAGAAAATCCACAAGTGGTAGTTTGTCAAGGTTTAAGGTTCAAGAATAATTTCTTGGTCAAGCAAGAAACAAACCTCGGTTGCTACTTCTACGGCGAAAGGCGAATATGTGGGTACTTGAGGACATTGTTGTTCTCAAATTTTATATCTCAAAAGTCAACTTCAAGACTTTGGAATTTACGTAGATAATGTTCCTATTACGTGTGACAATTCAAGCACCATTGCAATGGCGAAAATCTGTTCGGCATTCAAAAACTAAGCACATTGAAGTCAGACACCACTTTATTAGAGACCATGTTGAAAAAGGTCATATATGTCTTAATAAAGTTGGAACAGAGGACAATGTTGCTGATATTCTTACAAAAGCAATGGATGAAAAGAGATTTGAGCTTTTAAGAGCTATGCTTGGAATGATAAACATGCCAAAATAAAAAAGTTGTTTTTCATAAATAAAAAGGGGCTTACATATAGAGCAATCTTTGTCACAATGAAGCTTGACGGCTATCCACCCAAAACATCACGATAGCCATCTACGCGGCTATCTATTCAAAAGACAAAGAAAAACAAAAAAAAAACATACAACAACCCATGAAATCTCTCTCTCTCATCTGCATCCACACAACAAAAACTTTCTTAACACCAAACAATCTCCAGATCCAGCTCCTCTTCAAATCTTCACCTCAGCTGTCAGACATTCTTAGGAAATGTCACTGTCTCTCCAGATCCACCTCCTGCACTCATTCCTTCACATCTAGCCTCCTGAGTAGACTGAAAGGTCTGATGATACCTTTGCAACCATACTGGGTGCCTCTCAAGGAAGGGATCAATTGAAGTAACTGAATACTAAAGAGAAGGACTTGCTCTCCTTGGACACCATTCTTCTACTGCATCATAAGGTTGAAGCAAACCCTCCATTGGTGTCACAAAGCTGAAATCTCCAGAATAAGAACCATTTCCAGCAACAGCAAATAGTTGGCCAGCTCTAGACACATCTCTCTCCACAACTGGAGCTCTGACAGGGCTAAAACAACCTATAAACTGGTTGAATAAGTGAGATATAGTTAAGGAAGGAGATACATGTACTCTAGCAAATTTATCACCTCTACCCTCCAACAAACCAACCCCAGGAGAGAGTGAATCCCTGCTCACAGGAGTGTACTGTTTCTCAGACTCAACCTTATTTTTGACAGCTAAGCCCCTCTCAATAGCTGTCTGAGCCCTATCTTGCTTAACCAATTCTTCTAGTGTATAAACCCTCTCTACCTTACCTTTTCCCTTGCTAGACTCACCCTGATCAACCTTAATAGTTTTCCCAAAAAGTCTTATCCCTTCTCCATCTCTACTATCAACCTTCTCTCTGACAGCTATCTCTTTGCTACCATAGTCCTGCTCTACTCTCACCCTCTTGTTCTTACCTTTGTCACTCACCACCTCTGAACTTTCAACCACATTGAAAGACACTCTTTCTCTCTCCCTTTCATCTCCCTTCAAATCATCCTCATGATTTTTCCTAAAAACCAATTGTTTTGCTGTTTGAGCCATTTTTTTGGGATTAAACTTTGAAGAAAATCTACCCATCTGTGTTTATAAAACAATCTGAATGAGTTTCCTCAAAAATTGTCATTGTTTTATAGGCAATTTTATCCATAGCTATCTCAAACAGCCATCATCATTCAAACTAGACTTAACTGTCAAAGTTTTTTTTTTTACAGCTAGGTTAAAGCAACTTTTTTGGTGATTTGATCGTGTTAATTGCTCACAATTGTCACTTCCTTAGCCATCTCTTCCTCTTCAAAATTCTTGAAAAAGAGAATGTTCTTCTTGTGTTCTGTGGGAGTTAATGCCTCAACGTGGGGAAGGGCAAAAATCACTGTTCATATGAACAATTACTAAACTTTGAAACCCCCAATTCTCATTAAAACCCACTCTCCACTCATTATTTGTCTCTCTCTGTTTGTAAAAACCAAAACTCCTGTTTCATCAACTCTCTGTTCGTAATTCGCCTCTTTCCCTCTCTAATCCACCTTCAAATTTCTTCAACCCTAATTAATTCATCCATCCATGGCAGAATCAAAAGCATCTTACCCCGACGCTCACAGCTACTTCATTAAACCTAGCTTCTATGATTCTGAAGTTGGGGTACTCATCAAAGAACTACTTGAGGTCAATGAACTGCTTGATTTCATGGGAGCCAGACCACCAATTTATGAGGAATTATGCAGGGAGATTTACCTTGTGGGAAGGAGAAACAAGGAAGACAATTCAATAACTGCCACTATTGACAATACTGAGATAACCATTACTCAGGAATTGGTCAGTGAAGTCTATGGAATCCCAAACAATTCAGATGCTGTGAAGAACATTTGGGATAGAGGGTCAGAAAGATTGAAGATTGTGTATGAGAAATTCTTTGGGGTTAAAGTTCATGACTTCAAGAGTGTACAGGACAAGGCAATGGTTAAAGACAAGGCTGATATCTTCAAGTCAACCCTTATGGATGTGGTCAACAAAGCCATTGATGGGAAGCAATCTTCATTTGACCAAATGGGAGCAAATGAATGGAAGCAAGCTTCTTGAGCACGATGACCAAAGACACAACCGGTGCATAGTTCTACTCCACAACTTCCAGCTTGCAGCCTCAACCTCCTCTCTAAAATTCAAGAAACAAGGTGGAAAAATGAATAACTTCAGATTCATGAGTGGAATTCTTGAAGTACTGATTCCCAAGCTCAACCCTCCACTACACAAGAAATAGTTGAAGGCGTGAAGCCTGTCGAGAGACAAAGTGCTTCAATGACGTAACTTTTGTGTTAAAACAAAAGAAAAGTGCTGTAATGAGAGGTGGAGATGATGTAAGCACTAGTAGTTTTATTGAAACACAAGAAAAGTTGCAGGAAGAAACAAGAAAGATGATTGAACATTGGAAAGATTTGGTAGCATTGGCTACAAGTTATAGGATAAGAAAGAGGGGTGTAAAGTCCAATGTTAAGAAGACAGGTACATTGAAGAAGACTGTGGTATCTCATGGAAAAGGCAAAGACAAGGATGCTCAAGTGGCTGACAGTGAAAGAACCTTGTCTGATAGCCATGGAAAAGATGATGAAGAAAGGGGTGCTGTTGACAGTCATGGAGATGACATCATGGGTCAAGCTGATGCTGGTAATGCTGATATAGATCCTCAAGAGCTTCAGGCAGCTATTAACCTGTCCAAAACTCTGCATAAAGGCAAACAACATCTGACAGCTATCCCCACTGTGCAAAGTTATCACCAGATCCAAGGTACAATCCTCCTTATCCCTTCCCTCTAAATCATTGCCACAGAAAAGAAAACCAGAAAAGAAAGCACCCAAGGCCAAGAAAACCAAAATAAATACCCCTTCCCTTTCTCCAAAATCCACAACTGTCAGTCCAATAGTAGACAAGTCATCCACACCTAGCTCTGATCATCTGTCAGCTATAGAAGCAATCCTCAATCTTAATGAACCATCAGAGAAGCAACCTTTAAGGCGGAACAATGATGATAATACTCCCTCTACCCAACCTCAACAGTTAGCCAAAATTTTGAGAGCCATTGATGCTATTGAGTTGGATGGGAACCCTGATACTGAAAAAGTTGCTCTCATATTTCTTGATGATGTTCTAAGTAAAGAGGAGTCAATGATAGCCATAGATGAACTCAGGTTTAGGTTCATGAAGAAAAAGAGTGGACCAGGAGAGTCATCTAGCAATCCCAAGGTGACAGCTATGAGTGTAGATACCCAAACCATCCCTCCTATTCTTGAAACTGAGCCTGTGAATGAACCTGCCCCAAATGTTGAAATTAATAGGGGGAATCTTGATAAGACAACTGAGGTTATTCATAGTCTTAAGAAGGTAGGGGTTGAAATTGATCCCAATATTGTCTCAAAGGGAGAAACAATCATGAATGCTGAGGACTTGTATTTGATGGAACCCCAGGCAAATGAGGCAGCTCTTGTAACCATTCGTGAACAAAAGTTGAACAAAGGAGAAGTCAGGGCAGCCTTAAACCTCCTAAAATCTCAATTTTTTTCTGATCTCCTCAAACAAGGTCTTGGTCAATCCTCTGATTCAATCCCAACTTTTTCAACCCATATCTCTGCTCCTCCCAAGCCAATTTCTCCAATCCCAGAAAATGAAACTGTTGAAGCCTCCCCTCATAGTCCAATCCTAGCTGGACAAGGCCAAGATGTGTCTGACATTGATCCTATCCTTGACAGTCCTGACAGCCCTCCAAGTCATTCCATTCCTCCCACTCTAAATCAAGCCTATCTTCCCAAAAAGGAACCTTGGATGCTTAGCTGTGGGATTGATTTCTCCATTTCTTCCATCAAGGAAGCAAGGACAAGGTTAGCCCATGTAACTCATATCCCAGAAATTGCAAATCCCCTCACTTATCCAAAATCATGGGAACTATCAAGAAATGGTCTGATTGTGGTGGCAAGAAACCTTGCAGGATTGGTTTTCTTTGCCTATGAAGAGTGGAAAGTGTCAAGGACTTCATCAACCTCCAATTTTGTTCACCAAATCCCATCCTTTCCAAAATTCATCACTCCCAACACACTTCTTGATTGGGAAATTCTCTTCAGTCAACTTCTCTCTCCATCACTCAATTCATGTCTCTTTATGCCAAAAGGTCTAGTCTTCACCTTGTGCATTGAGCTTGCAAAATCATTTTTTCTCCATCTGTTTGAACAAAAGTGTGCTCTTATGCTTTTGATAAGCAAAGAGGTCAAGATCTTTCTTCCAACCCTAAATCCAGGCATTGAGCCTTATCTTTCACCCTTCATCTCTGTTGATCCCATTATCTTCAACTCACCCAATGACAACTCACATTTCATGAAATTGATCTCCATTCCTGAGATCAAAAAGTTCAGAGAATCCATAGCTGTCAGCCAAAACAGAACCAATAATGTTATTGATCTTTCCTCAGACTCTGACAGTGATGATGATGATGATGATCCTTCAAGCCCAGATCAAGACTCTCCCATAATAATTCCATCTTCTACCATTTCCAACCCTCCTCAGCAATCCTCTCATATGTCCCCTGATCCTCAAGCCCCAGTTCAGACTCAACCAGATCCATCCAATGTGCCCAAGAAAAGCAAGAAAGCAAGGAACAAGAAGAAGCATTTGTGGGGCACAATGAGAATAAGAAATGATCAGATGCCTCTTACAAGGGCTCAACTGAAAGCAAAGGACGATAAGTTCTTCAAATATGATGAGAGGATGACTTGGGAATGGAACAATGAGTTCTATTACAGAGGGGTGGAGCCATATATGAGAAGAGAACTAGAGGAAGAAAGAAATGAGCTCCTTTCAGCAAGGCAAGAAAGAGAAGAGTTCTATGATCAACTGGATGATGATTGAATTGTATTATTTTGGAATATTTTTTTTGTGGTTGAAACAATCTATTTTGTTTGGTTCAGTATTTATGGATGTAATGTGTGAACTTCTCTCATCTTGAGATCAAATCCAAGTATTTCAATCTCATTCTGATTACTTGTGAATGCTATGAATCCATGAATTATTTCTTTCATTATTATCTTTCTTATCATTAACTGTGAAGACATGTTCTAAATAGATCTTCCTTTACCAAAAAGGGGGAAATTGTTAGGACCTAACTTTGATCAATGTCTTAGTTAGTTGGTTTTGATAAAGGAATATATATATAGAACATGGTTTATATCAAAAGAGGAAATCTGTCGGTCATGGAACCAAATCAACTTCATATTCATCTTTCAGTTCATCTGATAGCTGTGAGTCTGACAGTTATGATTCTATCTTATACATTGGTTACAATCAATCAATAACATGAATCATATTCCCTCTCTAAGATATCAAGATCATCAAGTGCATCTCAATCCTTATTAGAGATATTCTCTGATAGTTAAGCCTTGGTATGATCTGACAGCTATGGCTTCACCCTTGATACCATTACTCTGTCTCATTCTTTGATGCCAATATCTCAACCAAGATGGATCTGTATCTTCACAGCCTATCAAGTTCACCTTTGAAGACCATTGAAGACCTTCTCGGAAGCCTACCTCAATCCGGCTCATGAAGACCCGCAAGTGGACAAGTGGGGTCAAGACTCATTAATGAAGGCTGCACGGTCATATTCCAACGGCTACATTGAAGGCTATAAATAGAAGAGTTCAACCTCTGCACAAATTACTCTTGAAAAACACTCTTTTTCACTGTCCAAAACCTTCCCCATTACACCCTCACACACCTCCTGTAATTCAAACCTTACACACCAATCCCTACCTCTCAAACACTGTTCCAAATCAAAAACCTTCAGCCTTAAACCCCTGTTTCAACAACAACAACCCTAGTGTGTTAATTCACAAATTCCAAATCCTAAGACTGTACTTTAGGTGTAGAAATAGTTTGTAAACACTCAAGACTGTACTTTGAGTGTATTAGTTGTTTTGTAAAATCTTGAGACTGTACTTCAAGTTGTAAAAACACTTAAGACTGTACTTTAAGTGTATCCCTAGTTGACTGTACTAATTAGGAAGAGGAAGTTCAAGGAACTTGCCTGATCAATCATTTGTAATTCTTGTTGATTAAGATTATAATAAAATTGATCTCACTTGTCAAGATTGACAGTGGGGGTGAATGTAGGAGGAGTGATCTCTGAACCACTTTAAATTCTCTGTGTTATTACTTTTCTGCAAACACATTCACACACTTGCATTATTTCATTGTGTTCATTGTCCCATCATTATTTCAAACCTTATTTATTCCGCTGCACAATTAAACAAATATCTGACAGCTAAGTCAAACCATAGCTGTCTGATCATTTGCATATCAAACAAGAGCCTTTCAGTTTTCAACACCTCCATTGCACTTGGTCTGAGAAGGAAAAGTAGGGAGTGGATAATATAAATCAGGCGAAGAGAATCTTGACAATATTTTTTTTTTTTTTTTTTTTTTTGAATCTTGACAATACAAATATGAAAAGAAAGCACAAATTAAACAAGTGATAATGGAAACAAAACTGCTTTCCCCTTTGGTTTTCAGCTTCCATTCTCTCCTTCAATTTTTACTTTGTTTCCAGCTACTACTTCTACTCCTCCTTAAGCTTAATGCTACCGATGATTACAGTCGACAAGACTTTCCTCCCGCTCCCAAATTTGTTTTTGGAGCCTCATCTGCCGCTTATCAGGTCTTAGTCTTACTTTACCCATTATTATTTTAATTCTTTATTATTCTCTCATGCATCATGTAATGTTATTATTATTATTTTCGCCTAAATTATAACATTTTAAAAATAACAAATTCTTGACTTTCCCTTGAGAAGAGAAGATAATGGCTTATGTCATTGGTCATTTGCCATTGTTAAGAAACTACTCTCTCCGTCCCTTAATTAAATTCTTATTTTAATTAAGAAAAAGTAAATATTGTGATTATGAAAAATAGAGTAGAAAAAAGAAAATTGATAGAAAATGGCAAGTGGGTTATGATCGTAAATGTAACAAGTAAGTCTAATTATCCATTTTAGAAATAAAACAAATTAATAACTTTATTTTAGAACAGAAGTAAACGTAAAAGTTTATTTTGTAACAGATGGATACTATATTAATAAAATATGATATTTTTATGATTTTTGTAAGAAAATGTGAAAATAAATAAATTACCCTTGTACCTTATGTATAATAGTAATTCTATTCTTATACATTAGGTATATGAGCGGATGGTAGGGGTAGTGTTATCTTTCTCTAAGCAGCGTGAGTTTATATGAAATTTTAACACTTTATGGATAATTATGAATTTTTGGCCTAATTGAAGGAGCCTAGGGTACTAAGTCCTAATTGGTGGGCCATTACTTTTAACTATATGGGGCTTAATCATCTTTGTTCACATTATTCAACATAATTTCAATTTTAACTGTTTGGGTTTATGTATATTAAAAGGTTGAGGGTGCTGCATCTGAAGATGGAAGGACTCCTAGCATTTGGGACATTACTGCTCATGGTGCTGGTGATGATTCTCATCCGTTTCACTTCATTTGATATTAAAATTTTTGGCTCAAGAATAAAGAAAAATAGAATAGAGAATTAGTGCAAAGAGTCGCCGTGAGTAGAAAAAGTAAAGTATGAGATATAATGAGTGAGGGAAAAAGTATTTTGATTGATGTTGTGAGTATAAAAATTTTCAATTTTAGGTACTAACAAGTGAAATAACACATACCAAAATAAAAATTAGTATAAAGTGAAGTGAAGCGGAGGAAGAATATAACAAGGGAAAAACTATAAATCTATCTATTTATCTTCAGGTTACTGTTTTACCGGTAGCGGGAATGGAGACACAGCATGTGATACTTATCACAAATACAAGGTCTATCTATCCTTGATCAAACTATCACTCCATTCATATTTTTATTCTTGCATTGCATCAATGGCTTATATTATAGCTCATAATTATTATTTTCTCTCCCTTTCTCTCTTTTTAAACTCTTTTCTAACATTGTTTCATTTTTTTTGAAAAAAAAAAAATGAAGCAGGGATTTAAAAGAGTTTATAAAGGGAGATAGCGAAAGAAAATACTAATTACTAGTATCTTTTAAAAATAAGATTAACGTTTGGGAACTAAGGAATTATTACTGCATTCATCTTTTAAATCCACAAATATATATATATATATATATATATATATATATATATATATATATATATATATATATATATATATATATATATATATATATATATATATACATGCTTATAAAGATATTAATTTGTAGCAGGAAGATGTACAGTTGATGGTGGAGACTGGTTTAGAGGCGTATAGATTCTCCATCTCTTGGTCTCGACTTATTCCTAGTATGTTTCTCTTCCATATTTAATAATAGGGGACACATAATACTAAAGTAACAAAAAAATGTTACAAAATTTGGTTAACAAAATGATGTGTCATGATTTTGATTATATTGGTGCTTTTAATTATAGTGCAGCAGGTGGTTTATAATTGATGCAACAAATAAAATATTGTGAGCTCATTTTATATCCATCGTTTTTTTGTAAACTTCATTTAATTATAGTGCAGCGGGTGGTTTATAATTGATGCAACACATAATATTTTTTTTGTCATGATAAGAATAATATGGAAAGAGGTAGTAAGGATAAAAAATGTTTGTAAAGAGAGAAAGACAAGAGAATAATAAATATGAAGAATAAAATAAGTCATTGATCGATAGGGTGACAATGACAAATGCATTAGTTTTTGCTGAAATATATGTTGTGTATAAATTGGAAAAACTTACATTCGTTTGTTTCTACAATGACAGATGGAAGTGGTAGTGTCAACCCTAAGGGCTTAGAGTTCTACAACAATTTCATCAATGAACTTATCTCTCATGGTTTGAATAATTAATTTCAATTTGATAAAATCGCTCAACCCTAAGGGCTTAGAATATTAAAGCAAATGTTATTATAAGTTTCTTAATTTTGTTGTGCAGGGATACAACCACATGTGACATTAGTTCACAGCGATCTTCCACAGATACTTGAAGAAAAATATGGAGGATGGCGTAGTCGGGAATCAGTGTACTTGATCTAAACCCATTGGATTATAGTAATATTTATTTTGTTCGGGTTTAGTAACTTGTTTTGAAAATGAACACTCAACAATTTATTTTTTATTTTTTTGATTATAGGAAAGACTTTGTTGGGTACGCGGATGTGTGTTTCAGAGAATTTGGGAATAGGGTGTTGCATTGGACTACGCTCAATGAAGCTAATATATTTGTCATAGGAGGTTATGATCAAGGCATTACTCCACCTTGCCGATGTTCTTCGCCATTTGGTGAAATAGAAAATTGTACCAATGGAAATTCGATAACTGAGCCCTTCATAGTTGGACATAATATGTTGCTGGCACATGCATCGGCTGTAAACCTCTATCGAACAAAATACCAGGTATGCTATTCTATCCTAATCCTCTTTATTCGACCAGGTTATGTAATTTAGTAGTATGCCGTAGGGTAGGGGGAAGACTTACCCTAGTACTGAAGGGGTGTCGTGAGTTTTACAAAAGAGTAAACAAGAACGAAGAGGACCGTGTCTCAACATCAATATAAGAAAGAACACAAAGTTGAATTGAAGCTTGGTTGGTTCCATTAAATCTTGAAATTAGAGAGAGGGAGAGAGAGTTTTTTGGTTGGTAAAACTCAATCTTGATTAGGTTAACTAACTAACAAATTTGTTCCAACTACCATTCGTTAGGCTAACATATCTACAAATTTCATCTTGATTTATTCTATAAGGGGCGTTTGGTTCATAGGAAAGTGGGGGAAAGGAATGAAAAATTCCCACTTTTCCATTCCATTCCCATGCTTGGTTCAATCATTTGAAAAAAAAAAAAAAATCATTGGAATGTATAATTCCTTCAAATAAAGGAATTCAACTTTCCATCATAAAATTGATGGAATCTTCAATTCCTTTGACAATGGAAAAAAAAAAAAAAAAATTGACCAAAATACTCCCAAACCCTACCCACCCCTACCCCTACCCATTACCCTACCCGGCCCTTTACTACGTCCCACCCCACCATACCCCCCACCCCCCCTACCCCCCAACGAATTTTTTTTTTTTATTTTTTACGCCTACCCTCCCTGACCCCCCGCTTCCCTACCGCATGAATTTTTTTTATTTTTTTACGCCTACCCTCCCCACCCTACCCCCACCCCCACGAAATTATTTTTTATATTTTTTACGCTGCCCTCCCACCACCCCCACGAATTTTTTGCTACCCTCCCCCACTTTAACCCCCACCCACCCCACCCCACCCCCACGAAAAAATTTTTTACTCATTTTGCATACCCCTACCTACTCCCCACCCCCTCCCAAAATTTTTTTTAAAGGGTAAATTGGTCATTTTATATGCTTTCATTCCATTCCTATAATTTGTATTTTCAAACCAAACATGATTTGCCAAGGAATTGAATGACAATTCCATTCCATTCCGTGCCAACCAAACGGAGGGGGTTGACCAGTTTTTTTCCATTCCAATTCCTTAAGGAATTCAATTCCATTGACAATTCCATTCCTTCACTTTTTTTCCACCGAATCAAACGCCACCTAAGCTTTTATTTTGATGATTGTTTTATTTGAACTTTATAGACCTGTCAATTTTACCTATCAACTCCCTCGACTCAACTCATTAGTTATCCAACCCGACTCAACTCAATCAATATAACGGTTATAACAGGTTATCCAAATAACCAGGCCGGCTAATACCCTTTGCAGTCAGTTCCATTGCACAGGGTCTCAAATTTTGGAGGCTCCCATTATGCTTAGGCCTATGGTATTAGGTAGTATGTAAAAGTTAATTATTATATAAAAGTACTTATGTTAAACATATACTATACGTATGTATGTACTCCCTCCGTCCCATACCTAGGTGCACACTTTTCATTTTAGGCGTTTCAAATCTACGTGCACATTTCCTAAAATGGAAAGGAATCTTTACTATTTCCTCCATTCATTCTCTCTCCTACATTATTTTAATACTCACAACACCATTATAATTTACTATTTCCTTCACTCATTCTCTCTCCTATTTTATTTTCGAGTAGGTCTGCTGAGAAACGCGTTTCTCCGTCCCTTATGGAGAAACGGGGCTTGGTTTGTCGCGCGACATACATAGCCAGTTTCTGGATATCCTATTCAAAGCTTACGGATATCAATGTAACATGAATATGGATATCGAAGCTTTGAAAAGGATATCCGTAAAACTAAAATATTTTTGGATATCCTTTCCAGCACGGATATCCGGCATTGAATATGGATATCCGAAGCTTTGGAAAGGATATCGGAAAAATATTTTGGTTTACGGATATCCTTTTCAAAGGATATTCATATGCAATGTTACGGATATCCGTAAAGCGAGGAAGTGATATCCAGTTGTTGTGGCTAAGTATGTCGCGCGACAAACCAAGCCCCGTTTCTCCATACGCGACGGAGAAACGCGTTTCTCTCCAGATTTTGTGTTTATTTTCACACTCACAACACTTTCAATATAATACTCTCTCCTTAATTTACGTGAAAAATCAAACCGGGCATGTAGGTATGGGACGGAGAGAGTATATATATATATATATATATATATATATATATATATATATATATATATATATATATATATATATATATATATATATATATATATATATATATATATATATATATATATATATATATATAATTTTAAAAAAAAAAGGTTTTCCTAAGGTTTTCTGCTTTGAAAGAAAATAGAGGAATAACCAGAAAGCAAAACATGAACGAGAAGCTTCTAAGAAATTACTTCCTCCGTTACAAAATAATCTTTCTACTTTTATTCATTATTATTACGATGTTACTTTAAACAATGATTTTAGTTTAGTTTAATTATTCTAATGAACTTATAAAAATTATTATGTATTTATAATGGTATATTAATAACAAGATATAAATTTTCATAAAAATAATTAATAACTTTAAATTTATTACTCAAATTACTTTCATAATAATAATAAAAAAAATTAAGATCATTTCGGACGGATGGAGTACCTCTTTTTTCTAGTTGTCAATCATTTTTTTTTAATTTTTGCCTTACCCAGGCTACCTATAGGCAAGCTGACATCTATTACCACTTTTTTTTTTTTAATTAATACTCTCTCCCTCCCTTTTGAAAATGCACAAATTTTCATTTTTTGTTTCCCATTTAAAAAGATATTCATCCAAAATGAAAACCTTTTAACACTTCTTTATTAACAAGACTCACTTGTCATGGTCACAATAACTATTCACTTAATATTTTCTATCCCACTTTCTCTCTATTACCTCACTTTTTATACTCACCACACTTACTCAACTATACACTTTTCTTAATTCCCATTCAAGGCTAACTTTATGCCTTTTCGTGTGATACGGAGTGATACGGAGGGAGTACTTAATATTTTAATAGAAGTGCATTTCAGGAAAAAAAAAAACTTATAGAAATGCATTTCAGTAATGTTGATAAACTTAGCATACACAAAAAGAGCGGTAAGAACTTGATTTCCTTAAACGGTTTTAGCTTAGCGGGTTGACCCGACTTGCCTCGACTCATATGCTAGATGGGCTATGTTGGGTGGTACTCGTTCTAACTCATTACTCGGGTCAATTCGGGTCTCGTTTTAACTCGGCTCAATCCAACCCAACCCGACCTGATTGCTAAATTATAATTTGACGGTTGATTTATTTGAATTTTACCATATATTTATGATAATCTAATCATCTTCATAAAATTATAAAATTGTTATTGATGGGTCATTATAAAAATTATCAACAACAATCTTTGGTAATTAATGAGAATATTTAAAATATATAAATGTTTAGTCAAACTTCAACCGAACCGACCTAGAAATAAAGTCGGGAGTATATAAATATATAGAATTAGCTTCCTTCATGCTTATATGTAACTCTCTTTTTTAAAAATTAAAAAAAAAGTGGGTTTTTTTTTAATAAATGACTTAATGTATTAAAATAGTGACACTTGATAGTGATAGAAATTGCAGCATAATCTATTGTATGAAAATAGAAATCGAATACCACCGTTCGAGTTAGAAATCTTTGACTTTCAACTACATTCTCATTCATGATAATTTCATTCTATATAGTAATAGTAAAGATATATAATTAGGCTCCTTTATGCTTTTATTAATTATAATGGGTGGATATGGTTCAGACAACCCAGCTTGGATTCATTGGAATAAACCTCTTCGCCATGTGGTTTAGTCCTTTAACAAATTCAAGTGAAGATGCCATAGCAACTCAAAGAGCTATTGACTATCAAATTGGTTGGTAAGTTAGTGTCCTTAAATTTCACTTAGATTGATTATTCAAGGCAACCAACCTTGACAAGATGATGGACCCATCTTCCTACAATTTGCATTAACATTTTTTTTTCTTTCTGGTTTTAGGTTCATGCATCCTTTAGTATTTGGTGATTATCCAGAAATAATGAAAAAGAACTCTGGCTCAAAACTTCCTACCTTTGCTGAAGCAGAATCAAGAATGGTTAAGGATTCATTTGATTTTCTTGGTTTGAACCACTACACAATAATTTATGTAGCGGACAAACCAAATAATTTTCCTCTTGATAGCAGGGATATAACTGCAGACATGGCCGCTGAACTCATAGGTAAGTTAATTACTTATTTTATCTATTTATAAATGAATGTCGATTTTTTTAGAAAAATTGCTATTAATCGAGAGCAAATTTAAAAATTTTGTTGACATTCATTTAGAAAGGGGAAGAAAGGGGAAGGGAGTACTAATTTCTCTCTTTGTTTTTAATGTATACACCCTCTGTCCCACCTCAAACTGGATTATTTTTTATTTTCGTCCGTTCCACATCAAACTGGACCTCACAAAATGGCAAAATTGTTACATTATTCATCCCACTCATTCTCTCTCTTACTTACTTTTATACTCACATCTCCAATCAACTTACTATTCCTTGTTAGAACATAAATTGCAAAATGTGTATACTTAATAAATATACGTAAACTTGTAAACGTACATGTATATATCATAAATATAATGTTATAATATAAGTGTAGTGTTGAACAATGCAGCGGAAGCAAAGAAAACAATTAACCAAGAACACACAAGCAATCAAGCAATGAGAAATCGAAAGAGAAAGAGAAGAAATTGATTGGGGTTTTGAATCTCCGTTTTTGTATTATTATGTGCAATATTCTCTCCAAGTTTACATAGGGATACAAAGCAAATATATATACTGCTCCAACCCTAGCCCACTAAGAATAAAATAACGTAGAAATCCAAAAATCAGAAACCCCCCCCGCTGGGCTTTGAGGCGTGCGCCTCGGATCAGCCAGGCGTCCGCCTGGCGTTGCCAAAAAACAAAGCCAACCTACGGCCTCTGATGCGCTCGCCTCGCAGCAGCCAAGCGGCCGCCTCAAACCTCCAATTCTCGGCCCTATATGCGGATCTCCAGGCGTCCGCCTCACCAAAGGTGGGGCGCCCGCCTCAAACCATCTAGCAATGTCGAGCCACATCCTACAATCTCCACCTTGGCGAGCATTCACCGAACCCAACAGAAGATACAAGAAACCAGCTCGAACCTCCATATCTCTAACAGCTAGAGATGTGCAACAAGTTCAAACAGTGCTTGAACTTGTCAGTAGTAACCGGCTTCGTCAACATGTCAGCAGCATTCTCCGTAGTGTGAACCTTCCTAGCACAACCTCACCCATATCAATCAACTCCCGAAACTTGTGAAACCGAACATCAATGTGCTTCGACCGTTGATGATAAATGTGATTCTTCGCTAGAAATATCACGCTTTGACTGTCACAAAGCAACTTCACTCCACCTTGCTGAATGCCCAATTCGTTGACCAAACCCCGAAGCCATAAGGCTTCCTTTGCAGCTTCAACTGCTGCCATATACTCCGCTTCCGTTATAGATAATGCAATGATAGATTGGATCATAGATCTCCAACATATGGGTCCACCACCAAGAGTAAACCATAGCCCGTAGTCGACCTCCTCCGATCCAAGTCACCCGCATAATCAGAATCAACATACCCCACAACAGAAAGCTCCTCACTCTTATCTCCAAACATGATGCCATAATCCATAGTGCCCTTCAAATATCTGAGAATCCACTTAACTGCTTCCCAATGCTGTTTGCCCGGATTCGCCATATACTTTCTAACCACACTAATAGCTTGCGCCAAATCTGGCCTCGTGCAAACCATAGCATACATGAGACATCCCACTGCGCTTGCATAGGGAACCTTTGACATCCTCTGAATTTCTTCAGTCGAACTCGGGGAATTTGAGGCAGATAGACTAAAATGACTCGCCAATGGTGTCTTCACAGGTTTTGCATCCCGCATATTGAACCTCTCCAACACCTTCTCTACATAGTCGGCTTGAGACAGCCACAATCTCCTAGATTTTCTGTCTCGGCGAATCTCCATCCCAAGAATCTTCTTGGCTTCCCCCAAATCCTTCATGTCAAACTCTGTACTCAACAAGGCCTTCAACTGATTGACCTCGTTCTTACTCCTACCCGCGATAAGAATATCATCCACATACGATATGAGAAAAATACAAGAACCATCATCGAGGCTCCTCACATAAACGCAAAGAATCATACTCACAACGCTTGTAGCCAATACGTACCATGTAGGAGTCAAACCTCGTATACCACTGCCTCGGAGACTGCTTCAGCCCATAGAGTGACTTCTTCAATCTACAAACCAACCGTTCCTGCCCGGGCTCCGTGAACCCATGTGGTTGCTCCATGAAAATCTGCTCATCCAACTCACCGTGTAGAAACGCAGTTTTCACATCCATCTGCTCCAACACCAAATCATAGTGCGCTACAAGACCCAACACAATCCGAATGGAAGTATGTCTCACAACAGGCGAAAAAATCTTATTATAATCTACCCCCTCTCGCTGCGAATACCCCTTTGCTACCAAATGAGCCTTGAACTTTTCCCCCTCTTTTTCTGATACTGCCTCCTTGCGCTTGAAAACCCACTTGCAACCAATAGCATGCTTCCCTTTAGGAAGCTCCACCAAATCCCATGTATCATTCTTGTACAGTGACTCCATCTCCTCCGCCATAGCAGTTATCCACTTGTCCTTTTCCGGACTGTTTATAGCCTCCTTAAAAGTACTCGGGTCTCCACTACTAAGAACAAGAACATATGAAGCCATGTATTCAAACCCATACCTGACCGGTGGCTTGATTACTCTCTTAGGTCTCCCAACTGAAGTACTAGCCACTTCTTGTGTAGTTGCCTCTGACTCCGGAAGAGTGAGATCCGCATCAGTATTATCCTAACGTAGCTCCACCTCAATAACCTGCTTCTCCCCCTCCTTGCTTTTTGGCACCTTCTCCTTATCATCATGAGTACACTTCAACATAGCCTTTTCATCAAAGACTACATCCCTACTAATCACCACCTTGCTTGACTTGGGATCCCAAAGCTTGTATCCTTTCACACCTGTTTCATACCCGAGAAAGACACACTGTTTTGACTTTGGGTCAAGCTTCGACCGCTCTTCACTAGGAATATGCACATAGGATGGACACCCAAACACCCGGATATCGGTGAAGTCTACCTCATTACCCGTCCATACCTCCTCTGCAAACCTGTTATCCAAAGAGACTCTAGGTGATCTGTTAATCAAGAAACATGCCATACTCACCGCATCAGCCCAAAAATTCTTTGCCAGCCCCGCATTGAATCGTAGACACCTCGCCCTTTCCGCAATAGTTCTGTTCATCCTCTCAGCCACACCATTTTGTTGTGGTGTCTTGCGTACCGTGTAGTGCCTCTTAATTCCATGCTCTCTACAGAACTTCTTGAACTCGCCATCTGTGTACTCTGTCCCATTATCACTCCTCAAGCACTTGATTTTCCGCCCTGTTTGGTTTTCCACTTCAGCTTTCCACACCTTGAACTTCTCAAAAGTCTCTGACTTGTGCCTCATGAAGTAAACCCAAACCTTCTTCGAAAAATCATCAATAAAAGTCATAAAGTAATAATGTCCTCCTCTAGATTCTGTTATGACCGGCCTCCACACATCTGAATGAACATAATCGAGAATACCCTTTGTCGTGTGTTTACCCGTCTTGAATTGCACCTTGTTCTGCTTTCCAAGAACACAATACTTGCAAAACTCCAGTTTACAAGTCTTCACACCCTTCAACAACTTACGTTTATGAAGTTCCCGCATTCCCCTTTCACCCATGTGACCAAGCCTCATATGCCATAGAAGGGCATCAGTATCGACCTCAGACTCAACTCCACCTACAACCGTGCTCCCTAGCAACCTGTAAATGTTCTTGGAGCCCTTCTCACCCTTCATCACCACCATAGAACCCTTAACCACTTTCAATACTCCACCTTGTGCTTTATAGTTCATACCGTTAGCATCCAAGGTACCCAATGAAATCAGATTTTTAGAAACCTTCGGAACATGTCTAACATCACATAACGTTCTAACTACACCATCATACATCTTAATTCTTATAGTTCCTATGCCAAATATCTTACAAGTAGCACCATTACCCATAGTAACTATACCAGAATTAACTGACCTTTAGGTATTGAACCAATCACGATTCGCCGTCACATGAAACGAACATGCTGAATCCAGAATCCAACCATCTGTCGGGTGCTCCACAGCTGATGAAGTCGTGAGCATATCTCCATCCACATCCTCCGAGCAATCTTCACCACATTGGTGACTTTGAAGATCCTTCCTTGCCTTTACCGTTCCCCTTCTCCGGATAATCGCCTCTTATGCCCCTTTACGCCCACACTTGAAACAATTCCCCTTGTACTTCTTCCTTGACCGAGAACGAGAATTCTCGCTCTGAAGTTATCCCGGAACTGGGATCTCCCACGTTCCTGATTTTCCTTCACAAATAACCCCTCACCCGCAGGTTCATCAACGGACTTCTTCCGTTTATGAAAAGCTAGAAGAGCTTCCGTGACCAGTTGCAATTCCATAGTCTCCTTCCCCCACGTCAACGTAGTTACAAGGTTTTCGTATGTTGAAGAATTGGGCAACGAATTCAACAGCATCAAAGCCTTGTCCTCATCCTCGAACTTTACCTCCACCCTAACCAAATCGTTGAGAATTTGATTAAACGTGTGTATATGAGACTCTAGGTCAGAACCCTCTACCATCTTAAGCCCATACAGCCGTTGCTTAAGATGAAATTTGTTCGAGATGGATTTCGACAAATACCTAGCCTCCAAAATCTCCCAAACCTTCGTCGGTGATTCCTCATCGATCACGTGATACACCACCTCATCCCCAAGGCACTGCCGTATAGAGGATACAGCCCGCTCTTGTAACTCCTTCCATGGACCTTCTTCGATATCATCAGATTTATCCGGATATCGAAGAACCTTTCCCAAGCCTGCTTGAATCAGAAAATCCTTCACCCTCCGTTGCCACAACGCAAAGTTTCCATGACCATCAAACTTCTGAACGTCAGACTTCACGGTGATGGAATTCCCCCTGGACATCGCAATCGTGCTCTGATACCAGTTGATGAACAATGCAGCGGAAGCAAAGAAAACAATTAACCAAGAACACACAAGCAATCAAGCAATAAGAAATCGAAAGAGAAAGAGAAGAAATTGATTGGGGTTTTCAATCTCCGTTTCTGTATTATTATGTGCAATATTCTCTCCAAGTTTACATAGGGATACAAAGCAAATATATATACTGCTCCAACCCTAGCCCACTAAGAATAAAATAACGTAGAAACCCAAAAATCAGAAACCCCCCACTAGGCTTTGAGGCGTGCGCCTCGGATCAGCCAGGCGTCCGCCTGGCGTTGCCAAAAAATAAAGCTAACCTACGGCCTCTGATGCGCTCGCCTCGCAGCAGCCAAGCGGCTGCCTCAAACCTCCAATTCTCGGCCCTAGATACGGATCTCCAGGCGTTCGCCTCACCAAAGGTGGGGCGCCCGCCTCAAACCATCTAGCAATGTCGAGCCACATCCTACATGTAGAAAATTAATCAATGTGTACAATATTCATATTCTCTTATACATCATCTTCATTTAGAAGAACTTCATCTCCCTAATTTATTCTCTTCTTCTTCTACAACATCAAGATTAGATAGATTCAACATGTACGCTTGGGCCTCCATCTATTCTCAAACTTCTTCCATAATTGAGTATTTTGGCATTAATGGAATATGAATGTTCCAACAATTGTTATCAGAGCATTTTCTTGTTTGGATTAAGTTGAGTTTTAAGATAGTATGAAATGCTTTACTTTAATTCATGATATTGTTGAAATCATTATGTTTTGATGTTCATAAAACACTCTAAATCTATTCATAGAGTATTAGAAATGATTACTTTATTTAAATTCTGGAAATGATTGAAGTTTTTGCTAAAAAAAACCACAAAATTCGTAAAAGGCACAATGGTTCATGCAATATTGTCCCCCATTGGAACGACCATGCGTTGTGTGAAGCATGTCCGTGCGGATCTACTTGCTCGGCTGAGCGTCTATCTACGCTCGACCAAGCTTCATTGTGCCGAATGACAATTAAGAAAAATCTCATTGGCACGGCCGCCGTTGTTTAAAGCATGGCCGTGCGGATCTAAGTGCTCGGTCGAGCACTACTGATCCAGGTTGGTAACACAGAAACAGAGGCAGCAACAGGAAGAGAATAGAGGCAGCAACAGAAGAAAGCAATGGCAGAAACAGGGGCAGGCCGCTGGAAGAGAGGCGGGCGCCTCACCTTCGGCCAAGCGGGCGCCTGGGCACCAGTCGGGGAAGCTTTAGCAAGTCAGGAAACGGCCTGGAAGGGAAAGCTGATGTGGGCTTGATTTGGGCTTGAATTGTTTTATGGGTTTTAGGGCTTTAGTGAATTATTAAATTAGGGTTTTATTTATTTAGAATTTCTAGAATCTTCTTCTTATTAGTATAAAGAATAAACTAGGGTTTTTGTATTAAGCAGTTTTTGATGATTGAATAAAGAAAAGAAAAGCTTGAAGCTTTTGAAATTGATTCTTGTTTATTCGTTCAGTCATTCTATTCTCTTAGCCTATTCGGCATTATTTGGTATCAGAGCTCTGGTTCGTATATCAATGGCTGAACGAGGAAGCGCTGCTCGTGGTGGATGAGGTGGTCGATGGAGCAGCCGTGCAGCGAAGCCCCAAGAAGATGACCATCATCGCAAACGAAGCCGTTGCAATATCGAGATAGATGAGATACGAAGACAGATTCAAATACTTCAACTCCAAGTTCGGAATCGCAGAAATCGTGGGGGAACACCGCCGATTATGGGTTCTGATTCAGATATTTCTTCCAAGGGTGAGGAGTATCACAATGGTGTCAATTCCTTGGCCAGAAATCATGGACTTCATGATAGGTATGCAGCTAACCGTTCGAGGGATGTCGACATGAGGATCGAAATTCCGGAGATCGAAGGTAAGGCAAATCCTAATGATTCCTTTGATGCTTGGATTGATACTGTTGGGTTTAAAGAGGGTTTTTTTGTCGAATCTTCAAGTGAGAAAAACCTTGTTGATTGGTCAAAACCCCCTCTGTTTGATTCAAATCCTGAAAATTTGATTGAAGTATGATGAAGCAGCACACGAGGCACCCGCCCCATTGCCAGCTGCCCGCCTCAAATGGTGAAAACCAAGGCTGAACCTTCTGTGCTCCAGGCGCACGCCTCAGGATGGACCAGGCGGCCGCCTCATCAGCAACATTCCTCGGCCACGGTTACTGCCTGCCAGGCGCCCGCCTCGGCCAGGCCCTGGCGCCCGCCTCGCCGCACGACATATTCCTGAAAAGACTTGGATTACTGCACTTGTTCCCTAATCTACCTCTACTTCTTGTATTTGGTAAATATTGTTACATACATAGATTAGGAAACAATATTCTCCTTGTTTAGATAGGATCTTACAATCCTTGTATAGTTAGGACTCTCCTATTGTAACTATATATATTGACACAATTGTGAATAAACAACTAAGTTTTTTCCAATTCTTACATGGTATCAGAGCAATAAGATTCAAAACCAAAAACCCTAAAACCCTCTCTCCTTTTTCGGCAGCCCCTCCCCACCCTTGCAATAGCCGGAGCTTCCTCCACCATTCCAAACGCTGCCCAACCCGACCAACCCCTCTTCTTGGTCAACCTATCCTATTGCCGCACCCTCATCCCCTTAACCTATCTCACATGGGCATCCCAAATAACCTCCATCCTCTTTGGCCTCGACCTTTTGAAGTTTGTCGATGGCATCCACCCAAAACCCGATGATGACATCATCACAACTACCCCAGCCATCGTTGAAACGGACGATGAATCGGCCAAACCAGCCATCACCACCACAGTCCCAAATCCGGCAGCCATCACTTGGAGCCCTCATAGGAACCCTAGATCCCGCTATTGCTCCCCTAGTTCACCAAGCCAAAACCTCTCACGAAGCTTGGACTATCCTCAAAACCACCTATGCCAACCCCTCCCGTGGCCACATCCTTCAAATAAAAGATAACCTTGCCAACCTAACCAAAAACCAATTATCCATCTCCGACTACATGAATGTCGTCAAATCCTACACCGACATGATAGCCATCCTTGGAAACCCATGGATTCCGAGGACATAATCTACACCATCCTAAAAGGTTTGGACTATGAAACCTTCAAACCCGTCATTGATTCCACCCGAGCCCGAGACAACCCTATCTCCTTTGAAGCCCTACACGAAAAGCTTATCCAACATGAACTCACCCTTAAACAGTCCAATACCACAACTCCTCTCCCCACCACCGCCTTCACCGCCCAAACCCATCCATCACCCAGTGGCTACCACCGCACCCCAATCCCTCTCCTTCCTCCAGCTCAAACCACTCACCCCTCCCCTTTAAAGAAAAGTGTCAATATTGCTGTAACATTGGTCATGTCATCTCCCAATGTCGCCAATTCAAGCGCGACCACCCCACCGTAACCTTTCCTCCTCTTTCTCGCCAAAACCGTAATCCACCACCTAACCCCCAAGCTCACACCGCTGCCTATCCCAACCCCCTCCACCTCTTTCTTGGCTCATCGACAGTGGTGCGACCAATCACATCACCAATGACCTTTCCAACCTCGCCTTACACATACCCTACAATGGCAGCGACGACGTCATTATCGGCGACGGTTCCTCTCTTCCGATTTCCAACATAGGTTCCTTCTCTCTCCACCTCCTCTTCCCTTTTCAATTTTAATAATGTCTTACATGTCCCTCTTGTTACTCGTAACATTCTATCCGTGTCTCAATTTTTTCGTGACAACAATGACATCATTGAATTCTCACATTCTTCTTTTCTTATCAAGGACAAAGCCATGAGTCAAACTCTTATCCATGGAAACCTTGAGGATGGCGTCTACATTTGGCACCCTCCGCCCATTCAAGATCTCTCTCATCGCAATTGTGGCATCATAGATTAGGACATCCCTCTTCCCCCGTTCTTAGTTTATTACATAGCAAGTTCAGCTTATCTATTTCCTCTTGTTTACCCCCTTGTAATTCTTGATTTATTAATAAAAGCCATAAGCTGCCATTTGCATCTTCTACTCTTGTCTCACATGCTCCCCTTGATCTCATTTTTTCGGATGTATGGACCTCTCCAATTCACTCACTTGACAATTTTAAATACTATGTCATCTTTGTCGATCACTTCACTAAATACATTTGGTTTTACCCTCTCAAACACAAATCTGACACCTATAACACCTTCCTCCGCTTCAAAGCTTTAATCGAAAAAAACTTCAAACGTCCCATCATTCAAATCTACTCCGACAATGGGGGTGAATACTTCAAACTCACACCCACCTGGTCAAAATGGCATCACCCACCTTACTACACCCCCTTACACTCCTGAACACAACGGGTACGCCGAACGTCGTCACCGCCACATTGTTGAAACGGGCCTTACCCTCCTTTCTCATGCCAACCTACCCCTCACCCTTTGGTCCTATGCTCTCACCACTGTCACCTACCTCATAAACATATTACCTACCCCTACCCTCAACAATGATTCCCCCTACCACCTCCTTTTCCGCTCCCCTCCAAACTACACCAAGTTACGTACCTTTGGTTGCCTCTGTTATCCCTGGCTTTGCCCATACACCACCCACAAGCTATCTTCATTGGTTACTCACTCACGCAAAGTGCGTATTACTGCCTTGATCCCACCTCCCATCGAGTCTACACCTCCCGCCATGTCCGCTTTGTTGAAACCACCTTCCCATACAACTCCCTCACCACCACATCCCCCACTGCTTCCACTCCTCCTCCCTCTGAATGGCACACCCTGTTCCTCCCCATTCTAGACACCACCTCCTCTATCCCACCTCCCTCCTAACCTTACCCCCCTCCTCCCCCCACTCCTCCCTCCCCAACCCTTCCTTCTCCCAACCCTACCCCAAATGAACCCCCACCCCCATCTCAGCTTGAAATTACCAAGGCTCGACTTGTTGCCAAGGGTTTTCACCAACAATGACGCAGCACGGAAGCACGATAGATTCGTGATTAGCGCACTAATCACAAGAGTTCTCAAGCAAAGAACCCTAGAACACAATTAAACTGGAATCCACCAGAAAAGAGAGAAAACTCTTCAAAATTAAAATGTCAAAAACTGATTTTTGGATTACACCACTTGGCCTATTTTATAATGCCTATAAAACTTGAAAAACAATCCTAAACCTTCTAGAATTAATCCTAACCTATATGGTAACTAAATAGGACTCAAAAACTAGTAAATCTCTTCAAAATCTACTCTAAAATCATCTCTAATCAATCTATTAAAATTAATGACGAAAATAAGCAATAAAATATAAACTAAAAAAAAATAAATCCCAAGATATTAATTAATGAAATTAAAATAGCAGCAAAACGGCAAAAAGGAAACAACTTGGTCCGAGGCGCCCGCCCGAGGGAAGTGATGCGGCCGCCTGAGCTCCAGAGCCTTGGCTGCTTGTTGACGTCCAACCGAGGCGCCCGCCTGGTAACACCCATGCGCCTGCCTGGGCTCAGAATCCCGACCTCAGTTTCTCCTACATCAAACAACCCGGTGTTGACTACATTGAAACCTTGTATATCTTGCCGAGAATGAGGAACATTTAGACTTAATGTGAGATGAATTGCTCACCTTCCATGAAGCCATTAATAGTCCTAATTCTCATAAATGAATCAATGTCATAAATGAAGAGTTAAAATCCATGAAATACAATACGTTTGGGATCTTGTTCTGTTACCTAAGAATGTGAAACTTATTGGGTGTAAATGGGTTTTTAAGAACAAAAGGGATTCAAGGATTTACTCAATAGGAATGTATTGATTACAAAGAAACATTTTTTCCGGTATCATCTAAAAACTCTTTTAGGATCATTATGGTAATTGTAGCAAATTATGACCTTGAGCTTCATCAAATGGATGTAAAGACAGCTTTTCTCAATGAATATATTTAGAAAACTATCTACATGAATAAATCAGAAATGGTGACTGATTTATATCAAACTAATCAATTAGTTTGTAAAATTAAGAAATCCATTTATGGTCTCAAGCAAGATTCTCGTCAATGGTACTTAAAATTCAATCAATTTATTCTTTTATTTGGTTTTGAAACGAATCTTGCTGAAGATTGTATGTACCATAAGTTCAGTGGGAGTAGATTTATAATTTTGGTCTTATATGTGGATGATATTTTGCTTGCTAGCAATGATATGGACCTTATTAAGAAAACTAAGAAATTTCTTTCAAACAAATTTGAAATTAAAGATCTTGGTGATGCATCTTTTGTATTAGAAATCCAAATTCACCGTGATCGTTCACGAGCTATTTTAGGATTGTCGCAAAAGGGCTATATAGAGAAGGTATTACAAAGGTTTAGCATGCAAAATTGTAAACCACATGGCCCACATGACACTCCTGTTTTAAAGGGAGAAAAATTTAGTTTCAAACAATGTCCAACAGTTTTTTTTACAATTTCAAATGAGAAGGGTTTAGGTAATAACTTGACAAAGTAGCTTTATCCCATATCTTTTGAGTAGCCCATCCCTAAACTAAATAATAACACAACCCCATCTTTTAGCGCTATAGTCTTTATGTTCAAACCATAATTGACAGAGGTGTACACAATGTTGACAATCTATGTACAATTCAATATTTGCATAATCTACACCTGTTAGTGTTTCATACACACCAATTATATCACTTCTCGATTTCAAACTTCTCTTCTAAAGAGACTAAATATTTTCAGCAATTTATTAAGTTTGATTGACTAACAATGTCTTTAATTTTTTCCATTTATACATGAGCCAGGGATGAAGAATCATGAGATACCAATCTCCCAGGTCACGAATAAATAATTCTCTCATTACTTTCCATTCTTATTGTTTAAGGTATATAAACCATTTCTGTTTTTATAAATAACCAACTTTATCCTGTCTCAGATCCCCATCATATCATTGGGTATGCAAGGAATTTTGGAGTATCTCAAAAATACATATGGAAATCCACCGATTTTTATCCAAGAAAATGGTCTCTCTCTCTCTCTCTCTCTCTCTCTCTCTCTCTCTCTCTCTCTCTCACACACACACACATACACACACACACACACATAAAAGATGGAAGAAGAAGAAGAAGCTCACACACACACACACGTGTTGTGTAGTGTAGAAGCTAGTTTAAACTAATTGCAAACACAGTTCAATTTGAGACAGACACAAAATAAAAAATGGTGCATTAACAAATTGGTTCCCTGTACAGGTTTAATGATGCATCACAACAGTGGACTTGATGATATACCAAGGTTGATATACTTGCAAGCTTTCATCAAGAATTTGCTTCATGCAATAAGGTATATCCATACATGTATATATATCGTTGTTGTTATTTTTGTTTTTGTTTTTCGTGTTTCGTTCCAAGGCATTAACATGTTGCTGACTTAATCTTTTCTTTTCATTAATTTTGGGGGAAAGGAATGGATCAAACGCAAAAGGATACTTCGTTTGGTCCTTTCTAGATTCCTATGAGATTTTTGATGGCTTTGACAAAAGCTACGGACTTTACTTCGTTGATTTTGATGACGAGAAATTGAGAAGATATCCAAAGTTATCGGCAAAATGGTACTCCAAATTTTTGAAGAAAATCAAGAAATATCAATCATATTGACATTGATCAAGATCGAGAAGCAATGGTAAACCAATGTGAAGTCAAAGGGAGTGTTTTTTGTCCATATTCTAAGATAAACGTTATTCTTATACATTCAATATTTTTCATCTTTTGTTGTATTGTTAGAACTCTTATTACATTGAGCTTATTATTTCTTGTTTGAGTTTCTCTCTTGTAATGCTTATAATCCTTGTAACCATTATATAGTAAATGTTTCTAGCCGTGTGACTTGTTTTCAATTATTTTTACTCATCATTATAGGCAATTGTGAATCAATATGTTGTTATCTTTAAAGGTTATTATGATGAAAGTTTTACGATTGTCATGTGAAATCTTAAACATTTGACTAAGATTTGTTCTCTATTCGTCCAAATCTTTCTTTTTGGTATTTTGGCTACTTGATCCGAGCTATACAAACTCAATGCGAAAGCAAAGGGCATGATTCTAATTCATCGGGGCCGGCTTATGGCATGTGCAAGAAGAGCCATTGCACTGGGCCCCAAATTTTGAGGGGCCCATTTACAAAAAAAAAAAAAACTAAAAAAAAAACTAGCTTTCTTCTTTGAGTTCAAATAGATAAAAATTAAATATTCTGCCTCCATTTCAAAATGAATGATAAAAAAAATCAAGAATAAGTTTGAAAAATAATTGGATATTTATTTTGGGACAAGTGTGTTAGTCCAATTAGGCTATGTATCAAAAATTCATGTACTAGTATTTTATTTAGACTAGCCTTCTATTTTATGTGTTCATTTAGACAAAATATAATTTATTGGTCTCTCAATCCAACTAGGCAATAAATAATTTTCGATAATTCTTTCAGAACATAACAACATAAAAACTAAAAAAGCTAAACTTCCTCTAATATCTGCCTGTTAATCTTTTTTGTCGCAAATCATTTCTCTAATAAGATTGTAATTAGATGGTGATACATAGATAAACGTTTGATATTAGATAAAAGTTTGATAAATGTTTAGAGATTTTAGTACTTCAAATAATGTTAGAAAATAATTTTAAACTTATATTATTATTATATAACATATATTATTTTTTAAATTTAATAAATATTTTTATGGGGCTAAGTTTAAAATTTGAACAGGGCCCCAAAAATGTTAGGGCCGGCTTGTAAATCACAAGTAAAAATATGAATATATAATTGTGAAATGGAAGGAGTAGATATTTTTTAGACCTATTCATGATAAAAGTGAGGCTTAATTTACTTTTAGTGAAATTAACGTGCCCAAAAGCAATGATAGACTCTAATATGTTTAAGGCAATTTTTAAATTAACACTGACACTTGTTTTACACTAATATTGGTATTTTGTTATATTAATACTGACACTTTGTAACACTAACACTGACACTTTTTTACACTAACACTGACACAATTTTACATTAACACCGACACTTTTAGATGTGTAAACTTAATAATAAAAAAATCCCAATTCAACCCACTCAACCTCAAAATTCTTTCTGGCCCTAACATAAATTAAGGAGAGGAAAATCAAAATAGAATGGCCTTTGTCTACCTATCATATATTGGTCAATGATATATGTCGTGCTAGGGCACAGAAAGAATTGAGAAAAACAAAATTGATTACACATCAATTTGGTGACTATATTGAACAATTTTCTGGATACAGTAAATTGATTGACATTGACGCATGAAATAGCTTGGCAACAAGGAGTTTCACGACAACGGAGTTGGCGTGTTGCAGTGACGGAGCGAGAGAGTCGATATGAAAGTGGAAGACTACGGCGATCGCACAAGCATGCGTTATTTCAAAACCCATTTTTCCTATTATTCAGAAAAAACTGATTTTTTGTGAGATTTTGATTTAATGCATATCATCAAATTTAATTTAAGACAATAATTAAATATCATTTTAACATTTCTAGGTTTTTTACACTATACTCCCTCCGTCCCAGAACAAGTGACACAGTTACTGTTCCGCACGAAAATTAAGGAAAAAGTGAAAAGGTTGATGTGTTGTGAGTGTAGATAGTTGAGTAGGAGAGAGAATGAGTGAAGAGAATAGTAAATTATAATGGTGTTGTGAGTATTAAAATAATGTAGGAGAGAGAATGAGTGGAGGGAATAGTAAAGATTCTTTGCCATTTTAGAAAGTGTGACTTATTAGTGGGACATTCAAAATAACAAAATATGTCACTTGTTGTGGGACGGATGGAGTATTGTGGTGTAAATGGTAGCACCCATGTGAATCGCATAGCAAATTATTTTCTCCAGACAAATGACAAAGTTACCTGACAAATGACAAAGTTGCCTAATAGTACTATTAATGAACGTGCCCCAAGGTGATAGATTCAATGCAATTTTTATATTTATAAATTACAGTTTTTAAAATGTAAAAGTATAACAATTTTTAAATGTGTGAAAATGTCAGGGCTGATTTGGCATCCAAGCTACGGCACATTCATGACTTTTATAAAGTCATGGATGATTTTTTTTTTTGCCAAACGACGTGGTTCACGGCATGGAAAAAAAAATCAAGGCAATTGACCAATTAGAGGGTGACACGTGTCAGATTTTTGAAATTAATTTTTTCAACAAAAATTGCATTTAACATATAAAAAATAATAAAAATACAAGAATATTGAAAAAACTACTATTATTAATATTTTATCACTCTCTATAATTAAAAAATAAAATATATTAATAAAATAATTAATTATAATGAAAAATTTATAATTAATAATTTATATAGTACAATAATTAATAATTATATATAGTAGTAATAAATGTAATATAAATGAGTAGGAAAGAGAAAATATGGTGGGGTATAATAAAAAGTAGGAGAGAGAAACTGATAACTTTTGTCATGAATGGAGATAAAATTGTTTGGAGTTGTGTTATTGATGAATGATGACGTGGAGCTGGGGTGGAGAAGAGAGGGATGGCTTTGAAGTGGCATGGTTAAAGATGCTCTAATAGAATTCACATAAATATTCACAATAATTATCTATTTATTATTCACTATTCTATTTTTTTATTTCATTTCTTATATTCACACTACTACCAAGTACCACCTATGTTTTTTCTTAATTCGTATAAATACTCCCTACATCCTATTAGAATATTCATCATTTTCTTTGACACAATAATTAAAAAAAATGATGAGTAAGAAAATGGTTGTAAGAGGGAAGAAATGAATAATTATAATTAGGGCCTGTTTCGTAATCAAATTAAGATTTTAATTTGGAACACTTTAAGAGATTAAAAAATTAAGCTTGTTTGGTAAGGTAAATTTGAATCACTTAAATAATTAAGATTGTCTTAAAAAAAGCTATTAATTTTAAGTGGGCAAGAAGTAGCTTAACAAGATAAGAGATGAAAAGAATGAGAAAAAAAGGGAATGAGTTTAAATCCACACATCAACATATTTTATTTATTTTATTTATGAGATGAAAAGTGAGTGAGATTGACAAATGTGTTAAATGTGTGCAAGTGGGATAAGTAGGGCATGGATAATATAATACTCCCTCCGTCCTACCTCAATTGATCTACTTTTCTTTTTGGGACGTCTCACCTCAATTGATCCATTCCTTAAATGAAAAGTTTTCCATATATTTATACCCTTATCATCTCCATATATTTACAAAAAAACCATTCATTATACCCACTTTAACTTACTATTCCTCCCACTCATTCTTTCTCCTATTAAATATTTTTAACTTTTACATTTTCTCTCCTATTCTCTACCACACATTTAACTTTTACATTCTCTCTTCTCTAATTTTTACCCACTTTAATAATTTTTCTTAAAAACCGTGTCCCACCTCAATGGACCAATTGAGGTGGGACGGAGGGAGTAATAATACTAATAAATTTATTTTAGAAAAGGCCAAGGTTGTAATAGCGAGAGACCTTTTAAAATAAAAGGCTAAACTTTAATTGAGGTAGGTGAAGAGAATCTTGACAATACAAATATGAAAAGAAAGCACAAATTAAACAAGTGGTAATGAAAACCAAACTGTACTTTTCCCCTTTGGTTTTCAGCTTCCATTCTCTCCAGCTACTACTACTCCTCCTCCTTAAGCTAAATGCTACCGATGATTACAGTCGACAAGACTTTCCTCCCGCTCCCAAATTTGTTTTTGGAGCCTCATCTGCCGCTTATCAGGTCTTAGTCTTACTTTACCCATTATTATTTTAATTCTTTATTATTCTCTCATAATGTAATGTTATTATTATTATTTTCGCCTAAATTATAACATTTTAAAAATAAACAAATTCCTGACTTTTCCTTGAGAAGAGAAGATAATGGCTTATGTCATTGGTCATTTGCCATTGTTAAGAAACTACTCTCTCCGTCCCTTATTCCTTACAAAATTCTTAATTTGATTATGAAAAAGTAAATGTTGTGAATATGAAAAATAGAGTAAAAAAAAAGAAAGCTGATAGAAAATGGCAAGTGGGTTGTGAGTCTAATTATCCATTTTAAAAATAAAACAAATTAAGAATTTTATTTTAGGACAGACTTAAACGTAAGAAGTTTATTTTGTAACGGAGGGATACAATATTGACCCAGTGAAAAAAATAAGAGCTGATCTCCCTGAAAAAGTTAAAATCACCACCATTTGTCATTTGATACTATTTAATTGTTCATCCGTTAGTTTTTTTTGAGAGTGTAAGACTATCCACAGTGCTTTCATCCCACTCCCCCATTTCATCTAACACTTTTTACACTTTTTCTCATCCACCTAATATTTCATTTACCCATTTCATTTACCCCCACTCCAATGGCTAACTTAAATTAAATTTCAACTCCCTCCAACTCATCATTCTATATCCCACTACTTTTATTTTATTTTATTTATATTCTTTATTTTTATGATTAGTAAAATAATAATAATTATTATTATTATTTATAATTAAAAAAATATTTCACACTTAATTAAAAAAATATTGCATCAATTTATAGGTTAAAAAAATATAATAATTTTTTTTTTGTGTCCAAATCAAATGAAACTTATATCGATTTGTAGGGAAAAAAAATGATGAATTTTGGTGAAAAAAAATTAAAAAAAATAATAATTTACTAGGTAATAATTCAGCCCAAATTGAAAACTAAGTGTTTTTTTTTGTGTCCAAATCAAATGAAACTTATATCGATTTGTAGGGAAAAAAAATAATGAATTTTGGTGAAAAAAAAATTAAAAAAAAAATAATTTACTAGGTAATAATTCAGCCCAAATTGAAAATTAAGTGTTTTTTTTTGTGTCCAAATCAAATGAAACTTATATCGATTTGTAGGGAAAAAAAATGATGAATTTTGGTGAAAAAAAAATTAAAAAAATAATAATTTACTAGGTAATAATTCAGCCCAAATTGAAAACTAAGTGTTTTTTTTGTGTCCAAATCAAATGAAACTTATATCGATTTGTAGGGAAAAAAAATGATGAATTTTGGTGAAAAAAAAATTAAAAAAAAATTAATTTACTAGGTGATAATTCAGTTCAAATTGAAAAATGAGTGTTTTTTTTTTGTGTCCAAATCAAATGAAACTTATATTGATTTGTAGGGAAAAAAAATGATGAATTTTGGTGAAAAAAAAATTAAAAAAAAATTAATTTACTAGGTGATAATTCAGTTCAAATTGAAAAATGAGTGTTTTTTTTTGTGTCCAAATCAAATGAAACTTATATCAATTTGTAGGGAAAAAAATGATGAATTTTGGTGAATTTTTCTTTTTATTTTTAAATCATTTATTATGAGATAATTGAGTTTAAATAATTGGGTGAAAAAATAATAAAGTACAGACCAATTACATGGTTACACTTGTTGGATTAAAAAAAAAAAAAAAGAAAAGAAAAAGTTTCACCCCGAATGAAAGTTTTCATTCTACCCTTTCAATCAACCCAGTTTCATTTTCCCACTGTAGGGCTACAGCTAGATGAAATGGGATTTCATCCCCATTTCATCTCTCCATTGCTGGTAGTCTAAGTTTTTATTTACCCTCTATGACTCTATTTTTTATGTCATTTGCAAACACACCACAGACCACACTCAGTATGTATGGTTCGGATGCCACCTTGTTTTATATTTCTAGCTTTATTTTTTATTTCTTTTCTAAATTGTTTCCTTCTTATCCAATGAATATATTTGATTTTGATTAAGAGTTATTTCAAGTGTTTTAATAGAATTTGCATAAATGTACTTAATATTCTATTTATAAATTACTCTTATATTTCATAATAACTGTTGTAGTAACTAATTTGTCAGTTTTTTGTGAGATTTATGCATACGTGTGTCAGTGTGTTGACAACATAGCGGAGAGAGAGAGAATCCCCCATCAGCGGCTGATCTCCACCAAACGGTTTATACGATAGCCTTTTCTGATTTTTCATTTTTTTCTTTTCTTTTTTTATTTTAGTCGTTTGTTTTTCGGGCTTTAACCTTTCTTTCTTTTTTTTTTTCCGAAAACCAAACAGTAATACTTCCTCCTCCTAAAATGAATGTTCATTTTTTTTAAAGTTGTTTTGTTCTAAAATGAACATTAAATTTTTTAGTTTTTTTTTTTAATCGAGAGAAAATTTAAAATTTTCCTAGACATGTATTTTGAGTTGAAGGGACAATCTTTTTATTTTTCAATTAAACTTAAATACAACCACAACTAGAACTAGATATTGCAAAAATAGTCTGTTTCTCGTATTAATAGTTTGAAGAAATTTATATATACACACTTAGGATGTCATAAATTTTCACACTACAATCTCAATTTTCAAATATTTCTGAGAATCCTGATCTCTACAATCTCTTCACTTAGCTAAATAACTTAAGTCAATTCTTAGTCGATGAATTGATTGATGATCTCGATAAGCAAACGTTTATAAGCGTGCTAGAAGCTGAAAGTTCTAATGATGGAAAACGCGATCGAAGATATATAAATTGAGAGCGTGAAGCTGGACATGCCCGCCTTTTCAATGGCTATTTCTTAAGTGAACCAACTTACATGCCAGAGATATAATCAGACAAAGGTACCGAATGCGTATGAGGTGATGGCGAGATGGAACATGAAGCACCCGAATTTTCCCTTTGGCAACTTTTTCCCGAACAAAGACAATGTCCAATTCAATGTCTTTCATCCTTTGATGTTGTACCGGATTACCGGAGAAGTAAATGGCACCTACATTATCCCAATAAAAGAAAGGTCAAAACATTTATAACCCCGATGATTTTGTAGGTAACCCAGAAACAAGTAAGGAGTGGACCTTGAATGAAGTTTATGAATGGTAGTAGAGGGAATAAGAGGGAAACATAGGCATCCAATAACCCGAAGATGCTCATAGGAGGGATCCCATTGGAAAAGGCGTTGAGTGGGAGATTGGGGTTGAAGCCCTTTATTTGGAATAATGTTAAGCAAATATGTGGCCATAGCTAAAGCATGGTGCCAAAAAGAGGGTGACAATGAAGCATGAATAAGAAGAGTACAAGTCAAGTTGTTGATCGTACGAAGTTTTGGCTTAGATTTGCCATTTTGAGAGTAATTATGTGGACATAAGAGCCAAAAACGCATGCCATGATTTTGACAAAAGGATTTAAAATGGTTGTTATAAACTCCCTCCCATTGTCACATTGAAAGCGTTTGATATGTCGTTCAAATTGTGTGTTAACATATTTGCTGAAATAGAGAAATAAAGATGGGACTTGCGATTTTTGACCGACTGGAAATGTCTACACAAAATTTATGAAGGCATCAAGAAATAGAAGGTAATATATATGTCCAGCGGAACTAAGAACCGGGAATGTCCACAAGTCGTTGTGCACAATATCGAAAGGAAAAAGAGTGCAAGAAGTAGAAGGAGAGAAGGGCAACTTAACATGTTTTCCCATTATACAAGACGGACAAAGGTCATTCAAACGAGATGGATTACAATCATAATATTAGTGTTTAAAATGGAGCGAAACGCAAGTGCTCCCGGATGACATAAACGATTATGCCAAAGATTCAGACTAAGAGAAGTAAAAGCTGATGAAGAAGAGGGCTTGGTGATTGGATAAAGATCTCCACTGCTATCACATCTCATGATGGGAGCTCCCGTCTGAATGTCCTTCACAGAAAAACCCAAAATGATTAAATTCAACGGTAACATTATTATCAATGGTGAAACGACGAACAAAGACTAGGTTTTTGATTAATTTAGGAGCATGAAGGACATTAGATAATTTTAGTGGAGGATGAGGAGGAGACAAGGTGCGTTGACCAAAGCCGAGAATGGGAACAACACTACCATCACCAACAATTATTGATTTATTTGTATTGATCAAATTAAAATAAGACGAGAGTGTACCTGAGGAGGCCGTCATGTGAGAAGTGGCTCCAGTATCCATGTACACATTGTCATCCGGAGCATGCAAGGACATAGTATGCATTGCCTGCTCATTGTTAGTAGGCACGTATGAGGGGCTACCTTGAGTAGACGAATGCACCGTGTGATAGGCCTGAGCTGCTGGACGACCCAAGATTCTAAATTGAGGAGGGGTAAGACGGGACCAAGCACTTGTGGGATAAGTGCATGGCAGAGGAGCCCATCCAGATGGAGACCAGCCGGCTGGATATTGCCAATAGGGAGGCGGTGGCTGCCATGAATGAGGAGGAGCAGCTGGCTGCGAAGATGAACCTCGACCCATTCCACGACCATCCTAATTCTGCTGCCTGCCTCTAGATCCATTTCGGTTGACCTTATTGCCACCATTACTCGCCTGACCATTGTTCTTCCGCCTACAACCATTAGAACCATGACCCGAACTATTGTTGTTGTTGCTGTTCCGAGGCTGCACATAACCTGAGTCCCCTGCATCCGGGCCACCAGTAGCCACTACCAAGGCTGAATTCACAGCCCCAGAGGCCATGCCATGTGTGCTTGCTTAGCCTTGCGAGTCTCTTCCATCACCAATTTAGATCGGACTTGAAAGAAGGAGGGAAGGGGATCACTCTGCTGGATTAGAGTTGCTACGCTATCATAGCTTTCATTCAAGCCTGCAATCAACCGAAGGAACATACGATGATTTGATACCGGAGAACCAACGTTGGCCAACTGATCGGCAAGAGCTTTCAAGGCTTTGCAGTAGGCTGAGATACTTGGGTAGTCGTCCAACATAACGTGAGAAAACAGATTTTCAAGATAAATCGCCCTCGAGTGTTTGTTGTCTTGAAAAATCCCTTGAAGATGTTCCCAAGCTTGCTGAGCCGTTGCACCAGACTGGACAATTTTCTCCATTAAATCACCCGAGATAGTTCCGTAGATCCACCGAAGAACCAGGGCGTCAAGGCGAGACCATAGTTTGGAATCAACTGCCTCAATCTTGCCTTTGTCTTTGTTGGTCGGAGGGATAATGTGATCTATCACCTCGTAGACACGACAATGAATCTGAAATAATTCTGCCCAAGACCCATATTTGCCGATTTCTGTATCAAGAACAAGAGCAATGTAGTTCTTGATGTTACCCACTGTAAAAACTGAATGAATAGAAGAAGAAGAGGAAGTGGCCATGAGGGACACGAAAACAGAAGAAGGAGAACGAGAGGCTGAGAAACCGTGAGGTAGAGAGACGGCTGGGACTAGGGGTTTTAGGAAGGCTCTGATACCATGAAGGAATTATATTCCGCCCCCAATACATTGCCTCTCCTTGACTTATATACATGAGTTATGAGGAATCAATCTATACAAGAGATATATATTTACCTAGAATAGAGATATACATACTAAATATATAAATCTACGTGCCAATAATAATGCTACGTTATTATCTATTGTGAGCACAAACAAATCTAGATCTATTGTGAGCATGAGCAGATCTAGAACTCCCCCCTCGAAACTGACTCAAATCTATTGGAGCTCTCTAGATATGGCCGGGAAATACTATGTCAATTCATAAGCCACATATGAAATTAAAGAGGTTGGTTCACTGATAATGGCATGTTCTTGGTGAGGTTGGTTAAAAAATCACTTAAGAAATGACGAATAAGGCATTGTCCGCAAGCTGTTTGATCAAATGCCTCAACTAGTAGTTGTGTCATGGAACATTATGATTTCTGGATAATCTAAATGGGGAAAATATAAAGTATCCATTTACTTACTTTCTGATATGCATGATGACGATGTGAGGTTGAACGATGCCACTTTCACTTCGGGTTTAAGCGATTGTGCTCGCTTATCTGTATTATCCGAGGGTAAACAGGTTCATGGGCTTATTTTTAATTAAATATGGGTTCGAGGAATTTGAGCTAGTTGGCAGTGCTTTGTTGTACTTTACTCGAATTGCAACGAGATTGAATAAGCTAAGCGGGTGTTTGATGTTTTGTACAGAAGCAAGCCGTTGTTTGAGTAATTCTAGTCTTATACCTCAGGTATAGGAGTACAATGTTCAATAATATATGAGACTTTTTATGATTTTTTAAGAAAATGTAAAATAATTGTGATTTTTTTTTACTTTTATACCTTAGGTATAAGAGTAATTATAGTTTTATACATAAGTACACGAGCATACTTGTTAATAAAATATGAGACTTTTTTGATGATTTCTTAAGAAAATGTGAAATATTGTGTAAAAACTCTTTTCCCTTAGTTATAAAAGTAATTCTAGTGTTATACTTAAATGTAGGAGCATACTTGTTGATAAAATATGAGATTTTTTAATGATTTTTTGTAAAGAAAATGTGTATAATTGTGAAAAAAATGATTACTCTTATATCTTAGATATAAGAGTAATTATAGGCTTATACCTAAGTATAAGAGCATACTTGTTAATAAAATATGATATTTTTATGATTTTTGTAAGAAAATGTGAAAATAAATAAATTATCCTTGTATTTTAGTTATAATAGTAATTCTAGTATTATACCTTAGGTATGTAATCGAACTGGTAGGGGTAGAGATACCCAAACGGTTCAAACCGCCGGTTCCGGTTCCGAACCGGCGGTTCACGGTTCACCCAAACATTGAACCGAAATCGGCCCGATTTAGTCACGGTTCCGATTCCCGGTTCGAACCGGCCGTACGGTTCCGGTTTCGATTTTAAACCGGCAATTTCAAAAAAAAAAAAAAAATAGGCTTGGGCGGCCGCCCAAGATGGGCCGAATGACTTGGGCGTTCGCCCAAGTGTCCAGTCTTAAAAAAAAAACAGTTAAATTTTTAACAATTTCTGTTAAGTTTTATAAAAAAGTTATTTTTTTGCAAAAAAGTCATATAAAAACTTAATTTTTTTTAAAATAAACGAAAGTATATAAAAGAAAAAGGGACGGTACCCTTAAATTTTATTAACTAAAATAAAATTACAAATGAGGGGGACAACCAACCTTACCCTTTTATAAATAAGTGGGAACATTTAGGAGCCTTTACCTCAACCTAACTATTACAATTAAATAAAAATAAACCTAATCTAAAATCTAATCTATAAAATTACAATTAACCTAATCTAAAGTCTAAAGAGTGGCGTAGTTCATTCGGCTTCGCTCCCCGATGTTCTCATCATGCTAATACATTCACCTAAAATTGGACAATCATTAAAATGCATAAATATATAACTAATTTTAGCGGCGTGTTCTATAACTAACGGTGAAGTGGGATAGTAAGAACCGGATAATTGTACGGTAGCATCTTTAAAAACTTCCAAAATTTTCTTTAAATTATTACAAACATCCCATTGACGAGGCAATATTATAGTTGAATAATCTATTTGTTGAATAAACTGACACAATAGTTCACGAAAATCATAAGAGTCGGATAACATTTTATAAGTGGAATTCCATCGGTTTGGAACATCTAGGAAAAATCTTTTAGGTGGGATCTTATTTATTTTACAAAATTTAATCCACAATTTTGTTACACTATGATTTCTCATTATATAAGCAAGAACTTCCTTAATTGGGGCTACATGTTCCTTTAAAGTTGATAGACCATCTTGCACACACAAATTTAAAATATGACATATGCACCTAACATGAAAAAATTTACCCCCAATGGATGGTTGACAAATATCAATGAGTGATGACAGACTAGCAGTATCATTAGCAACATTATCAAATCCAATTGAAAAAATTTTGTGAACTAATCCATGTTCTTGTAAAACATTGCTACAAATATTTTGAGCATTATGAACAGTATCAAAAGATTTATATGCAATTAATCGTTTTTGTAATTTCCAACTACTATCAACCCAATGACATATAATTCATATATAGTTATGAGTTTGCCAATGGTCACTCCATATATCGGCACATATTGACAATTTTTTGGGTAAATCTTTAAACATATTAATTAAAGTTAATTTCCCTTGTAGATATTGGGCTTTAGTATCACGAGTACTTGTGTTTTTATTAATTTCTTTAGCCGCGGGATTTAAACAAAGTTGTGCCATATTAGACCATAATCTATCATTAGTAAAATTAAAGGGTAATCCTTTAGCAGCTGTATATTTTGTCATTTCTCTTCTATACGTTGCATTATCAAATTTAAATAATTGCGAAGAGGTACCTTGTTGTGAAGATCCCGTATATCCTTGTAGTTGTGTTTGATCTTGGTCATCTCCAACTTGGTCGGGGTGCCATGACGTCAAGTGTCTTTTAAATGTCTCATAACCACCTCCATGGGTAAACTTAAATTTTTGAGTGCAATGGTTGCAAGAAACGGTGTATTGGTTGGTACCTTCAATTGTCACTTTTGAAAAGTGCACGGTCATGATGTACGATCTTCCCGTGGTTCGACCTCCTCGACCTCGACCTCGGATTTGAGTTTGACCACCCCCTCGCGCTTAACTTTGGGTTTGAGTGGTTTGAGTGTTACTCCCTTCGGTATGACCATGATCACCCATTGGAAATGTTGCATCAACTTCGTCATCGCTCAAATTAAGCGTTTCTTGTGGTAGTGCTTGTACATTAAGATTATCCCAAATGGAATCATCGGGAGGGAAAAATGGATGCGTAGTTGATACACTCTTTCCCTAATCGCCACGGCCGTTACGAAATGAAGACATTTTTTTTTGGTGAAAAGATGAAATTATGTGAAAAAAATGAAATTATGGAGACTTTGAGTTTGAGACTTTGCAAGTTTGAGATAATATAGAGATTAATTGAGAGAGAGATTTGAGAGATTGAGAGAGGAGAGAATGAGAGATTGAGAGAATGAGTAGTGAAAAAAATGAAGGGAGGGGGAGGGTATTTATAGGTTTGAGAGAAAAAGAAAAAAAAACGTTTTAGGGACCAAAATAATAATAAAAAAAAACCGTTATAGGGACCAAAACGGTTAGAATTTTTTTTTTTTTTTTAAATTTTGGTCACTAAACAGTCAAAATGACCGTTACCTAACGGTCATTAAACAGGGACCGTCGGATCAAGAAATCAACATCCCAGATCTACTAGCCGTTAGCCGGTTTCGGTTCCGGTTCGTGAACCGGCGGTTCCGGTTCCGATTCCGGCGGTTCACCGGTTTTTGAATTTACGAACCGTAACCGGACCGAAAAACCGCCGGTTCACCGGTTCAGCCGGTTCACGGTTCAGCCGGTCCTGTTTCCCTCGGGTTTTGGGCCGTTCCGGTTTCGGTTCGGACCGCCGGTTCGGATCCGGTTGGGCATCTCTAGGTAGGGGTAGTGTTATCTTTCTAATCAGTGTGAGTTTATATAAATTTTTAACACTTTCATTTTTATGGATAATTATGAATTTTTGGCCTAATTGAAGGGGCCTAGGGTACAAAGTCCTAATTGGTGGGCTATTACTTTTAACAATATGGGGCTTAATCATCTTTGTTCACATTATTCAACATAGTTTCAATTTTAATTGTTTGGGTTTATGTATATTAAAAGGTTGAGGGTGCTGCATCTGAAGATGGAAGGACTCCTAGCATTTGGGACATTACTGCTCATGCTGGTGATGATTCACTTTCACAATTACTCAAACTTACTATATTTGTCTTTAAGAAAAACTTATATTTTGGATAGGTTTTATTTATTTTCAGTCGGATTTCTATAAAGATTCATGAATATTGCTTATTCATTAGAATTAGAAAAGGTTTTAGTTGATTTTTTTTTTTCTATCATGGCTTTCTCATACTATTTTATTGATTGGTACTTGATCATAACTCAACAGAGTATTTGTAATAGAAATTTGATACTCCCTCCGTCTCATTATGTTTGGCCACTAGACAAAATTATATAGTTTTAAAAACCGTAATAAATGTCTTGTTTAATTTTTATATTTCCCATTATATCCTTCCTCAAGAGAATTCATACATATCTAATTGATTAGTCAAAATTAAAATATAAATAAGAGTATAATTGGAAAAAATATAAATGCATTGGAATTATAAGTGGCCAAACAAAATGAGACAAACAAAAATGGAAATGTAGACAAATGCAATGAGACGGAGGAAGTATAAAATTTAGTTAGACCTTTAATCAAGGACAACGTAACACTCCATCCGTACTAAGTCTTAAATGAGTGTCACACTTCCTTAATTTTTTTTTTAATGGAACTAGGTAATTAGTGAAGTTACTATAGATCTATCGCAATAAGTTCAGAAGTAAAATTTCGTAGGATTAACAGAAAGATGCGTTGTAAGTAGGAAAAGTAAAGTATGAGAGATAATGAGTGAGGGAAAAAGTATTTTGATTGATTTTGTGAGTATAAAAACTTTCAATTTTAGGTAATAACAAGTGAAATGACACATATCAAAATGAAAATTAGTTTAAAGTGAAGTGAAACGGAGGAAGTATACCTCTATACATCTATCTATTTATCTTCAGGTTACTCTTTTACCGGTCGCGGGAATGGAGACACAGCATGTGATACTTATCACAAATACAAGGTCTATCTATCACTCCATTCATATTTTTTATTCTTGCATCAATGGCTTATATTATAGCTCATAATTATTATTTTCTCTCCTTTTCTCTCTTTTTAAACTCTTTTCTAAAATTGTTTCATTTTTTTGAAAAAAAAATGAAGCAGGGATTTAAAAGAGTTTATAAAGGGAGATAGCGAGAGAAAATACTAATTACTAGTGTCTTTTAAAAATAAGATTAACATTTGGGAACTAAGGAATTATTACTGCGTTCATCTTTTAAATCCACAAATATATATATATGCTTATAAAGATATTAATTTGTAGCAGGAAGATGTACAGTTGATGGTGGAGACTGGTTTAGAGGCGTATAGATTCTCCATCTCTTGGTCTCGACTTATTCCTAGTATGTTTCTCTTCCATATTTAATAGGGGACACATAATACTAAAGTTACAAAAAAATGTTACAAAATTTAGTTAACAAAATGATGTGTCATGATTTTGATTATATTAGTGCTTTTAATTATAGTGCAGCGGGTGGTTTATAATTGATACAACAAATAAAATATTGTCACCTCATTTTGTTTTCATCGTTTTTTGTAAACTTCTTTTACATCCCTATTATTGCCCTTTATTTTTTTGCATATACCCTGTGTTTTGTCATGTATGGAAAGAGGTAGTAAGGATAAAAAATGTTTGTAAAGAGAGAAAGACAAGAGAATAATAAATACTCCCTCCGTCCCGGCCGAAGTGTCCCAACTTTTTATTTTGGGCGTCCCATTTAAAATGTCTCATACCCAAAAAAGGAAAGTTTTTTCACTATTCCACCCACTCATTCTCTCTCCTACTTTACTTTTACACTCACAACATTCTCTCTCCTAACTATTCCTCCCACTCATTCTCTCTCCTATTTAATTTTTCATACTCACAACATTTAAACTTTTCTCTTTCTTACATCACTTTCCTTAATTCTCGTGCAATTATCCTTTTCGGACACTTCGGCCGGGACGGAGGGAGTATGAAGAATAAAATAAGTCATTGATCGATAGGGTGACAATGACAAATGCATTAGTTTTTGCTGAAATATTGTGTATAAATTGGAAAGACTTACATTCGTTTGTTTCTACAATGACAGATGGAAGTGGTAGTGTCAACCCTAAGGGCTTAGAGTTCTACAACAATTTCATCAATGAACTTATCTCTCATGGTTTGAATAATTTCAATTTGATAAAATCGCTTAACAAGAGAATATTATAACAAATGTTATTATAAGTTTCTTAATTTTGTTGTGCAGGGATACAACCACATGTGACATTAGTTCACAACGATCTTCCACAGATACTTGAAGAAAAATATGGAGGATGGCGTAGTCGGGAATCAGTGTACTTCATTTATACCCATTGGATTATAATATTTATTTTGTGCGGGTTTAGTAACTTGTTTTGAAAATGAACACTCGTAACGAAAAAGGAGACAACAAACAATTTATTTTTTATTTTTTTGATTATAGGGAAGACTTTGTTGGGTACGCGGACGTGTGTTTCAGAGAATTTGGGAATAGGGTGTTGCATTGGACTACTCTCAATGAAGCTAATATATTTGCCATAGGAGGTTATGATCAAGGCATTACTCCACCTTGCCGATGTTCTTCGCCATTTGGTGAAAGAGAAAATTGTACCAATGGAAATTCAATAACTGAGCCTTTCATAGTTGGACATAATATGTTGGTGGCACATGCATCGGCTGTAAACCTCTATCGAACAAAATACCAGGTATGTTATTCTTATCCTAAACCTCTTTAGGGATGCCGTAGGGGGAAGACTTACCCTAGTACTGAAGGGGTGTCGTGAGTTTTACAAAAGAGAAAACAAGAACGAAGAGGACCGTGTCTTAACATCAAAATTGCAAAGAATAGAAGACAAACTATTTGGGCCCACTTCCTCTAGGGCCCCTTATGTGAGATTTAAACCCAATTTAAAAAATAACATTTTGAAAATTTCAAAGACACCCCTTCTTGGCACAATGACATTAATGCCCTTCTTGCACATGGACCATTCGACATGTTACAGCCTCTGAACCACAAGTCCAAAATTCAAAATTATACTTTAGTCACTGAAAGTTTGGGAATTATATATTGGTCACTAGATATTCACATATTTTGGATCAATCATTAGATTCAGAATAGTTTCAGTTTGTTCACTTCAATCTCAATAAGTATAGATTAAAAATTGACTTATAAGACAATTTTCTGATCATCACAACAGTCTTGAGCCTTTCCAAAAACACTTCAATTTTTTTATATTTTTCACATTATAAGATTATTTTGGCTCTTATAATTGACTTATAAAACAAATTTTTCAACCAAAAAAATCAAAAATTTCAATAATAACAACAAATTGCTATCATAATTTACACATTTACAACTCTTATAAGACTACTTTAAGACAAAATTTTCAACCAAAAAAATCAAAAGTTCAATAATAACAATGAATTGCTCTCATAATTTACACATTTACATCTCTTATAAGTTAATTATAAGACTTTTTAATAAGTCTTATAAATTATTTATAAGACTTTTTTAAAAAGTAAAAAAATCTTATAAGTAACTTAATAAGTCTTATAAGACTCTTATAAGACTTATTAAAAAGTCTTATAAGTTACTTAAAAGACTTTTTAATAAGTCTTATAAGTAACTTATAAGACTTTTTTAAAAAATAAAAAAGTCTTATAAGTAACTTAATAAGTCTTATAGGACTTTTATAAGACTTATTAAAAAGTAACTTATAAGGCTTTTTAAAGTCTTATAAGTTATTTATAAGACTTTTTTTAAAAAGTCTTATAAGTAATTTTTTAATAAGTCTTATAAGTTAATTATAAGACTATTTTAAGACAAATTTTTCAACCAAAAAAATCAAAAACTTCAATAATAACAACGAATTGCTCTCATAATTTACACATTTACAACTCTTATAAGTTAATTATAAGACCACTTTGTCTCTTATAATTGACTTATAAGACAAATTTTTCAACAAAAAAAAATCAAAAATTTCAATATAAACAACGAATTACTCTCATAATTTACGCATTTACAACTCTTATAAGTTAATTATAAGACTACTTTATTTTATAACTGACTTAGAAGACAGTTTTTTTCAACAAAATAAAAATCAATAATAACAACGAATTAATCTCATTTACAAATTATAACTCATATAGCTTAATTCGTAATTATAAGACCAATTAACCTTTTATAATTGACTTTTTATAAGACAATTTTTTTTAACCAGAAAAATAAAAAATGGTCTTATAACTAAGTATAAGATCAATTCACCTCTTATAATTAAGTTATAAGACAATTCTCTCAATCAAAAAATTACAACTTGCAGTCATGTATACTACCTGAAAATTATAATACACTTCGTGATAATACACAAAATGTGTATTTTCCTTCTTTTTGCAATCATGCACGAAACCAAGCAAACACCTATTAGAACCCCAATATGTTATATCTTAACAACCAATCTAAGAAGTGATCCAGGTCGGTCGATCCACATACAACAGCAACAAACAAAAATTTGAAAAAGGTATCGGCATTTGGTATAAAATATAGTATATCCTAAGCAAAGCAAAATTTCATACTTAAGAAATTAAATGCTCTCAAGCATTTATCTTGAAATTACACTGTGTAAACGACAACCTACACATTACCTCTGAGAAAGTCGTCGGAGAAGAACCGGAATTTTTGAAAAACCATCCAGACCTAGGTATGAGAAGCCGACTGGAATGTTGCTGGAGATGAAGATTTCTTGCTAGGGCTTTAGCTGGAGATGACGACGGAAGCTTTCAGACGAACGAAATAGGAGAGATCGAAGGAGAACGATCGCATCTGGCCGGAATTTTTCATCTTCTCCGGAAGAGGTTTACCGAAGAAGATGGATCCGTCGGAAATGGAGGTGAGGCGCCATCGCCGGAGAAGGAAGAGATGATCTGGAGAGAGGCGAATGGAAGAGAGAAAATCGTCGGACTCCACGCCGTGCCCGAAGAAGTGGCTTCGTGAGGATGTCTGCAAGAGGATCATTACAGGAGATGAAGAAAACCTGTAGTTTGTTGTTTTGAACAAGTTCACGCACAAAATGATAATCAAGACCAAGATGTTTCATACGCGAATGGAACCGAGGGTTGGCGGCGACATAGGTGGCGCCTAAATTGTCATAATAAATTATCGGAGGAGAAACTTCCGGACATGCGAGTTCATGAAGAAGATTCTGGAGCCAAATAAGTTCAGCAGTAGTGGCAGCCACAGCCCTATATTCTGCTTCAGTGGATGATCGGGCTAACGTCTTCTATTTCCTTGCACTCCAAGGAAACACAGTTAAAATACCAACAATTTTGTCTAAACATACTGTGTTGGTGTCATTAGTCTCCTCTATAACAGCCACCTTAATATTGAACCTCTCGGGTAAGGTTCTTAAGATCTCGCTCACAAGTCTGGCATTAGAGATAGACTCACCAAGGCTAGTGCATTCATTAGAGATTTCATGAATTTTAGCAGCATAGGAGACAATATCTTTTGTCTCCTCCTTTCTCAAAATTTCAAATTTGTCCATTAAAATCCTAAGTTTAGTGGATTTAACACTTGGAATTCCCTCACATTGCATCTGTAAGATATCCCAAGCATTCTTAGCAATACTCTCATTAGTTATAAGCTTGTACATATTTCCAAAAACATGACTGGAAATTGCACTCATGGCTCTCGAATTATAATTTGCAGCATGTATTTCATCAAGAGTCCACCTTTCTTCAGGTTTTTTATCAAAAACAGATTCACCAACACCTGATTTAGGCCTCTTCTCCACGGTAGAAGGATGTCAGGCCACAAGAATGCACATCCAGGCCCTTTCATCAATGACTTTGATATAGTTACACATTTTAGACTTTCAAAAAGAATAATTGGTGCCATCCAAGACATGAGACTTGATATGATGATTTTGACATTCCATTGTGACTACACTTTCTGGATCAACACTCAGTAATATATCGAGAGTTGACTCTGATACCAATTGAAAATTTTGTGTAGCTAGAAAACCAGCAACTCAACAGAACACGGATGTGAGTACAGATGTGAGATGCAACTGTCCACACATCCACCAATAAGCAACGGAATAAAAATTAAATAACACAAAGTTATAAACGTTTACTGGTTCAAAACCTAGCAAACAAGGCTTTAAGCCTAAAAAGCTTTTCACTATAATACTGTTTTACAAAAACAATATCGAATAAGTGAAAACAAAAAGATTAAAATACTAAACAAGTTCTAACCACCTTCTACAATAAGAACAATCTCCCTTTCCAAAGTAGAGCCTATTCTAATCAGAAGTAGAACAAAGAACTCTGAAGAAAAACTAGATGTGAGTCCGGATGTAAGACACAACCTTCACTCACAACCTAAATGACAATATTGAATCCGTGAAGAACAAAAGTATTTGTCTTCCAAATAATTCTCTAAAGCCGTGTCTTCTCACTGTGTTGAAGTCTTGTATTTATAGGCACTTTGAGAAGATCTTCACGTCAATCGAACTTTTCCTTAAGTGAGATTCCAATTCCTTCAAGGAAACATAAAACACGCTCACAAGAAAAGAAATTTGTTAGTATGTCCTAGTCTAAATATATGTACATAAATAAAAGATATTTACATATTAACAATGTCCTTTTCAAAGTAGGACAATATAAATTTTTCCAAGAAAGTCATAAAATCAACTCACCAAATATACCAATTTGATTCGAAATAGAAAAGTAAATATTCCCTAGAAATCTTACTCTTTCACCGTTTGAGTTAGAAATCTTTGACTTCTAACTACATTCTCTTTTGTGATAATTTCATTCTATATAGTAAAGATATATAATTAGGTTCCTTTATGCTTTTATTATAATGGGTGCATATGGTTCAGGCAACACAGCTTGGATTCATTGGAATAAACCTCTTCGCCATGTGGTATAGTCCTTTAACAAATTCAAGTGAAGATGCCATAGCAACTCAAAGAGCTATTGACTATCAAATTGGTTGGTAAGTTAGTGTCCTTAAATTTCACTTAAATTGATTATTCAAGGCAACATGATGGACCAATCTTCCTACAATTTGCATTAACATTTTTTCTTTTTCTTTCTGGTTTCAGGTTCATGCATCCTTTAGTATTTGGTGATTATCCAGAAATCATGAAAAAGAACTCTGGCTCAAAACTTCCTACCTTTGCTGAAGCAGAATCAAGAATGGTTAAGGATTCATTTGATTTTCTTGGTTTGAACCACTACACAACAATTTATGTAGTGGACAAACCAAATAATTTTCCTCTGGATAGCAGGGATATAACTGCAGACATGGCCGCTGAATTCATAGGTAAGTTAATTACTTATTTTATCTATTTATAAATGAATGTCGATTTTTTTTAGAAAAATTGCTATTGATTAAGAGCAAATTTGAAAATTTTGTTGACATTCATTTAGAAAGGGGAAGAGAGTACTAATTTCTCTCTTTGTTTTTAATATATACACCCTCTGTCCCACCTCAAACTGGATTTTTTTTATTTTCGTCCGTCCCACATCAAACTGGACCTCACAAAATGGCAAAATTGTTACATTATTCATCCCACTCATTCTCTCTCTTACTTTTATACTTACAGCTCCAATCAACTTACTATTCCTTATTAGAACATAGATTGCAAAATATGTATACTTAATAAATATACATAAACTTGTAAACGTACATATATAAATCATAAATATAATGTTATAACATAAGTGTAGAAAATTAATCAATGTGTAGAATTCCTTAGGTGTAAGTTGTCATTTAATGATGGGAAGAATGGTAACTTCACACCAATTCATGTGAAAGGGTGTAGTCCCTAAATAAAGTGCTTATTAGTATCATATATATATATATATGGTCTTTCATCAGACTTTAGAGAAATACACAATATTCATGTTCTCTTATACATCATCTTCATTTAGAAGAACTTCATCTTCCTAATTTCTTCTCTTCTTCTTCTACAACATCAAGATTAGATAGATTCAACAGGTACGCTTGAGCCTTCGTCTATTCTCAAACTTCTTCCATAATTGAGTATTTTGGCATTAATGGAATATGAATGTTCCAACAATTGTTATCAGAGCCTTCTCTTGTTTGGATTAAGTTTGAGTTTTAAGATAGTATGAAATGCTTTTTTACTTTAATTCATGATATTGTTGAAATCATTATATTTTGATGTTGATAAAACACTCTAAATCTATTCATAGAGTATTAGTAATGATTACTTTGTTTAAATTCTGGAAATAATTGAAGTTTAAGCAACACAAAATTCGTAAAAGGCACAATGGTTCATGCAATACTGTACCCCATTGGCACGGCCACGCGTTGTGTGAAGCATGGCCGTGCGGATCTACTTGCTCGGCCGAGTGTCTATCTACGCTTGGCCGAGCATCATTGTGCCGAATGAAAATTAAGAAAAATCCCATTGGCACAGCCGCGCGTTGTTTAAAGTATGGCCGTGCGGAACTAAGTGCTCGACCGAGCACTACTATATGCTCGGTCGAGCATCACTGTGCCGAATGACAATATCTACCTGCTCGGCTGAGCACTACTCTATGCTCGGCCGAGAAACCACTGTATCAAGGTTTTATAGAGGTTTACTTCATTTTTGAGTAAGAACATACATTTTCAAGCCCTTTTGTGATTAATTATATGATTAACAGTTTTATAAATTTTTAAATAATATTGTCAAGAAAGTGATTTACGTTATTTAAATTCAAAATTGTTAAGTGTTGAATGTATAAATTAATACGTAGATAACATGAATTTTCCAAAGAAAATCGTGTTATTTGACAAAATTTATACGTTCATTTGGTAACAAGTAAAAGAACATTAGTTAGTGTTTCAGATACTTAAATCGGCCCAAAGGAAGATTAAGTATTTGATTAAGACATTGTTTAATTTCTTGGTAACAAGTAAAAAAAACCCTTATGTATTATGGACGAACAAGAAACTGTCTCTAAATTATCTTCATGTATGGGGTTGTCCAGCAGAAGCAAGGCCTTATAGGCCAAATGAATGCAAACTGGACGCTAAAATCGCTAGTAGCTATTTTGTAGGATATGCTGAGAGATCTAGGGGATATAAATTCTATTACCCAAAAACTGGAACCTTTTTCGAAATGAAAAATGCTAGGTTTTTTAGGATGTTGAATTTAGAGAAAAAATTGGGAATAATTTTGAATTTGAAGAAAAAGTGGAATCCATTTATATACCTCTTCTCATAGTTCCCGTTGAAAATCAAGTACTTATACCTGATATTCAACGGGAATATACAATTCAAAACACTGAAAAATCTCCTATAAATCTTGAACAACATGAAAATGTTGATAATGAAGATCAAATTCAACAAATCCAAGAAGAACCAGTGCCCTTAAGGAGATCCAATAGAGTAAGAAGGAGTGCAATTCCGGATGATTATGATGTATATCTTGCCGAGAATGAGGAACATTTAGACTTAGTGGAAGATGAACTGCTCACCTTCCATGAAGCCATTAATAGTCCTAATTCTCAAATTCAATAAATCCAAGAAGAACCAGTGCCCTAAAGGAGATCCAATATAGTAAGAAGGAGTGCAATTTCGAATGATTATGATCTATATCTTGCCGAGAATGAGAAACATTTAGACTTAGTGGGAGATGAACTGCTCACATTCCATGAAGCCATTAATAGTCCTAATTCTCATAAATGGATCAATGCCATAAATGAAGACTTAAAATCCATGAAAGACAATACGTTTGGGGTCTTGTTATGTTACCTAAGAATGTGAAACTTATTGGGTGTAACTGGGTTTTTAAGAACAAAAGGGATTCAATGGATAATGTGGAAAGATATAAGACTCATCTTGTTGCTAAGGGATTTACTCAAAAGGAATGTATTGATTACAAAGAAACATTTTCTCCGATGTCATCTAAAAACTCTTTTAGGATCATTATGGCAATTGTAGCAAATTATGACCTTGAGCTTCATCAAATGGATGTAAAGACAGCTTTTCTCAATGGAGATATTGAGGAAACTATCTACATGAAGAAATCAGAAATGGTGACTGATTTATATCAAACTAATCAATTAGTTTGTAAAATTAAGAAATCCATTTATGGTCTCAAGCAAGATTCTCGTCAATGGTACTTAAAATTCAATCAATTTATTCTTTTATTTGATTTTGAAACGAATCTTGCTGAAGATTGTATGTACCATAAGTTCAGTGGGAGTAGATTTATAATTTGGTCTTATATGTGGATGATATTTTGCTTGCTAGTAATGATATGGACCTTATTAAGGAAACTAAGAAATTTCTTTCAAACAAATTTGAAATTAAAGATCTTGGTGATGCATCTTTTGTATTAAAAATTCAAATTCACCGTGATCGTTCACGAGCTATTTTAGGATTGTCGCAAAAGGGCTATATAGAGAAGGTATTACAAATGTTTAGCATGCAAAATTGTAAGCCACATGACACCCTTGTTTTTAAGGGAGACAAATTTAGTTTCAAACAATGTCCAACAGTTTTTTTACAATTTCAAATGAGACGGAGGGTTTAGGTAATAACTTGACAAAGTAGCTTTATCCCATATCTTTTGAGTAGCCCATCCCTAAACTAAATAATAACACAACCCCATCTTTTAGCGCTAAAGTCTTTGTGTTCAAACCATAATTGATAGAGGTGTACACAATGTTGACAATCTATGTACAATTCAATATTTTGCATAAACTACACCCGTTAGTGTTTCATACACACCAATTATATCAATTCTTAATCTCTTTATTAAGTTGATTTCAAACTTCTCTTCTAAAGAGACTAAATATTTTCAGCAATTTATTAAGTTTGATTTACTAACAATGTCTTTAATTTTTTCTATTTATGCATGAGCCAGGGGAAAAGAATCATGAGATACCAATCTCGCAGGTCACGAATAAATAATTTTCTCATTACTTTCCATTCTTATTGTTTAAGATATATAAACCATTTGTGTTTTTATAACTAACCAACTTTATCCTGTCTCAGATCCCTGTCATATCATTGGGTTTGCAAGGAACTTTGGAGTATCTCAAAAACACGTATGGAAATCCATCGATTTTTATTCATGAAAATGGTCTCTCTCTCTCTCTCTCTCTCTCTCTCTCATAAAAGATGGAAGAAGAAGAAGAAGAAGAAGAAGAAGAAGCTCACACACACACACACACACACACATACACACACACACACACACACACACACACACACGTGTTGTGTAGTGTAGTGTAGAAGCTAGTTTAAATTAATTGCAAACACAGTTCAATTTGAGACAGACGCAAAATAAAAAATGGTGCATTAACAAATTGGTTCCCACAGGTCAAATGATGCATCACAACAGTGGACTTGATGATATATCAAGGTTGATATACTTGCAAGCTTTCATCAAGAATTTGCTTCATGCAATAAGGTATATCCATACATGTATATCATGTTGTTGTTATTTTTGTTTTGTTTTTCTTGTTTCGTTCCAAGGCATTAACATGTTGCTGACTTAATCTTTTCTTTTCATTAATTTTGGGGGAAAGGAATGGATCAAACGCAAAAGGATACTTCGTTTGGTCCTTTCTAGATTCCTATGAGATTTTTGATGGCTTTGACGAAAGCTATGGACTTTACTTCGTTGATTTTGATGACGAGAAATTGAGAAGATATCCAAAGTTATCGGCAAAATGGTACTCCAAATTTTTGAAGAAAATCAAGAAATATCAATCATATTGACATTGATCAAGATCGGGAAGCAATGGTAACCCAATGCGAAGTCAAAGGGAGTGTTTTTGTCCATATTCTAAGATAAACGTTATTCTTATACATCCAATATTTTTCATCTTTTGTTGCATTGTTAGAACTCTTATTACATTGGGCTTAGTATTTCTTGTTTGAGTTTCTCCCTTGTAATGCTTATAATCCTTGTAACCATTATATAGGAAATGCTTCTAGCCGTGTGGCTTGTTTTCAATTATTTTTACTCATCATTATAGGCAATTGTGAATCAATATGTTGTTATCTTTAAAGGTTATTACGATGAAAGTTTTACGATTGTCATGTGAAATCTTAAACATTTGACTAAGATTTGTTCTCTGTTCGTCCAAATCTTTCTTTTTGGTATTTTGGCTACTTGATCCGAGCTATACAAACTCAATGCGAAAGCTAAGGGCATGATTCTAAATCACAAGTAAAAATATGAATATATAATTGTGAAATGGAAGGAGTAGATATTTTTTAGACCTATTCATGATATATAGAAGTGAGTCTTAATTTACTTTTAGTGAAATTAACGTGCCCAAAAGCAATGATAGACTCTAATATGTTTAATACAATTTTTAAAGGCATTTTCCTAAACATTAGAAAATTTTGATTATTTTACAGACGATCGCTCAAAATTCTCGCCACTTTTGTCGTTGCGACAAAACCGCTTCCCCAATTTTCTTTCTCTTCTCTTTCCAACAACATTAAATCAAGAAATTGATATTAAAACTGGATTGGATAATTTCCTTTTGTTTGTATATTTTCCTTTACTTTTCACTTAGCCGTGTGGAGAGGAAATCTATAGTATAAATGGTAGTGGTGTGCTACAGTTGAATGAATAGTTCCAATGGCCGAATTTCCCATTTTGCCCTCACTATTTTGTCCCTTTCCCATTTTGTCCTTAGAAATTTTTTTTTTTTTTAAATAAATTAAAAAGAAAAAAAAAACGTGTCCTCGGACACGGGCTTAATTAAAAAAAAAAAAAAAACACGTGTCCTCGGACACGGGCTTATTCTAGTTAGTTTACAAGTATGAACATGGGTGTATTCTTTTTCTTCTCAACTTAATCGCGTTTCTTCTTGTTGTATTGGGATAAACTAAGTATCAATGTATATGTAAATCACTACTTGTATATGTATAGATTAGTGTCACTGCATGCATGTAATATTGAACACTTGTACGTGTGTAATTGAGTGTTGGTGCTTGTCTTATTATATGATAGTTGTTGTGTTAAAAGTGTCAAATGTAACGTTAAAAACTATTGATGTTAGTATAAAAGATTATAGTATTAATAAGTGCCAATGCGTGTGTTCAAATGTGTTGCGTTAATGTAATTTTTAATTTTTTTTTTAAGATTTTGACTTTTTTTTTTCAATTAATTACAAAATTGTGACCGCACTTTTTAAATGCAACTAGCATGCAAGAGAACCAAAATGCTCTCCTCTTTGGTATTTAGCTTCTATCTCAGCTTCATTTTTTTAAGTGTTTTCATTTTTAGCAAAAAGGTTAAGTCCCTAAATTTTATTAATAAAACATACTATTTTTGTTCAAAATAATGACATTTTGAGATTAGCGATCATTTTAAGAAGGGTTTTTTACCAAAAATTATTTCAAAAAGATGTTATTTACAAAAAAAAAAACATGTAAGTTATGATATTACAAAAAAACTACTTTTTAATTACAAAAAAAAAACATGTAAGTTATGATATTACAAAAAACTACTTTTTAATTATTTTTTTGCCTTTTCAGTTTAAATAAAATGCATTTATCAATTGTTTATAACTGTTCATTTATCAGTTTTTTAAAGAATATTTTGTGCTTGGTTTTTTGGTTAAACAACTGATAAATGCATTTATAGCTGCTAAATGCATTTATCAGCTGTTTATAATTAATAAATGCATTTACCAGTTATTTAACAGATAAAAAAATTTAACATTGGAAAGGGTTCCATGTTCAAGATGGTCAACTTCACATTCTCATATTTTAGGGTTTTCAAACTTATAACAAATTGATGTACTCTTTCATTCTCTCGTCGATGCACTAGTGTTGTGCCAATATTGCACTTACAACCAGAACAATCACATGTTGGCAAAGTGTCGAATTCATTCAATTCGTCCCACAATTTCTTAATTCGGCCATAGTAAATTGCCACATCTTCATTACGTTGTTGATTGAAATTGGCGAGATCCGATTTGATCTATTGGATCCTTGGCCTGTTTCCTACAGAAAACCTTTCCTTTAGATCGTCCCACAACATCTTCTCCTATTTTGCATAAGTCACTATAGATCGCAAGTTTGCCTCAATGGTGTTGAATATACAGGACACCACCATTGAGCTAATGGTCCACCATTGTTCAAGTTCATCGCCCTTCGTTGGTCGATGAATAGAGCCGTCAACGAACCAAATTTTCGTCTTGGCTCACAACGCTCCTTTAAATACTCGAGCCCACTCCTCATAATTCTCGCCCTTTAATTGAACATGGGTGAGAATTTGTCTGGGACTATCACTCGTCGACAAGAAGTAGGGAGACCGCCTCTCATTTCTAGGGTTCTCTTCTCACCACATCCCGTGGTTATGTTTTCGGTGGTCATGATTTTGGATCGAAAGCTCTGATAACAAGTTAGAAACCGAAATCGTGTGGAGGAACAAACTGTTTTCTCATCTTATTCCCTTATGGACTGTCAAATATAAACACATGTATACAAATTCTAAACTTATAGATCAAGTTAAACCCTAAAATTATGAAATTACAATAAGTCTTCTACCAAATCTATTTTAGGTACCTAATTTACATATATCAACTAAGTAAATATATGTACAAATAAGTAGGAGAAAATAATGATAAGATACGTGAATATATTGTGATATCTTCACGTCATCTTAACATCTTAATAACTTGAACTCATATTATCATTATAAACATCATCCCATAAAACTCCATTTCTTTTGAAATTTTATTTAATAGTGTTATAATTTAATACTCCCTCCGTTCCTGAAAGATTGTTCCATTTGTCATTTTGACTTGTCCCAAAAAGTATGTCCCATTTCTAAACTTAGTCATGAATGTTAGTGCAAATCTACTAAGGTACAAGAAGGTGAAGTTCTTCCTTAATAATTGCAAAATATACAAGAGGACAATCTTTTAGGGACGGAGGGAGTACAATTTATGTGGCATGACTGTTGGAAGTTCAATAACCTGAAAATGTATAAAAATTCAAGTCTCATTGAAATTAAATTTGCTCGATAAATTTATTGTTGCAGCCAACTAAATAATTTATTTTAACACCATTACTAGCAAATCTTTTCAATTCCATTGTCGTTTAATATTTTAAATTGTCTTTTACTCTTCTTTTGGAATCTCTTAATTTTCTTAAATTATCAGTTTTCACAACCTTTTAAGTTTCGTAACATTACTGTACAAGATATCAAGTCATTGCTCTTACCCTCATTCACTCTCTTCATCATTAGTGTTAATATTTTTGCTTCACTATCCTCATGAGAAGCAATTAATGTACATAATACATATGACATGGTGCATTATATAGTTTAGAGTAGGTTTTGGGGGAAATTAGTTTCTCCCTAACATTATAAAAAGTCTTATTTTAAAAATTGAAACAAAGGCACATACAATTTTTTTTTAAATAAAAAACAAGACTTTTTATAATATTTGGGGAAACTAGTTTCCCCAAAAATTTTCTGTATAGTTTATTCGGTTTTATCCTCATGTTATTTTGTTAAAAAAAAAAAGTAAAAGTAAATATTGTATCTCCCTTAAAAGTGGTGATTTATTGTAGGACTATAATTTATTTATTTTTGAAAAATATAAATTTGTTTTAAAATAATTTAATTTGTAATACAAATAGTTACTTTTCAAATATCAAATAGATGCAGTGGTTATACTTTTAACTAAATATGTCAACGTGTAGTATGTTAAGATATTGTCAATATCCTTTCCATGTTAATAGATGTAAATTAGTTAGGCTAAAATTCTCCTAACATAATTATAGGAATTTGATAGAATTTGGTAGAGATAGACTTATTGGTGGGCAAGACTATCACATTGTATATATTGTGATGTACACGGCTCATAGCGAATCAAGGAAAATAAGTTGTTTATTTTCTCCTTCACATATTATTAGTTTCAACTTGATATCAGAGCTTGGCTGATCCAACCATGACAGATACAGATATTAGTGGTGAGAAGAAGGCCATGGATGAGAGGCGCTCACCCTACTTTCTGTCGACAAGTGACAATTCGGGGCAAATTATCACCCATGTTCAACTTAAGGGTGATAATTATGAAGAATAGGCTCATATTTTCAAGGGATCATTGTGGGCCAAGACGAAATATGGAAAGGATATTGACAATATCTTAACATAGTACCAACAAAATTGAACTACTTTGAAATGGTCAAAATATTATGACTAAATTTTTAGTTATAAGCACTATTAATCCTATTCCAAAAAAACAGGAAAACAAAAAGTAAGGATGACCAAATCGAAACCGTAATCGGCCCGGAACCATTGAATCGCCTTGAATCGGAATCGGAACCGTCTTGAACCGGAACAGTTTGAAACCGTAACCGACGGTTTGGCGTTCTGGTTCCAGTTTCTCTTTTTAAAAAATCGTGAACTGAAACCGTCACTAGTACAGATTTGATCTTAGGAAACGCACCTTAGATAGCGCTTTTAAAAAAGCGCTATCTAAGATGCATACTTACATAGCGCATCCTCATTTCCAAATTTAATAACCAAGACAAAAAAAAATAATAATAATAAAAAAAATTTAACTAACATAGATAGCGCTTATTAGGAAAACGCTATTTTAGTAAAAGCTTACATAGCGCTTATTAGGAGCGCTATGGTAGTAAATGCTTCCTAAGTTTTTTTTTGTTTTCAGGCAACGCCTCTCTCCTTCTAGATCTGTTTTTTTTTAGGCAACGCCATCTCTCTCTCTCCTTCTAGATCTGCTGTTCTCTCTTCTCTCCCATATCCCTACACACTCTCTCCCTCTCTATCGATTCCCTAACCCACCGACCGCCATCAACAAGAACAAGCTGCCGTCGACTCTAGTAATCCTTGCGGCGGTCCCGTTGCCGCTAAATCGACGGCGAACACACACCACGACGGCGAACACACACCACCGACCGCCATCAACAAGAACATGAACAAGCTGCCATCGACTCTAGTAATCCTTCCGGCCGTCCCGTTGCTGCTAAAGTCATCATCGCTGTCGATCCTCTCCTCCCTAACGAAGACGTCTCTTCAACCCAGGTATCTCTCACTTTTCCCTTTCTCGCTATGTGTGTATGTGAGTTTTATTGTGCTTTTTTCTAGGGTTTTAGGTTCTATTCTTCGTGTTTATGTGCTTACTCTGTTGTAAACCCTATGAATATTGACTAAATGTAGAAGGATTCTGTTGGATTGAATGTGACGTTATGAAGGATTGTTCTTCGAATTAGTACCCATCCCTAATTTTAGGGTTCAGTTTCAATTTCAAATTTAGGGTTTTAATTTAGGGTGAATCTGGAGTAGAAGCCAATTATGTTACATTCTTGACTTGCTGTTGATGAAATCCTCTTTTTCATGTTCGTGTGCAAGGGGGCGAGGAGAGGGCAATTGAGTTCATGAAGAAGGAAGGGCGTGCAAGTCTAAATGCCCCCTTACTGGAGCACGATTCTGAAAAGGGAATGGTAAAACATCCTTTTCCATTTAGTTTATTGTTGAAGCAATGGAGGCTTGGTCAGTGGGTTTACCAAGTCATCAAGTTTGGAATTGTTCATTATGTAAGTTCATTATAGACATTAGCTTGTAACTTTTGTTGCATTCCAACTTCCTTCTGTGCATCCTCGTGAAATATATCTAGGTTTTACATTCAAATGACCTTCTTGATCTTTTACTCGTTTCTCAGGTACGAAACTGGGGACCACATTGGAGTGTTTGCTGATAGTTTTGACGTAACTGTTGAAGAAGCGGAAATGTTGTTGGGCCAACCTTTAGATTTGGTCTTCTCTATTCACACTGATAATGAGGATGGTGAACCACTTGGAGGCTCACTGCCTCCTCCATTTCCTGGTCCTTGCACTCTTCGTACTGTATTGGCGCGTTATGCTGATCTGTTAAATCCTCCTCGAAAGGTGAGTGAGTTTTTTACTGTCTTCTCTCTTTCTTCCCTCCCCCCCTCCTTCACTTGGTGGTGTTACTATTTTCCAAAATATTTCAGGCTGCTTTGGCTGCTCACTCAAGTGATACCGGTGAGGCAGAAAGGCTCAAGTGATACCGGTGAGGTTGCTTTAGTTGCTTTGGCTGCTTTAGTTTCTAATTGTGTTATTTATCTATTAACAAACCTTCTCTTGGTTGTAGAGTTGAGAGTAATTATTTGGCTGTGTTCTTGTTTCACTTGATGAATTCCCTTGCTCATATATCTGGCTTTTGTTTTAAGTAGGACGAGTACTCACAGTGGGTTGTCGGAAGTCAGAGAAGTCTCCTTGAGGTTATGGCCGAGTTTCGATCTGCAAAACCACCACTGGGGTATTTTTTGCAGCAGTGGCTCCTCGATTGCAACCACGCTACTATTCTATCTCTTCCTCTCCTAGGTAAGCTTAACAATCCAAAAACTAATATTACCAAGAACTGTACACCTGTCTCGTTGTCACGAAAAAAATATTATTCAAGTATAACTTGACTGTTTAAGCCTAATTGCTACTGATTTGCGCCTGACAGAGTGCATGTGACATGTGCCTTAGTTTATGGCCCTAGTACCACCGGTCGAATTCATGAAGGAGTGTGTTCCACTTGGATGAAGGTGTGAATTTTCCTGAATGTATAGCAAGTAGCTTGTTTCAGCTACTACTGTTATTGTCATTGCTTATTGTATCTTAAATCAAACTTATTCAGAGTGCAGTTCCTCTGGAGAGAAGCCGTGATCGTAGCTGGGCACCTGTTTTTATCAGGTCATCTATATTTAAATTACCAGTCAATCCCTCTACTCCAATTATCATGGTGGGACCTGGCACCGGCTTGGCACATTTTAGAGGATTCTACAGCTTTACATTAACACTAAATGTTGTTCACTATCAACTATTTAACATGATAAGAGACCTCACACAAAAATTCATTTTGCTGGAAAGATTGGCCCTGAAAGAGGAGGGTGCTCAACTTGGCCCTGCTTTACTATTCTTTGGATGTAAAAATCGTGAAATGGTAAAATATGTTGCGTTTATGGATCTGTTAGCTATGGTTTTTATGCTTTTTTTAAGTTTTTTATTTCTAACCAATGCAACACCCCCCCCCCCAAAAGGATTTTATTTATGAGGAGGAGCTCAATTACTTTGTGGAAAAAGGCGTGATATCGGAGCTAATTGTTGCATTCTTAAGGGAGGGGCCACAGAAAGATTACGTCCAACATAAGATGGTGGAGAATTTAAGTAGAAAGCAAGCAGCATCCATCTGCATATTATGAGATGACCTTTGTATTTACACTGGATCTCTACTTCTTATGCAGGCAGCCCATTTCTGGAATTTAATCGCCCAGGAAGGTTATCTTTATGTTTGTGGCGATGCCAAGGGTATGGCTAGAGATGTTCAACGCACCTTGCAGACTATTGCCCAAGAGCAGGTATGGATTTCTCTCTCTCTCTCTTAACCTTTATTTATAATATGTTGGCTGATGCTGATATCTGTTGTTTAGGGTAGTGATCAGTCCACAAACCGACATCATAAAGCTTCAGCAAGAAACCGTTCTTCAACAATGGTTATAGGTTGTGCATAATTGTAAACCGGCAGCATAAAGCTTCAGCAAGAAAGCTTCAGCAGGTTTGATTTAATAAATTATCTATTATTGCATATTTTTGTTCTCTTTAATTATGATATGATGGTTGTGTTTTGCAGGTTCAAGCTGCTGCAGTGAACTTAGTTACCGGAGAAAAATCAACTGACGTCTACTCAGAAAAAGCATTCTGCATTTTCTTACCCAATATGCAAAGAATGATGTTCAATCTCATATGTGCCTCTGATGAAGCGCTCCCAAAAGAGCTCTTACTGGGACAAACTGAACTAGAAGTTGAGTATGATCGCGGCGGAAGAATCATAGAGGGCCAGGTAATTTTTGTGTCAGCATTCCATTGCTGTCTTTTATGAATCCACCTTTCTTCATTTGTTAATTGAATCGAGACAGATTCATTCACTTTTAAGTGTTTTTAGGGATGAAACTGTGAGGACCTGGATTGCATATTAGAAGATACATATTAGATATATAAGAACATGGAGGCAGTTGTGTCAATGTATGAGGACCGGTTTGACTTATGCGCCCTTCAGAGCCTACTCATTGAGGAAACTAGCAAGAGTGATACGGAAAAGTTTAGTTGGCTGAAGAAGCTTAGCTTGAGAAAATCTGGACCCGTTTCCTCTCCTTTTCGTGTTGCTGTAATGAGCTACCTCTGCGTTCCTGTTAAGCGGACCAAGGAATTAAGGGTCCTGGGAGGGTGGTGGTATGCTTAAAATCTTCTTTGTGCATCTTTGCTCTAATTGAAAATAATAACACAGATTCAGGCAATTGTATACATCACTGTAGCCTGGTGTTTGCATGAAGGAAATGTCCAGAAAGTTCCTTGACATGTTAATTAGACTGCGACATTCTTTGGTTTGTTTAAATTTTTTGTCAAAGTTTCATGTCGTGCGACGGGTAGTTAGTTTATAACTCTTGTGGATGATTGTAAGAATTATTATTGATGTAATAAATGAAAGGTTGAATGAAATATTTTTTAGCTCATATTAATTTTTATTTATTTGATATTTCTTGGTTATAATTCATATAATTTGAAATAGGTGCAGCAGGAAAAAATAAATAAAAATAATACAAAATAAAAAAATGAAAAATAGCCTTAGATAGATAGCGCTTTTTAAACGCGCTTTTTTAAACGCTATGTAAGTTGATTTGTAGAAAAATAAAAAAAGTGCTTAGATAGCACATAAAAAACGCTATTAAAGTTGATTTCTAGAAAAATGAAAGAAGTGCTTAGATAGCGCTTTTAAAAAGCGATATCTAAGCTTTTTTTTTAAAAAAAATTGCTTATATAGCACTTAAAAAATGCTACCTAAGATGATTTTTGAAAATAAAATGAGTGCTTAGATAGTGCTTTTCAGAAGCGCTATCTAAGTGCATGAGCTTATGTAGCGCATAATAAGCGCTATGCTAACTTGCATAGCGCTAGCTTAGATATCACTTATAAGCTAAAAAAAAGCGCTATCTAAACTCAAATATGTACTAGTGCGTTGTCAAAATCGTCAAATCTGTCAAAAATTTCGTTAGATTTGTCAAAATATAGCCGTTAGATTATGGGGTATATGGTTAAATTTTGTTTTCCTAACATATTTTCTCAACTATAAATACCACCCCGTCCCCTCACAATTTTTTTCACACAAACCCCCTTAACTCTCTCTTAACTCTCTATAACGAATTTCGTTAATTTAGTTGATTCTCAAACTCAAATCATAAATTAACTCTAATTTGTTTTAGGGTAAAATGTATATAACGGGTATATATATAAGATTGATTGGTTCGGTTTATAGATATATATGAGATTTAGGTATATGATTTAGGGAATTAGAGTATGGGATATATGGTTATTTTAGATAAATTAGGGTTTAGGGTATGGAGTATATAATTGTGATTTAAGGTTTAGGGTATAGGGTATATATGAGAATAATGTAGATGAATTAAGGTTTAGGGTATAAAGTATATGATTTAGATTTAATTATTAGGGTATATGGTATATGTGAGATTAATGTAGATTAATTATGGTTTAGGGTATGAACTATATGATTTATATTTAATGTTTAGGATATAGGGTATATATGAGATTTAGGTAGATGAATTAGAATTTGGGGTATGGGGTATATGAATTAGATTTAAGGTTAAGGGCATATGATTAATGTAGATACATTAGGGTTTATGGTACGAAGTATATCATTTATATTCAAGTTTTAGGGTAAAGGGTATAAATGAGATTTAGGTAGATGAATTAGGATATAGGGTATTAAGTATATAATTTAGATTTAATGTTAAAGGTATATGGTATATACGAGATTTAGGTATATGATTTAGGTTTAGTGTATGAGATTTATAATTTAGTTTTTCTTTTATATACTTTCATTTGTTTAGTTTTTTTCTATTTTTTTTTTATATATATATACCTTTTTGTAAAAAAAATCAGCAATAAAAAAAGTCTAAAATATTACTCCCTCCGTCCCAGGAAATCCGTCACTTTTTACCCAAAATGGCGTCCCGTTTGAAGCGTCACCTTTCCTAAAATGAAAATGTTTTATTAATATTCTATTATCCCACTAACTATTCCCTCCACTCATTCTCTCTCCTAAAACACTATTACACTCACAACACTTTTTAAATTTACTATTTCCTCCACTAATTCTCTCTCCTCTTTTCAAATTACACTCACAACATTTTTTCTTTCTATTTTTTTTCTTAATTTGCGTGCCGAACCTAAAATGGTGACATATTTCTTGGGACGGAGGAAGAATTTTCTAGTCAATAAAAAAAGGAAAAAAAAAAGGCAGTCCTCCCTATTTTCTTTTATATACTTTCATTTGTTTATTTTTTTCTATCTTTTTTTATATTACTTTTTGTAAATAATTTCAACAATAAATTTTTTAAAAATATTATGTCCTAGTAAATAAAAAAAAAATTAAAAAAAAAAAAGTAAAGGGTAGTCCGTGCCTCTTATTTTATATACTTTCATTTGTTTATTTTTTTTCTATCTTTTTTTATATAACTTTTTGCAAATATTTTCAGTAATAAAAAAATTCTTGATGACGCCATGCTTTTCAGGGTCAGGAGCGGTTCAAGGATATCTGGCTTGATATATTTAATGGTTTGTTTGTACCTAGATCACAACACAAATAAGCACCGTTAAGGTCAAAGTTGAATGTTACTCCAACTCAGGCCCTCGGGTGTGAGAGTAAGAATACTGAGATAATAAGACTTTGAATACCTTGGAGTGTGTGTGTGTTTAGGGTTTAAGAGTAATATGGCTTACTCAATATATTTGGAACTTACCTTGCCCAAGGGGACAAATGTCTTCTATTTATAGGCAATGCAGTGGTGCTTGTTGATGTAAGCAATGAGATCAGCCCTAGGGGGCACTTTGGTATTTGACCAGCTACACGTGTCCGCAGCTAATTGGCCCTGTCAGGGAGGGAACATTGACTGTCAAGGGGACATGGCTGAAAGAGACATGAGCCGTGTAGATGGCTTGGCGCATTAAATGAAATAGTAGGCGCCTGACTGAGTCGCATTAAATGCGTGATGGGGGAGCCGGCAACTTGCATGTCAGAGCCAGTAAGCTAACTTGCTCAGTAAGGCTTGACATTAACCAGGAAGCAGGAGAGTTTAACTGGGAGGCAGACATGAGCCCGCGATCAACATCGTGGCCGCGATCAAAGGTATTTGACGCGGGCACGGATGGAGCGGTCATACCTCCTGCGGGCATGGGTCCCGCGGACATACAATCTGCGGGCACGAACCCAACGGTCATAGATCGTGCGGGCACGAATATAGCAGTCAGGATCCCTCCGATCTTTGATAGGATTAATGCGGGGAGGGAAGCGGTCTTGACCTCAAGGGCCTATCTGTCCGCGGTCTTCCCCGCCGGTCTAGGAACCGCCACGTCACCGGTTCCTTGGATCGACCGAGCGCGGCCCGGTCCAAAGAGATCCGGGCTCATCAATGGCCCCTAGCTCCGAGTGTGATTATTTATGGTCTGAGCGAGGAGGTACTAGAAGCTCGGGTGGATTAGACTGCTGCTTTGGCGAGCACCAGTGTTAGCGTTTTTGTTGGTTGTTGCTTCGCCCCATGGGCTTATGGGAACGTTCAGGAGGCACCGGTGAGAGACACGTGGCCCCTTGCATGCTGTGCCTCCCGGTTAATCAAGTGGGCCCCTGGGCAGATGAAAAGACGGGGCGTGGTACGTACAGGGGTACGTATAATCATCTGAGAGGGGTAATAAATGTTTAACCGGCGGAATTTTCGAATATTTCAAACGTTGGAGACGGTTCAGGGTTCAAGGCACGGTTTGTGGGCTAATTAATACGGGTTAACGGGTTAACCCGTATAGGTAGGCCTTATAAATACCAAACCCTTAAACCTCAAACCCTTTTTACCGTTTCCCAACCTTCAAAGAGCTTAGAGAGAGAATTTTTGCTGCGAATCTGTGCTACTGTTCTTCGAATCCAACCCTCGAGCTTTTCTTCGTAAGTAATTGTTGGGGTGTTTCTTCTTCATCTCTTTCTGTTTTTCCTTTTTTTGGGTTTTGAATAATGACTACTCGTGAATTTGGACCCCGCCGTCCCATAGAATTAGGAGATGGATCCACCCCTGATACCTTCGCCGTTTGTAAACGGACGGGGGGAATCTTTAGGAAGGTAGGACTAGGGTGGTTAAGGCTATCCCTACATTGTTTTTTGTATTTCTGTGAGAAAGATGATTGGGGGCCGTTCGTCCCACCCCGGTTGTGGGAGGCCAAGAGGAAGTACATTTATAACCGTGATGTATTGGTGTTGGGGGATCACCGTAGGCTAAGAAATTTTGTGATGGGGGTTTTGTGCAGGTTTTCCCGAGAGAGAGATCAGGCTTTGAACGCCGTTGAACTTGTAAGGAGAGCGATCCGTGTCCCCGACCAAATAATTGACTGGGAGAAGTGTGAACTAATGGATCCTGAACAAACCACTGATGTGCGGGCACCGGGCACGGACCTGAATGACCCTTTAGATGTTCTGCCCCTGAGGACCATATTTCCCAATGTGCCCGCGGCCCCTAATAACCCAATCGAACTGAGTAGCAGCGAGGAGCTGGAGCCTCTGAATTTTGAGGCGACTGGAGGCGGAGAGAATGAGGCTGAAGTAACCTCTGCCCGCGGTGATGCCACCGGTCTCTTTGGCTCGACGAGCTCGGAGACCGAGGAGGATGACCGCGAGGTTGAGGATAGGAGGGCTGCGGGGACCTCCAAGAAGGCTAATGAGACCACGGAGATTGTGGATGCCTTTGAGGACTCTGACTCCGAGGAGGAGGTAGCTGTGGCCCCTGCCCGAAATAAAGGCAAGCGGCCAGCTGATGGGGTGAATCCTGGCCGTGGCCGCGATAAGAAAGCCAAGGAGGTGGATACTATTGACTGGGAGGAGGATACTTATGAGATCTACAACGTTGACCGCAATGCCTTCCGTGTCCGCACCCTTGGGCATGTTCATTTGAAGGATAAGGATAAGCTGCGGCCAGAAACCATAGCAGATGTCCGCGAGGACAACAGAGCCTGCGTCTTCTATGGGGCCCAGTTTGAGAATGGCTTGAGGCTGCCTCTGGACCCTTTCTTTTACTTCTTCCTTGAGTTCAACCGCTGCCTGCCCATGCACCTGACTCCTAACGCCATCAGGGCTATTGTTTCCTTCATAACTGTTTGTAGATTCCTGGGGTATGAGCCTACCCTTGCCGGGCTTTATGCTTATTACCAGAATCAGATTAGCCGTGGCATCCTGAGCTTGAAGGCTAGGAACTATTCCACCAGGACCTTCTCTCCCCCATCGAACAAATTTGACCAATGGAACCAGAGGGATGTCTTGGTCATCGAGTCTAGGTTTGGCTGGCCCTTCTCCAAACCCTCAAGTCCAGTCCCGATGAAGGTGGCCGCTAATAGTTATCCGGACCCATCCTCTGCCGACGGGATGCGCTGTGCCATAGAGAGACATCTGGCCACCTATCTTGATCGCGGGGAGGAGCCCGTTTATGATGTGGGTTCCATCGTTGAAGACGAGCCCCTCTTGATCTACTCGGGGGTGGCTCCTCGCAGGGAGGGCGCCCCACATGCCCCCAGAGTAGAAATAGAGCCTATGCCTCGTGACCCTGATTGGAGGGTGCACGAGCATTACCAGTTTGAGGCTGATTGTAAGACCTGCATGCTGGGCGCTGAGTGCGATCCTCCAGAACTCATCGGTCTCTGATTCTTTTATAAAACTGTTGCCAATTTATTTTGCCTTTGATTTTTCGAACTGTCTTCTAACCATTTTTCTTTTCCTCCAGAGTAGATCCAGAAGAGTATAATTTCTGATGGCCCCCTTAAGTGCTGCTCAGATGAAGGCCAGGAACAACAAGGCCAATAGGGAAGCTGCCTTGAAGAGGCAAAATGAATTGGGAGGTGTCCCGGGCAAGGATAAAACTGTGCCCGTGGTAAGCAGAAGGAGCGGGGAGCCTCTGTCTGCTCCCAAGGTTATCCCCACCACGGGGAATCTGCCTCCACCCCCCAGGGGTCCTCCTCCAGCCCACGCTGTCCGGGTACCCTCTCCAGGCCGCACTATTGCCTCCGGGCATAACCAAGAGCAGTCCAAGAAGAGGACTGAAAGAGATGCGGATCTTGCGCACAGGGAGAGGACCTCCAAGTCCCAGAAAGTGGGGGACACTCAAGTTCGGGGCTCTACCGCCTCTGCCTCCGCTTCATCCACTGCTCCCCTATTGCGGGGACCATCTGCTCGTTAGCCTATCCGATCTCTTCCCTGGCCACCCGCGAGGAGACCTGGGAGAAGAGGAAGCAGGTGGGAGATGTGCCCGCTATCACAGGGGTGGACTTATATGCCCGATCATCCTACAATTCTGCTGTGGGGATCGGGCTCATCAACAGGCTCTATGCCCCTGATTTTTATCAGAATGTGGCGGAGAAGGAGAACCCGTCAGCCTTGATGGGAGATATTGGGATTGCCCTTACCGAGGTAGGGACCTTTCTGCCTGTCTCTTTACTTAGCTTTTGCACCAACATGTTTCTGACTATATTCCTCGCAGGTGGGCAATAAGGCTATGCGGCTTCGGGAATGCTGCGACAGCTTGTTCGCTGAGTTGGAAAACAACACAAAGGACATGGCGGGCAAGCTTCGTGAGCTGGAGCAAGCCCAGGAGAAGGTGGGAACCTTGAACTCCCTCCTCGATGTTAAGGAGAAAGCCCTGTCCACTCAGGAGACCGACTTGAAGGGTTTCCAGGATAGGGTGACGGAGTTGGAGAAGAGCCTGGAAAATGGCTCCAATCACCTGCTTCGTCAGCTTCTCCACAACCACAGCCGGGAACTGCACGGAATCAAAAGCGTCAGAAATGATTTGATGCAAAAGAAAAGAAGAAAAGACAGAAGCAGTAAAACGCCATACCTTCATATCCGGACGGGGGCGGAAAGCTCGTGGGACCCGCTCAGGGATAGGGATCTGCACTCTCAATCTAACCCCATCCTGGACATATGAAAAGTCCGATCGAGGGTACCGCACAACCTCCTCCCCCTCTCTATCAAGCACCTGGGGCGTCCTCAACCTCCTCAAGATAAATCGCGAATAATCCTCGCTCGCCACAAACCTCGAGAAGTGCTGGCCACCTCGATAGTCACCCCAGGTCTCCGAACTCTCAGTCGGATGCATCATGTCAGCGGGAGGCTCCATCGGTGCCATCAAAGGCGCACCTTCGCCATGTTGGCGCGTCACCCTCTCCCCCAAATAATACGCATCACAGGTCAAACCCCTCAAAATCCTCCGCTCCACAGTCCACCTCTCCGCACCCTTCAGCTGCTCCACCTCGAAGCGGCCCCAGGGGTAGAACCTCATCCCCTCATCCGTCTCAGCTCTCATCAAAGGCAGGCAATCCTTGTACTTGAGGGTCGTGCGCCCCCTGGAACCTATCTTCTCCCGAGCATGCTTGGTCCAGGAGAGCATAGCCGGATATGCCCCGATGTGCTCCGCCGGCTGCCGCCACATCGTGACATGAAAGAACTCCAGAGCCCATACCTGCGAAAGGTAAAGATCACATCAATTAAGTGCGGAAAGAAACAATGCGTACTTAAGGAAAAGAAAAAGTAGAAGCTTATACCTCCAGAGGGAACTCAAAGCATGTCAAGGAGCTGACAGCCTTCCGGCTATACCGATCCAGAGCAAAATATAGGTCTGCCAGCCTGGCCTCCCCCCAAGATACCTCTCCAGCCATCTCCACATCAGTCAACGTCCTCAGCAGGGCAAACACCACCGTCCCCTCGACATGTCCAAATAGTGTGCTCGAAAAAGTGAACCACAAGAAAGACCTGGCAATCTGCTCAGCATCTACTCTGTCATCACCAGCCTCATATCTCTCAATGCTCTCCACAATCTTCCCCTAAACCACCGCATACTCCATCCCCATCCCCTTCTTGGGAATGGGGACAAAGCCTAAAAGGTCCTGCAGCTCCCGGTCACTGTAGCCATCTCTCCACTCGATGCTACGTCCCTTAAAGGACAGGCCCGTGATCGCAGCATAATCAGAAGGAGTGACCGTAGCCACGCCCCAGAAGAAGTGGAAGGTGTGGGTCACGTCCCACCAATGCTGCGCCAAAGCAAAAATCAAGCCCTTACTCTTGGGGAACTTGATCAACCCCCTCAAACACTCAACAAACTCATATAACCCAGTCCCAATGACAATCTGTCTCGGACTCATCAAATTTCCTCTGCCCAAAACTGGAAGCCGATCCCACAGGCTAATCACGGCCTCCACTGATCCCCGAGTCTTCAGCTTATTCAGCTGATCCGTCACGAACCGATCACCACCCTGCAATTGAAAAGAAAAACAAAAAATGTCAAAAAAAAAATTGCATTTGCATTTAAAAAGCATACACATGCATCATAGACATAAAGTTTTGAAAAAAAAAAATTCGACAGCATAACGGCGTATAATGGACTCAGCCCCATTTTTCTCGCACAAAAGAAAGGATTTTTCAGCAACCACCATTCATCATTCATTCATAAAGAAACATGTCAATAACAAGGAGTCAACAGAAGCAAAACTCCGTCCCGTTTTTATTTTCAAAAAAAAAATGACATGCAATTTTCACAATGCAAGGAATCAACGGGAGCAGAATCCTATTCCATTTTTCATAAAATAGCACAAATAAGCAATTTTTCACATTCATACATTCAATCAACGGAAGCAAAAATCCGTCCCATTTTTCACAAAAATCATATTTTTACAAAAAACATGCATGCATACATTCATATCATTCATAAAAACATATCTCATTGCAAAAATCCTACATGCAACAAAAAAAGTCCGTCCCGGATTCGGGCAAATTTTCGTCATCTCATATTTAAAAAAAAAAAATAATGGCAAATCGCCCATACTTTTTTCAAACAAAATACATATTTTGATTACCCATATACTCATTACAACATGTAAATCATCAAAGTCCAATTTCAAGGTCAAAAGAGACACAATTTTCGGATTTAAAAAAAAAAAAAAAAAAGAAAAATCACAAAAAATCAATTTCAAACGAAAATCGACAAAGGAAATGAAGAAATTCGAAGTATACCGTGCGAAGACTCGGATCAGTGGACCAATGTTGCCACGCATCGGGATATGGCTCCTCCGCAATCAATTGCGAAAGTGAGTAATGCTTCCTCATCCTCACAAGTTCTAATCGCCTTTTCGCGACCGGGCCGCGTCCTTGGCCTTGAATGGCAACTTCCCCGTGTTCCATTGCTCGAAAAATCAAAGAAAGCGGAAGGATTTTGAAACTTCTTGGGCAAAAATGGCGGAATCTCTCTCTCTCTCTCTCGTAAAGTGCAAAACAAACTGTGAAGAGGAAGAAGAAGGGCGACGCCCTTTTAAAAACCAGTCTGGGTTACGTTCCTGTCCGCGCGGACAGGAATGAAGGGCCAAAAAGACTATTTTGCCCTTTAAAATTCCAGGACTCTGCAGTTTAGTCCTAAACTTAACGGAGGATAACCAGAGTCTATCTAGGTTAGTCCCCTTCCAAAAGAACTTCACGGCAGTAAAACGTAAGTCCGATTTCTCCAGCGAAAGATAACGGAATCCCGTTTCTTTCCTCATTATCATCAACGGCAGTAAAACGTAAGTCCGATTTCTCCAGCGAAAGTTAACGGAATCCCGTTTCTTTCCTCATTATCATCAACGGCAGTAAAAAGTAAGTCCGATTTTCTCCAGCGAAAGATAACGGAATCCCGTTTCTTTCCTTATTATCATCAACGACAGTAAAACGTAAGTCCGATTTCTCCAGCGAAAGATAACGGAATCCCGTTTCTTTCCTTATTATCATCAACGGCAGTAAAACGTAAGTTCGATTTCTCCAACGAAAGTTAACGGAATCCCATTCCCAGCAGCTTTCGAACTACGATTGGCTTGATTCCTCTTAAGGATAAGTAGGTAGCCTACCATAGGTCCAGCCACTCGACCAAAATGGTCACCCTTTTTCCCGGCAGCAAACGTAAGACCGGCCCCTTCAAATGAAGTCCACCAAAGGACCATCAATCCCAAATCTTTAAGGTCCGAGGCACCTAAAACGCCATCATCAAGGTCCGAGGCGCCTTAAACGCCATCTTTAAGGCCTGAGGCACCTAAAACTCCATCTTCAAGGTTCTAGGCACCTAAAATGCCATCATCAGCAAGGTCCGAGACACCTAAAACGCCATCATCAAGGTCTGAGGCACCTAAAATGCCATCATTAAGGTTCGAGGCACCTAAAACGCCATTTTCAAGGTCCGAGGCACCTAAAACGCCATCATTACCAGGTTGACGCCTCAAAATAGTCATTCCAGGGTCAACATCAAAAGACCCGAACTACGACTGGCTTGATTCCTCTTAAGGATACGTAGGTAGCCTATCATTAGGTTCAGCCATCAGACCAAAATGGTCATTCCTTTCCCCAGCAGTGCGGATATACAACTCTAGCCATCAGACCAAAACGGTCATGTCCTATCCCCAGTAGAGTTTCTTTCAGCAACCGACTGCAGGACTCGCTCACCAGGTTGACATCCTAAAATAGTCACTCCAGGGTCAAAGACCCGAACTACGACTGTCTTGATTCCTCATAAGGATACGTAGATAGCCTATCACCAGGTCCAGCCACTCGACCACTTTGGTCACCCCTTGTCAAATATAGAGCCTTACTCTTATCGACGACCCCACTTCCTTCGAAAGTGCCGTCGCCGAGGGGCTACTGTAAGTGCTCCAATTTGAGTTGTTAGTATTTCCGTTAGAAAACTAACGAAAGCCTTCACATTCTTAACCCAAACCTTAACTTTTCTAAAAAAACTTAACTTTTCTAACAAAGCAAGGGTAAGTTGGGGATTGCTATTTAGAGTTAAACAAGGGAAAGAATCTTACAAAAGGTAGTAAGCTGTAAAACACAACTGGTTGAGTATTTGAATAAAATATTCCTCTTGTCCAAAGACTGTATCAGCATTTAATGAACAGTGAACGCTGTCATTCTGATCCGCGCGGATCCAATTGAAGTTCCCAGAGGCCTATAAATAGAGCCCCTCAGTCTCATTTTTAACAAGAACAATTCACTCACACAACACCTTGGCGAAAATATTGTAGAAAACAGTGAGAATTCCTTTGAATTGCCACCTTTTTCTTAATCATTTTCCCAAATCCCACTCACCAAACACTCACTAAATTCAAGTCTCAAACACAAACACAAGGAAGATAGGATACCACCATTGGTAAACCCTCCTTCTCCTTACCTTAAACCTCCCTCATCCATGCATGCATCTCATACTTCAAAGATGTAACTTGTTCTTGCCCTAGATCCAAGAGGATCTCCATGGAAGTTCATCTCCATGGATGATCTTCTATAAGGATCAACATTCCTTCCAAATTGTTTTTACTTACTTGAAAGCATTTTCTTAACCTAAAATCAATTTTCATACATAAAATCTTGATTTCAAGTTAAATCTCCCCCCATCCCAAGCAAATGAAGTGCTTTAAGTCCTAATGTACCCTAAGGATGGCTTGATATAGTAGATCACCACTAAATATGTTTAGTTATCACTAATCAAAGCCTAAGGAAATGGGAACAAGCATGGATGCAAAACCCCCTTTAAATCACATTTTCCTTCTTGAGAATGTTGCTGTCCAGTAGCCTTTCTCTAAGACCTCTGTCAATTGTCTAATTTTTTGGACATATAAAAACTTTGAATTTGGTGTTGACTACAAAATACTTTTTGTATCCAACATCCATAGGATTCCATACTTATTTTTACCTTATTTTTTACGTGATACTAACTCCCTTTTTCAAATTATTTTCCAAAAGTCAGTTTAGCAGTCTCTGGAAATCCAGATTTCATATCTGTGATTTCCAGAGGTTTTTGGTCCCTCAAATCATCTCCAATCATGAAAATCTTTTGCATTAACCTTATTTAAGATGTTTTGAACAACTTTCATTCTATGACTTTCCCCATATTCTGAAGTTTTAAAACCCTTAAATCCATTTTAAAATCAAGTGTCCACTGTCTTTTTCATTCTGGCAGAATTGACTTTCAACTTCAAGGAGTCTTTTGAGTACCAAAACTCAACCCTAAAATCATACAAAAAATCATGGGACTTGTTTAATGTCTTACAAAGAGTTCTAAATTTTTAGTTTTCTCAGTTTCCATTTATTTTAACCAAAGAAACACACACACACACACACGTACAAATGATTTTAAATTAGGAAGACTCGTTTTACGAGGCATTCCGGGTGAACCCTAACGTTCTTCCCGGAGTGTAACGTGACCTCCGAACCCAAATCTTTAATCTCGGGCATTTTTCAAAGTTTTGGCCCTTAAAATAAAAATGGCGTGGCGACTCCCATTTTTTAATGATTTTCAAAAGAAAAATCGCGGCGGGGCACATTCATCACAACTATCGATCTAACAACTTCCTCGAACAAGATTCCTCCCATGCTGAAAATGATGAGAGGCATGAGCTACATTCCTGGCCTGGGGCTAGGGAAGCGTCAACAATGACCATGTAAGCTTGAGATGCCGGAACCCAAGAGAAAAAGACGAGGTCTGGGATATGTTGTGACTGGAGAGGACAAAGCATATGATAAGGCAGAAGCACTTAAAGAACAGATGACCCTAGCTGCCAGCAAGAGATACAAAAAGCTTGAAGTGCGCCCTTACAACTGGTCTCTGAATAAACACTTTGTCAAGGAGGACGGGGAAATGTTTGTTTGCCTGGAACCAAAGCTAAGTCAAGCGGAAGAGAGGGTGAAAATGATAAGAAAGTTTGCCACTAGCCAGAACCCGATGAAGGAAATGCTCATCAGTATGCCCAAAAGGCCAGGCGTTACTGCCACATATGAGAACATCTACCACTTTTGGGGGCCTGATTATGTCAATCAGTTTGAGAAGCTTGTTCTAGATGAGTCTGTGATACACAAGATCCGCGGTGCAGACCCTGCAGACATTGACGGTGATTTGGCAAATCTGTTCGAAGATCAGGGGCTGTCAGAGCCTGAAAGTGGCATACATACAGCGGAGGTACCTGCAGAAGAGTTTGTTGTTGCTGAAGATCCCCGGGATTTGATCAAATTTTCTTCAAATGACGAAGTAGTGGCCATGTTGGAATTTGAAAGGGGGTCAGTTGTGGATCCAAACATTTTGAAGACAGCTGCAGAGAGGGCGTTGCTGAATTGGACTTCATTTCAAGGACCGGTCGCTGACAGGGAGACTATGATCAAGAAACTTGGGCTCAAGCCTCGTCCCAGTCCCTCTGGTCTAAGTTTGTCCCCCCATGTCTTGAGTCATTCCACTGAATCCCTTGTAATCGAGTTTGAGTCCTCTGATAGGTCTGACGTCCTCACGATAGAAGACCGTCGTCGTGTTGTAGACACTGTTTTCCCATTCGCTCTTAATAAAATGGTCGATCTTTCCGAGTATCCCGTGATTGCAAATCTAACGATTGAACGCTTAACAAAAAATGATCATCAAGATTTAAAAATAATTAAGCCAGAATCAATCGAAGATAATGCAGACTCAATAGATGAACAAATTTTAGAAAATAATTCAAAGCAGGTTTGCGAGCAAAAGGAAAGCCGGGCCCAAGCTGCCGATGAGATATTGACAACGGTGAATCTGGGAACAGCTGAGGAACCCAAAGAAACGCAAATTGGTAGCTTCTTCTCCGGAGTTGAGCGGGATTGTGATGATGTGCCACCAAAATTTTTCTCAAAAGGGTTTAACTTTGAAATTTTTCGCTTCTTTGAAAAACCAATCGAAAAAAAGACCGGAGTCGCCACGCCATTTTTGTTTTAAGGGACAAAACTTTGAAAAATGCCCGAAATAAGAGATTTGGGTTCGGAGGTCACGTTACATGCCGGGAAGGACGTTAGTGTGCACCCGGAATGCCTCGAAAACGAGTCTTCCAAGCTAAAAACCATTTGTTTGTGTGTGTGTGTGTGTGTGTGTGTTACTTTGGCCAAAATAAGTTGAAACTGAGGAAAGTAAAAATTGGGAATTCTTTATTAGACTTTGGACAGATCCCATGATTTTTGGTGTGATTTTGGGTTGAGATTTGGTACTCAAAATATTTTTGGAAGTTGAAAACCCTTTCTGCCAGAATGAAAAAGGCAGTGGACACTTGATTTTGAAATGGACTTTAGGGCTTGAAAACTCCAGAATCTGGGAAAAATCCGAGAATGAAAAATGTTCAAAACACCTTGAATAAGGTTTATGTAAAAGAACTTTTCATTTTGGAGATGATTTGAGGGACCAAAACTTTCTGTAAATCTCAGATGTGAAATCTGGATTTCCAGAGACTGATGAACTGACCTTTAAAGTAAAATTTGAAAAAGGGAGTTTTACTCACGCAAAAAATAAAGTAAAAATATTTCTGGAAATATATGAATGTTGGCTACAAAAAGTATTTTGTAGTCAACATAAAATTCCAAGTTTATCCGTGTCCAAAAAATTAGACCATGGACAGAGGTCTTAGAAAAATGCTAATGGACAGCAACATTCTCAAGAAGGAAATGTGATTTAAAAGGGGGTTTTGCATCCATGCTTGTCCCCATTTCCCTAGGTTTTGATTAGTAGTCACTAGACATTTTAGTGGTGATCTACTATATCAAACCATCCTTGGGGTACATTAGGACTTAAGCATTTCATTTGCTTGGGAAGGGAAATTTTGTAGAGATGAAATTAAAGAGAAAAATTAACTAGAGATTTAGAATGTGGACCATTTGAGATGGTCATTCATGAAGATGAACTTCAAGATGACCATCTTAGGTCAAGACTTCAAGTTAAACTAGACATAAAGTAAATCAAAATAAGAAGAACAAGATGAACAAGAAGTTAAAAGGGAATTTTAGGGTTTAAAGAAGGAGGGCTTTACCAATGGTGACACCCTATCTTCCTAGGCTTGGAATTTGACTTGAGGAGTATCAAGATTTGGTGTTTGGATTTGTGTTTGGGTGGATTCAAGGCTTGAATGTGTTTAGGGTTTGATGATAGAGTTGGTCAAAGAGAAAACAAGTAGATAACACTTAAGTCCTCTATGTTTTCTCTCTAATCCTCCTCCTAAGGGGTGATTTGAGCTTGGATTGGTGTATGTATGAGAGTATGTATGAGAGTGTTTTGAAAGTATTTTGAGTGAGTGGGGTTTGGGAAAGATTGAAGAGAAAATGGTGGCAATTCTAGTGAATTCCCACTGTTTTCTCCCTATTTTTCGCCAGAATACAACTTCTATGAGCCAATTGTGTTCTTCTCCCTTATTTCTGAGACTGAAGGCCTCAATTTATAGCCCTCTGAAAAATGCAATGATGTCCGCGTGGATAGGGTCTTCAGCGTGCACTGTTCATTAAATGCTGCTTCAGGCTTTGGACACAAGGAATAATCTTTTGAAAATTCAAATTAAACAGCCAGTTTTTGTTCCAGCCATTTCTATTTTTGTTTTTTCTTATTTCTTTTGATTTTTTGATTCCTTTCCTTGGTTTATCCTTAAATAACAATGCCCACTTTGCCCTTGCTTTGTTAGGAATGTTAGGAATTGTTAGGAATGTTATAACTTTCGTTAATTTTCTAACGAAAATACTAACAAGCTCAAATTGGAGCACTTACAGTAGCCCCTCGGCGACGGCGCTTTCGAAGGAAGCGGGGTCGTCGATAAGAGTAAGGCTCCATATTTGGCAGGATGATCAAGTGATCGAGTGGCTGGACCTATTCAATAGGCTACCTACGTATCCTTAAGAGGAATCAAGCCGGCCGTAGTTCGGGTCTTTGACCCTGGAGATGATGGCGTTTTAGGTGCCTCGAACCTGATGAGCGAGTTCGCAGGTCGGTTGCCGGAAAGAAACTCGACGGGGATAAGAGATGACCATTTTCGGTCGGATGGATGGCTGAAATTGTATATCGCTCTCATTGGGGATATGAATGACCATTTTTGGTCTGATGGCTATCCGCTCTGCTGGGGATAGGAATGACCATTTTTGGTCGGATGGCTGAACCTAATGATAGGCTACCTACGTATCCTTAAGAGGAATCAAGCCAGTCGTAGTTCGGGTTTTTCGACCATCTTCGATCGTCGACCCTAAGATTTGACTATTTTTGGGAAGTCGCCTCTATGGTTTGACTATTTTTGGGAAGTCGCCTATGATCCGACTATTTTGGGAAGTCGCCCTATGGTTTGACTATTTTTGGGAAGTCGCCCAATGGTTTGACTATTTTTGGGAAGTCGCCCTATGATCTGACTATTTTTGGGAAGTCGCCCTAAGGTTTGACTATTTTTGGGAAGTCACCCTAAGATCTGACTATTTTTGGGAAGTCACCCTATGGTTTGACTATTTTTGAGAAGTCGCCCTATGGTTTGACTATTTTTGGGAAGTTGCCCTATGATCTGACTATTTTTGGGAAGTCGCCCTATGGTTTGACTATTTTTGGGAAGTCGCCCTATGGTTTGACTATTTTTGGGAAGTCGCCCTAAGGTTTGACTATTTTTGGGAAGTCGCCCTAAGGTTTGACTATTTTTGGGAAGTCACCCTAAGATCTGACTATTTTTGGGAAGTCACCCTATGGTTTGACTATTTTTGGGAAGTCGCCCTATGATCTGACTATTTTTGGGAAGTCGCCCTATGATCTGACTATTTTTGGGAAGTCGCCCTATGGTTTGACTATTTTTGGGAAGTCGCCCTATGGTTTGACTATTTTTGGGAAGTCGCCCTATGATCTGACTATTTTTGGGAAGTCGCCCTATGGTTTGACTATTTTTGGGAAGTCACCCTAAGATCTGACTATTTTTGGGAAGTCACCCTATGGTTTGACTATTTTTGGGAAGTCGCCCTATGATCTGACTATTTTTTGGGAAGTCACCCTAGTAATGATTTCGGCTTGTCGAATTAGGGGATGATTGCGATTTATCACTTTCCTCGTGTTGTGTGTGATAGCATTTTAGGTGCCTCAAACCTTAATGATGGCGCCTTAGGTGCCTCGAACCTTGATGATGGCTTCTTAGGTGCCTCGAACCTTGATGATGGCGTCTTAGGTGCCTCAAACCTTGATGATGGCGTCTTAGGTGCCTCGAACCTTGATGATGGCGTCTTAGGTGCCTCAAATCTTGATGATGGCGTCTTAGGTGCCTCAAACCTTGATGATGGGTGATCTGGAGGTATCAACTTGTTTTGAAATGATTTCCTTCGATGTTCGTATCCAGGCTTCGAGGGGATAGACAGTCTTTTGGTGGACTTCATTTGAAGGGATCGGTCTTACGTTCTTCTTAGGAAATGGATGATAATGGGAAAAGAAACGGGATTCCGTTAACTTCGCTAGGGATTTTGTTAGCCTTTGTTGGAGTTTAGTTCAGGAGTATGAACCTAAATGGGGACTTAGTTCAGGAGTAAGATTCTAAGTCGAGGTTTAGTTCAGGAGTATGAACCTAAATGGGGGCTTAGTTCAGGAGTATGATTCTAAGTCGAGGTTTAGTTCAGGAGTATGTACCTAAATGGGGACTTAGTTCAGGAGTATGATTCTAAGTCGAAGTTTAGTTCAGGAGTATGAACCTAAATGGGGACTTAGTTCAGGAGTATGATTCTAAGTCGAGGTCTTGGTTCAGGAGTATGAACCTAAATGGGAACTTAGTTCAGGAGTATGATCCTAAGTCGGTGTTTGGTTCAGGAGTATGAACCTAAATGGGAACTTAGTTCAGGAGTATGATCCTAAGTCGAGGTTTAGTTCAGAGTATGAACCTAAATGGGGACTTAGTTCAGAGTATGATTCTAAGTCGAGGTTTAGTTCGGAGTATGAACCTAAATGGGGACTCGGTTCGGAGTATGATCCTAAGTTGAAGTCTTGGTTCGGGAGTATGAACCTAAATGGGAACTTAGTTCAGGAGTATGATCCTAAGTCGGGGTCTTGGTTCAGGAGTATGAACCTAAATGGGAACTTAGTTCAGGAGTATGATCCTAAGTCGGGGTTTGGTTCAGGAGTATGATCCTAAGTTGAAGTCTTGGTTCAGGAGTATGAACCTAAATGGGAACTTAGTTCAGGAGTATGATCCTAAGTTGGGGTCTTGGTTCAGGAGTATGAACCTAAATGGGAACTTAGTTCAGGAGTATGATCCTAAGTCGGGGTTTGGTTCAGGAGTATGAACCTGCCGAGGTTTTGTACACGAGGGAGACTATTTGAAGGTGTTCTTGCTGGGGAAGACTCGGGCTTACGAGAACTATCGGGAAGAAGGGTGACCAAGTTGGTCAAGTGGCTGGACCTATGGTAGGCTACCTACGTATCCCGAGTGGGAATCAAGCCTGAACGTAGTTCGAAAACTGCTGGGGATGGTCTTTGATGGTTCGACGGTATTTGGGAGTCACCCGAGGTTTATTTTTGGGGAAGTCGCCCTAAGATTTGACTATTTTGGGAAGTCGCCTAAAGACTTGACTATTTTCAGGAAGTCACCCTAAGATTTGGTGATAATGTTCTTTTAGAAAAGTAGTTGACTAAGATATGCTTTCATACCTGTGCCTGTGCTTACCTGTAGGCTGCGGAAGGATTTGAGGCTATGGGCTGATGTTGATGAAGAGTTGTTGGGTTGCCGTTTTTTGGGACGGTTTCGCGACAATTTCTTTGTCTTTGAGGCATTTTGACCTGAAGGAGGAGTTTGGTTGAGTCTGAATCTTGCTGGTGATCGTCAACCTTGTAGAAGTTGTTGAGTTTGTCTTCACATTGGGACTTCTTGCTTTTGAGAACTTGGTGTCTCTGACCGATTTGCATTTGAGAACTTGGTGTCTGTAACCGAATTGTATCTGAGAACTTGGCGTCCCTGACCGATTTGTATTTGAGAACTTGGCGTCTCTGACCGAATTGTATTTGAGAACTTGGCGTCTCTGACCGAATTGTATTTGAGAACTTGGCGTCTCTGACCGATTTGTATTTGAGAACTTGGCATCCCTGACCGATTTGCATTTGAGAACTTGGTGTCTGTAACCGAATTGTATCTGAGAACTTGGCGTCCCTGACCGATTTGTATTTGAGAACTTGGCGTCTCTGACCGAATTGTATTTGAGAACTTGGCGTCTCTGACCGAATTGTATTTGAGAACTTGGCGTCTCTGACCGAACGGTAGACACTGGAGGTGGTCTTCATTGGGGGCTGTTTTCATCCATTTGTGGACATTGGAGGTCGTCTTTAGCAAGTTGCAGACGCCGGAGCTTGTCTTTGCCAAACTGTAGATGCTGGAGGTTGTCTTCATCCATTTGTGGACATTGGAGGTCGTCTTTGGTGAAGATCATCCTTGCCGAAAAGGGGGATTTGATTTCACGTTTGAATTCCTGCATTCGTTAGTGAAGAGGAAGATGCATATATGACATTTATGATGACAGATGCATGCATAAAGTCAAAAATGATTGTGAGAGTATCACTGCATATGTGTGCGAGATGATGCATTTACTTGCTTTCGAAGATGCACTTAGCCTAAGCTTTTGGCAGGGAATTTATGATCTTCAATCACTTAGGATTGTTCCTATTGATTCAAGTTTTGTGCATGCTACATGAGCCCTAGGGAGATTTTTGTGGGGATTGCATGGTGATGAGAGGGGATGTATGTGTCCGGAGACTGTTTGGAGCAGGATTTTGAGCAAGTGGGGGGTGAGAGCCTCGATCGCGGTTTAAACAGGCGGTTGTTGATGAGGTTTTGTTAACGGTATCACATGGACCTCAATTTTGATGAGATTGAATTCGGATCCGGGTCTTGATTGAAATTTTCCCTCTCATTCTTGGTCATTTGAAGGCCGATCTTGAGCAACGGCTCTAGGGCACGTCGATATGAGTGAAGCTTCTTTCATTTGGGTGAATTGTGACTTTAGCTAGAAACCTTGTTCGGAGAATGATTTGATGAAATTGCTAATGCGGGAGAAACCCCGGATCTCAAATTCCGATACTACGGAAGCCGCTATGTACGAGTTACGAAGCTGAAATTCTTTCTTGCGACTTGATAAAATTCGGGTCAAAAAGCCGGCTTGACAAAGTTCCCTTCAGATCTGAGTAGGCAAAGTCCAGATTTTGAAGAAGTGACTTGGCGAATCTATCTCGTAGTGAAGGACCCAATGTGGACCCAAAGATGACTATAGAAGCTCCCGGCTTGAAGAGCCGATACATGAGAACACAGGAGAACCGCTTAGCAAGCCCCAGGGTGAAGAAATTCAGAGCAGTCCCATTGCAGACAGAGTCATCATGTGACCAAGGAGGCACCCATCTTTTCAAATCTTAGTCAATCAGGCAATGGACAAGACTCAGAAATGTTTTCGTGCAGGGGCACATCTTTCGAAAAGTGGGAATGAATCCCGATTTTGTGCATACATACTCGCTTTAGGTTTGACTCTTTTGAGAGAGTATAAGCATCAAAAGGTGTGGAAAAGTGTATGGAAGCCCCTCGCGACGGAGAAGACAGTGTTTGGCTCTATTTTCCTATGATGTAGAAAGAGAAGACTTGTCGAGACATTTGAAAACTTGTCTTATTCATGATGATCACAAGGCTGCTTAAAACCCTTTGTTAATGTTCGGGTTATTCAATCCCTAAATCTGATATGAACAAATATTTTGATTAATCACAAGGAGAAAGTCAACTGATATTGAGAATCAAGCTCGGAAAGTGTATAGGGACGATCCTTGATGAGACCGGATTTTTTTTTTTTGAGATTTGTTTGTGATTTCGACCGGACCATTTCTGGTTGCCTACGTTCCCTTCATTATGAAGAGCTCAGGTCGCCGTAGTTCGGGCCTATCCCGAATGAAGAGAGAATGAATGTGAAAACTCAAGACTTTGAAGCCCTTTGGGGAATTTGAGGATTGGAGATTCGAATAAAACATCCCCTTAGAGTGTCCATGAAAGACACGGATGCGAAGCCCCAGTGGGACATCCACGGCAAGTGTTTGTGGAGTAGAAATGAATTATGCTCACATGAATCAGATTTGAATTTGCACAATCTTTGATTGGTAATTTTGAACCAATATGGATTAGATTCCAATTTAAGCACGCAATGAAATATTAATTTGATTACGATGAAATTGCTATCCAATAGGAATTGCAGCTGGGTTTACGGGCTTCGATCGGCCATCGGGTGATTTGGAAAATCATGACCTCTTAAGATGAGAGGTCAAATTTGGGCCTTGATTTGGCTAAACCTCTAAAGGTGAGAGGTTGGCTTGCGGGGATGTGTTTGGGAAATCTATGGCGGGGAAGATTGATTGCCTTTAAGAATGAGAGGTCAAATTTTGACTTTGGCGAAGGCGAGGTAATGGGAGTATCCTCTAAAATCGAGAGGATGGCTTGGGGATTGATTTAAGGTAATGGTGAGAGGAAGTCCAAGCTATCGACAACTTTTTGCGATCTTGCGAGAATTCGGGTTTCCTTTTTGATCATTGGAGAGCTTCTTGAGAGTCGGGGACTTTTTGGAGGATCGACAGTTCTTTTTTTTTTTTTTTTTTTTTTTTTGACTTGGAAAGCCTTCTGAGGAGTTGAGGATTATCTTTGTCCTTCCTTCATGGCTTGAGATATTTTGCGCATTGTTGACTCTTGAAGTTAACTTCTTGGCCTTGCTTGGACTTCTCTCAGTAAGGAGCAAAAATGATGGTTAAACGGGGTTTCAAAACACGCCGATCTCGAAATGAAAGGTATTGTTTGGTGAGGGTGAGGGTGAGGTAATGGCTTTCCTATGGGTGAAAGGCTTCAACCGCAATCCCTACCGGATGACTTGAGATTAAGTCTTCATTGCTTGCTTAAGCTTTAAATGAGAAAAGATCCATGCAAATTCATCGAACAACGAGATGATGAGGCTGATGAAAGGGATGTGAGCATATGAGATGCAAGATGGGGAGTTGGTAAGCCCCTATTTGAGAGGGATATCAATTGATTTTCTCACTCCGATTAATTTAAATATTAATTATTTCAAAGAATTAGTGGTTAAGCAGCACAAGTGATCATCTAGGATAAAACCATTTCAATTAAGTGTAACGTGGGTGTGCAAGTGATGTCTCGAGTCTAGCAAGAAAAGAAGAAAGACTTATATATATATATATAAAAATTTTAAATGATAGTTAAGCTATCTTTCCACAACATTCGAGGTGGACAAAACCGACAAGTGTCCAAGATGGACTTAGGTGAAAGAAAAATACTAGAACCTACGAAGGTTGACTAAAAGACTATTTTAGAGATAGGTAGCCCCTAGTCTAGCCGCTCTTTGCTGTTGGACCATGAATCTATTCTTCGACGGCAGAGACGGGAGCTATTGCGGGTCTTCCCAGTCGTGGACTTCTTTGTCACTTTCTTGCTCAATCCAACCATTTTCCTTGCCTGTGATGGCTCGGTTCATTGACCTCGCAAAGGGGTGAGTCAAATTCCATTATGTTCCCAAGTCTTGAACCACCAAACTCGATCATGTTGACACTTCATGTTGTTATTTCTAGGGAGCGGGTTATTGATAGTATTAGGCCCTTCGGGAACCTCTAACCTCCCTTGTTCAATCAAACTTTGGATTGCCTTTCGGGGGACGTAATCATCCGTCGGGTGCCCAGTGGTGCTCGATGAAAGGCACAATGCTTGGAGGTATCCAAAGGAGCATTGGGGTTTCTAGGGCGATAATTTTCCAAAGGCCGGAGCAAACCTTCTCTCACCAAACTTCTGAAGATACCACTCAAAAGGCATCCCAAAGTTTCTCAAGTCTTGGAAGCCGGGATCCTGGATGCATCGGGTTTCTTGGGAAACAAAGGAAGTGGCATTGTTACTGATCTGTCCCGCATAGCTAATCACTTCTTTACCTTTTGGTTGGGCGGAGCCGTGTTGGAGGTGGAAGAAACCCGGTATACGTAAGGCGAGTGTGCGCATCGAGCTGCGATTGTAAGCCTTTTCGAACTTAGCCCGGAATTAACCATTGCACGCAAGTCGGCGTTGGGGAAGTGAGCCGAGGAAGCTCTCAGATGCGGCTTCAAGCATGACCGAAAGATGTCTAGCTTGCTCCTCGTCGGAGGGAGGAATGGCCATTTCACTAAGCTTCAGGTTCCACCTTTTATAGAAATCCCCAATATTCTCATCGTGCGCCGCACCGTTGTCTGCGGAGTCAACTCTTGTTTGTTTCCCATTCCAAATTGGCTTTATACTTATACGTAGAAATGCGGTAATCTGTTCCCAAGTAGCCCTAGCTTCAGCTGCAATCGGAAAAACCATTTCAAAGCCCCCGACTTCAAAGAGAGACGGAAGTAGTCACCAACCGGCCGGTTTGTGCATCCCTTAGCTTTCATTGCCAAAGTGTAGGTGTCCAAGTGAGTTTTTAGGGCACCCACTTCCATCAAACGCTTCGAGATTGGGCATCACGAACTTGTGAGGCGAGGGGTACAATTGAGTCGAGATTTGTAGGCGAAGGCGTGTTCCTTTTGATGGTCAATTCAGGCGATCTAACGCGTTTCATTTCCTTGTGTTGCTCCATAAACCAAGCCAATTAGGGATCCAAAGGTGGAGCGAGAATGCTGAGCCGATATTTGAGCTAGGAAGAGGACTAGGCTGTTGGTGGTGCGTGGTGGAAGGAATACCATATCCCGGAGCATAGGTGAAAACCCGTCCTTGGCCCAAATTACCCGGGAGTGTAGGTAGGAGCTTGGGCAAAGGGATAGAACCCCGGCGCGACTTCTGCCGTTGGCTTCCAATCGGCAGAGAAGACGGAGGCGGATCTGAGGTAGCCAAATGGCTTGGATTTCCGGAGTGAGGCCCGTAAGTAGGCTTAAGTGCGGCTGCGCCGTCCTGGTTGTTGAATTGCATGGCCGGTTGTGGCGAGGATGCATAACCGCAGAGGATACTTGTGGTCTTGGTGATTCCGATGAAACCGGGATGGGGGCTTGGTAACCCATTGAACCCCGAGTGAGAAATGGGTTTGTGGAAGCTGTGTGAGGAGCTTGAGCTAGCATCATTACGAGGAGGGGCTCTGACTTGTTGCCCCAAACCAAACCGGTGGTATTCCGAACCGTTGCTGTGGCATTCCGAGGCACCCCAACCATGAGAAGACACTCCGTGCTTGACTTTGTCCCCACCGAGTACGCGAACCGGCTCGTCCCGTCAGTGCATGGATCCAAAATGATGCGGTTGGGGCAGGGCCGACCTAGAGGTCGAGCACGGGCTGCAGTGGTAGTACCGTGGGAGGCCTAAGTGGTGGCATCCTGGAGTAGTCGGGTTGACCAAGAGCGGGATTGAGGTCTTCCTCTTCTTCCACAGCTGAAGGTGCCATCTACGGGTTGAGACCGGCGGCTAATCCATGGCTTTTGATAGCCTCCATAAGTGTTCGAGTTTGTGCTTCTGTCGCACTCTCATCTGATCGGCTAAGCCGATTCCATTGCGGTTCTATTTGAGGAGTCCCGGGAGGCGGAGTGGTGTTGTCCCCATCGTTACCGGTTGATGCGAGACATTACGAAACTCGGAGTCGAAGCAAACGGTGAAGGCGATGATGCACTTGATTCTTCCAACCGATCGGGCACGGTGACCTCAAGGTTCAAAACCAAGCTTTGTACGGAGCTGCGGGGGAAAGATACGTGGGTTCAGATATTTGGGATTTGAAGGAGGGTAGGTGTTTGGGCTCAAGGCTCTTGCAACATGCAATTATTTGTTCTTGTTTACTTAAAACATGTTTTATTAACCTAATCGGTTGGAAAAGATTGCTCTTCTTTTTCGCAAACTACTCTGGATCCTGGATCAGTGGGCCCCGTCACTACGTCTATAAGCCCCTCGTATTCCACCTCGTATTTCGACCTCCCGGGGTGGACGGCCCGGGTGAGGGTCCTATAGGGCAAGCGGGTCCCACCGACCGAAAGAAAACGATCCTAAAAGTCTCGGCGGGTAATCGAGTCTTAACGAGCATTCGATGTAAATTACGGACAAGGCGACGTCAAAGTCAAGATCATGTCCGAGGAGCTCGACAAAAAGTCGGCATGATTTGGGCGATAAATGTCCACGATTGATCTTGATTTGTCGTCAATTAGGCCGTAATTAGGCATGGAATAATCATTAATCCTTGATGACTCGGTGTCAATCTTTGGGAGTCGAGTGTATAATTTGTGCCGGTCGAGCCAGAAGTCAAGGCGCCGGTCAATATCTTGGTCAAAGTTTGCGGCGGAAAACCGGCATGACTTCAGCGATTAGGGTCCCCGAAAGATATTGAGTTGGTATGCCGACAAAGGCTTGAAAGGAAAGGTCTATACACAGATAGGGCATGACACAGACCAAACTAAAAACCAACCGGGTCTCGGACAAAAGTGTGTCACGGACAAGTGCATGGTCGACACGAGGCTCCATGGGATGTTTGGGTAGTCCTGTGCTTGCACCGAGAGGCGTAATAAGACCAAACGGGCCGCGACAAGGATTTCCCCGGGTTAGGGACGTAGTGTGCAGTGTACGGTCAACGTGCGCGTAGTGTGCAAGCAGTCTATCTTCTTTTTCTGAGTAAAATAGAAATTTTTCATGTGTCTTAAAAAGTATGATGCATGATTTTTTTTTTTTGAAAATTTTCTTTTTTTTTGAAACATTTTTTTTTGAAAATTCTTTTTTTTTTAAATGAAATGAGCACATAAGCACATAATTCAAAATTCAAACAGTCCAAGGCAACGAGTCCAACAGTCAAAATTTTGACTTTTTCCGAGGCGGCCAAAACAACACGAAAATGTGCAAACCCGATACACACACACACAAAAACAAACGGTTTCAAATGCCGGGACGGAAGCTTGACCCTCAAAAGCTTTTTTTTTTTTTAAAACAATGATACCGGTACGTGGGATTGTTAAACCACAATTTATCCCCGACTCGTGTTAGGAGGCGATAACGGGAAGTTTAATGGTTTCCACCAATATACCAAATATCATTTTTTTTTTAGAAAAAGCTTATTTGTCCCCAGCGGAGTCGCCACTGTGATGATGTGCCACCAAAATTTTTCTCGAAAGGGTTTAACTTTGAAATTTTTCGCTTCTTTGAAAAACCAATCGAAAAAAAGACCGGAGTCGCCACGCCATTTTTATTTTAAGGGACAAAACTTTGAAAAATGCCCGAAATAAGAGATTTGGGTTCGGAGGTCACGTTACATGCCGGGAGGACGTTAGTGTGCACCCGGAATGCCTCGAAAACGAGTCTTCCAAGCTAAAAACCATTTGTTTGTGTGTGTGTGTGTGTGTGTGTGTTACTTTGACCAAAATAAGTTGAAACTGAGGAAAGTAAAAATTGGGAATTCTTTATTAGACTTTGGACAGATCCCATGATTTTTGGTGTGATTTTGGGTTGAGATTTGGTACTCAAAAGATTTTTGGAAGTTGAAAACCCTTTCTGCCAGAATGAAAAAGGCAGTGGACACTTGATTTTGAAATGGACTTTAGGGCTTGAAAACTCCAGAATCTGGGAAAAATCCGAGAATGAAAAATGTTCAAAACACCTTGAATAAGGTTTATGTAAAAGAACTTTTCATTTTGGAGATGATTTGAGGGACCAAAACTTTCTGGAAATCTCAGATGTGAAATCTGGATTTCCAGAGACTGATGAACTGACCTTTAAAGTAAAATTTGAAAAAGGGAGTTTTACTCACGCAAAAAATAAAGTAAAAATATTTCTGGAAATCTCTGGATGTTGGCTACAAAAAGTATTTTGTAGTCAACACCAAATTACAAGTTTATCTGTGTCCAAAAAATTAGACCATGGACAGAGGTCTTAGAGAAATGCTACTGGACAGCAACATTCTCAAGAAGGAAATGTGATTTAAAAGGGGGTTTTGCATCCATGCTTGTCCCCATTTCCCTAGGTTTTGATTAGTAGTCACTAGACATTTTAGTGGTGATCTACTATATCAAACCATCCTTGGGGTACATTAGGACTTAAGCATTTCATTTGCTTGGGAAGGGGAATTTTGTAGAGATGAAATTAAAGAGAAAAATCAACTAGAGATTTAGAATGTGGACCATTTGAGATGGTCATTCATGAAGATGAACTTCAAGAAGACCATCTTAGGTCAAGACTTCAAGTTAAACTAGACATAAAGTAAATCAAAATAAGAAGAACAAGATGAACAAGAAGTTAAAAGGGAATTTTAGGGTTTAAAGAAGGAGGGCTTTACCAATGGTGACACCCTATCTTCCTAGGCTTGGAATTTGACTTGAGGAGTATCAAGATTTGGGGTTTGACTTGAGGAGTATCAAGATTTGGTGTTTGGATTTGTGTTTGGGTGGATTCAAGGCTTGAATGTGTTTAGGGTTTGATGATAGAGTTGGTCAAAGAGAAAACAAGTAGATAACACTTAAGTCCTCTATGTTTTCTCTCTAATCCTCCTCCTGTAGCGTTGTGAGAAAGAAATTCTGATTCTTTTTATTTTTATGAGTCGCCACCTATATTATTTGATTGGAAACATAGAAAAACCATTTGAAAGAGATTTGAGTTCGGGGCTTGGGTTATGAAATGGGTAGGTTTAGAAGGCATCCATTTCACCCAATCCGGAGATCGGTCTTGCTAAAGAAAAGAGAGGTTTTTCAAAAGAAGAAGTAAAAAACGAATCTAAATACTACAAATAAAGATCCATTTGACGAGGTCAAACGAAATGTAGAATCGATTGCTTTGAGACCGTCTCCATGATTTGGAGAGGCTCTAGGCCGATCCTAGATTCTATGGACTTATACCACTCTAACAATCAATTAGAAGGAAGATTAGGAATTACCTTGCGTGAGGTGATTTGGGCAGAGTTTCGACTCAAGTTTAGAGTCGACCCTTCACACGGACAGAGCTTCGCCTCGGCCCTTGATTTGGAGGTTGATGCTTGATTATCAACAAGGTTGACAAACAAACTATGAGGTGAGTTTTAGGGTGATTTTGAGGGATTCTTTCAGGGAAAGAAAACGACAAAATGTGTGTGTTGTGTAAATTCGCGGTTTGGGATTTTCGACTTCCGACCTCCGATCCCTTGAGCCTTGGAAGTCACCAAGTATTTATAGAGGTTGGATATGAAGAAGTGGAGAGTTAAAACCCTATCAGATGGTTCTAGACCTCCTCTCCCATTGGTTGACCGGAGAGATAAAGTTTTATCTCGAAAAGAGGTTGAAATCGACGAGGAAGCGTAAATGCACTGTCTGCGAGAGGGAGATATCTCGCGCGAGACACGCCATCCTGCGGCGAGATATTACTCCTGTGGACAGTTTTGTCCTTTCCTCGTTATCTCGTATGCAGTTTAGTCCCAAACTAACGGTGGTTAGTCAAAACTTAACGAAACATGACGAAATGGTGGATTTCTACTTCTTGACTCAAAGCGAGACCTAGAGTGGTATAAATATGATCCGATGTGTTCAGAATGGGGTGTCTACAGAGCCCCTCGGCGACAAGTCTTATGAAAGAAGTCTTGTCGACGATAGAAAAGACATCATTACGAACATCGGGATGGTCGGTGCCGCACGGTGCCTACGTATCTCTATCGGAGAATCGGACCATAACGTAGTTCGACTCCAAAACACGAAAAGGTTGCTTTAGGTATTTTGAAAATCATTTGAAAATTGTGAAGATTTTGTTTTTGAAAAGGTAAATTCATGCGAGGAATCAAATCAAGACCCAATTAGAATATACTGCTGTACGAAGATTCGCACATGTCTGGGCTCAGAACTGCGGGAAATATGTTAGAAAACAAAGGCTCACTGTCAGGCCTCTGAGTCTGTCGGTTTTGTGACGATTCGCCTTTACGGGCTCAGAATCGGGCTTTTTCTTGTTGGGGATGACGATTCACTGTTTGATGATGATCCACCTGCTGCGGGCGTTGGATCGGGCTTTTGGTTCGACGATCCACTGCTGGGCGTTGGGCCGGGCTTTTTCTTTGATGACGATCCACTGTTTGGGCGTTGGACCGAGCTTTTTGATGACGATCCACTGTTTGGGCGTTAACTGATCGCAGGCGTTGGACCAGGCTTTTTCTTTGATGACGATCCGCTGTCGGGCGTTGGGCCAGGAGCTTTTTGATGACGATCCGCTGTGCAGGCGTTGGGCCAGGGCTTTTTCTTTGATGATTCACCTTTGGGCTCTGAATCATGTAAATTGGAGTTGATCTTTGGACCACTCGGTTCTCGGGCGGCAGTGCCGTGCGGGCGATTGTGCGTATGTCACGTTTGTCTCGTTCCGTGACTTGCGGTGCCGGTTTTTCCACGTTTCCTTGCTAGTTTATCATTTCCAAGGGTAAATGTGTCAAAATTTTGAACTTTAACGTTGCGTAGACGCTTATGGTCGAGGACAATTTCGTAAAATTCCAGAAGGTATATCTCGCAGCGAGATAAGGTATACCGCGCGGGACTTCCTCTGCCGGGGCATATAAACAGCAGCTCTTGTTTATTTTGAAAATACCCTTTTCAAAATTTCCCTCCCTAGCTCGAGCCAAGGTCGCCTTTTACGTGGTTTTCGTGGATTTGCTTGGTGTTTCTCTCCTCTAATCCATTCTCAATCCCTCCTTCCTCCATAATCCATGGCTCGGGAACAAGGAAATCCGATTTTGGGGAGCTATTTGCTAGGGAAGGATTACCCTCGCTATGATCTTACCTTTGATAGGCACGCGCATATCTCCACTTTGTCCGGGAGGGCTTGGTAAGAACTCTATCTTCACCTCTTGATTCTTGCATTGCATTGATCTTGAATCCCCTTTCCCTTGAATTCAAAGTTCCATCAATGGCTTTTGTTCATGTTTGTGCTTAGAACTAGGTTCCCCTTGCATGCTTTGATTTTGTGCATTTCTTTGGATGTTTTGTTGTTGCATTGTGTGCGTATGAGCCTCCTACACATCATGGATTGTAGGAGAGGTTGATTCGGATTATGATTGACATCCTTGGGCAAGCTTTTCTTGTACGCACGCCAAGTGTTCGATGAAATGCCCCAATGAAAAATTTCTTCTATTTCATTGATTTCTTGACATGGAATGATTTCTAACGTTGCCCTCTCTGTTTTTCCTCTGTTTTGCAGTCGTATAAGCCAATTAAGAGCGTCGGGGAGTCGAAAATGGCTAAGGCGGTTTGGGACAAGATCAAGGATCTTGACGGCGTCCGAGCTAGGGTGGCCCAAACGGGTTTGTTGACTTTTGTTGACAATCTTCGGGGAATAAGGCGGACTCCCCAAGTTCTCCAGGCTATTCGGGAGAGGTGGTGGGACACTACCCACACGGTCCATTTGCGCTTCGGGGAAGCGACTATGACCTCGACTGACTTTCTGGCCCTCACGGGACTCGAGTTCATTAGCGATCCCCTGCCAGAAGTTTCCGAATTATAAGCCGCGAATCCCGGCGGCGTGGAGCGGTTGATTGGTTTCGTCCCTAACAAGGTTAAGGGATTTCTTCTTGAGTTGACTCCCCTCCGTCGGATTGAGGAGTATCTTTGAGAAGCCGAATATGCATCACGGATCGGTTGGTGAGGGTGCCCTACAGTATATCCTTTACGAGACTATTTTGCGAACCATTCTTCTACGGCTCGTCTTTCGTTGTTACGTTTGTTGGTTGATCTGGATGAGGTGGCGGCTATGGCCAGGGGGGCTCGGCGGGACTGGCCTTACGCTACCACGCCATGGATGAGGCGTGTAGGCACACCAAGGATACTCTGTCGGGGTATTCTTATGCACAGGAGGTATGCTCTTTGATTACATTTACATTTTGTACGTATGCTCTGTCTGTGTTCCCTTCTTGAATGCATTACATTTTCTTGTGCGAGATATGGGGCTACCTTTGTCCTTGGGTGTATAGGTTTGAGTTGGAGAGCCGGGCCCCTTTGTTTCCGGATATCGGGAGGTGGAGCCACCCCATCGGAGCGTTGATGAGGAGGAGGATCGGGATTGGACCACGACGGTTGCGGAGGCACGGGCCATCTTGGACACCTTTGAGTACGAGAGGCGGGCTGTATCCTTGGACCTGTTAGAGCTGGAGGTGCATCGAGCTTGGGATGCTACGGGATGCGAGAGGATCTTTGGCGTCTTTGGAGGGAGATACCATGTATCTCGGTGAGCGGAGTCTTCCCACGGCATAGGCGGGGTAGACTATCATACGGGAGTGCGGCGGATCCGCCGGGTCGATGTATCCCACCCACTCTATTCCGGAGGATGATTATGCTAGTCTTTTGGTGGGTGATGCGGCGACGGCTTGCGTGATCCAGGGGCTTCTTATGCGGAGTTTACGCCTCGGTTGATGGGTCCCCTCTGGTGGGGGATAGGCGATCACATGCTCGTGGCTCCACCTGCGCACGCTTCGGGTTCTTCGGCCCCTAGCACTTCCTCCCGAGGCTACCGGTTCTCTGCCTTTTGCCCCGGACTACGGCCCTCGAGCTACACGTATATGATGGGGAGCATGCCGATGATGGGGCACATCCGTCTCTGATCGGGTTCCCGAGGGTTACCGCCTCCAGTGATGTCTCTTCGGTATGTTCTGTTTGTCTTGTTTCTCGTATTCGTCCATATAAGTGTATATGTCCGACTCCATCGAGCATCTTCTTTTCTTTGATTGTCGGGTCACCATATCCGCGGCCGATTACAACCGTGGAGCGACCAAGATGGCTGGGTTGATGGCTTTGGTGTCGGACTGTCCGAGAGAGCACATGTTCAGAGAAGGCTTCTTCGGCGGCCTCGACGGTGGCCTCGGCTATGACCCCTACTTGCGGAGCCAAGGTCGAGGAGGGATGGTAGCCCCCTGGTGGTGATGGCGGAGGTGCGGCGGCTCGAGCGACTTGATGGCGTGATCCCTCCCCTTTTTCTTTATCGATTATTTGTACATATTGGCCGTGTGGGCCCGGACAATTTTTCTTTCTTTTAAATTTTTGTTAGGAACACATAGGTAGCACAAACAATGGTTTTTCTTAATCCCTAATCCTAGGTCTAATTAGTTAGTTAATTAACTTTCTCGACTTTCCATGTGCTTTTCGGAAATGGAATGGCCGTTAGGCCGCAATTTTGAGCTTTGAGTATGGTGTTTTATTGCATGTTATGAAGCTGTACACGCGGGTTTTCGAGACTTGCTTTGTCAAGTCGGGGCTAGATTGTTGTTTGAGTAGAGCTGCTGTTGCTTTGCCGTAGGGATATCTCGCGCGAGATAAGGTGTCTCGCACGAGACACGCTACCCGGGCGAGAAATCTCTTCCTTTTCGAACGGGATTTTGACAGTTTTCCCTATAAAATCACCCTGTAGTCCGGCGAGATAACTCATTCTAGCCTTTCAAACTCTAGAGATATCTGTTAGGGTGAAACTCTTGTCTTCTTCTTCAACCACTGTGATCCATGGCTTCGAGGAGATTGCCCCAGCGTCCATGATTGTCGATGATTTTCTTTGTCCTCTGAAGTGATTGCATCTTTCAAGCAAGCATCAAGGGATTTTGTAAGGTCGTTTCGCAACCGGTCTCGCAATAAGTTTATCGCGAGAATTCGGATTTAGAATTCTTTTCACTTTGAAGAACCTCAACCGGATTGGAAGTTATTGCGGGAGTCTTTGCTCGATTTTGGGATCCCTCTATTCATCTTTTCAATTTTTCTTTGAATGAGATGGTGCCTCTTTGTGGAGGAATTCGCCATTATCTTGGATATGCCTTTGGTTGGTAAGATTCTTTGTTCCTAAGTATCATAGGAATCATTCGGAGGCTTTGAACGAATTGTTAGGGATCCCCCTTGATACTTGCTATGGGTTGGTTCACGCAAGTGGGTTGATTGCTCTTCTTTTCGGGACGCTTCGGTGATTACGATGATGACGCTTTTCATGTCCATAAGCGGAACTTTACGGCTCTTTCTCTTTTCGGAGATGTTTTGTTTACGTGCGGGGACGGCTTGGTCGATTCCCAGGCGGTGGAAGTTGTTGCGAGGCTAGGAAACGTTCTAGGAACATTATTCCGCTAATCTTGGGTGAGACCCTTCATGGTCTTGATGAGCTGCATAGGGTGGCGTCATGACTCAAGGGAGTCCCCTCTGTTGACTATTTGGCTTAGGGAGCATCTCAAGTTGATAGGTCCCAGTTGGAATATTCTCCTTTTACATATCATACGCGAAAGTTGTTGATCAAAGATCTTTCGGCGGATGAATGAAATTTGAGTTGATTGCGAAGGCCGAAGCTGCCGATATTCTCTGGTGTCCACCTTATTGGAGGTTGAACAAGTATGTTGCCAATACCAAGGGTTTTGACGGGGTTGTTCTTAGGGTTTGCGAGATTCCTCCTTTTACTTTCCCAAGCGGGTGCTCCGTCGGTTTGGTCGACGACGGGACACTTATCTTTTCGAAGGAGCTTCTCGTGAAGTGTCTTATATTGGTGTAGAGTTTGCGCAGGTGCTAGCTCAAGCATGGGGTGAAGGAACTAATCGGGACCGTTGGTCGAACCTTCGGACTTTTAATGCAAGCATCTTCTGTCGACAAATATTTGGATTGGTTCCTCCATACAGGTCATCCTAGTGCGAGAGAAGATTGATGATTTGCGGCTTTTCTGCTAAGAGATTCTTTTGTAGCTAGCGGTATCTTGCGAAGGAGCGAGGCTCGGTCGATCCTGCTAATGTGCGGCTGATCCAACTCGGGATTTTCTTGATGGGGATTGGTATGAGAGGCGAGGCAAGGGAATGCACGGAAGACGCAAGCTTTGGATAGGCCTCATGTCTTCAAGAGATTGTCGGAATCTGTCTTTGATCGTCTCGACTGCGTTTTGACCGTCTCGAGGGATGTTCCGCTTTGAGAGGCTCAAAGCGCAAGGAGGATCACGACGACGGTGGAGACCATGTCCGCCGGCCAACCAAGTCAATGAAAGGCTAGATCTTTAGGAGTACCAAGAGATTGCTTTGATAGATCAATTGTTTTACGCTTTATTAGTATTATTTTTTTCAAGTTTTGTTAGCTTAGCAAATTAGTCGTTGTGGTTAGGATTTCCCTATTGTCATTAATGAAACGCATTCGATTAATAAAAGGGACAACTTTGATTTATTTATTTGATTAGACCGAACCCGAAGGCTGCCTACGTTCCTCTTTTACGGCAATTAAACAAGAGGCTCGAGGTCAGCGTAGTTCATTTTTTAGAAAAGGAAAAAATATGGCTCCGGGCCGTGGGGTAATCTCGCGCGAGATAAGGCCCCCCCCTTTTTTTTTTTTTTTTTTTTTTTTTTTCATGCACACCCTTTCTTTTGCCTAGACCGCCCCTTCGGGTTTCAATCTAGCGGGCTTCTTTTCTTGTGCTAGCTCTAATTTTTTGCCTAAGTTGTCCTTTCGGGATTTTCAACCTAGCGAGCGATTTGTTCTTAGGGGGCCAAGTCACGCGAAGTACTTCTTGAGCTTGTCCATGTTGGCCGGCTTCGGTAGTTGATCTCCGTCTAAGTCTACCGGTGAAGGGCTCCCAGGAGAATATCTTCTTCACAATGTAGGGTCCTATCCACCTTGGTCCCCACTTGCCTAACGGGTTGAAAGGTCGGGACGATGCTCACGGAGCACCGGGTCGCCTACTACGATGTTCCTTGTCTTGACCTTTTTGTTGAAAGCTCTTGCCATTCTTCTTTGGTAAGCTTGAGTGTGTTCGGCCGCTTTCAACCTTCTTTCGTCCAACGGGGCTAGCTCTTCGTATCTGCTTTCTAGCCGATCGACTTCATTCACTTGGTTTTCTAGGAGAACTCTTAGTGATGGTATTTCCAATTCTATCGGTAAGACGGACCTCCATCCCGAATGTGAGGGCGTAGGGAGTTTCTCCTGTAGGCATTCGGGCTGAAGTGCGGTACCCCCATAGTGCGAATGGTAGCTTGTCGGGCCAGTCTTTTCCGGTGGCTGCCATTTTCGATGATAGTCTCGATTGTTTTGTTCGCGGCTTCAAGCTGCTCCGTTTGTTTGAGGCCTATAAGGAGATGACTTGTGTCTCGTGATTTTGTACTCGGTCGGTAGGCGATCGGTTTCCTTCTCGAAGTGTGACCCATTATCGGATATCATCTCTTGTGGAACCCCATATCGGCAGATGATGTTGTGCTTGATGAATTACGCAGCCTTTACGGCATTCGAGAACTTTGTAGGAGGCGGCCTCGACCCATTTAGTGAAATAGTCGATGGCTACTAGGACCAACGATGTCCGTTGGCTCCTGCGGGTGTGATCTTTCCAATCACGTCTATCCCCCATGTAGAGAACGGCCAAGGTGAAGTCATTGGGTACAATGAGGAAGGCGGTGCATGCGAAGATTGGCGTGTATCGACACTTGTGGCACTTCTTGACCATTTTGGTACGGTCGGCTTCCATGGTCGGCCAAAAGTACCCTTGTCGATGATCTTTTTGGCGAGCATGTTTCCGCTCATGTGGGTTCCACATATGCCTTGATGAACATGGTCCATTATTTCTGGGCCTCTTCCTCGGTGGCGCAAAGGAGGTTTCCTTGGGAATGTTTCTTGAATAGACGGCCGGCGGTGATGACGTAATTGGCGGCCAACCTTTTAAGGGCGTCTGAGTCTTGGTCTGTCTCGGGCGGTATGGTTCCATCTAGGATGAAATACCAAATGTCGTGGTACCATGGTTTCCCTTCGGAGTTTTCAACGGCGGCACCTTTGGATAACCATTTGTCTTTGCGAGTCGTGAAGATCTATAACGGCGCGGTATGCGGGAGTTGCACGTCGTGTTATTTTGAAGGGTTTAAGCTGCTTTTCCTTTAGGGATTTCGACCAAAGAAGCAAGTGTGGCTAATGCGTCCGCAAACCGATTTTTGTCTACGGGAGATAGTGGAATGAGACATCCACGAAATTGTTGCGCCAATTCTTGGAGGTGGGCCTTTGTATCTTTGAAGGGTTGGATCTTGGACCCTCCACTTCTTCAATGTCTGATTGATGATCAATGGGAATCCCCGAATACCTCGAGTTACGATCACGTTGCGTTCTAGGGCTGCCTCGAGCCCCGCTATGCAAGCCTCGTATTACGCGGTATTGTTGGTGGCGTCAAAGTCAAGGCGTCTTGCTAGTGGAGTGTAGATGTCGTTAGGGTCTACCAATAACATTCCGATGCCAAACCCTCTCTTGTTGGCTGCGCCATCGAAAAATAATTGCCACTTATTTTCTTCTATGCTTAGGATGTCCTCATCGGGGAATCGCGGGTCTTCCCCTTCACTTCGTCGCAAGGAAATTCGGCCAGCTGATCTGCGAATACACTCCCTCGACGGATTTACGAGTGACGTAAGTGATATCATACCCGCGAGCATGAAGTACCATTTGGCTAGTCTCGAAGACAAATTTGATTTGTCTAGGATATATTTCGGTGGATCCATCTTTGCGATGAGACGGTTTGGAAGGCTTCCATATAGTGCTTTAGCCTTTGTGATACCCAGACGAGAGCGGCGCATGACTTGTCGAGTGGAGAGTAGTTGATTTTGCCTTGGAATCTGCGGGTGACAAAGTAGATGGCATTTTACGTGTGCGAAATTTGTTTGTTCTTGAGCAAGCATAGCCCCTAATGCGTTGTACGTGATCGTGAGGTACAACTTCAAGGGCTTCTCCTTGTGTGGTGGAACCAGGATAGGTGGGGAAGTCAAGTAGTGCTTAACTTCCTCGAATGCTTCTTGACATTCTTCGGTCCACTCTTGAGGTGCGTTTTTCTTAAGCGGCTTAAAGATGGGAGTCGCACATTGTAGTCAGTTGATTAATGAATCGGCGATATATTGGAATCTGCCCATGAATCCCTTTACTTCTTTACGTGTCTGGGTGGAGGCATGTACGTAATGGCCTTTATCTTGGCGGGATGCGCTTCTATGCCGCGTTACGTGACCATGTATCCCAAGACTTTCCCTTTGACTACTCCGAATGAGCATTTGGCGGGGTTGAGTCTCATTTTGTCTTTGTCTCGGTCGATTGAAGAATTTTACGAGATCTACGAAGTGTTGGCCATCTGTCCCCTTGAGTGGATAATCATGTCGTCCACATACACCTCTATTTCTTTATGGATCATGTCGTGGAATAGTGTTGTGGCGCCCTTTGGTAGGTAGCCCCGGCGTTCTTGAGACCAAACGGCATGGCCAGGTGTAGCAGAACGTTCCCGAGGTGTGGTGAATCTTTGTTTTGTCTTGGTCCTCTTACGCCATGAGGATTTGGTTATACCTGCGAACCCGTCGACGAATGAGCGGACCTCGTATCTTTGCTGTGGCATCGACCAACATGTCTATGTTTGGTAGCGGGAAGTCATCTTTAGGGGATGCCTTGTTCAAGTCTCTGAAATCAACACGGACTCGTATTTTCCCGTTCGACTTGGCTACTTGCACCGTGTTTGCTAACCATTAGGATACTCAATCACTTTGATGAACCCTACATTCAAGAGTTTCATGATTTCTTCTTTCACTTGCATTGACCATTCCGGCTTGATTACGCGTAGTTTTACGCTTGGCGGCTTGGCGTTGGGTAGCAACGGTATCTTGTGTTCTACAAGCGGCGATTCAACCCGGGCATATCTCTGTAGGACCAAGCGAATACGTCGACATATTCTACGAGGAGCTGGGTCAAGGTTTCTCTGTCTTCCCCCTTGAAGAAAGTTTGCCGATCTTTGTTTCTCTGGGGTCTTCCGTTGTCCCAAGATTAACCGTTTGCATTTCCTCGTCGTCAACGGGGCCATTCTTTCCACAACTGACCTACTTGCTTAGCTAATTCTTTTAAGATTTGTTCGTTTTCTTGATCTATCTCATCGTATGATTCATTATTAACGTGTTCGTTATATTGATTATTATTAGTTAATTCATCATTTACGATGTTAGCAATCTCGGGGTACTCGGAAAGATCAAAGTTTTCATTAAGGAAGTAAGGGAATACATGTTCGGCCACCGCCTCGATTTCCTCTTGAGTGAGTTCATCGGAGGTGGAGCACGCTTCTAATGTAAAAGTTGTAGGGCCTATCTTCTGCGAGGGTGGGGAGTGCAACCAAGCTCTTTGATCATGAAGTCTTCATCAACAAGCTGGTCCCCGGTGACGTGCCGGTTTAGAATTGGCTCATCACATTTACGTATTAGTCTTGTGTAGTCGGTAGTTGGAGCGTCCCCCTTGGATATTGCATGGATACATTTGTCTTCTAACGGCATAGGTCTTGGAGGCTGTCGCGGCATGTCTTCTCCCAACACAAAGTCCCATTCACTTGTCATTTACGCCTTCGTGCCCCACAAATCATTAGGGATCGGTGGGACGGATTACATTTCATACGGAGATGCATCGCGATCGCTGAAGATTTCAAAGCCCGGTTGGCGCTTTCCTTTATCATCGAGTCCATGGTTACGAAAAGATAAATTAGGGAATACTTTCCCCTTCTCGAACAAAGTAGCCATTGAGTGTCTTTCGATATGGTTTGAGGTTGCAATCCTTGGACTTTGGGTCATTGCAGCCTTTGTACGAGGTTCCTTCCCACTTGATTTGAGTGAAGCCCCACTCTTCTATGTCATCTTCATCGTGGATGGAGATGTCGTATCCTAGTCCACGCTTTGTGTGAGGCGGGTGGTTCCGTTATTCCTTGTAAGTGCTTTCCAAGCCCCAATCCAGGAAAGTACCCTTTTGCTAGCATCATTCTCCAGACAGGAAGGCTTAGGAAAACCTAAGTGCCTTTGAGTAGTCGTTCTTGTTGTAAGTGTCTATGACATTCACAGTGCTTTCAATCTCAAAGTATTAATCGGAATTGAAAAGGGAAATACTGACTAACTATTATTGAAAAGCAAAACTTGGTACTCTTGCCCACAAATGAAGTCTTTAGGCAAGTAGTACCCGACTAAACTAAACTAGGCTACTTAATCGTTTCTTTTGCAACTAAAAGTAAATAACTGAAATGAAAAGAGACTCCTCATTTGTTTGAACTCATCCAAACTATTCCACCACTTGGGCAAATTCGATGGCGTCGCTGTCAATCAAGTCTTGGACTGCATTTTTCGAGTTGAAGCAATCATTGGTGTGATGGCCATTGCATTGATGGTAGTAGCAATAGAGGTGTGGAAATCGACCTTCCCTCTTAGGTTGGTAGCCTTCTATTGGCTTGACTTTCCGTCCTTGTGAAGACTTACGAAGAGATGACCAAGAGTGATGTTTCCGATGTCGGAGAAAATCCTCCCCTTGCTTCGCTTAGCCATTTGATTATGGAGGTCTCGGATATGGTTCTCGTAGTGTTGCCTGAGACGAGGTGGCGAGCTGATATTCTTCCTCCATTTGCTCTTTGAGGTCACGGTAGAGGGTATTGAGGAAAAACTTGACCCTCTCATCCATGTCATCTTCAATGTGGGCTTCAAGGTTGATGCACTTTTGGGTCATAGTTTCAAGTTCGCTCTTGACTTCCTCGAGCTCTTCAATCAACATCTTTGTCTTTTCGGCTTGGATGGATTCTTCCATGTGATGCCACGAGTCATTGTCATTAATTTCTTTGCGGGGCTTTGGCAAGTTGAGTTTTGATGTCACTTAGCTCCTCTTGCACGGATGATCGCCCACTTTGTCGGAATCACTTTCCATCTTCCGAAAATCCCTAGCAATGCGAGTGGCGGGCAAATCAAAGCTTCTCTCCAACCTTCCACGTGTTCCATTTCAGCGACAAGAGACTTGGTCAAATCTTGGAGAGTGGGTTGTTCACGGCTTTCCTTGGTCATGGCATGCTTTCCGGTAGACATTGTGTTGGGAGTCTTGGAGTTGAGTAGCTTCGGAAAGCGACAGAAGAGATGCGAGATATCGGGATCTAGCCCCAACGAGTCGGAAGCGAGGCTTAAATGGCTCGGGCTCAAATTCGGCAAACAGAAGCATTATCCCGTGCGAGATAAGTAATCCCGCGCGAGATAATCACACGAAAAGTCGATTTTTATTTAGCCCTAATTTTTGGTCGGAACGGAAAGTCCGTTTTGAGGGGTTTCTAAGGCCTTTATCAGAACCTAACGACTAAGCAATCAATCCGATTTTTGTAAAACAAAGCCATGTAAGATTGTTTTTTTTTTGAAGGATTATATGCACATTTTTCTTAAAGGGACATCCGAAAGGGACTTTTTCCGAAGGGACTTTTTCCGAATCCTTTCTTATTGTCAATTTTACATGACTTTGTTTTGATCAAAAACAAGAAAAGATCATCGAGTCAAAACCGACCGGTCACGGAGTGATCCTAAAAAGTCAATCTACATGAGAATGTGGCGATGCAGGGCTGGAAGGCTAGGCTCCCCGCGATATGACAATCTAAGTGGATTGAATACGCGGAGTGGGATTGTCCAACTTCGGAGAGACCGGCGACTAGGTGGTTACCGTCATCCGTCCTTAGTGTGGGTCCTGGGTTTATAGAGGGTATGCAGTGCAATGACAGTTATAGTATGATGTGCGCGTGTGTGATAGTCAATCTATGTGATAGAGTAAAATAGAAAGTTTTTTTTTTTTTGAAAGTTAAGAGAGAAAACAGATAGTGGCCGCACCAAGTGGTTGCCTACGTTTCTCCCAATCTAGGAAGACTCAGACCGTCGTAGTTCCACATAAAGAGAAATAAAGAGAGATAAATAATTTAATTTACAACTCCCGAATCCCCAATGGACCGGACTTTAATTAAATAAAACCCAATCACACGCAGCTCATAAATAATAATCAATTATTTAAGGAAAATAAAGGTCCGAGTTCTACACCTTAAGGGAGGCCTTAAGATGCAGGAACCCTGCAGATAATGAATTCTGGGATCCCCCTTGCATGTTCGGCTCTCGTCTTGGATTACGAGCAAAACAGGAGAAACCAAAAAACAACCAGACTGGAAGCCCTATCTCGCGCGAGATAATGATATCTCGTGCGAGATATCTCCCATCTGAGAACAGAAAAATTTCGAATTTTACAAAATAGATTGAAAAACCTCTCTTTTAATTTTGACGCAAGTTTAAGCCTCTTAATTTTCAGTCCCCAGCGGAGTCGCCACTGTAGCGTTGTGAGAAAGAAATTCTGGTTCTTTTTATTTTTATGAGTCGCCACCTATATTATTTGATTGGAAACATAGAAAAACAATTTTGAGAGATTTGAGTTCGGGGCTTAGGTTATAAAATGGGTAGGTTTAGAAGGCATCCATTTCACCCAATCCGGAGATCGGTCTTGCTAAAGAAAAGAGAGGTTTTTCAAAAGAAGAAGTAAAAAACGAATTCAAATACTACAAATAAAGGTCCATTTGACGAGGTCAAACGGAATGTAGAATCGATTGCTTCGAGACCGTCTCCATGATTTGGAGAGGCTCTAGGCCGATCCTAGATTCTATGGACTTATACCACTCTAACAATCAATTAGAAGGAAGATTAGGAATTACCTTGCGTGAGGTGATTTGGGCAGAGTTTCGACTCAAGTTTAGAGTCGACCCTTCACACGGACAGAGCTTCACCTTGGTCCTTGGTTTGGAGATTGATGCTTGTTTATCAACAAGGTTGACAAACAAACTATGAGGTGAGTTTTATAGTGATTTTGAAGGATTCTTTCAGGGAAAGAAAACGAAAAAATGTGTGTGTGTTGTGTAAATTCGCGGTCTGGGACCTTCGATCTCTTGAGCCTTGGAAGTCACCAAGTATTTATAGAGGTTGGATATGAAGAAGTGGAGAGTTAAAACCCTATCAGATGGTTCTAGACCTCCTCTCCCATTGGTTGGCCGGAGAGATAAAGTTTTATCCCGAAAAGAGGTTGAAATTGACGAGGGAAGCGTGCAATCTGCGAGAGAGGAGATATCTCGCGCGAGACACGCCATCTCGCGGCGAGATATTGCTCCTGTGGACAGTTTTGTCCTTTCCTCGTTATCTCGTATGCAGTTTAGTCCCAAACTAACGGTAGTTAGTCAAAACTTTAACGAAACATGACGAAATGGTGGGTTTCTACTTCTTGACTCAAAGCGAGACTTAGAGTGGTATAAGTATGATCCGATGTGTTCAGAATGGGGTGTCTACAGATGTGCCACATATCGCTGGAAATCTATCGACGAGTACTATCCAATTAAATTGGTTGAACAGTAGTAACATCTTTTTATATCTTTCTAAATTCCTTCTTTCCTATACTTATAAACACTCTAAAACTACATTAAAACGCTAATACAGCCAAAGGAAGTGCACTAAATAATTCCGAAAGTATATCATTTGTATGAGTAGAAACTCATCCATCAAATACCCCTTAACCTATCTTTTGCTCGTTCTCGAGTAAAATATAAAAAATAAAATTACTTTAAACTAAGAAAAGTAAAGACATAAAAAGAAGAGTAAATATTTTTGAGATGTTCTAATCATATAAAAAGTTGTTGGTCATACAAGTCTCAAATCCTTACAAAAAAAAAACATAATTAACAAGTGTCATCATAAACCTGGGCTTACAATCATATTGATGCATCTAACTCACAATTTTCAATCGCATCCTGACAGATGAATGAATAATGGAAGATCATTTCCACCAAAATAAGATTGTTTATAGGATCACTAAGTCATTCCCTAATTCAATGATAATAAGATGGTACTACTCCGCCAAAAAGGGGTTCTAGCAGAATGTATTTAGTGACGAGAAAGTTAAAGGCTAACAAGAGGGTTCAAAGAAAATAGTCATATATACCAAAGTAACCTATTTGATGTGTTACTGAAAGTCATGCAAACGTGTTCTAGGTACCCCGAGAATGCACAAAGTTATCCTATAGAGGACACCTAAGTTGGTGACAATGATCAAGATATAATAATAGAAGTGAAAGGTGGTGCAATCATAGTTTAAATGTTTCAATGCAATTCCAATAACCACACTTATAATAGCACTCTTGATTCACAATACAGCTGAATCCCTCAAATCATCATACACTTTATCCAACATCCCAAAATATTAAAAGAACAATTTTTTTAAAAAAAAATTTACATTTTTTGAGGGTAACACTATTTACACTCTCTTATAAACCCACAAACTCTGAGAGAATCACAAAGAGTGACTCAAAAACAAACATTGCCTACCCCAAACTCAAAACATGCTATGTCTCCAAAGCATAAAATAAATAGAAGCATACATTGGGTTCAAGTGATGACATGACACGACAAAAATAAACGAAAGAAAATAAATGTTACCTACTTGGGTTGCCTTCCAATAAGAGCATTTGTTTAGAGTCATTAGCCCAACTATAGCTCCAATTTTATTTGGGTTTTGAAATTTACCTTCCTTCCTTTGGCCCACTTCATGGTTTCGTGGGTCCTTTTTTTTCAGATCAAGCCTCTTGTAAATTCGTCGAGCTATGAGATCATTTAGCTCCCAAGGAAATTTTCCACGTTTGCTCTTTTTGGTCTTTTCCTCTTCTGGCCTCTTACCACAATTTCCACCCTCACAACAAAGAGGGGTTACAAAAAGGATGGCCAAATTTTCTTTGAAATTGCTAAGGGGATGGAAAGAGTTATCACTAAGAAAATGTTTATCGTCCGTGTTGGGTATGGGGACATTATATGGAACAAATTCATTACCCCACTTCTCACCATCATATAAAACAAACTCCGTCTCCTCAATGCCTTGTGATGGATGTGTTTTCACCCATCCATATGATATATCTTTAAACCTATTTTGAGATCAACCTTGGGTTATTTGATGTATTTTTAAAGTGTTTATAAGTACATGAAATGGAAGGATAAAGTCCCAAAACATGATCTAAAAGGATTCGAAAAGGAACAATCAAGAACGAAGAGGCAAATGAGGAAAGAATAGAAATTACAGAAGGACAAAATTGAAGATGATCAGAGCATTCAATACCATTACATAGTACTCGTTGAGATATTTCCAACCATATATGGAACGTCTCAATCGGAGTCCGTATGAAGAAGTTATGACCTCCGAAAGTTCGCTGAGGAATGTACAAGTCGACAATGCAAGGGAATGCACGCACCCGAGGGAGAGGAGAGCCCGCTCCAAAAAGACAGAAAGTTTCTGGAAATTGGGTGCGGCCGCCCCCAAGGAAGGGGAGCGCCCGCCCCCACCATTCCGTCACAAAATTCTGTTGCAAACTATTCCGTGGCAAATCAGAAGAATCCTATTAATACTTGGTTTTTGGCCCTAGTTTCCTAATTTTTGACCCTTCTCTCTCTCCCTAGTATATATAGAAGACCTCTAGCCATAGTTTTATATTTCTTACATTCTCATAACATAATTCTTTAGTTGCAAAAAAGTTCTACAAGGTTTTATTCAAGAATTCCTTTGAAGATTTATTCAATTTATTGAAGGTTTATTGATGTTCTTCATGAACATGAGTGACTTGTTTTCTTGTTCTATGAAATGGATAATTTGTATCAATCCGTTATTGCTTAATTAATCTTGTGATCAATTAAAGGTTGGGTTCATCAAAATTAGTCCTCATCTCAGTTTTCTAAACTACAATCACATGTGTAGATATGATTGGGTTTTAAGCTAAATTTGTGTGTGTGATTAACAAGTGATTGTTCGATTCATGCAAGTCAAACTTTTGAATGAATATATTCAAGGTTTTGAAATGTGATTGCAAACAAAAATTATAGGTTCTTAATCCTAGAATTTAATGGGTTCTTGAATATTAAGTGGACTTTTCAGAAAACCTAATATTTGTAGAATACTAAATTGTGTACCTGTGAACGCCCAATTTTACTAAAGACGATGAACCCCCAACTATGATTCATTGTATTATTGATTGGCATATTTGTGTGATATACATGAATCCCATTCCATAGATCCTTCTTCATTGGTGTTCGGTAATAATTTTCTTGCTTTATTTATTTCTTATTTTAAGTAGGAATAGTAATCAATTAAAAAAACCCCTTCTTTTATTTTATTTGTTCTACTGTTGAAAGTCAAGTTGTTGATTCACAAATTCCCGTGGATTCGACCCTTGCAAAGTTCATATTACTACTACAATAACTCGTGCACTTTCGAGGTATTTTTATAACAAGTGAGAATTTTCACATCAAGTTTTTGGCACGTTGCCGGGGATTTGTTTGCAATCTTCTATCTAATTTTCAACATTGTATGATTGGTCATAGATTATTGAACCCCGAGTTGGTTTCCTTGAGCAACGACAAGTTTGTAAGGGGTGCAGTCGCACCGTAATACGGTCTCCGGCCGCGCACTTCATCTGTACACGCTTAGAATTTAACAAACTTTCAGAGGGCATAACTTTTTCGTACGAACTCCAATTTGGATGTGCCACATATCGTTGGAAATCTATCAACGAGTTCTATCCAATTAGAGTGGCTGAATAGTAGTAACATCTTTCTATATCTTTCTAAATTCCTTCTTTCCTATACTTATAAACACTCTAAAACCACATTAAAACGCTAATACAGCCAAAGGAAGTGCACTAAATAATTCCAAAAGTATATCATTTGTATGAGTAGAAACTCATCCATCAAATACCCCTTAACCTATCTTTTTCTCATTCTCGAGTAAAATATAAAAAATAAAATTACTTTAAACTAAGAAAAGTAAAGACATAAAAATAAGAGTAAATATTTTTGAGATGTTCTAATCATATAAAAAGTTGTTGGTCATACAAGTCTCAATTCCTTACAAAAAAAAAACATAATTAACAAGTGTCATCATAAACCTGGGCTTACAATCATATTGATGCATCTAACTCACAATTTTCAATCGCATCCTGACAGATGAATGAATAATGGAAGATCATTTACACCAAAATAAGATTGTTTATAGGATCACTAAGTCATTCCCTAATTCAATGATAATAAGATGGTACTACTCCGCCAAAAAGGGGTTCTAGAATAATGTATTTAGTGACGAGAAAGTTAAAGGCTAACAAGAGGGTTCAAAGAAAATAGTCATATATACCAAAGTAACCTATTTGATGTGTTACTGAAAGTCATGCAAACGTGTTCTAGGTACCCCGAGAATGCACAAAGTTATCCCATAGAGGGCACCTAAGTTGGTGACAATGATCAAGATATAATAATAGAAGTGAAAGGTGGTGCAATCATAGTTTAAATGTTTCAATGCAATTCCAATAACCACACTTATAATAGCACTTTTGATTCACAATACAGCTGAATTCCTCAAATCATCATACACTTTATCCAACATCCCAAAATATTAAAAGAACAATTTTTTTAAAAAATTTTTAAATTTTTTGAGGGTAACACTATTTACACTCTCTTATAAACCCACAAACTCTGAGAGAATCACAAAGAGTGACTCAAAAACAAACATTGCCTACCCCAAACTCAAAACATGCTATGTCTCCAAAGCATAAAATAAATAGAAGCATACATTGGGTTCAAATGATGACATGACACGACAAAAATAAACGAAAGAAAATAAATGTTACCTACTTGGGTTGCCTTCCAATATGAGCATTTGTTTAGAGTCATTAGCCCAACTATAGCTCCAATTTTACTTGGGTTTTGAAATTTACCTTCCTTCCTTTGACCCACTTCATGGTTTCGCGGGTCCTTACTTTCAGATCAAGCCCCTTGTAAATTCGTCGAGCTATGAGATCATTTAGCTCCCAAGGAAATTTTCCACGTTTGCTCTTTTTGGTCTTTTCCACTTCTGGCCTCTTACCACAATTTCCACCCTCACAACAAAGAGGGGTTACAAAAAGAATGGCCAACTTTTCTTTGAAATTGCTAAGGGGATGGAAAGGGTTATCACTAGGAAAATGTTCATCGTCCTTGTTGGGTATGGGGACATTATATGGAACAAACTCATTACCCCACTTCTCACCATCATATAAAATAAACTCTGTCTCCTCAATGCCTTGTGATAGATGTGTTTTCACACATCCATATGATATATCTTTAAACCTATTTTGAGCTCAACCTTGGGTTATTTGATGTCTTTTTAAAGTGTTTATAATTACATGAAATGGAAGGATAAAGTCCCGAAACATGAACTAAAAGGATTCGAAAAGGAACAATAAAGAAATAAGAGGCAAATGAGGAAGGAATAGAAATTACAGAAGGACAAAATTGAAGATGATCAGAGCATTCAATACCATTGCATAGTACTCGTTGAGATATTTCCAACCATATACGGCACGTCTCAATCAGAGTCCGTAAGAAGAAGTTATGACCTCCGAAAGTTCGCTGAGGAATGTACAAGTCGACAATGCAAGGGAATGCACACACCCGAGGGAGAGGAGAGCCCGCTCCAAAAAGACAGAAAGTTTCTGGAAATTGGGTGTGGCCGCCCCCAAGGAAGGGGAGCGCCCGCCCCCACCATTCCATCACAAAATTCTGTTGCAAACTATTCCGTGGCAAATCAGAAGAATCCTATTAATAGTTGGTTTTTGGCCCTAGTTTCCTAATTTTTGACCCTTCTCTCTCTCCCTAGTATATATAGAAGACCTCTAGCCATAGTTTTATATTTCTTACCTTCTCATAACATAATTCTTTAGTTGTAAAAAAGATCTACAAGGTTTTATTCAAGAATTCCTTTGAAGATTTATTCAATTTATTGAAGGTTTATTGATGTTCTTCATGAACATGATTGACTTGTTTTCTTGTTCTATGAAATGGATAATTTGTATCAATCCCTTATTGCTTAATTAATCTTGTGATCAATTAAAGGTTGGGTTCATCAAAATTAGTCCTCATCTCAGTTTTCTAAACTACAATCACATGTGTAGATATGATTGGGTTTTAAGCTAAATTTGTGTGTGTGATTAACAAGTGATTGTTCGATTCATGCAAGTCAAACTTTTGAATGAATATATTCAAGATTTTGAAATGTGATTGCAAACAAAAATTATAGGTTCTTAATCCTAGAATTTAATGGGTTCTTGAATATTAAGTGGACTTTTCAAAAAACCTAATATTTGTAGAATACTAAATTGTGTATGTGTGAACGCCTAGTTTTACTAAAGACGATGAACCCCCAACTATGATTAATTGTATTATTGATTGGCATATTTGTGCGATATACATGAATCCCATTCCGTAGATCCTTCTTAATTGGTGTTCGGTAATAATTTTCTTGCTTTATTTATTTCTTATTTTAAGTAGGAATGGTAATCAATTAAAAAAACCCCTTCTTTTATTTTATTTGTTAACTGTTCAAAGTCAAGTTGTTGATTCACAAATACCTGTGGATTCGACCCTTGCCATGTGTATATTACTACTACAAAAACTCGTGCAATTGCGAGATATTTTTATTACAAGTGAGATTTTTCCCATCATGTTTTTGGCACCGTTGCCGGGGATTTGTTTGAAATCTTTAATTTAATTTTCAACGGTGTATCATTTGTCATAGATTATTGAACCCCAAGTTTGTTTATTTGAGCAACGAAAAGTTTGTAAGGGGTGCGGTCGCACCGTAATACGGTCTCCGACCGCGCACTTCATCTGTACACGCTTAGAATTTGACAAACTTTCAGAGGGCATAACTTTTTCGTACGAACTCCAATTTGGATGTGCCACATATCGTTGGAAATCTATCAACGAGTACTATCCAATTAAAGTGGCTGAACAGTAGTAACATTTTTTTATATCTTTCTAAATTCCTTCTTTCCTATACTTATAAACACTCTAAAACCACATTAAAACGCTAATACAACCAAAGGAAGTGCATTAAATAATTCCGAAAGTATATCATTTGTATGAGTAGAAACTCATCCATCAAATACCCCTTAACCTATCTTTTGCTCGTTCTCGAGTAAAATATAAAAAATAAAATTACTTTAAACTAAGAAAAGTAAAGACATAAAAATAAGAGTAAATATTTTTGAGATGTTCTAATCATATAAAAAGTTGTTGGTCATACAAGTCTCAATTCCTTACAAAAAAAACATAATTAACAAGTGTCATCATAAACCTGGGCTTACAATCATATTGATGCATCTAACTCACAATTTTTAATCGCATCCTGACAGATGAATGAATATTGGAAGATCATTTCCACCAAAATAAGATTGTTTATAGGATCACTAAGTCATTCCCTAATTCAATGATAATAAGATGGTACTACTCCGCCAAAAAGGGGTTCTAGCAGAATGTATTTAGTGACGAGAAAGTTAAAGGCTAACAAAAGGGTTCAAAGAAAATAGTCATATATACCAAAGTAACCTATTTGATGTGTTACTGAAAGTCATGCAAACGTGTTCTAGGTACCCCGAGAATGCACAAAGATATCCCATAAAGGGCACCTAAGTTGGTGACAATGATCAAGATATAATAATAGAAGTGAAAGGTGGTGCAATCATAGTTTAAATGTTTCAATGCAATTCCAATAACCACCCTTATAATAGCACTCTTGATTCACAATACAGCTGAATCCCTCAAATCATCATACACTTTATCCAACATCCCAAAATATTAAAAGAACAATTTTTTTAAAAAAATTATATTTTTTGAGGGTAACACTATTTACACTCTCCTATAAACCCACAAACTCTGAGAGAATCACAAAGAGTGACTCAAAACAAACATTGCCTACCCCAAACTCAAAACATGCTATGTCTCCAAAGCATAAAATAAATAGAAGCATACATTGTGTTCAAATGATGACATGGCACGACAAAAATAAATGAAAGAAAATAAATTTTACCTACTTGGGTTGCCTTCCAATAAGAGCATTTATTTAGAGTCATTAGCCCAACTATAGCTCCAATTTTACTTGGGTTTTGAAATTTACCTTCCTTCCTTTGGCCCACTTCATGGTTTCGCGGGTCCTTACTTTCAGATCAAGCCCCTTGTAAATTCCTCGAGCTATGAGATCATTTAGCTCCCAAGGAAATTTTCCACGTTTGCTCCTTTTGGTCTTTTCCACTTCTGGCCTCTTACCACAATTTCCACCCTCACAACAAAGAGGGGTTACAAAAAGGATGGCCAACTTTTCTTTGAAATTGCCAAGGGGATGGAAAGGGTTATCACTAGGAAAATTTTCTTCGTCCTTGTTGAGTATGGGGACATTATATGGAACAAACTCATTACCCCACTTCTCACCATCATATAAAACAAACTCCGTCTCCTTAATGCCTTGTGATGGATGTGTTTTCACCCATCCATATGATATATCTTTAAACCTATTTTGAGCTCAACCTTGGGTTATTTTATGTCTTTTTAAAGTGTTTTTAAGTACATGAAATGGAAGGATAAAGTCCCGAAACATGATCTAAAAGGATTCGAAAAGGAACAATCAAGAACGAAGAGGCAAATGAGGAAAGAATAGAAATTACAGAAGGACAAAATTGAAGATGATCATAGCATTCAACACCATTGCATAGTACTCGTTGAGATATTTCCAACCATATATGGCACGTCTCAATCGGAGTCCGTATGAAGAAGTTATGACCTCCGAAAGTTCGCTGAGGAATGTACAAGTCGACAATGCAAGGGAATGCACGCACCCGAGGGAGAGGAGAGCCCGCTTCAAAAAGACACAAAGTTTCTAGAAATTGGGTGCGGCCGCCCCCAAGGAAGGGGAGCACCCGCCCCCACCATTCCATCACAAAATTCTGTTGCAAACTATTTCGTGGCAAATCAGAATAATCCTATTAATACTTGGTTTTTGGCCCTAGTTTCCTAATTTTTGACCCTTCTCTCTCTCCCTAGTATATATAGAAGACCTCTAGCCATAGTTTTATATTTTTTACCTTCTCATAACATAATTCTTTAGTTGTAAAAAAGATCTACAAGGTTTTATTCAAGAATTCCTTTGAAAATTTATTCAATTTATTGAAGGTTTATTGATGTTCTTCATGAACATGAGTGACTTGTTTTCTTGTTCTATGAAATGGATAATTTGTATCAATTCCTTATTGCTTAATTAATCTTGTGATCAATTAAAGGTTGGGTTCATCAAAATTAGTCCTCATCTCAGTTTTCTAAACTACAATCACATGTGTAGATATGATTGGGTTTTAAGCTAAATTTGTGTGTGTGATTAACAAGTGATTGTTTGATTCATGCAAGTCAAACTTTTGAATGAATATATTAAAGGTTTTGAAATGTGATTGCAAACAAAAATTATAGGTTCTTAATCCTAGAATTTAATGGGTTCTTGAATATTAAGTGGACTTTTCAGAAAACCTAATATTTGTAGAATACTAAATTGTGTACGTGTGAATGCCCAATTTTACTAAAGACGATGAACCCCCAACTATGATTGATTGTATTATTGATTGGCATATTTGTGCAATATACATGAATCCCATTCCGTAGATCCTTTTTCATTGGTGTTCGGTAATAATTTTCTTGCTTTATTTATTTCTTATTTTAAGTAGGAAGAGTAATCAATTAAAAAAAACCCCTTCTTTTATTTTATTTGTTCTACTGTTGAAAGTCAAGTTGTTGATTCACAAATCCCTGTGGATTCGACCCTTGCCATGTGTATATTACTACTACGATAACTTGTGCAATTGCGAGGTATTTTTATTACAAGTGAGATTTTTCCCATCATGTTTTTGGCACCGTTGCCGGGGATTTGTTTGCAATCTTTAATTTAATTTTCAATGGTGTATGATTTGTCATAGATTATTGAACCCCGAGTTTGTTTATTTGAGCAACGACAAGTTTGTAAGGGGCAATACCCCTGAAACTTCTACCACCGGGGTATAAGAAAAATGAATAAATATGGGTGAAGAAGTGAATAAATAAGGGGCAATACCCCTTTAACTACAGGAGTCACAGAAGACCAATTAAAGTTGCAATGTTTTTCTTTCACCCTTAAAGACGCAACTAAAAATTGGTTTATGACATTAGCACCAAATAGCATAGACACATGGGAGAAGATGTGTCAAGCTTTTATACAAATATTCTATTATCATCCTTCATTGTCTCTCTTGAGACAAAAATTTATTGGGTTTCAGCATGACTCTTCCCTACCCCATTTGAATCAATCTTTTTATGATGGGTTAAGTCAAATGCATCAATTCATGATAGATAATGCTGTTGGACGGACAATGGGGGAGAAAACTCCCGAACAAGTAAAATAGTTTTTTGATCTGATAGGTGCTAATTCCTAATACAAGAGAGTGAGGGGGAAAACAAAGGGGATCTATGAATTAAGTGCGGTTGATAGGGTAGAGAAGAAAGTCACAGAATTAGCTAATCAACTTTACACACTTGCTTCTTTTGTTAATCCTGTTCTTGCTAATAAAATTCATGATGTATGCACTACTTGTGGTCTAAACTCTCATGCTACTAACATGTGCCCATCTAGTGCACAATTTTCTAATTTTATAGAACAGACACAAGTAGCGAATGGGTACCAACCGAGGCCCCTTCACAACAATCCCTACTCCAACACATACAATCAAGGGTGGAGAGGGTGCGAGGGTCAAAAGGCTTTGCGTTGTTGTCCCCAATCATGGCTGTCATTGAGTTATTAGAAACAAAATCGATCAGGTATGGCATTTTGATCTCTTCGCTGAAAAGCCGCTGAAGCAAAGGCTCATCCCAGACATCTTCTTCGGAATCTTCTTTATTTGCTTTGGGCATTGTTAGCTCAAACACTGATTCGCAGGGTGACGAAAGAAAGTTTCTCAAACTCCTCTATCAAAGTAGGGGTTTCCATGAACCAAAATTCATTGTGAATAGTGGTGGTGGTGGGTCCCGGCAGGGTTGGTGCACCGAGGAATGCTCTCCTAACGGGGTTTGGCTCGAGGTCTCTGAACTTCCTAAGGCTTTGTGGGAGCTTCTCCCATTTATCCATTTTTACAGACCGACCTTGTCTCGCGTTGATGATCCTTTCTTCTTCTCTATGTCCTTGTTTAAGTCATGGGTATTCTTCATAAAGTACCGGGCCATGTCAAAGCTGTAGGGACAGAGATTGGAGGTTGTGTACGGGCCTCTTTTGTCATTGGCCAGGTGCTTCCCGTCTACAGTCTTTCTATCCTCTTCAAAGTCTTCGAGAGTAGGAGCAACCAAGGCCAGCCTAAGATAGCGGTAAAGGTGATTGGGATGTCAATAACCTGGAAGTTTGTTGGCATCATCTGCTTTCCGAACCAAAGATTCAAAGGGGCTACCCCCAAAACTGAGCGAGACATTGAGTCGTAGGCTTTGATTGTCTGAACTGAAGGCTTTGAATCAGTCGGTTTGATCCCTAACAAATCCATCATTTTGGCAGGGAGGACATTCATGGCTGATCCCCCATCTACCAAGACCCAGGAAGGCGACCCTCATCGAGCTGAATGGTAATGTAGAGAGGCTCATTGTGGTTAGCCCCAAATTTTGGCAAGTAAAGCTTGGTGAAGGTGATAATGTTACCATAATGAACATTTCCGATCATTTGCACCACTTCGTTCAGAGTGACATTGATTGGAACCATGGTCCGAGCTAGGATTTCTTCCAATTTAAGCTTGTGAGGATAGGAAGAAGTGAGCAGGGACCAGAGGGATATGTTGGCTTGAGTGTGCTTGAGTTGGTTCAAGATCGGGTCTTCTCCCTTCGGGTCAAGCACTTCAGTTTCTTTGGCATAGGGGCCCTACTCGGTTCGAGTTTCAGGCATTGCCTGCCTTTTGTCTGTCCTTGGAGGATTTGTTTGGATTGGCCGAAATGGGTCAGCACATTTACTTCTGACTTTGCTCTTCCTTTGCTTGCTTCTCCCAATTGTGTCATTGGTGGGCTCCGATTAGCGTATGGACATACATCACACCTTAGTTCATTCACCGTTATTACTTTTGTTGGGGGTTTGGCGGCTGCTCTAATGTCCTCCCAAGATAAAGGTTGGGGCACCAAAATGTCCAGGTCGTTGGTTGCTTTGCGGAGCTCGTTCCAACTTATCATGGAGCAGAAGTGGTCACAATTTTGAGCTGACCCTCTCCATACGATAATATCGTTCTTTTCACCCATCTTGTTTTGGTTACTTGCTGAATGTGAAGAGGATTCATCCATACACGAGGTTTCGTTGAATGCCACCATGTTCACCCTATCATTTTTGGGGAATGGATTTCCGACTGTGTTGGGACCGCGGGGGTGTTCCAACTTTCCTTCTTCAATTAGCCCTTGGAACACTTGTTTTAGTACGAAGAAATTATCGGTGGTGTGGCCAGGGCAATTGTGAAAAGCACATCGTTTGCTTATATCTAGGTTAGGGTTAGGATTCCTCGGCTGATAATTCTCAAGGGGAAAGCTCATGCGATATGCATTTTACTTTTTCTTTATTTTTGTTATTTTTTTGGTTGTTTAAATTTACTTAAAACATGTTTTCTCAGAATCCTAAATTGTTGGAAAAGATTGCTCTTATTTTTCACAACTAATCTAGATCTTGGGTCAGTGGAATCCGTCACTACGTCTATAAGCCCCTCATTTTTCGCCTGTACATTGACTTCCCAGGGCGGACAACCACGAGCGAGGGTCCTATAGAGCAAGCAGTTTCCACCGACCAAAAAGAGAAACGAACCTAAGGACCAAGCCTGTCATGTAAGTTTCAAGTTTCCGCCATGTGAATAGTAAACAAAGTCAACATCCTTGAGTCAAGATCGGGTCAAAAAATTGGCATGACCTTTCTTTGCCTTGCTTTCGCAAGGGATCTTTGACTTTAGGTTTTAACTAGGTCATATTTCTCATGGGTGACGCCATAAAAAATTGATGAAACGATGTCACATTGGGCGTTGGCGTATATCCAATAAGGGTAAGTGTCTGAGTTAACGCTGTAAGTCAAGATCGGTTCAACAGATGACTCTACCGAGCTTGCTTTCGCAAGTGACCTTGACTCTTAGGTTTTGACTCATAAAATGATCAACATGGGATATATATCTAGGCTTTATGACACGGTCTGGGTCAAAAAACCAACCAAGTCTGGGACAGAGTGTGACGCAAATAGTGCATGGTTGACACTGGCGAGGATAGGAAGTTTGGAATGATCCCGTGCGCGCAAGAGAGGCATAGGAACACCTTTCGAACTGCAACTGAGACCATCCCGGGTTTAGGGTTGTAGTGTTCTAGTGTACATGGTAAGAGTACGCGTAGTGTGCGGTCACTAGAATTCCTTTTTGAATAAAAATAGAAATTTTGCAAGATGTGTCTTAAAGATATGTACACAGATATTTTTTATTTTTTTGAATAAGCATAACAAAAAACAAAAAAAGAAAAAGCAAAACATACATACACACACACACACACAATAGTCAAAGAAGGGATAAAACGAAAGTTTGACCCACACCATGTTTTAAAAATCTTTTAGAAATTTTTAAAACAATTTCCCCAGTAGAGTCGCCACTGAAATTACCCGATCCTTTTGAAGGTTTCAAGGATTGGACGGATGAATTTCCTTGTAAAATATAGTCGCCATGCCGTTTTGATTATGCCCAAAACATTGAAAAAAAGCCTTTTGTTGTGTGATGAGATTTTTGAGTTCGGAGGCCAGGTTACGCCTCGGGAAGAGATTTTTTAGCTCACCCGGCGTGCCTCATATACATGAGTCTTTCTAAACTCTTCTTTGAAAAATTGTGTGTGTGTTTGTGCGTGTTTTAAGAAATAAAATATATTTGAAAGTAAATAAAGGAAAGACAGTACATGGAATATGAACAAACCACTATCACCGTCAGACCTCCATTCTTTTGCACATTGTGCATGGAAGATCTTATGGGATCACGTAAATGGTTTGGGTCTACGTATATAGTAAATAAAGACTACATTATAAACAATATATTTTAAGCAATAATGTATTTAAAGACTTGGAAATTAAAGCATTATTTATAGTTCGGAAGGAGATCTCATCAACATTGGTTTCTTTCTATCTTCCTGGGGTTTGATGCCGTTGTGAATGTGGCCCCGAGTTTTCCTCTTTCTTTCTTTTATGAAAAAGGGGTCGCTATTCAACTCAGTTTGAAGACACCGGTTTTATGAAAAACGAAGTTGCCACGCGATTTTGATTTTCTCAAAACTTTGAAAAAAAGGAAAAGGGTTCGGAGGTTAAGTTACTCCTTGGGAAGAACGTTTGGCATTCACCCAAGGAGCCTTGCAAAAGCAAGTCTTCCTAGGTCCAAAATTTTTTCTTGTTTATGTGCTTATGTGCATGTGTTTGAGAAAAGGATGTGCCAAGTTTATTATCCGAACGTAAGAACCATTTAAAAAGGTTTTAGTTCGGAATATCTTGGACTTTGGTGTTTTCGGGATTTTTGATCCCGTGATCACTTTGGACTTATGATCATCATTACGGGACTTATCTATCCTACTATTAGATTAATCAACCATCATAGGCGTAGGAGCCTTGGTATGTCTTAACTTGACTTTCCTTGGGGATTTTAGTCACATGTGATAAAAAAGGCTTATCTTTAAGTCCAAGAATGAGACTCTTTAGAAAAGAATGAATCTGTGTCCATCGATCCTACATATTGAGACGATGATGATTCGTAGGAACATTTTTATGTTCGTCTCAAGTGATTATCGGAGATTTCGGGACTAAGACTCATTGATTTCTAAATGGACAATGATTGTGGCATTTTTATAATGGGATTGATGTAAAGATGGAGTCTTTACACCAATCCTCACCATGGAATGCATCAAGAACCACGGGACTAGGGGAATGGGATGTAAAGATTGGATCTTTATGCTCATCCTATGTCTTTTGTGCCTTAGAAGGCTTTTAGACAATCCTTGGAGAAAGAATCCATCTTTAGGGACATGAGGAAAATAACATTAATGTAAAGATTGCATTTTTAATATGAACAATACAAGGAGTATAATTAAAATAAAGACATAATGTAAAAGGGATGATCTTTATGGCTTTTCCTATGTCCTTAATACCATATAAGGTGGACAATCCTTGGAAAGCTAGACCAATGGGAAGGGGATGACATAAAATAGATAAAGATTGCATTTTTATACATAAATGTAAAGGGGAATCACATCATCATATGGTAGATCATCCCTAGAACAAGCCACTTGTGGAATCTTGTTCATCCTAGGGAGAGGATCTCCATTTGAATCCTTTGTGTAGGGAAATAGGAAATATGAAGACTACATTGATAAAGATTAAAGCTTTATGACAATAATAAAGGTAAACAACAAATAATAATTAAAAAAGAGTATATAGAAGTGTATCTAAGGAAAAGGAAGGAGAGATTACCAATATTGGTTTTCTCTATCTTCCAAGGGAGTTTTCCTAGGCAATATCTATTTAGGAATAGTATAAGGTAGGATTAGTGTATGAGAGAGGGAGGATTTGTGTGTTTTTAGGGACTGGAATTTGAGGTGATATTCCTGCAGAGTAATAGTACTCCAGAATCTCCTCTTAAAATGAATAGAGGAGGCCTCTATTTATAGGCTTCTGGTGTGCTTCTAATGAAGCCGCCCTGCGTGATCTTGCGGCTAATGAAGCCGTCCGGTGTCTTCTTCCGTCGCATCAGCATGTTTCTGGAATCATGCAAGGTGGCAGTTTGGAAGCTTCTTTCCAGCGAGGTCCTGTTCAGAATTCTAATTCCTAACAGGTCCTTCCTTGCTTTGAAAGTATTGAAAAGTTCCCGAATTGCCCCTAAACTTTTTGAAAGTTGGGGAACTGTTAGGAAACTTTTAACTGGGAGGCATGAGCCAGATTTGGGTACTTACAGTCATGAAGGAAGTGAGGGGTTTGCTCTAGTGGTGTTTTAGGGTGATTTAAAGAGGAGAGAAATTATGCTCTCACTCAGGCAGAACCTCCCCTAATTAACTCTCAATCGTACACGAATTCTCGCTACTTTGGGGGGCGTTTTGGAGGGCATCAGACCAGTTTCTTTTGCCAGTTTTGGCTGGGGAAAGCTGGAGGAAGGTTGGAGGATGTTTTGGTGAGTCTAAATGAGGCTGAAGAGGGCTGTATTTATAGGCTCTGTAAACGTGCAAAGAGGTCCGTACGGACTCACCATACTTTCAAGGTGGTCTGTACAGACACGACGTTAATCAGTCCTTTCCTGGATTTGAGGGAATTTGGCATGTTGAACATAGTTTACACATAGGTTCGCACGGCTCAGCCAAGTCTTGTCAGATTTTTTGACTTTTGTGCCATTCCTGCAAGGCCCTTCTGACGTCCTTTTATTCCTAAGCAGTCCTTCTTTTGTTTGTTTTGATCAGTTTGGTCCTTTGGGAAGTTACGGGACTCTGCAATAGCGGGGAGGCAAACCCTTAGTGTTTTCCGTATGCTCGAATGGAGAGCGGTCCGGATTGGGATACTTACAAATTTGCATCTGAGTGACCTACAAGATTGAAAGATGATTCTTTGGAATACCATAGTCCATGGTTAATAGTCCCAGATACCGAATAATACGATTTACAGCTATATGATGTGCTTGTCTAGAATTTTCTTGATAGTGAGCACAAACAATAAACATGATATTTAGCCTACTAGCAGTTAAGTATAGTATGGAGCCAATCATACCTCGATATAAAGTTTGATCAACTTTCTTACCTTTCAAGTCTTTATCTAGCTTGTTACCAGTGGCCATAAGAGTGTCGTATACTTTTGCATTTTCAAATCCAAATTTCTTGATTAGATCTTTGGTATATTTTGCTTGGCCAATAAAGATGCCTTCATTACATAGTTTGATTTGAAGCCCAAGTAAGAATGTAAGTTCTCCCATCATGCTCATTTCAAACTTCCTTTTCATGAGTTTCTCAAAACACTTACACAAGATTTCATTAGTAGACCCAAAAATTATATCATCATCATATATTTGAACAAATAAAGAATGATCATTATATTTGGCAATGAAAAGTGTTGTATCTCGTTTGAAGCACTTTTCTAGAAGAAATTTAGATAGAGTATCATACCATGCTCTTGGATCTTATTTGAGTCCATACAAAGCTTTTTGGAGTTTGTAGAAATGATCAAGATGTTTGTTGTCTTCAAATCCAGGTGGTTGTGCAACATAGACCATTTCTTGAACTTCACCGTTGAGAAATTCACTCTTCACATCCATTTGATAAAGCTTGAATCTTTTGAAGAGGCATAAGCTAAGAAAATCCTTATAATTTCAAGTCTTGAATCGGGGTCAAAGGTTTCATCATAATCGATTCCTTCTTTTTGTCTATATCCTTATGCAACCAACCTTGCTTTGTTTCTTGTGATGCTTCCATTCTTATCCATCTTATTTCTAAACATCCATTTTGTACCAATCACTCCTTGATCCTTTAGTCTTGGAACTAGAGTCCAAACATTACATCTTTCAAATTGGTTGAGCTCTTTTTGTATATCAACAACCCAACTTGAATCTTGGAGTGCTTCATTAACTTTCTTTAGTTCAATTTGAGATATGAGGGAAGTGTGCTCATCATAGTGTGAGCTTTATGTTTGAACACCATAAAACAAATCACCAATGATGTTATTGATTGGGTGATCTCTAACCTCATAAATTTTAATCATTGTAAGTGAGTTAAGGTATTTGCTCTACAAAATGTATGGGAGTAGATTCGTCTACATCATCTTCTTAATGAACAACTTCAGTAGGAACTTCTATTATTGGTTCTGAAAATCATGATGGAGGTCTGGTCGAAGTTGATGAAATTCCTTTCATTGAATGATTTTCTGGTATAGGTGTAGATTGTGGGTGAACACCTGTCTCAATAGGCTCAACAAAATCATCAGCAACATTTGGAGCCAAACGTGGCTCAAGGAGAGAAATGTTCATCAAAAGTAACATGGACATACTTTAAACTATTTTTATTGAAAACACGAAAAGCTTTAGAATGTTTGGCATACTCAACAAAAATACCTTCATCATCTTTAGGAGCAAATTTACCTCGATGTTTTCTTCCATTGTATAGAATAAAGCATTTACATCCAAAAATATCTAAAAAAGAAATGTTGGGGGTTCTTTTTCTCTAAAGTTCATATGGAGTTTTGTTGTAGGTCTTGTTGACGAGGGATCGATTTTGAGTGAATCATGCTGTGTTAGTTACTTCAGCCCAAATATATTGTGGTAGCTTGGCTTCAGTGAGCATTGTCTTTCCAGCCTCAATCAACGTTATATTCTTTCTTTCCACAACTCAATTTTGTTGTGGAACTCCAGCAGCAGAGAAGTTATGGTCAATATCATGGTCATCACAGTATTGAGCAATACCGTTGTTTTTTAATTCAGTTCCATGATCCGATCTAAAACTAACAATGTAATCTTCTTTTTGGGTTTGGAGATGACTAAAGAGAGAGGCCAAGATGTCATAACAATCATCTTTGGAGGTAATCATCTCACCAATGTATATCGTGAGTAATCATCCAACACAACTAAAGTATATCTACTTCCTCCAATGCTTGCGGTGGTGATAGGTCCAAACATATCGATGTGGAGTAGTTGCAAACATCTTGAAGTTTAAGGAACGGTCTTGCTGGAGAAAGATGCCTTGCGCTATTTGCCAAGTTGACATGCGTTGCACTTCTTGTCATGTTGATCAACTAATATGGGTAGACCACAAACCAGACTTTCTCTTCCAATCTTTGATAGATACTTGAAGTTCAAGTGACTAAGTCTTTTGTGCCACATCCAACTATTTTCACTTACACTTTTTGCTACAAACACAGAGATTAGTAATGTTGCAAGCAAAAGTAAAATCTATAATATAAACATTGCTCTTACGAATCTCTTTGAGCAAAGTGACTCCGGATGTGCCATCTTTAATGAAGCAGTTTGTTGAAGTGAAGTTGCAATGCAATCCTTTGTCACATAATTGAGATATGGAGAAAAGATTGTGCTTGAGTCCTTTGACTAGAATTACTTATTTTATTGTAATATTTCCTTTTCGAATGACATCATATCCAATTGTCTTTGTTGTTATCCCCAAAAGTTACCGATGGACCATTTTCTTCACGGGCATCTTCCAGGAAGGTGATATCTCTTGTTATTTGTCTTGAGCAGCCACTATCTAAATACCATTCATTTGAATTTGCCTCGAAAGTTCTAGCCATGAAGCAGGGGACCTGAAAAATAAACATTTAAACACGAGGTCCCCTTTATTCTTTTGGGTCCTAGGGTTAGCACATTTTGATGACCCACACCTATTTGACCGAAGGGGGATTATGTCTTCGAGCATTAGGTGTGAACTTCAAAAGGTATTCTGCAGCCAAGTGACCATAACCATAACACACAAAACAATGATGAAAGCCACTACAAAATTGAGTTTTTATAAACTCTTTACTAGTCTTAGGTTTCACATCTTTAAATGGGCTAGAGGTTTTGGCTTTGACAAAAATTGGCTTTTTGTGGTTGACCACAAATTTCCTATGAGCACTTGCCTTGCTTGTGGAAGCTTGGTATGTGATTGGAGGTGTGGTGTGGTCGACCACATGATGATTTACATCAAAATCTCTTTCCTCTATTTCCTTTCCTTTCATCATGGACTTATTCCCAATTTGATTCTTGGGGTAGACATAATGGAAGTTAAGTTTCGTCTTTGATTCCTGTCCTTTACTCTTTAAATTGGATTGCTTCACCTTAGGATTTTCATGATTTTGATTATAAATTTTTTCACTCTTTTCACAGCAAGAAGCACATTTAAAATTGTCACTAGTTTGGAATCCCAAGCCATCTTTATCTACACTAGACTTTTGGGATTCTAGTATTTGATCCATATTGACACGAGATTTGGTCCACTCATCAATCACCTTTTTTAGATCGGTGTTTTGAGCAACGAAGTCATCATTCGTATTTTGAGTACAGCAACTTTAGTTTCAAGAGTGATGTTTAATTCAACAAGAGGAGTCATGCTTTTGACTTGGTCTTTCAAAAGTTTGATTTCAGACCTTAGCACATTTTTCTCCGTCTTGAGCTGAGAAATTTCATCAAGTGATAGTGTGAGCGTTGTGATTAATTTCGAGTCGCCACCTATATTATTCGTTTGGAAAACATAGAAAAACCATTTTTTGAAAGAGATTGGGTTCGGGGCTTAGGTTATGGAATGGGTAGGTCAAGGAGCATCCATTCCACCCAATCCGGAGATCGGTCTTGCTAAAGAAAAGAGAGGGTTTCAGAGAAGAGAAGACGATTTCAAATATAACAAATAAAGATCCATTTAACGGGGTTAAATAGAATGTAGGATCGATTGCTTCGAGACCGTCCCCATGATTTGGAGAGGCTCTAGGCCGATCCTAGATTCAATAGATTTATACCACTCTAATAATCAATTAGAAAGGGATTAGGGGGTTACCTTACGTGAGGTGATTTGGGCAGAGTTTCGACTCAAGTTTAGAATCGAATCTTGATACGGACAGAGCTTCGCCTCAGTCCTTGACTTGGATTTTGATGTTTGTTTATCAACAAGGTTGACAAACAAACTTTGAGGTGATTTTTAGGGTGATTTTGTAGGAACCTTTCAGGGTAAGAAACCAACAAAATATGTGTGTGTTGTGAAAATTTGTCGTCTCTTGATCCTTGGAAGTCACCAAGTATTTATAGGGGTTGGAGAAGTGTTGAAGATGAGATCAAACACTTCAAGAAGCTTCCAGACTCCAAACTCTATTGGTTGACCGGATGGATGAAGTTTTATCCCGAAAAAAGGTGAAATCGACGAGGAAACTGTCATCTGCATGCTGCAGAGGGACGATATCTCGCGCGAGACACGCATTTCTGCGCGAGATATTGTTTCTGTTGGACAATTATGTCCTTTCCTCGTTATCTCGTATGCAGTTTAGTCCCAAACTAACGATGGTTAGTCAAAACTTAACGAAACATGACAAAATGGTGGATTTCTACTTCTTGACTCAAGGCGAGACTTAGAGTGGTATAAATATGATCCGATGTGTTCAGAATGGGGTGTCTACAGAGGCCCTCGTCGACAAGTCTTATGAAAGAAGTCATGTCGACGACAGAAAAGACATCATTCTGAACATCGGGATGGTCGGGCCGCACGGCTTCCTACGTATCTCTATCGGAGAATCAGACCATGACGTAGTTCGACTCCAAAACACGAAAAGGATGCTTTAGGTATTTTGAAAATTATTTTGAAAATCGAGGAGATTTTGTTTTGAAGGATAAATTCATACTGAGGAATCAAATCAAGACCCAATTATGAATATACCTGTTTGTCTGAAGATTCGCCTGTCTGGGCTCCGAACCTGCGGGAAATATGTTAGAAAAGAAAGGTTCACCTGTCCGGTCCTTTGAGTCCTGTCGGTTTTGTGATGATTCGCCTTTCTGGGCTTCAAATCGGGCTTTTTGTTGTTGAGGATGACGATCCACCTATCTGGGCATTGGACCGGGCTTTTTCTGTTGACGATCCACCTGTCTGGGCATTGGATCGGGCTTTTCTTTTGACGATCCACCTGTCTGGCCATTGGACCGGGCTTTTATGATGATGATCCACCTATCTGGGCGTTGGACCGGGCTTTTTCTGTTGATGATCCACCTGTCTGGGTGTCGGATCGGGCTTTTTGATTTGACGATCCACCTATCTGGGCATTGGACCGAGCTTTTCTTTTGATGATTCACCTTTCTGGGCTCTGAATCATGTGAATCGAGTTGATCTTTGGACCACTCGGTTTTCGGGTGACTGGTGCCATACCGGACGATCGTGCGGGCGTCACGTTTGGCTCGTTCCGTGACTTGCGGTGCCGATTTCTCCACGTTTCCTTGCCAGTGTATCATTTTCAAGGGTAAATGTGTCAAAATTTTGAATTTTGACGTTGCGTAGACGCTTATTGTCGGGGACAATTTTGTCAAATTCCAGAAGGTATATCTCGCGCGATAAATCTTATCTCGTGCGAGACTTGTACTGTCAGGGCTAATATAACAGCAACTCCTCTTTTAATTTGAAAACATCCTTTTCAAAGTTCCCTCCCTAGCTCGAGCCAAGGTCTTTTTTCTCTGCAATTTTTCGTGGATTGCTTGGTGATTCTCCTCTCAATCAATTCTCAATCCTCTCTCCCTCTACAATCAATGGCTCAAGAACAAAGGAATCCTATTTTGGGGAGTTATTTACTAGGGAAGGATTATCCCCGCGATGACCTCACCTTCGATAGGCACGTGCACATCTCCACCGCCGTTCGGGAAGGTTTGGTAAGAGTTTCTTTCCCACCTCTTGTGTCTTATATTGCATTGAGCTTGAACCCACTTTGTCTTGAATTCAAATTCCATCAATGGCCATTCTTTTCTTGTTCTTGTCTAGAACTAGGTTCCTTCTTGCATGCTCTGATTTTGTGCATTTTGTTGGATGATTGTTGCTGCATTGTGTGCGTATGAGCCTCCTACACATCATGGATTGTAGGAGAGGTTGATTCGGATCATTAAGGGCATCCTTGGGCAAACTTTCTTGTACGCACGCCAAGCGTTCGATGAAATGCCTCAATGAAAATTTTTCTTCTATTTCATTGATTTTCTGACATGGAATGATTTCTAATGTTGCCCTTTTTGCTTTCCCTCTGTTTTGCAGTCGTATAGGCCAACGAAGAATTGCCGTGGGAGCCCAAAATTGGCGAGAGCTTTGTGGGACAAGATCAAGGACCTTGAGGGAGTTCGAGATAGAATGGCCCAAATGGGGCTTTTAACTTTTGTTGATAACCTTCAGGGGATGAGGTGGACTCCCCAAGTTCTTCAGGCGATCAGGGAGAGGTGGTGGGATACTACCCACACCGTTCATTTGCGCTTCGGGGAAGCAACTATGACTCCGACGGACTTCCTTGCTATCACGGGGCTAGAGTTCATTGGCGATCCCCTGCCGAAGACCTCGGGTTATAAGCCTGCGGGTCCAGCTGTGTGGAGACAGTTGATCGGTTTCGTCCCTAACAAGGTTAAGGGATTTGCTGCTGAGCTAACACCCCTCCGGCGTCAGATTGAGGATTATGCGCTCAAGCCGAATGCAGTTACTGATCGGTTGGTGAGGGGTGCCCTCTGGTATATTCTTTCTGAGACCATCTTTGCTAACCACTCTTCTACGGCTCATCTTTCTCTGTTAGGTTTGTTGGTGAATCTGGATGAGGTGAGTGGATATGATTGGGGCTCAGCGGGGCTGGCCTTCTGCTATCACGCCATGGACGAGGCGTGTAGGCACACCAAGGATACCCTGTTGGGGTATTCTTATGCTTGGGAGGTATGCTCTTGGTTCTGTTTCTGTCCTTTATCTGTAGCCTTTGTCTGTATTTCGTGCTGAATCTGCTATTGTTTTCTTGTGCAGATATGGGGCTATACTGTCCTTGGGCTGTACAAGTTTGAGTTGGAGAGCCGGACCCCTTTATTCCCGGATATCAGGAGGTGGAGCCACCCCAATCGGAGCGTTGATGAGGATGAGGATCAGGAGTGGACCCTGACGGTGGTAGAGGCGCGGGCCATGCTGGACACTTTCGAGTATGAGAGGCTGGGCCTTTATCCATGGACCCTGTTGGAGCGGGAGGTGCATCGTGCTTGGGATGCCACTGGGATGCAGAGGATGCTGGCATCTTTGGAGGGGGATACTATGTACCTTAGTGAGCGGGTCTTCCCACAGCATGGCCGGGGTAGACTACCATATATGGTGCCAGCGGATCCGCCTAGGGCGATGTACCCCACCCACTCCATTCCAGATGACGATTATGCTAGTCTTCTGGTGGGTGATGCGGCGACAGCTTGTGTTGTCCACGGGGCCTCCTATGAGGAGTTCTTGCCTCGGCTGATGGGTCCCCTCCTGGTGGGTGATAGACGATCGCACGCTCGTGGTTCCGCCTCTGCCTCTGCCTCAGGTTCATCAGCCCCTAGTACCTCCTCCCAGTCTGCTGGTTCTCTGCCTTTCGCCCCAGACTTCGGTCCTTTGAGCTACACGTACATGATGGGGAGCATGCCAATGATGGGCCACATCCCGACTCTGGATCATATTCCCGAGGGTTACCGCCTTCCGCCGGATGTCTCCTCGGTATGTTTCTGTTCATATCATCTCTCGTATTCGTCCATATAAGTGTATATGTCCGACTTCATCTGAGCATTTCTTTTCTTTTCCTGTCAGGTCACTCTGTCCGCGGCCGATTACAACCGTGGAGTGACCAAGATGGCGGGACTGATGGCCCTGGTGTCGAACTTGTCCGAGAGGCTGTTCCATAAGGCTTCTTTGGCGGCCTCGACAGTGGCCTCGACGGTGACCCCTACTTGTGGAGCCAAGAGGTCGAGGAGGGATGGTAGCCCCCGTGGAGATGATGGCGGAGATGCCGGCAGCTCGGGCGACTTGATGGCATGATCCCCTCCTTTTCTCTCTATTTGATTTCTGATGATTTGTTGATAGGATTACTCGCACACCTACTAAATTACTACAGGGACTCCTAATAATGTAGATAGTGAAAGTCCAGGATCGATCTCAGGGAACAGTATTGCAAACGATCAAGTCACACACAAATGGGGGGTTTTTGTTTGTTGAATGATTAATATCCTAAGACGGGAATTAAATTCTAAATTATAAATGATAATGTAAAAGAACACCTTGGACATGCAAAATTATCCCCGTCTATCAGTCAATATCACCGGAATGATTCTTTCTTTCTTTCCCCTAATTACTTGATCACGAGATATAAAATCTCTATCTCTTCTTTGATAGTAGTTAATAGCGGCGACACGCTCAACTAAAAACCCTAATTAATAAATAAAACCTAGCCGACACGATCAAGGTTCTAAATATAAATTGATGCAATTCTAAGAGATGAAGATCAAGGAATTAATCTATTATTATTTCAAATAGATTTAAAGCCAATTTTACTTTAATCACCATTCAAGATGACACATACATGAATAACGAAGATGCTACAACGACAACCCTAGTCCGACACGATAAAAGGGAAATCTAGCAATAATCAATTAAAAGGATTAAGGGATTGATCAATTTCTCAAAACCCTAGAAATTGATTTGAAATAAGAACAAGTAAAATTGCAATTAGGGAAATTAAAAAGAAAGTACCAAACCTCAATTGATGTTCAAAACGGTTCAAAAGTTACAAATCCAAAGCAAGAGAGATTTAGCCTTCCATGGAGATTCAAAAGCTTCAAACTTTTCTCTATGAAAAACTAGGGGAAAAAGATGATCACCTAAAAATAATGTTAAAAGAGTTTTTATACTCCTCCTCAATTTTTTCCTAAAAACTAATTAATAATAATAATAAATAGTAAAAAGAAAGTAACCCAAAATACCAATCACTTTAATACGCCAGTCAACCATTGAGTGCCCTCGGTCAAAGTGTTGCATCTCGGTCAACCGCCTAGGCTTGGTCCATGCGCAGGTCTTCATTCACGTGCAGAAGATACTCCCTTAATTAATTTCCTTAATTCCCAAACTTCAATTGGATCATTCAACTTTTCAAGATCTCATTCTGGTCATTAAACTTTGTTGCTTTGCAGTTTGGTCCCTGCACTTCTGATAAACTTCGAAGAACCTTATAAAATTACAAAAATATGTCTCACAAATACCATAATCTCCTACTACTTACCAATCCCACAAAAACTCAAAATTACATAAAAACTACTCTAAAATACATTAAAATAAGAATAAAATGCTCAGAAAATTAGGGAAATACATATAGTAAAATCCGCCACATCAAATTCTCCCACGCTTAGACCATTACTCGTCCCTGAGTAATATCCTATCCCCATTGTAAACACCGGTCTAATTAGCGTAGCATGGGGGGAAAATGATCCCTAACCTCCTCTAAACCTCCACATCCAAAGTCAACACAATCAAACAACTCAATCAACGTACTCGGAGAATGGAACTCCGCTCCTTATCACTCCAAACATAACAATGGTATCAATGACCTTAGCTCGACCCCAACTCCAAATATGCAAAAACGGGACATCCAAGCTAAGGCCCACACATCAAAAAGCTAGGGGGAACTAAACATGTCCTAATTTTCCCCCACGCTTATCTCACACTGCAATCTCCCTCTTAAACTAAAGTTTTCTGTATGATTTCTAATTAAACACAAAACTTTACCTCGTAACAAAACACCTACACCCCCTTATATCTGCAGAAACGAACGAGGATTTTCTAGCCTAACGCCTCTAACCGAGCCTCCTACACCAAATATGAACATCCTAACCCGAGACTCCTAACCACCCTTATAACTCCAACACCGGTGTATAAATGATAGAAAGTATTTCACTCACTCACCTTTTGCCTAGGTGCCGTTTCCGGTTTTCACCTAGCCTCACGTTTCTTTTTTTTTTTTTTTTAAACACACTCTCTCCTTTTGCGTAAGTGCCCTTTCGGGTTTTCACTTAGCCTCTCAATTTTTTTTTAATTTTTTTTTCATTTTTTTTTCAAGAAAATAAAACAGCATATACAACAACAAACATGTACCCCACCCCCTCACTAAATCATGCATAGTCCCATATGCATCACAAAAGTATAAAATAAATAAGGCAGGGGTAGGGATACCTCTCGACACTACTGTAGCGGCCTGAAATGGTAGTCCCACGGACCATGCTGACTGGAGCTGCTCTCTGGAAATGGCCACCTCTGCCATCTCCCATCGTCATATTGTGGTGCCATGCGCACCATATAATCGTGAAGCTGATCCTGACGATCCATAGTAATGGCAAACTGCATATCCATACGAGCCATCAAACGATCCACGTCACTACCACCCATACTCGCAGCCCCAGAACCAACGCCCTCAGCCTCCTCCATGTAATCATCATCATCCTCATCCTCGTCCTCCTCATACTCGGCCTCTTCCTCAACCTGCTCCTCAACAATTCTAACATTCATCCCTCTTACCTCCCTCTTATTGCTTTCAAGAGAGTCTCGAGAGATGGGCCTAATTATCTTCACCTTCTCACCCCCAAAGCTCCACTGAACCCCCGCAGCTTTTACTAACCCGGAAATCAATGATGGGTACGGAAATCCATTCCGTTTACTCTCTCCCACAGCTTGCATATTATCAGAAATGATGTGCCCCAAAGAAATATTTCCCCCGTTGATAATCAAATGAATCAATACTGCATGCTTCCACGGAACTTTCACATGCTGCGCTGTCGGAAGGATCCTATAGCATACAAATTTGTTCACTCCCTTTGCCACTATGTTAAACTGTGTCTCCTTCACATACTTGGGCGAACCATCCGGGTTGTTAGTCCATTGGAGTCGGTTACCCTCCAACGTCCTAACCACATCAGCAAAATATACCCGCCAATCCCCAGTTGTTGCTTTAAAATACTCACATTCCTCCCGTTTCACTCTAGGGAGCCCATAGAATTTATTAATATTCTCACTCCTGAATTTAATCGTCTTACCCCTCACAAAAGAATGCTCTCGGTCCATGGGGATTTTATTCATATTTGAGTAAAATTCCTTCACAATCAAACCATTACCCTCCTCAATAGGCTCGTCACAAAATCGTTGCCACTTTCGAGTCCCAAACATAGATGTAAGCCCGAATGATAAAATGTTAAATTGCCTCTCCGCAATTATGGCTCTATCAGTATGGGAATAAAAGTAGTTTTGGGACATGTAGTAATTAAACCTCGATGAATCATGGGTATCCTCACAACGCAAAAGTGATCCGAGGGGAGGGGGAGGAACACTCGATGTACTCTCAACAACCTTTTGCTTTTTCTTACCTCCCTTTTTGGATTGTTCTTTTGTTTTACCCATTATCAACTCAAAACAATCAATCAACAACAACCAACCACCAACTACTCAACCGAAAATAAAATTGCAATCCAATTAGATTAAGAGGAGAGAGTAGTTTTGAACCTTTCAATATTGGTGGAAAAATATGTCCGGAAAACACAAAGGACTCGCCGGAAAATTCGAACTTGCCGGAATCTGCAAACTTTTCGCCGGAAAACCCAAACAGTCGCCGGATTCTTCAAGGGTTGAAATTGAAACCGCCCGAAATTGCACAATGCTCGGCTAATCTGAAGGTTTAGGGTGAGGGGAAGGATATTTTTGAAGGGGGTTTTGCCGGAATATGTGGGGAAGGAGGGGTGCTCGCCAGATTGAATAGGGGGATTGCCAGATTTAAAGGGGTGTTATGGCCAGAATTTTAGATAGAGCTTAGAGAGAGAAAAGGGGAACCGGTGGAAGTTGTTGTTATTTATGAGGAAATAAAGATTCAGTTTCCTTAATACTTGACCCAAATCAACACCCAATCCGTTTCACATTTGGACCCAACCCAAACTTGGACAAACCGACCCATTTTCACAGCTTCCGGGCTCGCCAGGCGGGCGCCCAAGAAGGGGTGAGGCGTACGCCTCTAGAGCAGTTTCTTGGCAATGGAATTGGGCAATATGGGGCGGCCGCTTCAAGAGGAACGAGGCGTGCGCCTCAATTGCCGTGGCTTGGCTTCAATTTTTTCGTAAACGAAGCGGGCGCCTGAAAAAGTATGAGGCGGGCGCCTTATTCTCCTAATGTTGGCCTTGATTTTGGGACCTTGAGGCGGGCGCACGGAGGGATTTGAGGCGGCCGCATCGCAACCAGGAACTCGGCCTCACTTCTTCCAACTTGAGGCGTGCGCATCAAAATTATTGGGGAGGCCGCCTCACTGGCCGAAGCATGGGCTCTTTCCTTGGTGTATGAGGCGGGCGCCTGGCCCCTCTTGGGGCGGCCGCCTGGAATTAAAGCTTTTTTTTTTTTTTACAGGCCCCATGCATTTTTGCTCCTTTCTCCTTTGTTCCCCTGCACAACACCACAAATAAAAATACCTTCAGTAGCACCTATTTTAGATATGAAAGAAAATACAAAAATTCAAAACACAAGTACAGAATAAAAAATAAGCAATTAAATCCCGGGTTGCCTTCCGGTTAGCCGCCCTTCTTTAACGTCTTTAGCTAGACCAAATGCCGGGTAAGCCCCCGGCTAGCATCAAATTTTTAAGTCCTTGACAAGACTCAGAAATACGGTCTACTCATAATTAGGATTTTGGAGATAATGCACCTCCATATCCTCATTTATTCCCACGCCATCATGATACAATTTTAGGCGTTGACCATTAACCTTAAGAACCTTGTCTCTGGAGAGACTACCAATCTCAACCGCACCATGCGGATATACCTCCCTCACAATAAAAGGTCCGGTCCATCGCGACCTTAGCTTTTCGGGAAACAACCGGAGACGGGAATCAAATAAAAGGACTTTTTGACCAACCTTAAAGTCCTTTCTAATGATCATTTTATCGTGTCAAATCTTCGCTCGCTCCTTATAAAGGAGGTTATTCTCATACGCATCCCTCCTAATCTCATCCAACTCACTCAAGTGCAATTTTCGCTCCTCACCGCAACCCTCCAAGTTCAAGTTGAACTTTTTGATTGCCCAATAGGCCTTGTGTTCAAGCTCAACCGGAAAATGACAAGGTTTACCAAACACCAACCGATATGGTGACATACCAATTGGTGTCTTGTATGCAGTCCGGTAAGCCCACAACACATCATCAAGCCTTTGACTCCAATCCTTTCTATTCGGGTTCACAGTTTTTTCAAGGATGGATTTTATTTCTCTGTTAGACACCTCGGCTTGGCCATTTGTTTGGGGGTGATAAGCAGTTGACACCTTATGGGTGATATGATATCGCTTGACTAGAGCTTCGACTGTCTTATTACAGAAATGTGTCCCCCTATCACTGATAATGGCCCTTGGCATCCCAAACCGACACAAAACGTTACTCCGAAGGAAGTTGACCACCACTTTAGAATCATCAGTGCGGGTAGGGATGGCTTCCACCCATTTGGACACATTGTCAACCGCTAACAAGATGTATAAGAAGCCAAATGAATTGGGAAAAGGACCCATAAAGTCGATTCCCCAAACGTCAAAAATCTCACAATTTAAGACATAATGTTGTGGCATCTCATTGCGGTGCCCAATATTACCAACCCTTTGGCACCTATCACATGCTTGACAAAAAGTGGCCGCATCCCGGAACAAAGTTGGCCAAAAGAAACCACACTCCAAAACTTTCCTAGCTGTCTTTTTCACACCAAAATGACCACCACACGCATGCTCATGACAGAATTTCAGAACAGAGGACACCTCACTATCGAGAATACACCTCCGAATGACTTGGTCGGCACAATGCCTCCACAAGTTGGGCTCATCCCACACATAATACTTGGCATCACTACGGACTTTGTCTCTTTGAGATTTTGACATCCCCGGAGGGAATTTATTAGAGACAAGAAAATTTACCAAGTCCGCATACCAAGGAGCAAACAATTAATTGCCCAAAGAACCTCATCAGGAAACTCACCCCGGATTGGGGCTTGTTTATAAGGCTTGTCCTCCTCCATAACAAGGCGACTCAAATGATCGGCAACTAAATTTTCAGCCCCCTTTTTGTCCTTTATCTCTATATCAAACTCACTCAACAAGAGAATCCACCGAATAAGTCTCGGTTTAGCCTCTTTTTTAGACATCAAGTACTTGAGAGCAGCGTGGTCGGTGTAAACAATGATTTTAGTGCCCAACAAGTAGGACCTAAATTTTTCTAATGCAAAGACTACCGCCAACATCTCTTTTTCTGTAGTGGAGTAATTTCTTTGTGCCCCATTCAAGGTCATAGACGCATAATAAATCACATGCAAGGCACGCTCCACTTTTTGACCCAAAACCGCTCCCATGGCATAATCACTAGCATCACACATGATCTCAAAGGGACGAGACCAATCGGGTGCTTGAATAATGGGGGTGGTTGTCAACCTAGACTTCAACTCATTGAAAGATTGCTTGCAATTATCATCAATATTAAAATCAACCTCTTTTTGCAACAGGGAGCATAGAGGTGAAGCAATCTTTGAGAAGTCCTTTATAAACCTCCGGTAAAACCCGACATGACCAAGAAAAGACCGGACTTCATGCACATTGGTAGGGTAAGGAAGTGAAGAAATGACATCAATCTTAGCTTTGTCAACTTCAATACCCCTTTTTGACACAACATGACCTAACACGATGCCTTGCTCGACCATAAAATGACATTTTTCAAAATTTAGGACCAAATTAGTTTCAATGCATCTATCCAACACTAGTCCTAAATGAGCAAGGCATTTATCAAACGAGTCTCCATGGACAGTGAAGTCATCCATGAAAACTTCCATAAATCTTTCCACAAAATTGGAGAATATACTCATCATGCACCGTTGAAAAGTTCCAGGTGCATTACACAATCCAAATGGCATTCTCCGATAGGCAAAAGTGCCGAAGGGGCAAGTAAATGTAGTTTTCTCTTGGTCTTTCGGGGCGATAGGTATTTGAAAATACCCGGAAAAACCATCAAGAAAACAAAAATACGCCCTTCCGGCTAACCTTTCCAACATCTGATCAATAAAGGGGAGGGGGAAGTGGTCTTTAAGAGTTACCTCATTTAAGCGGCGGAGATCAATGCACACACGAATCCCCGTTTGCTCCCGGGTTGGAACCATCTCTCCCTTCTGATTACGGGAGACTGTGATCCCGCCCCTCTTAGGCACACACTGTGTGGGGCTCACCCACTTACTGTCGGAGATGGGATAGATGATCCCCATCTGTAATAGCTTCAGGACCTCCTTCTTTACCGCCTCCATCATTGGCGGGTTAAGTCTCTACTGCGGTTGTCTCACTGGCTTCGCTCCCTCCTCTAGGTTGATCCGGTGCATACACAAAGATGGACTAATGCCCTTGAGATCAGCAATAGTCCAACCAATCGCAGATTTTCGCTCCCGAACCACCTCAATCAACCTCTTCTCTTGATCCTCAGTCAAACTGCTGGAAATCACTACTGAAAGCGTCTCTCCCTCACCTAGATAAACATACTTAAGGTGCTCAGGGAGAACCTTCAAATCAAGCTCCGGTGCCTTCTCTATAGATGGAACAAGCTTCTCCACCGGAACCTCTAGCTTCATGTGACCATGACCCAATTCTGTAGCAAACATGGCACTCTCTGTAAGACCCATAACTGCTTCCTTCATCGAATCTGAGATGTCAAACTCCAAACTAGCATACCCCAAAGCATTCTCTAATGCGGTCTTGAGATCATCATCTCCACTAGACACCTCAAATACCTCCTCTACCAATGGCTCGACCACATCAATGAAACACAGTGACTCCGTATCCTTAGGGTATCTCATAGAGTCAAAGATATTGAACTCCATCACTTGGCCATCAAATTCCATTGTCAAGGAACCATTCGCCACATCAAGCTTTGTCCGCGCAGTCGACATAAAAGGCCTCCCCAAAAGTATGGGAGCCTTGGGATCCGACTCCATCTCTAGCACATAGAAATCTACGGGAAATATCATCTTCCCCACTCTAACCAGAACATCTTCCACCAATCCCTTCGGGTAGGCATTTGACCTATCCGCCAGCTGTATCACAACTCTGGTGTCCTGCAGTGGTCCCAACTTAAGAGTTTCAAACATCGAATAGGGCATGACATTGATTGATGCCCCCAAGTCTAACATCGCCTTGTGCTCAGAAGCATCCCCCAAAGTAACTGGAATCACGAACATCCCTGGGTCACTGCATTTCTTAGGCAATTTCCGCTGATACACTGCAGACACGTGCTCACTAACCTTACCCTTCTTCTTACTCCTCTCCTTCTGATTTCTCTTCAGAGTACACAACTCCTTAAAGAACTTCGCATACCTCGGGACAGTCTGAAGAAGATCCAAGAAAGGAATATTAACCTCCAACCTCTTAAAGGTATCATAAATCGCCTTGTTAGGCTCCGGCTTTCGATGCTCTTTCAAGGCCTCGGGGAATGGAACCTCAGGCTCATATACAGGAGCCTTAACCTCTGGTGCAGCTTCTTTCTGATCGGGTACCTTATGCCGGCTCACGAAACCTCAACCTCAATCTCCGGTTCCTCTGCTACAACCCCGTCTTGCGGCTCCTTACCACCGCGAAGAGTGATCGCACAAGCATTTCTCGCTTTGATCTGCCGGGCCCGTGCAAGGCAGCCTTTTCCCGAATTCCCGAGCCTCCATCCTACCCACAAGATTCTGCTATTCGCCCCCATCTGTCTCTCCAGGCCACTAATACTCGTATCGCCCTTCTGCCGATACACGCCAAGATTACCGATACTCATATCGGTTCTCTCGCCGATACCGTCAAGATCGGTGGATAAGGTGCTCATACTGCGAGCCGGTGTATGGAACATATCTTCAGATTTGTCCTGTTGCGGGCCGCTGTAGGCTACCGTGGTTCTTTGTCCAAATGGTGGTCTAAAAGCGTTGTCTTGATTACCACAGTGCGCTGCTGGCGATAACCCCGCTGATTACCAAACCGATGTCCCCGACCACCGGCTAATTCTCGTCGCCGACTGCACCCCATCTGAAATTATGATGATTTCTCCAGTTAGGGTTATAAGTGTTACCCATCGGTCTCTGTCCCTGCTGCACAAAACCAACTGCATTGACATCCTCCATCTCACCCGCCTGCAAAGAAGGGCACGAATCTGTAGGGTGCATAATGTCATAGCAAATCCCACACTGCTTCAGTGTCTGTCCCAGAACCAACTGCTTTACCATACCCTTAAGATCCTCCATATCTGTCTCGAGCTTACTGGTCAACCCATCACTAGAACTCCATTGCGCTAACTTCGTCTCACAGTTGACCTCTTGCCATGGGTCCTCGTACTCTTAGCTAGCTCCTCGATCAATTTTTTAGCTTCATCGGTGGTCTTATTCAAAATACTTCCCCCACAGCACGTATCCACTAACCTCTTGTCCTGAATGGTCAACCCCCCATGAAAATAGACGATCAGCTACTCCTCTGTAAACCCATGATATGGACAACTCCTACAAAGCTTGTGGAAGCGATTGTAGTAGTCGTAAAGAGTCTCATCTGCCTTTTGCTCCATATTGATGATGTCCCTCTTCATTATATTAATCTGGTCCTGAGGGAAGAACTCTTCTAGGAATACTTCTTTCATCTGCTGCCATGTCGTGATGCTGTTGGGGGGCAAGTGGTAATACCACCCGTTCGCGCTATCTTTCAGTGTGAAAGAAAACACCCTCAATAACAGGTGCTCTATCGGAATCGACACCGGCTTCATACTCTGACAGATTTGCACAAATTGAGAAATGTGCTGATTGGGATCCTCTCCGGGCATCCCTGTGAAGTGCGGTAGCTGATTGAGTAGCCCCGGCTTCAACTCAAATGTCACCCCCGGCAGTAAGGCAGGAATTGGATGGCATGTGGTTGCTCATTCCAATTCGGGCAAATCAGTTGCCTCAAAGTGTGGTGGAACTGCTTATTCACCACCACCACCACCATTATTATTTCCGTCCTGCATCTCTTGAAATAATATCCCCTTGATTCTCCTACTTTGTTGTCGCCCTTTCCTGAAAGATCTTTCGATTTCTGGGTCAAGCGAAACAAGTAAATTATTAGTAGAACGGGTGTGAACCATGTACGGTTACACACCAAAGGGGATCAGGGGAAATCACTTAGCAGATAACACAAATACTAAAATAAAAAGAAATAAAATGAAAAAGAAATAGATTAAGAAAAGAATAAGATCTTAAACAATTACACCGTTCCCCGGCAACGGCGCCAAAATTTGGTAGGCTTACTCGCACACCTACTAAATTACTACAGGGACTCCTAATAAGGTAGATAGTGAAAGTCCAGGATCGATCTCAGGGAACAGTATTGCAAACGATCAAGTCACACACAAATGGGGGGTTTTTGTTTGTTGAATGATTAATATCCTAAGACAGGAATTAAATTCTAAATTATAAATGATAATGTAAAAGAACACCTTGGACATGCAAAATTATCCCCGTCTATCAGTCAATATCACCGGAATGATTCTTTCTTTCTTTCCCCTAATTACTTGATCACGAGATATAAAATCTCTATCTCTTCTTTGATAGTAGTTAATAGCGGCGACACGCTCAACTAAAAACCCTAATTAATAAATAAAACCTAGCCGACACGATCAAGGTTCTAAATATAAATTGATGCAATTCTAAGAGATGAAGATCAAGGAATTAATCTATTATTATTTCAAATAGATTTAAAGCCAATTTTACTTTAATCACCATTCAAGATGACACATACATGAATAACGAAGATGCTACAACGACAACCCTAGTCCGACACGATAAAAGGGAAATCTAGCAATAATCAATTAAAAGGATTAAGGGATTGATCAATTTCTCAAAACCCTAGAAATTGATTTGAAATAAGAACAAGTAAAATTGCAATTAGGGAAATTAAAAAGAAAGTACCAAACCTCAATTGATGTTCAAAACGGTTCAAAAGTTACAAATCCAAAGCAAGAGAGATTTAGCCTTCCATGGAGATTCAAAAGCTTCAAACTTTTCTCTATGAAAAACTAGGGGAAAAAGATGATCACCTAAAAATAATGTTAAAAGAGTTTTTATACTCCTCCTCAATTTTTTCCTAAAAACTAATTAATAATAATAATAAATAGTAAAAAGAAAGTAACCCAAAATACCAATCACTTTAATACGCCAGTCAACCATTGAGTGCCCTCGGTCAAAGTGTTGCATCTCGGTCAACCGCCTAGGCTTGGTCCATGCGCAGGTCTTCATTCACGTGCAGAAGATACTCCCTTAATTAATTTCCTTAATTCCCAAACTTCAATTGGATCATTCAACTTTTCAAGATCTCATTCTGGTCATTAAACTTTGTTGCTTTGCAGTTTGGTCCCTGCACTTCTGATAAACTTCGAAGAACCTTATAAAATTACAAAAATATGTCTCACAAATACCATAATCTCCTACTACTTACCAATCCCACAAAAACTCAAAATTACATAAAAACTACTCTAAAATACATTAAAATAAGAATAAAATGCTCAGAAAATTAGGGAAATACATATAGTAAAATCCGCCACATCATTTGTACATATTGGCCGTGTAGGCCCAGACAATTTTTCTTTTCTTTGGTACCTGTTAGAAACAAGTAGGTAGCACAAAAACAATGGTTTTCTTAACCCCTAAACCTAGGTCTAATTAGTTAATTAATTTTCTCGACTTTCCATGTTTTTGGAAATGGAATGGAATGGCCATCAAGGCCACAATTTTGAGCTTGATCTTGGTGTTGCACTACATATTATGAACTGTATGCGTAGGTTTTTTCGAGACTTGCTTCGTCAAGTCGGGGCTAGATTGTTGTTTGAGCAGAACTATTGTTGTTTTGCCGTAGCGATATCTCGCGCGGGACAAGGTGTCTCGCACGAGACACGCTACTCCAGGCAGAATCCTCTTCCTTCTTCGAACAAGATTTTGTCAGTTTTCCCTATAAAATCCCCCTGTAGTCCGGCCAGATAACTCATTCTAGCCTTTCAAACTCTAGGGATATTCTGTTAGGGTGAAACTCTTGTCTTCTTCTCCAACCCTACGATCCATGGCTTCCAAGGAGATTGCCCCAACGTCCATGATTGTCGATGATTTTTCTCTGTCGTCTGAAGTGATTGAATCTTTCAAGCAAGCATCAAGAGATTTTGTGAGGTCGTTCCGCAAACGATCTCGCAATAGGTTTATAGCCGACTTCGGATTTAGAATCCTTTTTACCTTGAAGAACCTCCAACCGGATTGGAATCTCTTGCAGGGTGCTGCTCAATTTTGGGATCCCTCTATTCATCTCTTCAATTTTTCTTTGAATGAGATGGCGCCTACTGTGGAGGAATTTGCCATTATCTTGGATATCCCTTTGACTGGTGAGATTTCTGTTCTTAAGTACCATAGGAATCATTCGGAGGCTTTGAATGAATTGCTAGGGATCCCCCTTGATACTTGCTATGAGTTGGTTCACCGCAAATGGGTTGATTGCTCTTCTTTTCCAGAACGCTTCAGCGGGGATTCAGATGATGACGCCTTTCATGTCTACAAACGGAACTTTTTGGCCTTTCTCTTTTCGGAGATGTTTTGTTTACATGCAGGGATGGCTTGGTTGACTCCCAACTAGTGGAAATTGTTCTGCAGGCTAGAAAACGTTCTAGGAACATTATTCCGCTAATCTTGGGTGAAACCCTGCATGGTCTTGATGAGCTGCATAGGACCGGTGCCATGACTCAAGGGAGTCCTCTTCTGTTGACTATTTGGCTAAGGGAGCATCTCAAGCTGGTAGGCCCCCCATTGGAATATTCCCCATTCACATATCATACGCGAAGATTACTGATCAAGGATCTCTCGGTGGATGAGTGGGCTGAGTTGATTGCGAAAACTGAAACTGCTGATATTCTTTGGTGCCCGCCTTATTGGAGGTTGAACAAGTATGTTTCCAATACCAAGGGTTTTGATAGGGTTGTTCTTTCGGGTTTACGAGACTCCTCCTTCTATTTTCCCAAACGGGTGCTCCGTCAGTTTGGTCAGTCGCAGGACACTTATCTTTTTGAAGGAGCTTCTCGTGAAGTGTCCTATATTGGAGTAGAGTTCGCGCAAGTGCTAGCTCAAGCATGGGGCGAAGGAAATAGTCGGGACCGCTGGTCGAACCTTTGGACTTTTAATTCAAGTATCTTCTTATCCGACAAGTATTTGGATTGGTTTCTTCATACCGGCCACCCTAGTGTGGAGAAGATTGATGATCTTCGGCTTTCACTGCTAGGGGATTCTTTTGTGGCTAGCAGTATTTTGCGAAGGAGCGAGGCTCAATCTGATCCTGCTAATGTACGAACCGATCTGACCCAGGATTTTCTTTATGGGGATTGGTACGAGAGGCGAGGCAAAGGGATGCCTAGAAAGACGCAAGCTTTAGATAGGCCCAATTTCTTCAAGAGGCTTTCGGAGTCTGTCTTTGATCGTCTTGAGGGATGCTCTGCTTTGAGAGGCTCAAAGCGCAAGAAGGATCGCGAAGACGGTGGTGACCATGTCCGCCGGCCTATCAAGTCAATGAAAGGCTAGATCTTAAGGAGTACCAAGAGATTGCTCTGATAGGTCAATAGTTTTTATTTTATTAGTATTTTTTTTCAAGGTTATTAGCTTAGCAAATTAGTCGTTGTGGTTAGGATTTCCCTTTTGCCGCTAATAAAAATGCATTCAATTAATTAGAGGGACAAAATTAGATTTATTTATTTGATTAGACCGAACCCGAAGGCTGCCTACGTTCCTCTTTTACAGCAATTAAATAAGAGGCTCAGGTCTAACGTAGTTCATTTTTTAGAGAAAAAGGACAAAATACTGCTTCAGGCCGAAGGGTAATCTCGCGCGAGACAAGGGCCCTTTTTTTTTTTTTTTATGCGCACCCTTTCTTTTGCCTAGACTGCCCCTTCGGGTTTTCACTCTAGCGGGCTTCTTTTCTTGTGCAAGCTCTAATTTTTGCCTAGGCCGTCCTTTTCGGGATTTTCAACCTAGCGAGCGATTTCTTTTTAGGAGGCCAAGTCACGCGAAGTATTTCTTGAGCTTGTCCATGTTGACCGGCTTCGGTAGTTGATCTCCGTCTAAGTCCACCAGCTGAAGGGCTCCCCAGAGAATATCTTCTTCACAATGTAGGGTCATATCCATCTTAGTCCCCACTTGCCTAATGGGTTGAAAGGTCCAGAACGATGCTCACGGAGAACCAGGTCACCTACTCTGATGTTCCTTGTCTTGACCTTTTTGTTGAAAGCTCTTGCCATTCTCCTTTGGTAAGCTTGGGTGTGCTCGGCTGCCTTTAGTCTTCTTTCATCTAGTAGGGCTAACTCCTCGTATCTGCTTTCTAGCCAGTCGACTTCGTTCACTTGGTTTTCTAGGAGAACCCGCAGTGATGGTATTTCCAATTCTATCGGCAAGACAGCTTCCATTCCGAATGTGAGGGCGTAGGGAGTCTCTCCTGTAGCTGTTCGGACTGAAGTGCGGTATCCCCACAGTGCAAAAGGTAACTTGACAGGCCAGTCTTTTCCAGTGCCTGCCATTTTTCCGATGATGGTTTCGATTGTCTTGTTTGCGGCTTCAACTGCTCCATTCGTTTGAGGCCTATAAGGAGATGACTTGTGCCTTGTGATTTTGTACTCGATTAGGAGGCGATCGGTTTCCTTCTCGAAGTATGACCCATTATCGGATATCATTTCTTGCGGAACCCCATATCGGCATATGATGTTGTGCTTGATGAATTCTGCAACCTTTCTGGCATTCAGAACTTTGTAGGAGGCGACCTCGACCCATTTAGTGAAATAGTCGGTGGCTACTAGAACGAAGCAGTGTCTGTTAGCTCCTGCGAGTGTGACCTTTCCAATCACTTCTATCCCCCATGTAGAAAACGGCCAAGGAGAAGTCATAGGGTACAACAAGGAAGGCGGTGCGTGCTGAAGGTTGGCGTGTATCTGACACTTGTGGCACTTCTTGACCATTTTGGTACAGTTGGCTTCCATGGTTAGCCAAAAGTACCCTTGTCTGATGATCTTTTTGGCAAGCATGTTTCCGCTCATGTGGGTTCCACATATGCCTTGATGGACATGGTCCATTATTTCTCGGGCCTCTTCCTCGGTGGCACAAAGGAGGTTTCCTTGGGAATGTTTCTTGAATAGGCGGCCAGCAGTGATGACGTAATTAGCGGCCAACCTCTTAAGGGCGATCTGAGTCTTTTGGTCTGTCTCAGGTGGGATGGTTCCATTTAGGATGAAATGCCAAATATCATGGTACCATGGTTTCTCTTCGGAGTTCTCAACAATGATACATTCAGATAACCATTTGTCTTTGCAGTCATGGAGATCTATAGCGGCGCAGTAGGCAGGAGTTGCACGCCGTGTTATTTTGAAAGGTTTGACTGCCTTCCCTTTAGGAATTTCAACCCAAGGAAGCGAGCGTGGCCAATACGTCAGCAAACCGATTTTTGTCTCTAGGGAGATAGTGGAATGAGAGATCCTGAAACTCTTGTGCCAACTCTTGGAGGTGGGTACTGTATCTTTGAAGGGTTGGATCTTGGACCCTCCACTTTTTCAGTGTCTGATTGATGATTAACTGGGAATCCCCAAATACTTTGAGTTCAGTCACGTTGCGCTCTAAGGCTGCCTCAAGCCCCGCTATGAAAGCTTCGTATTCTGCGGTGTTGTTGGTAGCGTCAAAGTCAAGACGTATTATTAGTGGAGTATAGATGTCATCAGGGTCTACTAACAACATTCCAATGCCGAACCCTCTCTTGTTGGCCGCGTCATCGAAAAATAATTGCCACTTATTTTCTTCTTTTATACTCATGATGTCTTCATCAGGGAATCGTGGGTCTTCCCCCTTCACTTCGTCGCAAGGAAATTCGGCCAACTGATCTGCGAATACACTCCCCCTGACGGATTTTTGAGTGACGTAAGTGATATCATATCCCGCGAGCATGAAGTACCATTTGGCCAGTCTCGAGGACAAATTTGATTTGTCTAGGATGTATTTCAACGGATCCATCCTTGAAATGAGGCGAACCGGGAAGGCTTCCATATAGTGCTTTAGCCTTCGTGATATCCAAACGAGAGCGGCGCAGGACTTGTCGAGTGGAGAGTAGTTGATTTCGCTGCCTTGGAATCTGCGGCTGATGAAATAGATGGCATTCTCTGTGTGTGAGGTAGGCTATTCTTGAGCGAGCATAGCCCCTAGCGCATTGTCGGTAACCGTGAGGTATAGCTTTAGGGGCTTTTCCTTGTGCGGCGGAACCAGGATAGGTGGGGAGGTTAAGTAATGCTTAACTTCCTTGAATGCTTCTTGACATTCTTCGGTCCACTCTTGAGGTGCATTTTTCTTGAGTAGCTTGAAGATGGGATCGCACATTGTAGTCAGTTGATTGATGAATCGACTGATATATTGAAGTCTGCCCATGAATCCCTTTACTTCTTTCTGTGTTCTGGGTGGAGGCATGTCAATGATAGCCCTTATCTTAGCGGGGTCTGCCTCTATGCCACGCTCTTTGACCATGTACCCTAAGACTTTCCCTTTGACCACTCCGAATGAGCATTTGGCAGGGTTGAGTCTCATCTTGTGTTGTCTCAGTCGATTGAAGAATTTTCTGAGATCTCTGAAGTGCTGACCATCCGTCCCTTTTGAGTGAACAATCATGTCGTCCACGTATACCTCTATTTATTTGTGGATCATGTCATGGAATAGTGTAGTGACTGCCCTTTGGTAGGTAGCCCCAGCGTTCTTGAGACCAAACGGCATGACCGTGTAGCAGAACGTTCCCCAAGGTATGGTGAATGCTATTTTGTGCTGATCATCCTCTGCCATGAGGATTTGGTTATACCCTGCGAAACCGTCGACAAATGAGCAGACTTCGTATGCAGTTGTGGCGTCGACCAACATGTCTATGTTTGGTAGCGGGAAGTCATCTTTAGGGGATGCCTTATTTAAGTCTCTGAAATCGACACAGACTCGTATCTTCCCATTTGACTTGGCTACCTGTACCGTGTTTGCTAGCCATTCCGGATACTCGATCACTTTGATAAACCCTACTTTCAAGAGTTTCATGATTTCTTCTTTCACTTGCATTGACCATTCCGGCTTGATTCTGCGTAGTTTCTGTTTGACTGGCTTGGCATTGGGTAGCTGCGGTATCTTGTGCTCCACAATTGACTGATTCAACCCGGGCATATCTTTGTAGGACCAAGCGAAGACGTCGACATATTCTCTGAGGAGCTGCGTCAAGGTTTCTCTGTCTTCCCCCTTGAAGAAGCTGCCGATCTTTGTTTCTCTGGGGTCTTCCGTTGTCCCAAGATTAACCGTTTGCATTTCCTCGTCGTCAACAGGGCCATTCTTTCCACAACAACCTACTTGCTAAGCTAATTCTTTTAAGATTTGTTCATTTTCTTGATCTATCTCATCGTATGATTCATTATTAATGTGTTCGTTATATTGATTATTATTAGTTAATTCATCATTCACGATGTTAGCAATCTCAGGGTACTCGGAAAGATCAAAGTTTCCATTAAGGAAGTAAGGGAATACATGTTCAGCCACCGCCTCGATTTCCTCTTAAGTGAGTTCATCGGAGGTGGAGCCTGCTTCTAATGTGAAAGTTACAGGGCCTATCTTCCTGCGGGGATGGGGAGTGCAACCAAGCTCCTTGATCACGAAGTCTTCATCAACAACTGGTCCTCCGGTGACGTGCCAGTTTAGAATTGGCTCATCACATTTCTGTATTAGTCTTGTGTAATCAATAGTTGGAGCGTCCCCCTTGGAGATTGCATGGATCTGGCTGTCTTCTAACCGGTACAGGTCTTCGAACTGTCGCAGCATGTCTTCTCCCAACACAAAGTCCCATTCGCTTGTCATTTCTGCCTTCGTGCCCCATAAATCATTAGGGATTAGTGAGACGGGCCCTGTTTCATCTGGTGAAGCATCGCAGTCGCTGAAGATTTCAAAACCCAGTTGGCGCTTTCCTTTATCATCAGTCCATGGTTCTGAAAAGATAAAGTAGGGAGTACTTTTCCCTTCCCGGACGAAGTAGCCATTGAGTATCTTTCGATATGGCTCGAGGTTGTAATTCTTGGCCATTGGGTCTTTGTGGCCTTTGTATGCGGTTCCTTCCCACTTGATTTGAGTGAAGTCCCACTCTTCTTCGTCATCCCCATCGTGGATGGAAATGATGTATCCTAGGCCATGCATTGTGTGAGGTGGGGGAACCGGTGGTGGTTTCGTTATCCCTTGTAAGTGCTTTCCAAGCCCCAATCCAGGAAAGTATCCTTTTGCTTGCATCATTTTCCAGACAGGAAGGTTTCCAGAAAACCAAGATGCTTTGGAGTAATCGTTTTCGTTGCAAGTTTCTATGACATTCACAGTGCTTTCTTTCTCGATCTCAAAGAAGTAATCAGAATTGAAAAGGAAAATACTGACTAACTATTATTGAAAAGCAAACTTGATACTCTTGCCCACAAATGGGGATTTTAGGCAAGTAGTATCCAAACTAAACTAGAATACTAACCGTTTCTTTTGCAAATAAAAGTAAATAACTGAAAAAGGAAAAAAGAGGCCTTCATTTATTAATCCAACCAAGGGCACCTCCGCTAGGAGCAAGTTTGATGGTGTCGTTGTCGACTAGGTCTTGGACTGCATTCTTCAGGTTGAAACAATCATTGGTGTGATGGCCATGGCATTGATGGTAGTAGCAATAGAGGTGTGGAGATCGACCTTCCCTCTTAGGTTGGTAGCCCTCCATTGGTTTCATCACTCCATCCTTGTGAAGACTTCTGAAGATGTGTCCGAGAGTGATCCCTCCAAAGTTGGTGAAAATCCTTCCCTTCCTTCGCTTGGCCATTTGATTGTGAAGGTCTCGAATATGGTTCTCGTAGTGTTGCACAAAGACGAGGTGGCGAGACTGATATTCTTCTTCCATTTTCTCTTTGAGGTCACGGTAGAGAGTATTGAGGAAATACTTGACTCTTTCATCAATGTCATCTTCAATGTGGGCTTCGAGGGCGCTACACTTTTGGGACATGGTCTCGAGTTCGCTCTTGACTTCCTCGAGCTCTTCAATCAGTAACTTTGTCTTTTCAGCTTGGATGGACTCTTCCATGTGATGCCACGAGTCATTGTCGTTAATTTGCTGCAAGGCTTTGGCAAGTTGAGTTTTGAAGTCACTTAGCTCCTCTTGTACAGATGATCATCCACTGTCGGAGTCACTTTTCATCTTCCGGAAATCCCTAGCAATGCGGATGGAAGGTAAATCAAAGGCTTCCCTCCAACCCTCAACATGCTCCATTTCAGCGACAAGAGACTTGGTCATCTTTCGCAAATCTTCCTCTTTGAGATCTCTCTTAGTGACGAAGTACTTTTCCGTAGACATTGTGTTGGGAGTATTGAAGTTGAGTAGCTTCGGAAAACTGACAGAAGAGATGCAGAGACGATATCAGGATCAAATCTAGCCCCAACGAGTCGGAAGCAGGCTTAAATGGCTCAGGCTTAGTTTCAGCAAACAGAGGCATTATCCCGCGCGAGATATGTAGTCCCGCGCGAGATAATCACACGGAAAGTCGATTTTTATTAGACCTAAATTTTGGGTCGGAACGGAAAATCCGTTTTGAGAGGTTTCTAAGGCCTTTATCAGAACGTAACGACTAAGCAATCAATCCGATTTTTGTAAAACAAAGTCATGTAAGATCGTTTTTCGAAGGATTATATGTATATATATTTTTTCAAAGGGACATCCGAAAGGGTCATTCCGAAGTGACTTTTTCCGAAGGGACTGTTTCCGAAGGGACTTTTCCGAGTCCTTCTTTATTGTCAATTTTACATGGCTTTATTTTGGTCAAAAACAAGAAAAGATCACCGAGTCAAAACCGACCTGTCACGGAGTGATCCTAAAAAGACAATCTACATGAGAATGTGGCGATGCAGGGCTGGAAGGCTAGGCTCCCCGCGATATGACAATCTAAGTGGATTGAATATGCGGAATGGGATGGTCCAACTTCGGAGAGACCGGCGACTAGGTGGTTACCGTCATCCGTCCTTAGTGTGGGTCCCGGGTTTATAGAGGGTATGCAGTGCAATGACAGATATATCATGAGTGCGCGTGTGTGATAGTTAATCTAGGTGATAGATAAAAATAGAGATTTTTTTTTGAAAATCAAAAGGAAAACAGATAGTGGCCGCACCAAGTGGTTGCCTACATTTCTCCCAATTTAGGAAGACTCAGGCCGTCGTAGTTCCACATAAAGAGAGAGAAAGAGAGATAAATAAATTAATTTACAACTCCCGAATCCCCAATGGACCGGACTTTAATTAAATAAAACCAATCACACGCAGTTTATAAATAATAATCAATTATTTAAATGAAATAAAGATTCGAGTTTTACATCTTAAGGGAGGCCTTAAGATGCGGGAACTCTGCAGATAATGAATTCTGGGATCCCCCTTGCGTGTTCGGCTCTCATCTTGGACTATGAGATGAACGGGAGAAACCAGAAAACAACCAGATTGCCGAGGCGATATCTCGCGCGAGATAGGATATCTCGTGCGAGATATGCCTCATCTGAGAGCAGAAAATCGAATTTACAATAATTTTCTTTGAAAACCTCTCTTTTAATTTTGACGTGAGTTTAAGCCTCTTAATTTCAAGTCCCCAGCGGAGTCGCCACTGTGAGCGTTGTGATTAATTTCGAGTCGCCACCTATATTATTCGTTTGGAAAACATAGAAAACCCATTTTTTGAAAGAGATTGGGTTCGGGACTTAGGTTATGGAATGGGTAGGTCAAGGAGCATCCATTCCACCCAATCCGGAGATCGGTCTTGCTAAAGAAAAGAGAGGTTTTCAGAGAAAAGAAGACGATTTCAAATATAACAAATAAAGATCCATTTAACGGGGTTAAACGGAATGTAGGATCGATTGCTTCGAGACCGTCCCCATGATTTGGAGAGGCTCTAGGCCGATCCTAGATTCAATAGATTTATACCACTCTAATAATCAATTAGAAAGGGATTTAGGGGGTTACCTTGCGTGAGGTGATTTGGGCAGAGTTTCGACTCAAGTTTAGAATCGAATCTTGATACGGACAGAGCTTTGCCTCAGTCCTTGACTTGGATTTTGATGTTTGTTTATCAACAAGGTTGACAAACAAACTTTGAGGTGATTTTTAGGGTGATTTTGTAGGAACCTTTCAGGGAAAGAAACCAACAAAATATGTGTGTGTTGTGAAAATTCGTCGTCTCTTGATCCTTGGAAGTCACCAATTATTTATAGGGGTTGGAGAAGTGTTGAAGATGAGATCAAACACTTCAAGAAGCTTCCAGACTCCAAACTCTATTGGTTGGCCGGATGGATGAAGTTTTATCCCGAAAAGAGGTTGAAATCGACGAGGAAACTGTCATCTGCATGCTGCAGAGGGACGATATCTCACGCGAGACACGCAATTCCGCGTGAGATATTGTTTCTGTTGGACAATTCTGTCCTTTCCTCGTTATCTCGTATGCAGTTTAGTCCCAAACTAACGATGGTTAGTCAAAACTTAACGAAACATGACGAAATGGTGGATTTCTACTTCTTGACTCAAGGCGAGACTTAGAGTGGTATAAATATGATCCGATGTGTTCAGAATGGGGTGTCTACAGATAGTGATATAGCTTTCTTAACATTTTCAAACATTTGGATCACCATTTCAGCTTTCTTAAACATCTCTTCTTGTTCCATTGGAGAAATCTCATTGACCCTTTTTGAAACACTTGGTGTAGATACAATTTTTAAAGGTGTTTCGTTTTTGGAAGGAAAGATAGGGCGTGAAAATGAGTCGTTACCAATCTTGTAACTAAGAGTGAGTTCAAAGTTGCTATAGTCATCACTAGCAGCCACAATCTTGGTTCTCCTAGGGACAGCCTGTAAGTACCCCAATCTGGATCACTATCTTCCGAACACACGGGAAACACTACAGACTCACACAAATGCATTCTCGAACACCCGTAACCCTCAAAATCCCAAAAACCACCAACCAAACCAAGGGGGGGCATTCTGGGATTAAAATGTACAAAAGGACTTTTAAAGAATTTTGTAAAATATGAAATTGGCTGCTTGGGTCGTTCGACACAACTAGCCAACAGGGATCACCGCCTCATATCTGTTTGGAAACATCCGGTTTAAATTGAATAACGGAGTCGCCATGCCATTTTGATTTCCTCAAAACTTTGAAAAAAAGGATTTGGGTCCGGAGGTTAAGTTACCCCTTGGGAAGAACGGGTCATCGTTCACCCAAGGAGCCTTGCCGAAGCAAGTCTTCCAAGATCCGATTTTTCATGCTTGCCTTAGTGTTTTCGTGTGTGGGAGGTGTTTTTTGGAAAGGAGGGAATGTGCCAAGGTATCTTCCGGACGTATAAACCATGAGTTGGTTATCGCTCGGGATTCCTTGGATTTTTGATATGTTAGGGACTTTGGTCCCGTTCTCATCTTGGACTTATGATCATCATGATGAGACCTTGGGTCACATGTGATCGGAATAGGGACACCTTTTTTTAGTCCAAGGATGAGACTCTTTAGAAAGGAATGACCTTTTCCCATCAATCCTACATCTTGAGACGATTTGAGCTTTGTCGGGACATTTATGCTCGTCTCAAGTGATGATCGGAGATGTGGGGCTCAATTTTATCCTTTTCTAAAGGAGAATCCGTCTATGGCATCTTTAAGTGGAGGAAATGATGTAAAGATAGGACCTTTACACCATTATACTCCAAGAGATGCTCCAAGTACCAAAGGGGACTAGGGGAGGGGTATAAAGATTGGATTTTTATACTCATCCTATGCCTTTTTGTGCCTTATGAAGGTCACTAGGCAATCCTTGGAGAGAGATCCAACCATGAGGGACATGGGGAATGCATTTTAAGCTAAAGATGACATTTTTATGCTAACATATGTAATGAACATGATGCAAGCTAAGACTAGGAATGAAAAGGAAGGACCTTTATGGCTTCCTATGTCCTTTATGAACCTTTTAGGTGGACAATCCTTGGAAGCAAGGTCTATGGGAAGGGGGGAATAACATGCATGCATAAAAATGGCATTTTTATATGCAAAGGTGACATTTTATATGTAAAGATGCTATTTTTAGATGTAAGATGACATTTTCACAACACCATGCGAGAGATCCACCCTAGAACAAGCCTTTTGAGGTCTTATTGTTCATCCTTGGGTTGGATCTTCCATGGATCCTATGTGATAAAGGGGAATGGGGGTATATATGATCTACATGCCTAAAGATGTGATCTTTAATGACAATATATCAAATACCAAGCAAATAAATAACAATATATAAAGCAAGAAGCAATATATCAAGTAATGACAAGTATATTTTAGGGAAAAGAGGAGGAGAGGTTACCAATGTTGGTGTTCCTCTATCTCCTTGAAGTTTTTCTAGGAAAGGACCAACTTTTGAAGGGTTTTGAAGGGGAGGGAGGTGGTTTTGGTTGCTCTCAGCTCTCTGGAATTTCGTGGTGGTATTTTGGCAGAGTAACAATGCTAAAAACTCTCTTTCAAAATGAATAGAGGAGGCCTCTATTTATAGGCACTCTGGTGATGGCTAATGAAGCCGTGCGGCTGTAACCCCAAGTCTAATGAGGTCGTGCGGTCTTATCCCTTAATGACTCAGCTTATTTCTAGAACCATGCAAGGTGGCATTCTAGAAGGTCTTTTCCAGCGAAGGACTACGTGGAATTTTAATTCCTAGCAAGTCCTTCACCCCTCGGAAGGTTTGGAAAAGTTCCCAAATTGCCCCTGAACTTTAGGAAAGTCCGGGGAATTGCCGGAAAACTTAACCGAAAGGCATGAGCCAGATTTGGGTACTTACAGAAGCCCCTCGGCAACATCACTTGCAGGACGAGTGGGGTTGTCGATAGAAAAGGATCCAATCTGGCGAATGCCGATACGGATTGGGTGACCAAGGAGGTCGAGTGGCTGAACCTTTGGAAGGCTACCTACGTATCCCGGAGGAATCAAGCCAGACCGTAGTTTGGAATGGATCCGCTGGGGAAAGGGGTGTCATATGTGACGAATTGGCTGAACCTAAAGTAGGCTACCTACGTATCCCGGAGGAATCAAGCCAGGTCGTAGTTCGAAATAAGATCCGCTGGGGAATGGCGAAGAGAAACTGGTCTCTTACTGGAGAAATAGAAGGGAAAGTGACCTAGGAGGTCAAGTAACTGAAAAGGGTGACCAATGTGGTCGGATGGCTGGACCTTTATGAAAGGCTACCTACGTATCCCGGAGGAATCAAGCCTTGGTCATAGTTCAAGTCTCACTAGATAGTTAGGAACATGTCTAGGATCCTTGAGATTTTGACGATTAATGGAGGAGTCACCTGATTTGTCAATTAATGGAGGTTGTCACCTGATTTGACAATTAATGGAGGTTATCACCTGGTTGACAATTAATGGAGGTTGTCACCTGAGGAAACTAAATCTTACGTCGCTATCAAGGAGATAGAGGTAGCTACATTTTGGAAAACTTGAGCGTACTTCACAATCGAGGAGATAGAGGTAGCTAAAGTTTGGAAAACTTGAGCGTACTTCACAATCGAGGAGATAGAGGTAGCTAAAGTTGGAAAAACATGAGCGTACTTCACTATCGAGGAGATAGAGGTAGCTGGTAGCTAAAGTTGGAAAACTTGAGCGTACTTCACTATCTGTGAGATAGAGGTAGCTTAAGTTTGGAATACTTGAGCGTACTTCACTATCTATGAGATAGAGGTAGTTAAAGTTTGGAGAAACTGAAGCATACTTCACTATCTCTTTTGAACCAGAGATAGAGGTAGCTTAAGTTGGAAAAACTTGAGAGTACTTCACAATCTCTTCCGAATCAGAGATAGAGGTAGCTTAAGTTGGAAAAACTTGAGCGTACTTCACAATCTCTTTCGAATCAGAGATAGAGGTAGCTTAAGTTTGGGAAAACTTGAGCGTACTTCACAATCTCTTTTGAATCAGAGATAGAGGTAGCTGAAGTTTGAAAAAACTTGAGCGTACTTCACAATCTCTTTTGAATCAAAGATAGAGGTAGCTGATGTTTGGGAAAACTTGAGCGTACTTCACAATCTCTTTCGAATCAGAGATAGAGGTAGCTGAAGTTTGGAAAAACTTGAGCGTACTTCACAATCTCTTTCGAATCAGAGATAGAGGTAGCTGATGTTTAGAAAAACTTGAGCGTACTTCACAATCTCTTTCGAATCAGAGATAGAGGTAGCAGAAGTTTGAAAAACTAAAGCGTACTTCACTATCTCTTTCGAATCAGAGATAGAGGTAGCTAAAGTTTGGAAAACTTAAGCGTACTTCACTATCTCTTTCGAATCAGAGATAGAGGTAGCAAAATTTGGAAAAACTAAAGTGTACTTCACTATCTCTTTCGAATCAGAGATAGAGGTAGCTAAAGTTGAATCTTGACAATTCGGAGGCTGTCTCCTTATTTGATTTAATTCTAACAGAGATAACGAAATTTTTTTTTGGGAGAAATTTATATGATTTGGGAAATTTATACGGTCTTCCAGACCGGGTAATTTAAAGCCTTCCGGGCTATGAAAAATGATATTGGGAAATTTATACGGTCTTTCGGACCGGGTAATTTATAGCCTTCCGGGCTTCGGACAATGATTTTGGGAAATTTATACGGTCTTCCGGACCGGGTAATTTATAGCCTTCCGGGCTTCGGACAATGATATTGGGAAATTTATACGGTCTTTCGGACCGGATAATTTATAGCTTTCCGGGCTTCGGACAATGATTTTGGGAAATTTATACGGTCTTCCGGACCGGGTAATTTATAGCCTTCCGGGCTTCGGACAATGATATTGGGAAATTTATACGGTCTTCTAGACCGGGTAATTTATAGCTTTCCGGGCTTCGGACAATGATTTTGGGAAATTTATACGGTCTTCCGGACCGGGTAATTTATAGCCTTCCGGGCTTCGGACAATGATATTGGGAAATTTATACGGTCTTCTAGACCGGGTAATTTATAGCCTTCCGGGCTTCGAAAAATGGGTTGGCAAAAAATGTTATTCCATTTGGAGATAACGAAAAATTTCCCGGAGGAGACTTTATCCCATTCGGTGATAACGGAGATCGCGAGAGATAGCGAAATGTTATTCCTATATGAAAGGCTACCTACGTATCCCGGAGGAATCAAGCCTTGGTCGTAGTTCAAGTCTCACTAGATAGTTAGGAACATGTCTAGGATCCTTGAGATTTTGACGATTAATGGAGGAGTCACCTGATTTGACAATTAATGGAGGTTGTCACCTGATTTGATAATTAATGGAGGTTATCACCTGGTTGACAATTAATGGAGGTTGTCACCTGAGGAAATTAAATCTTACGTCGCTATCGAGGAGATAGAGGTAGCTAAAGTTTGGAGAAACTGAAGCATACTTCACTATCTCTTTCGAACCAGAGATAGAGGTAGCTTAAGTTGGAAAAACTTGAGAGTACTTCACAATCTATTCCGAATCAGAGATAGAGGTAGCTTAAGTTGGAAATACTTGAGCGTACTTCACAATCTCTTTCGAATCAGAGATAGAGGTAGCTTAAGTTGGAAAAACTTGAGCGTACTTCACAATCTCTTTCGAATCAGAGATAGAGGTAGCTTAAGTTTGGGAAAACTTGAGCGTACTTTATAATGTCTTTTGAATCAGAGATAGAGGTAGCTGAAGTTTGGAAAAACTTGAGCGTACTTCACAATCTCTTTTGAATCAAAGATAAAGGTAGCTGATGTTTGGGAAAACTTGAGCGTACTTCACAATCTCTTTCGAATCAGAGATAGAGGTAGCTGAAGTTTGGAAAAACTTGAGCGTACTTCACAATCTCTTTCGAATCAGAGATAGAGGTAGCTGATGTTTAGAAAAACTTGAGCGTACTTCACAATCTCTTTCGAATCAGAGATAGAGGTAGCAGAAGTTTGAAAAACTAAAGCATACTTCACTATCTCTTTCGAATCAGAGATAGAGGTAGCTAAAGTTTGGAAAATTTAAGTGTACTTCACTATCTCTTTCCAATCAGAGATAGAGGTAGCAAAAGTTGGAAAAACTAAAGTGTACTTCACTATCTCTTTCGAATCAGAGATAGAGGTAGCTAAAGTTGAATCTTGACAATTCGGAGGCTGTCTCCTTATTTGATTTAATTCTAACAGAGATAACAAAATTTTTTTTTGGGAGAAATTTATATGATTTGGGAAATTTATACGGTCTTCCAGACCGGGTAATTTAAATCCTTCCGGGCTATGGAAAATGATATTGGGAAATTTATACGGTCTTTCGGACCGGGTAATTTATAGCCTTCCGGGCTTCGGACAATGATTTGGGAAATTTATACGGTCTTCCGAACCGGGTAATTTATAGCCTTCCGGGCTTCGGACAATGATATTGGGAAATTTATACGGTCTTCCGGACCGGGTAATTTATAGCTTTCCGGGCTTCGGACAATGATTTTGGGAAATTTATACGGTCTTCCGGACCGGGTAATTTATAGCCTTCCGGGCTTCGGACAATGATATTGGGAAATTTATACGGTCTTCTGGACCGGGTAATTTATAGCCTTCCGGGCTTCAAACAATGGGTTGGCAAAAAACGTTATTCCATTTGGAGATAACGAAAAATTTCCCGAAGGAGACGTTATCCCATTCGGTGATAACGGAGATCGCGAGAGATAGCGAAATGTGATTCCTTCATTCGGGAATAACGGAGAACGCGAGAGATAGCGAAATGTTTTTCCTTCCTTCGGGAATAACGGAGATCGCGAGAGATAGGGAAATGTTATTCCTTCATTCGGGAATAACGGAGATCGAAAGAGATATCGAAATGTTATTCCTTCATTTGGGAATAACGGAGATCGCGAGAGAGGTCGAAATGTTATTCCTTCCTTCGGGAATAACGGAGATCGAAAGAGAGGTCGAAATGTTATTCCTTCCTTCGGGAATAACGGAGATCAAAAGAGATATCGAAATGTTATTCCTTCATTCGGGAATAACGGAGATCAAAAAAGGTCAAAATGTTATTTCTTCCTTCAGAAATAATGGAGATCGAAAGAGATATCGAAATGTTATTCCTTCATTCGGGAATAACAGAGATCGCGAGAGAGGTCGAAATGTTATTCCTTCCTTCGGGAATAACGGAGATCGAAAGGTCGAAATGTTATTCCTTCCTTCGGGAATAACGGAGATCGCGAGAGAGGTCGAAATGTTATTCCTTCCTTCGGGAATAACGGAGATCGAAAAAGATATCGAAATGTTATTCCTTCATTCGGGAATAATGGAGATCGAAAAAGGTCAAAATGTTATTGCCTTCTGGCAATAACTGAGATTTTTAACAAGAAACGTTATCCCATTTGGCGATAACGGAAGGTTTCCTGGAGGAGACGTTATTCCATTTGGTGATAACGGAGGATTTCTCGGAGGAAACGTTATCCCATTTGGCAATAACGGAGGATTTTTAGGAGACAACGTTATATCCATTTGGATGTAACGGGAAAACTTGGGAGAAAGCATTATTCCATTTGGAGATAACGAGAATATTTTGGGCAAAAGTATTTCCTATTTTGATTTGGTAATCAATTAAGTTTATTTTTCTTTGTGCATGTCACATGAGCCACGTGCTGACTCTTTTGCGGGAAGGAAATGTGAGAGGATTTTTATGAAATAATGTGTTTGGATGTATGTGTTTGGGAACTATTTGAGACAGGTTTCGAGCAGGTGGGGTCGTATCCCTTGGGTGCGGAATGAGCTGCTGCTATTGCTGAGACGTTGTCAATGTGGACCAAAATTCCCTCTTGGGCTGAGATTGGGTTTAAACCTCGGGTCTTGATTAATGTTCCTTTTCACACTCTGACACTTGAAGCTGATGCTGACAGACTTTTAGAACCAAAGACTAAAGTAGATGTCAAAGTGACCAAACCTCTCTTCTGAGGATGGATGCGACTTATCGAAGCCCCGGTCTGAGTGAAAAATTCTGCAAAGCCTCGGGTTCTATTAAAGCGAGGAAAGATCCTTTCATTGGTAAAGCCCTGGCTTGAAGAGATGACTCGGTAGAGCTCCGACTGATGGTCTGATCCAAGATAACAGCGAAACACTAAACTGACTGGTCATTCAAAGAGAGAGACATATTTGAAACGACCTCAAGGAATCCATGAACGAAAACTTCTCCAAATGACTTGCGAAGCTCCCGGCTTGACAAAGTATCGTGGGGAAGGCCCGAATGAATTGATTATAAAACCAAACTCGTTGGTTGACCATGACTGATCTCAAAATGCACTTGATGCAGCCCCGATCCGTTGAAGCAAGCATTACACTATGAAGCGTGAAACCCATCATGGCTTCCAAAAGAGATTCTGATTCTGGTGAGTGCAAAAAAGGGGTCCTGTAGACTTGACTTCCAACGTTGGACTTAAAGTCATGATTAAGCCCCGACCCTAATTACAATCTCATTCTCGAACTTGGGCACCAAAGAATTTGCTCGGGGTAGGCTTTCAAAACATCCCTTTACTTAGCGAAGCCCCGGTTTGAAGAACTGAGTAGGCGAAGTCTAGATTTTGAAGAAGTGACTTGGCAGAGCCCCAATCTTATGACCTAGCAAAAGTCCCAATCGATTGAGTCTTTGCAAAAGTGATCCTGAGGTTGATCTGACCAAAACTGAATCCATCTAGGGACCTAGTGAAGAACCCGATGCGGACCCCAAAAATGACTAAAGAAGCCCCAGTCTAAGGAAATGGCTTGGCAAAACCCCAACCTTAAAGAGTTTCAAGGCAGCCCTAATGCGAATTGTAGCAGAAGAGGGAAGACCTATCCTTTCGTACTTACTCTTTTATTTTCTTTAGTCACTCAGTCAACTTTAAAAAAATGTAAAAGAAAAGAATTTATACATGCAGGGGCATATTTTTCGAAAGGTGGGAATAGATCCCGATTTCGTGTTATTTTGATGGCCTTATTCTACGTAGGCACGAGAACTCGCTTTGGGTTTGACTCTTTTGATAGAGTATAAGCGTAGAAAGGTTGGTAAAAGTGTATGGAAGCCCCTGCTGACAGAAAATCAGTGTTTAGCACTATTTTTCCTAAGATGTAGAAAAGGAAGACTTGTCAAGACATCTGAAAACTTGTTTTATTTACAATGATCACAAGATTGCTTAAAACCCTTTATTAATGTTCGGGTTATTCAACCACTAATCTCGATATGAACAAACATTTTGATTAATCATGAGGAGAAAGTCAACCAGTGTCGCGGATCAAGGTTGGCTGGGTGTGAAAGAAAGATTTGTGTATAAGGAGGTCATTGCTAAGACTGGGTTTTCTGGGATTTGAATATGTCTATGGGAAAGGTCATTCGATGAGACCGGATTTTTCTGGAATTTGAATATGCTTATGACCGGATCATTTCTGGTTGCCTACGTTCCCCTCATTGTGAGGAGCTCAGGTCGCCGTAGTTCGGCTTCGGCGGGACTGTGTTTGGCTTTGGGAAATGGAGTTTGTGGTTCCTTTAGTGGAAAGGCTCGGATGAGAAGGTTGGATGCTGAGGCGTGGGCCTTGGGATGATTTCTTGACCAAGTCATTTTTGGACGGCTGCTTCAATTGCTTCCTGATTTTCATCTTTTACTGGGGGAGAAATAATTGGCATATGCCTAAAGGCTTAGGAAATGTTTCTGCCTTTGCTTTGACCACTCCATTTGTCATTGACAACTTTTATTCCTTTAGCTTTGACTTTGCCTCACCTGTCAAGCTTCTGATTGGCGGTGCTGGGTCCTTGGCCTCAATTTTTTTTTATGTGCAACCCTGTTTTTTGCCTAGACTGTCCCTTTCAGGGTTTTCAGCCTAGCTGGATATTACTCTTTTTGCACTATATTTTTCTTTTACGTGCAACCCTGTTTTTTGCCTAGACAACCATTTACAAGGTTTTTAGCCTAGCTGGGTATTACTCTTTTTGCACTATTATTATTATGATTATTATTATTATTATTATTATTATATATATATATATATATATATATATATATATATATATATATATATATATATATATATATATATATATATATATATATATATATTTTTTTTTATTTTATTTTTTTAGCACATGAGAGCCAAGGTGAGCCCCTGTTTGAATTTTCTTGATGCCCTTGAGGTCTAAGGCAAGCTCCTAGATTGTTGTCGACATGGGGTCAATCTTTCAAAGCTGAGTGCCCTTTTGTTGTCCCTTGACATTGCCGCCATCGTTGACTTGGTCAAGGTGATGGTGAGGACTGTAGACACCCGATCTCGCACCCCAGACGAACCACTTTTAATTGGTCTAAACCCTTGAAATTGACTTAAAAGACTCGATTTGGCCATGCGGGAGTGCCGTTTGCCTTATCAATGCATAAATTGGTAAAACGGGGTCCAGATTCTTAATCAGGACGAAAAATTGAGTAAACGGACATATTTACAAAAATACGGACCTCGGAACCCCGGACCGAGACCCGGAATGTCAAAACCGTCCTTTACCGACCATTTTGTGCATTAAAAATCATATTATGATATTACTTGCTCATTGACGAATTTCAGATATACTGTTGCGACCGCAAAATTATTTCAAGCAACTTTGACGTTTGGCTCGCGGACAACTGAGACATCGAAGTGCGTGCATCGGAGCAGTTGCGGAGCCAAATAATGAATGATTTGCTGTTGAATCAAAGATGGGCAAACAAAAGCACAAATCAAAGCATCAATCCAATGCATGTGACTTTGCTTTTTTCCAAAATCAAGTAAACATGGGATTTTTCCCATTTTGCTTCCCAAGGATTGCCACATTAGTCCTACCTTTTCTTGTTTGACTTTCAATATCATTTCATGGTCACATGGTCAGCCTTGGTTGAAAGGACCACCCCACGTTTTACTTCCCAACTCTCTCTCTCTATTACTATCTCCTTCCTACTCATTTTAAAAAAGGATTTTGGACAACCATTTTCATACATACTCTTTTCTCTACAATCCAAACACACTCCACTCCCTCTCCACCAATTCTCTCTTACACTCCAAACAAAACACTCTCCACTCTCTCTATAAACTCTCTCAATCTCAGCCACTACACCACAATCAAACCACCTCAAACCACCACAAACAAACACTACTTCAAACACAAACACAACTTCAAACACAAACACATTCAAGTACACTCAAACACTCTCAAACAAACATAAAAAAAAAAGCCTTCCCTTGGAAGCAAAGGAAGCACACCCTCACCCACCTAAACTAGGTAAGAATCCTCTATGTAAGTAGTAAGAAATGTAAGTCTTTGCATGGTTTAGTTTGGGGTCTAGTCATTAGATGGCTAGATCCCCATTTTCTCTTGATGTAATTCATGTTTAAGGCTTGTAATCTCCATGTAAATATGTTGTAAATGCTCAAACTTCTGATCCATCTTGTATATATATGTTGCATGTTCATTTCATGTTCATCACCAAGCTTTAAATGAAGGTTTCAAGCATGCAAATGGAATTTCTTTCAAAGTGCTCACAATCTGTCCACTTCATGCTCTCTCATGATTATCTGAGTTTTGGTCCACATTTGTTCATAAATAAACACTTTATAACGTTCATAACATGTTAGAGTACTTGCATACTCAGTTTCAAGGTCTAATTCCATGTTTAAATCATGTTTTGAAGCTTGTTTCCATGATCTATGTCTGCTGTCCAGTAGATTCTGTTGCTGACCACTTTGTCTTTCCATGCAATGAACATGAAGTACACTTGATTTCTGGGTTTGAGTTATAGAACGAAATTTGTTCTTAACATGATAAGGAAAATACTCATGCCTTTTAAATAATTTTTTGACCTCAGGAAAGACCTTTTTCCATTTTTATTCAAGTGCATGCTCTCAGAATTGAAGCTGTCCTGTTTCTGACATTAGATGTCAGAGGTGTTTTGAAACCTTTAAACTTGTTTTCTAGACTTCAAACTTCCCAGGATTCATATTTGATGTGTGGTCTTCAACTTTCATGTTTTGGGTTTTCCAGGATTTGCATGTCTTCATAATGTAAATTTCGAATCAAAATGAGATGTGCTCTGTTTTCCTGTTCTGGGCAGATTTGACTTCTGTGTTCATGGCATGATTTCAGCTTCATGAATTAATCCATAAATCCTACAAATATTCATATGTGTTCTCTAACATGTTGGGAGTCAATCCCAAGTTTTGTTTCTGGATTTGGATTAGTTTTGGACAGGTACATTAACATGAGAATCTGCAGCAGTCCTTGAACCACAACATGTCTTGGCTTGGACATTCATTTATTCATGGGATTTGTCTCCCATCTTTTGTGTATAATTTGTATAGTTTGTACGTAACCCCCTCTCCCCTTTACCTGTTTTCTTTTTCTCAATGTGATTCAAACTATTTTCAAAACCAATCGTGAATCCACCCAAACTGATTCCCGGCTGCGATCAAATGAACATACCTAGATTAGGAGACTCCCGTGTACATAAACACATATTTCCTAAAGTTAGGGCATAAAAGGCATTTTGAAAAGGCAAATTAAAATCAATCTAGGACGGCGTGCATGCTAGAGACCGAAGGGGCGAGGAGGGTGCCTAACACCTTCCCTTCTCGTAACTTAGCCCCCGAACCCACTTCTTTTCAAAACAAAGGTTTTATCTTCATTTTTTCCTAAAATAAAATGGGGTGGCGACTCTTCTGATTTTCAAAACTCAAAAGGGTAACCATTATGAGAAACCGAGTGCATTCGATGCACATTAGCACGAGGGAAACTCGCCATTTTCGCACGACGACGGGATTCGTTCTCGAGCGCGGGCTCTCACAAGGACATGATTTGGGAGGCGTATAGCTTGATGAAGGCTTTTGTGAGGTAAGGGAAAGTGTATAGCTTGATGGAGGCCTTTTGTGGGGTAAGAAAAGTGTATGGGAAAGGCATTAGTTGACTTTCTCACACCGATTAATCGGAACGTTAATTATTTCGAGAGATTATTTGTTGAGCAATGCAAGTGATCATATAAAATAAAACCATTTCATTAAATGTAATGTAGGTGTGCAAATAATGTCTTAAGTCTAGCAAGAAAAGAAGAAGACTCTTTTATAGAAGATTGAAGATTAATTACAATGTCCGAGGAGGACTTGATTGAAAGAGGAAAACACTAGAACCTACGAAAGTTGACTGAGAGACTATTTTATTTCTTAATCTTGCTTAAAGATAGGTAACCCCTAGCCTAGCTACTCTTCGCTAGCCGGAGCCCGGGGAACTTGAGCTTTCCTTCGTAGATCAACCCTTGAATTTCTTTCTTCAGATTCAGGCACTTGTCTATCGTGTGACCATGATGATTGTGGTATTCACAGAACTTGGTCCTGTCAGGGTTACGTGGGTTTCTCGGCTTATAATTCTCGAGAGGTTTGAGAAGGCCATGTCTCATCAACTCGTCAAAAACTTTGCTCATGGGCATCCCGAAATCATCAACATGACATTTCTGACCCAACACTTCCTGAATCGATCTCTTACCATAGCTTTCTGATTTTGGCCCATGGAGGTTCTCGAGCTTCCCATCTTCTATCAACTTCTGGATCTCATGCCTCAAATAGCAGCAATCATCAGTGTCGTGCCCGGGGTATTGGTGGAAAAGACAATGCTTAGACTCATCCAACCGAGCGTTGGGGTTCTTGGGCTTCCAATTCTCCAGTGGCTTTATCAGCTTTTCTTTCATCATCTGTTCCAACATCTTGCTTAAAGGCATCTCCACGTTGTCATAATGAAGGGAGCGGAGTTTTCGGGAGACATTGTTGTTCTCAAGACTTGGATTTCCATTGTCCAGTTGGTTCCATTGTTGGATTTGGCTGAGGGAAGCAATGACATTCTTTCCTTTGTGAGGAACTGGTGCTGAGTTGGGTGCAGTTGCTGCTTGGTACTGGTGGCATTGGGTTTTGCACGGCAGAATCATTTCTTTGCCTGGTTCGACATCTTGGGTCGAGGGAGTACTGGCACTCATCATGAGATCAAGCTTTCCTTGCATATGTTTCACTTGCTCCATCAATATTGCCACATGGGGGTCAACGGGGACTCTCAAGTTACTGGAATTCGCAACAAGACTCTTATCAGTAGAGGGAACCACAGCCGCAGACTGGTGAAACTGACGGGTGAATTCACTAAGTCCGGTAGGTGACAACTGAATTGAGGCATCCGAATTTTCTTTTAGCCACTCATGATTGCATTCAGGTGGGTATAGGGGTACCAGAACATAGCCACATGGCTCGAACTGATTAGGTGAAGCAGGAGCATGAGCTGGCAGGTACCGCTGAAATTGAGGAACAGGTGTGATGAAGCCCAATCCGTTCTGAGGAGCTGAGGGCGATGGAGCCCTAATGGCCTGGGATGTTGGAAAGGACTGAAGTGGAGTAGTCCTTGGCAAGGGATCATATGTGGGTGGAGGAAGGTATTGGCTGTAGGATGGAGGGACTGAGATCACTGCTTCTGGAGTTTCATCTTCAATCATGACCAAAGAACCATTTGCCTCAACTGTTACATGGACTCCATGACGGCGGAGAGCACCAATAGGCATGGCCAGCTGCTCTTCATGAACCCTATGGGCATTTTCCAAAGCTAGGACTAACTCTTCCTCTCTGGTCATCGGATTACCCTTAACATTGCTATTTTCTGTCAAATCTGTCATTCTGACCCCTGAGTAGACAAAACTGATGATTCTGCTGGACAGTCTGAACCTGAGATTTCCGCACTGAAAAGTCGCTGACTCGGTATTCTCACCCACTTCTTTCTCGTTGCGGAAAAGAGATAGGCAAGGTTTAGACTTGGGGGTAGGTGAGGTTTAGACTCGGAGGTAAGTATTTAGGCAGAAGGCTCAAGTAACATGCATTTACCGCTTAAGTTTTACTCAAAACACATTTTCTCCTAATCCTAATTGATCGGGAAAGATTGGACCTTGAAAGGTCGAGATCGGAAATCGGAGATCGGACCGAGGAGGTCGCGATTAGGAGTTTGACCGTGAAAGATCGAGATCGAAAATAGGAGATCGGACCGAGGAGGTCGCGATTAGAGATTTGACCGCGAAAGGTCGAGATCAAAAATCGAATATCGGACCGAGGAGGTCACGATTAGGGATTTGACCGCGAAAAGTCGAGATAGAAAATCGGAGATCGGACCGAGGAGGTCGCGATTAGGGATTTGACCGCGAAAGTTCGAGATAGAAAATCGGAGGTTGGACCGAGGAGGTCGCGATTAGGGATTTGACCGCGAAAGGTCGAGATAGAAAATTGGAGGTTGGACCGAGGAGGTCGCGATTAGGGATTTGACCGCGAAAGTTCGAGATAGAAAATCGGAGGTTGGACCGAGGAGGTCGCGATTAGGGATTTGACCGTGAAAGGTCGAGATAGAAAATCGGAGGTCGGACCGAGGAGGTCGCGATTAGGGATTTGACCGCGAAAGGTCGAGATAGAAAATTGGAGGTTGGACCGAGGAGGTCGCGATTAGGGATTCCAGAGATAGGACCATGCAACTATGATTTCGTTAATTGTTCAAGTTTACTTAAAACAATGTCTTTTATTTATTTCTATTTGGTTGGAAAAGGGGGGTTGCCCTTCTTTTTCGCAACTACTCTAGATCCTGGATCAGCGGGTTCTGTCACTACGTCTATAAGCCCCTCATATTCCACCTGTATTTTGACCTCCCAGGGTGGACAGCCCCGGGCGAGGGTCCTATAAGGCACGCGGATCCCACCGATCGAGAGAGAAGAACGCTCCTAATGGGTATAGCGGGTCATAGGAACTTTTAACACGCGAGCGATGCGGATTATAGTCAAGGCAATGCCGGGAAAGTCTCGTCTTTCAGCCTTAACGGAATTTCGGCAGAGTTTCGCTTGCGCGACTGACGTTTTGACTTTTTGGCATTGTCCAAGAATATAATAGGCATGGATCGGATGGTAAAAGCCGAATGACACAGTGTCACATTGAACTTTGTTGCATACGTCGTGCGAGTCAAAGTCAAAGTCAATGTCGGGTCAAGATCTTGCCAATTTTTCCTTGTCGAAATTTCGGTAGAGCTCCGCTTGCGCGAAAGATCTTTGGATTTTTAGGCACGGACTCGAGCTCGACTCTTACGTATCCCATGCGGGTCAAAATCAAAGTCAATGTCGGAGTCAAGATTCTGACAATTTCCTTGGCGGAATTTCGGCAGAGCTCCGCTTGCGCGAAGAGTCTCGACTCTCGACATGGGCTAAGGTTTGCCCTTTACGGGGGTATGCAACTGGGATATATGACACGGACTAGACCAAAAACCAACCAAAAGTCACGGTTTTAAAATGTGTGACACGGACTGTGCATTGGTCGACACTGGCTGCCATGGGGAGTTTGGGGTGATTCCGTGCGCGCCCGGGAGCATCGTAATACTGTCCGTGACTGCAGCTGAACAACCACCCCGGGTTAAAGGGACGTGCGTGCAAAGTGTACAGGATATATAAGGTGCGCGTAGTGTGCGACCTCCTAAAAATATTCCTTTTTGAGTTAAAACAGAAATTTTCAGAAATGTGTTTTAAAGGAATGATTTTTCGGGACGGAGGAAATGCAGCAAGTAAGCACGTAAATTTTCTGGGAGCCCCGGTCAGTCTTGGAACTGAATAGCCCCAAGCTGCCAAGGCTGCCAGATTAACCTCAATTTTTGTCCTGGTGGAATTGCTAATGAAGCCGCCCGGCTAGGATTCAAGGAGAATCAAGCCGTACGGCTGCATCAATCAATTTTCCAGGTTCCAATTTCTTTCATCTGCAGGTTGTTTCCCCGGCCTTTTTGGCACCTTTTCAGCTTCCAGCAAGCTTCCTGTTCAGCATTCAGAATGTGCACAATTCCCAAGAACCAATGATGCATGCAATGCAAATGCAAGAAAAGAGGGCAAGCATGAGAGTCGGATCCGCGGCGGAAGGCTAACCCACTCGAAAAAAGCTTTCTTTTTTTTTTCGAAAAGAGATACCGGTACGTGGAATTGTTAGACCATAGTTTATCCCAGACTCGTGTTAGGAGCCGATAACGGGAAGCTTAATGGTTTCCACCTATATACCGGGTATCATTTTTTTATTTTAAAAAATGAAAGCTTTCTCCTTTGGTTTATTCCCCATCGGAGTCGCCAAACTGTGAATGTGGTGCCCAAGATCGCGGCTTTCCTATTTTTTTATTATTTTATTGGAAACCGCTTTCTCGTGTAAGGGGGATCACCGCCTCACATCTGTTTGGAAACATCCGGTTTAAATTGAAAAACGGAGTCGCCACGCCATTTTGATTTCCTCAAAACTTTGAAAAAAAGGATTTGAGTCTGGAGGTTAAGTTACCCCTTGGGAAGAACGGGTCGTCGTTCACCCAAGGAGCCTTGCCGAAGCAAGTCTTCCAAGATCCGATTTTTCATGCTTGCCTTAGTGTTTTCGTGTGTGGGAGGTGTTTTTTGGAAAGGAGGGAATGTGCCAAGGTATCTTCCGGACGTATAAACCATGAGTTGGTTATCGCTCGGGATTCCTTGGATTTTTGATATGTTAGGGACTTTGGTCCCGTTCTCATCTTGGATTTATGATCATCATGATGAGACCTTGGGTCACATGTGATCGGAATAGGGACACCTTTTTATAGTCCAAGGATGAGACTCTTTAGAAAGGAATGACCTTTGCCCATCAATCCTACATCTTAAGACGATTTGAGCTTTGTCGGGACATTTATGCTCGTCTCAAGTGATGATCGGAGATGTGGGGCTCAAGTTCATCCTTTTCTAAAGGAGAATCCGTCTATGGCATCTTTAAGTGGAGGAAATGATGTAAAGATAGGACCTTTACACCATTATACTCCAAGAGATGCTCCAAGTACCAAAGGGGACTAGGGGAGGGGTATAAAGATTGGATCTTTATACTCATCCTATGCCTTTTTGTGCCTTATGAAGGTCACTAGGCAATCCTTGGAGAGAGATCCAACCATGAGGGACATGGGGAATGCATTTTAAGCTAAAGATGACATTTTTATGCTAACATATGTAATGAACATGATGCAAGCTAAGACTAGGAATGAAAAGGAAGGACCTTTATGGCTTCCTATGTCCTTTATGAACCTTTTAGGTGGACAATCCTTGGAAGCAAGGTCTATGGGAAGGGGGGAATAACATGCATGCATAAAGATGGCATTTTTATGGAAAAGATGGCATTTTTTTATGCAAAGGTGACATTTTATATGCAAAGATGCTATTTTTAGATGTAAAGATGACATTTTCACATCACCATGTGAGAGATCCACCCTAGAACAAGCCTTTTGAGGTCTTATTGTTCATCCTTGGGTTGGATCTTCCATGGATCCTATGTGATAAAGGGGAATGGGGGTATATATGATCTACATGCCTAAAGATGTGATCTTTAATGACAATATATCAAATACCAAGCAAATAAATAACAATATATAAAGCAAGGAGCAATATATCAAGTAATGACAAGTATATTTTAGGGAAAAGGGGAGGAGAGGTTACCAATGGTGGTGTTCCTCTATCTCCTTGAAGTTTGGCTAGGGAAGGACCAACTTTTGAAGGGTTTTGAAGAGGAGGGAGGTGGTTTTGGTTGCTCTCAGCTCTCTGGAATTTTGTGGTGGTATTTTGGCAGAGTAACAATGATAAAAACTCTCGTTCAAAATGAATAGAGGAGGCCTCTATTTATAGGCACTCTGGTGATGGCTAATGAAGCCGTGCGGCTGTAACCCCAAGGCTAATGAGGCCGTGCGGTCTTATCCCTTAATGACTCAGCTTATTTCTAGAACCATGCAAGGTGGCATTCTAGAAGGTCTTTTCTAGCGAAGGACTACGTGGAATTTTAATTCCTAGCAAGTCCTTCACCCCTCAAAAGGTTTGGAAAAGTTCCCAAATTGCCCCTGAACTTTAGGAAAGTCCGGGGAATTGCCGGAAAACTTAACCGAAAGGCATGAGCCAGATTTGGGTACTTACAGTCGTGCGACACAACTAGCCAGAATCTGGACCCTATAAATAGAGGCCTTCCCCCCTCTCATTTCACACACCTCCCTCTTCTCCTCTCTCCCTAAGCCTTCAGGCTCCCCTTCTAAGACCCCTCGGGGCACTCCCGATTCCTTTCGGGGACTTTTGAGCTCCTTTGTGGTGCTCCAAAGCCCTGCCGAGCACTACCGAGCACTCCCGAGATGCTCCCGCGCTGCCCCGAGGCACTCTCGAGGTATTCTGAGGCCCCTCGTGGTATTCCGAAGCCTTGCCTGGTCTATTCCGAGGCATCCCGGCCCTTTCCGAGCCAAACCGACGATCCCAACGCACGTCGAAACTCTGCCCTAACGCAACCGACGATCCCGACGCACGACGAACCTCTTCCTAAACGCAACCAGCGATCCCAACGCACGTCGAAACACTGCTCGAGTGCACACCTGAAAATCCCGAGGCACGCCGAAGCTCTGTCCGTAGACAACCGTCACATCCCGAAGCAATTCCGGTCCGTCCCGGAACACTATTCCATCCTCAAACACTATTCCCCAGTGGAAGACAGACATGAACCAACATTGGTAAGGCTTCCTTCCTACACTATTTCAATACATTTCAATACATAGTATACAATGTAGACATCCGATACAGCATGCATTTTTAAAAGCACATACACACACACACACAACATTTAAAGAAAGAAGGGGTGTCGAAAGACTCGTTTTTATGAGGCGACTCGGGTGAGCTCTAATATTCTACTATTCTCTTCCCGAGGAGTAACCTGACCTCCGAACTCAAAAATCTCATCACACAAAAACAGTTTTTAAACTGATGCCTTTTCTCAATGTTTTTGGGCTTAATCAAAAACAGTTTTTAAACTGATGCCTTTTCTCAATGTTTTGGGCTTAATCAAAATGGCGTAACCAGACTCGGTTGATTTTTACCCAGTTCGTGTCATACAGCCTGGATACATATCCCATGCCGGCCATTTTCTGAGTCAAAGCTCGGAACTCAAGATCCCTTGCGCAAGCAAAGAGATGAAAGATCATGCTAAAATCTTGACCTGATCTTGATTTTCCGAAGCTACACCCAAACAATGTTCCGTCCCGGATATACATCCATGCCTACATGACACCACGTCATCAAGCCTTTAATACGTCAGCCATGATTATATGGCCCAGCCAACGCCTAACGTCGCAGATCCCTTGCGCAAAAAGGTAAAGAGAGGTCATGTCGAACTCTCGATCAGATCTTGACTCAGGTGCCGGCTCGGCTCACTATTCACATGGCTCATGCATTAAAACGAACATGACGGGCGCGGTCCTTAGGTTCAATTTTTCTTTTAGGCCGGTGGAAACCGCTTGCCCTATAGGACCCTCGCCCGAGGCTGTCCACCCTGGGATGAAGAAATACAGGTGCAAAACGAGGGGCTTATAGCCGCATAGATGGTCTCCACTGACCCAGGATCTAGCATAGTTGCGAAAAAGAAGAGCAATATTTTCCAACCAACTTAGGGTTCTGAGAAAACACTGTTTTAAGTAAATTAAAACAACAAATAAATAAATAAATAAATAAAAGCGGAAACCGCATGTCGCATGAGCTTTCCCCACTTTTATCCAAAAGGCCTTCCCATGTCTAAACCTTACCCGTCACCCCCTCCAGCGAACCGAGAGTGATCGAGAGTACCCGGGAACTATTCTCCCAGTGTCAAAGCCCAAGGTCCAACATCCTTCCCAGCACAGCCACTAGGGCAGTCCATCAACTCCCCATGGCCAGATCAGCGGATAACAACAAGGAAAACGGGCCCTTACCCCCGAGAAACTTCCCGACAATGGAAGACGTGTGGCAAGCCGTCATAGCCCTCGAAAAATGCCAAGGCGAACAACAAGCCTGGATCGAAGGTGCCATGCACCACTTCGGAACATTAGCCACCCCCAACCACCTGGGGCTTCCAAAGACATGCCCGCTCCCGCAGCTCCTAACGTCTCTCATTGTCTCCCAGAGGCTCATTGTGGTTAGCCCCAAATTTTGGCAAGTAAAGCTTGGTGAAGGTGATAATGTTACCATAATGAACATTGCCGATCATTTGCACCACTTCGTTTAGGGTGACATTTATTGGAACCATGGTCCGAGCTAGGATTTCTTCCAATTTAAGCTTGTGAGGATAGGAAGAAGTGAGCAAGGACCAAAGGGATATGTTGGCTTGAGTGCGCTTGAGTTGGTTCAAGATCAGGTCTTCTCCCTTCGGGTCAAGCACTTTAGTTTCTTTGGCGTAGGGGCCCTTCTCGGTTTGAGTTTCAGGCATTTATGGCCTTTTGTTTGTCCTTGGAGGATTTGTCGGGATTTGGCCGAAACGGGTCAGCACATTTACTTCCGCTTCGCTCTTCCTTTGCTTGCTTCTCCCAATTCTGTCATGGGCGGGCTCCGATTAGCATATGGCCATACATCACACCTTAGTTCATTCACCGTTATTACTTTTGTTGGGGGTTTGGCGGCTGCTCTAATGTCCTCCCAAGATAAAGGCTGGGGCACCAAAATGTCTAGGTCGTTAGTTGCTTTGCGGTGCTCGTTCCAACTTATCATGGAGCAGAAGTGGTTACAATTTTGAGCTGACCCTTTCCATAAGATAATATCGTTCTTTTCGCCTTTCTTGTTTTGGTTACTTGCTGAATGTGCAGAGGATTCATCCATACATGAGGTTTCACTGAATGCCACCATGTTCACCCTATCGTTTCTGGGGAATGGATTTCCGACTGTGTTAGGACCGCGGGGGCATTCCAACTTTCCTTCTTCAATTAGCCCTTGGACCACTTGTTTTAGTACGAAGCAATTATCGGTGGTGTGACCGGGGCAATTGTTAAAAGCACACTGTTTGCTCATATCCGGGTTAGGGTTAGGATTCCTCGACTAATAATTCTCAAGGGGAAAGCTCATGTGACATGCATTTTACTTTTTCTTTATTTTTGTTATTTTTTTGATTGTTTAAATTTACTTAAAACATGTTTTCTCAGAATCCAAAATTGTTGGAAAAGATTGCTCTTATTTTTCACAACTATTCTAGATCATGGGTCAGTGGAATCCGTCACTACGTCTATAAGCCCCTCATTTTTCACCTGTACTTTGACTTCCCAGGGCGGACAACCCCGAGCGAGGGTCCTATAGAGCAAGCAGTTTCCGCCGACCAAAAAGAGAAACGAACCTAAGGACCAAGCCTGTCATGTAAGTTTCAATGTTTCTGCCATGTGAATATTGAACAAAGTCAACATTCGTGAGTCAAGATCGGGTCAAAAAATTGACATGGGATATATATCTAGGCTTTATGACACGGTCTGGGTTAAAAAACCAACCAAGTCTGGGACAGAGTGTGACGCAAATAGTGCATGGTTGACACTGGCGAGGATAGGATGTTTGGAATGATCCCGTGCGCGCAAGATAGGTATAGGAACACCTTTAGAACTTCAACTGAGACCATCCCGGGTTTGGGGTTGTAGTGTTCTAGTGTACATGGTAAGAGTGCGCGTTGTGTGCGGTCACTAGAATTCCTTTTTGAATAAAAATAGAAATTTTGCAAGATGTGTCTTAAAGATATGTACACAGATATTTTTTATTTTTTTGAATAAGCATAACAAAAAACAAAAAAAGAAAAAGCAAAACATACATACACACACACACACAATAGTCAAAGAAGGGATAAAACGAAAGTTTGACCCACACCATGTTTTAAAAATCTTTTAGAAATTTTTAAAACAATTTCAATGGGAGAGTCGCCACATAAATTACCATGTTCCTTAATAGTGACAGGTTTCAATGTGAGGGCTCTAAATAATTTCCTTGTAATATATTTGATTATGCCCAAATATAAATGGATCATTATAGTACTACTTCTTTCATCTAAAATAGAATTATAAATAAATTATTTTAAAAAATAATATTTATTTTTTGACCGTTACTCTTTGATTATATTTTTAAATTCCCATTTATAAGACTCTTGCGTGTATATAGATCATTACATTAATATTTCTTTCATCCCAAAATAAAAATAATTGATCAATTTTTATTTTGCTTAAAATAAAAAAAAAGTAATCATTTATTAAACTATATTATTGTAACTATTTTTAATTTAAATACCAAAGATTTCAATTTATAAAATAAATTTGTATGTATATGGATCATAATTATAGTACTACTTCTTCTGTCTCAAAATAAATTATTAATAAAAATTTTAAAAACAAAAAATGTGCATTTGAATAAAATATTAATCGATCTAGTTTTGAAGAGTTACATTTCCTTATTTACTAATTGCTTTCCCGTTTTCTGAAAATTCAAAATTTGATTTCAAAATTCAAATGTTGATTGAGTTTAAATCGGGATAATTTACTGTATAAATATTTAGCTTATAAACATTAATCTTTTATTAAATGAAAAATCAATTTATTAAATGAAAAATCTTTGAAACTAAAATCAATGGGAGAATTACATAATGCCATGTCATAATAGTGACATGGCTTAATGTGAGGGATTTAAATATTTGTCTTTTAATATATTATATATATAGATGGTTGGATCGTTATAGTACTACTTCTTTCATCTCAAAAAGAATTATAAAAAAATTATTTAAAAAAAAATTATTTTTGGACCGTTGCACTTTGATTATATTTTTAAATTCATATTTTAAGGCTCTTGCATGTATATAGATCATAAAATTAATATTTCTTTCGTCCCAAAATAAAAATAATTGATCAATTTTTATTTTGCTTAAAATAAAAAAAAATATTCATTTATTAGACTATATTATTGTAATTATTTCTAATTTATATACCAAAGATTTCAATTTATAAAATAAATTTGTATGTTTATGGATCATAATTATAGTACTACTTCTTCTATCTCAAAATGAATTATAAATAAAATTTTTAAAAATAAAAAATGTATATTTGAATAAAATATTAATCGATCCAGTTTTGAAGAGTTACATTTCTTTATTTACTAATTGCTTTCCCGTTTTCAGAAAATTCAAAATTTGTTTTCAAAATTCAAATGTTTGATTGAGCTTAAATCGGGATAGTTTACTGTACAATATTTACCTCATAAACATTAACCTTTTATTAAATGAAAAATCAATTTATTAAATGAAAAATCTTTGAAACTAAGATCAATGGAAGAATTACATAATGTCATGTCATAATAGTGACATGGCTTAACGTGAGGGCCCTAAATGTTTGTCTATTAATATATTGTATAGATAGATGGATCATTATAGTGCTACTTCTTTCATCTCAAAAAAAATTATAAATAAATTATTAAAAAAATAATATTTATTTTTGGACCGTTACTCTTTGATTTTATTTTTAAATTCCCATTTATAAGATTCTTACATTTATATAGATCATTACATTAATATTTCTTTCGTCACAAAATAAAAATAATAGATCAATTTTTATTTTGCTTAAAATAAAAAAAATATTCATTTATTAGACTAAATTATTGTAACTATTTCTAATTTATATACCAAAGATTTCAATTTATAAAATAAATTTGTATGTATATGTATCATATTTATAGTACTACTTCTTCTGTCTCGAAATGAATTATAAATAAAAATTTTAAAAACGAAAAATGTGCATTTGAATAAAATATTAATCGAACCAGTTTTAAAGAGTTATATTTCCTTATTTAGAAATTGCTTTCCCGTTTTCTAAAAATTCAAAATTTGATTTCAAAATTCACATGTTGATTGAGCTTAAATCGGAATAATTTACTGTATAAATATTTATATTATAAACATTAACCTTTTATTAAATGAAAAATCAATTTATTAAATGAAAAATCTTTGAAACTAAGACCAATGGGAGAATTACATAATGACATGTCATAATAGTGACATGGCTTAATGTGAGGGCTCTAAATGTTTATCTTTTAATATATTATATAAATGGATCATTATAGTACTACTTCTTTCATCTAAAAAAGAAATATAAATAAATTATTTTAAAAAATAATATTTATTTTTTGACTGTTAATCTTCGATTATATTTTTGAATTCCCATTTATAAGACTCTTGCGTGTATATAGATCATTACATTAATATTTCTTTCGTCCCAAAATAAAAATAATTGATCAATTTTTATTTTGCTTAAAATAAAAAAAATGTATTCATTAATTAAACTATATTATTGTAACTATTTTTAATTTAAATACTAAAGATTTCAATTTAAAAAATAAATTTGTATTTATATGGATCATAATTATAGTACTACTTCTTCTGTCTCAAAATAAATTATTACTAAAAATTTTAAAAACAAAAAATGTGCATTTGAATAAAATATTAATCGATCTAGTTTTGAAGAGTTACATTTCCTTATTTACTAATTGCTTTCCCGTTTTCTGAAAATTCAAAATTTGATTTCAAAATTCAAATGTTGATTGAGTTTAAATCGGGATAATTTACTGTATAAATATTTAGCTTATAAACATTAATCTTTTATTAAATGAAAAATCAATTTATTAAATGAAAAATATTTGAAACTAAAATCAATGGGAGAATTACATAATGCCATGTTATAATAGTGACATGGCTTAATGTGAGGGCTCTAAATATTTGTCTTTTAATATATTATATATATAGATGGATGGATCATTATAGTACTACTTCTTTCATCTCAAAAAAAATTATAAAAAAATTATTTAAAAAAAAAATTTTTGGACCGTTGCTCTTTGATTATATTTTTAAATTCATATTTATAAGGCTCTTGCATGTATATAGATCATAACATTAATATTTCTTTCATCCCAAAATAAAAATAATTGATCAATTTTAATTTTGCTTAAAATAAAAAAAAGTATTCATTTATTAGACTATATTATTGTAATTATTTATAATTTATATACCAAAGATTTCAATTTATAAAATAAATTTGTATGTTTATGGATCATAATTATAGTACTACTTCTTCTATCTCAAAATGAATTATAAATAAAATTTTTAAAAATAAAAAATGTGTATTTGAATAAAATATTAATCGATCCAGTTTTGAAGAGTTACATTTCTTTATTTACTAATTGCTTTCCCATTTTCAGAAAATTCAAAATTTGTTTTCAAAATTCAAATGTTGATTGAGCTTAAATCGGGATAGTTTACTGTATAAATATTTACCTCATAAACATTAACCTTTTATTAAATGAAAAATCTTTGAAACTAAGACCAATGGGAGAATTACATAATGTCATGTCATAATAGTGACATGTCTTAATGTGAGGGACCTAAATGTTTGTCTATTAATATATTGTATAGATAGATGGATCATTATAGTACTACTTCTTTCATCTCAAAAAGAATTATAAATAAATTATTAAAAATATAATATTTATTTTTGGACCTTTACTCTTTGATTTTATTTTTAAATTCCCATGTATAAGATTCTTACATTTATATAGATCATTACATTAATATTTTTTTCGTCCCAAAATAAAAATAATAGATCAATTTTAATTTTTCTTAAAATAAAAAAATATTCATTTATTAGACTAAATTATTTTAAATATTTCTAATTTATATACCAAAGATTTCAATTTATAAAATAAATTTGTATGTATATGTATCATAATTATAGTACTACTTCTTCTGTCTCAAAATGAATTATAAATAAAAATTTTAAAAATGAAAAATGTGCATTTGAATAAAATATTAATCGATCCAGTTTTGAAGAGTTACATTTTCTTATTTACTAATCGCTTTCCCGTTTTCTGAAAATTCAAAATTTGATTTCAAAATTCAAATGTTGATTGAGCTTAAATCGGGATAATTTACTGTATAAATATTTACCTTATAAACATTAACCTTATATTAAATGAAAAATCAATTTATTAAATGAAAAATCTTTCAAATTAAGACCAATGGGAGAAATACATAATTCCATGTCATAATAGTGACATGGCTTAATGTGAGGGCTCTAAATGTTTGTCTTTTAATATATTATATAGATAGATGGATCATTATAGTACTACTTCTTTCATCTCAAAAAGAATTATAAATAAATTATTAAAAAAATAATATTTATTTTTGGACCGTTACTCTTTGATTTTATTTTTAAATTCCCATTTATAAGATTCTTACATTTATATAGATCATTACATTAATATTTTTTTTGTCCCAAAATAAAAATAATAGATCAATTTTAATTTTGCTTAAAATAAAAAAAATATTCATTTATTAGACTATATTATTGTAACTACTTCTAATTTATATACCAAAGATTTCAATTTATAAAATAAATTTGTATGTATATGGATCATAATTATAGTACTACTTCTCCTGTCTCAAAATAAATTATTAATAAAAAATTTAAAAACAAAAAATGTGTATTTGAATAAAATATTAATCGATCCGATTTTGAAGAGTTACATTTTCTTATTTACTAATTGCTTTTTCAGTTTTAAGAAAATTCAAAATTTGATTTCAAAATTCAAATGTTGATTGAGCTTAAATCGGGATAATTTACTGTATAAATATTTACCTTATAAACATTAACCTTATATTAAATGAAAAATCAATTTATTAAATGAAAAATCTTTCAAATTAAGACCAATGGGAGAATTACATAATTCCATGTCATAATAGTGACATGGCTTAATGATAGGGCTCTAAATGTTTGTCTTTTAATATATTATATAGATGGATCGTTATAGTACTACTTATTTCATCTAAAAAAGAATTATAAATAAATTATTTTAAAAAATAATATTTATGTTTGGACCGTTACTCTTTGATTATATTTTTAAATTCTCATTTATAAGACTATTGCGTGTATATAGACCATTACATTAATATTTCTTTCGTCCCAAAATAAAAATAATTGATCAATTTTTATTTTGCTTAAAATAAATAAAGTATTCATTTATTATACTATATTATTGTAACTATTTCTAATTTATATTTTAAAGATTTCAATTTAGAAAATTAATTTGTATGTATGTGGATCATAATTATAGTACTACTTCTTCTGACTCAAAATGAATTATAAATCAAAATTTTAAAAACAAAAAATGAGCATTTGAATAAAATATTAATCGATCCAGTTTTGAAGAGTTACATTTCCTTATTTACTAATTGCTTTTCAGTTTTAAGAAAATTCAAAATTTGATTTCAAAATTCAAATATTGATTGAGATTAAATCGGGATAATTTACTGTATAAATATTTACCTTATAAACATTAACCTTTTATTAAATGAAAAATCAATGTATTAAATGAAAAATCTTTGAAACTAAGACCAATGGGAGAATTACATAATGCCATGTCATAATTGTGCATTGGCTTAATCTGAGGGCTCTACATGTTTGTCTTTTAATATATTATATAGATGGATCATTATAGTACTACTTCTTTCATCTCACAAAGAATTATAAATAAATTATTTAAAAAAAATAATATTTATTTTTGGACCGTTACTCTTTGATTACATTTTTAAATTCCCATTTATAAGATTCTTACATTTATATAGACTAGTGAGTTACCCATCGAAATTCGACGGGCATAGTTAGGCTTATTATTACTTGTTGCCATAATCTGTAATTTTATATAAATAAACAAAAACATTATGTTAGGTTTATATTCAACAATAAAAAAATTTACACGATAATTTTGGGACAGAGGGAGTATCCTGTACACATAGAAAATTACTTTACTACATTCAGAATAACTCCATTTAGCCTATATGTGTTGGGATGGCCAAACATATTTTGGTCACATATATCTATTTCTATTATAAAAAAAATGTGTGTACACTTGCTCATCGATTTTTTAAGATATAAAAATTTCGGAATGCACAATCAAGATACATCAAGGAAGCACGACTCAGGACCTTATGAAGCATTTCAGATAATACTCAAGTTTTGATTATTATAAATCTGAATTATGCGTACTCATAGTTCATAAATGTGTCAAAATCATACCAACATTTCAAGTTTCGACCACTTGACAACCATTTACCAAAACAAAATATTAGTTGCTCACTTGAATATAGTTATCAAAGCTTTAGCCATCAAGCAAAATGTTATAATTTCTCTTATGGGTCATTTTCTGATTAGGAAAGATTATGAAAATAAATAAGTCATGAGCCTCATGGCATCCATATGCAACACTGGAATGAAAATAAATAAACTTGATAGTTTTAATCAGATTATTAATCATAAATCCCAAAGTATCAAATGAAATAACAAAATATCAAAAAAAAAATTGTTAACCATCCCCCTCACTCTACCCACGATAATGACACCTTGGGAAAAATGAATTATAAATAAAAAATTTAAAAACAAAAAATATGCATTTGAATAAAATATTAATCGATCCAGTTTTAAAGAGTTATATTTCCTTATTTAGAAATTGCTTTCCCGTTTTCTGAAAATTCAAAATTTGATTTCAAAATTCAAATGTTGATTGAGCTTAAATCGGGATAACTTACTGTATAAATATTTACCTTATAAACATTAACCTTTTATTAAATGAAAAATCAATTTATTAAATGAAAAAATCTTTGAAACTAAGACCAATGGGAGAATTACATAATGACATGTCATAATAGTGACATGGCTTAATGTGAGGGCTCTAAATATTTGTCTTTTAATATATTATATAGATGGATCATTATAGTACTACTTCTTTCATCTAAAAAAGAATTATAAATAAATTATTTTAAAAAATAATATTTATTTTGTGACCGTTACTCTTTGATTATAGTTTTAAATTCCCATTTATTAGACTCTTGCGTGTATATAGATCATTACATTAATATTTCTTTCGTCCCAAAATAAAAATAATTGATCAATTTTTATTTTGTTTAAATAAAAAAAAAGTATTCATTTATTATGCTATATTATTGTAACTATTTCTAATTTATATACCAAATATTTCAATTTATAAAATAAATTTGTATGTATATGGATCATAATTATAGTACTACTTCTTCTATCTCAAAATAAATTATTAATAAAAATTTTAAAAACAAAAAATGTGCATTTGAATAAAATATTAATCGATCCAGTTTTGAAGAGTTACATTTCCTTATTTACTAATTGCTTTCCCATTTTCTGAAAATTCAAATTTGATTTCAAAATTCAAATTTTGATTGAGTTTAAATCGGGATAATTTACTGTATAAATATTTAGCTTATAAACATTAATCTTTTATTAAATGAAAAATCAATTTATTAAATGAAAAATCTTTGAAACTAAAATCAATGGGAGAATTACATAATGCCATGTTATAATAGTGACATGACTTAATGTGAGGGCTCTAAATATTTGTCTTTTAATATTATATATATATAAATGGATGGATCATTATAGTACTACTTCTTTCATCTCAAGAAGAATTATAAAAAAATTATTTTTGGACTGTTACTCTTTGATTATATTTTTAAATTCATATTTATAAGGCTCTTGCATGTATATAGATCATAACATTAATATTTCTTTCGTCCCAAAATAAAAATAATTGATCAATTTTTATTTTGCTTAAAATAAAAAAAAATATTCATTTATAAGACTATATTATTGTAATTATTTCTAATTTATATACCAAAGATTTCAATTTATAAAATAAATTTGTATTTTTATGGATCATAATTATAGTACTACTTCTTCTATCTCAAAATGAATTATAAATAAAAATTTTAAAAATAAAAAATGCGTATTTGAATAAAATATTAATCGATCCAGTTTTGAAGAGTTACATTTCTTTATTTACTAATCGCTTTCCCATTTTCTGAAAATTCAAAATTTGATTTCAAAATTCAAATGTTGATTGTGCTTAAATCGGGATAATTTACTGTATAAATATTTACCTTATAAACATTAACCTTTTATTAAATGAAAAATCAATTTATTAAATGAAAAATCTTTGAAACTAAGACCAATAGGAGAATTACATAATTCCATGTCATAATAGTGACATGACTTAATGTGAGGGCTCTAAATGTTTGTCTTTTAATATATTATATAGATGGATCATTATAGTACTATTTCTTTCATCTAAAAAAGAATTATAAATAAATTATTTTAAAAAATAATATTTATTTTTGGACCGTTACTCTTTGATTATATTTTTAAATTCCCATTTATAAGACTCTAGCATGTATATAGATCATTAGATTAATATTTCTTTCGTCCCAAAACAAAAATAATTGATCAATTTTTATTTTGCTTAAAATAAAAAAAAAAGTATTCATTTATTAGATTATATTATTGTAACTATTTCTAATTTATATACCAAAGATTTCAATTTATAAAATAAATTTGTATGTATATGGATCATAATTATAGTACTACTTCTTCTGTCTCAAAATAAATTATTAATAAAAATTTTAAAAACAAAAAATGTGTATTTGAATCTATAGTATAAATGGGGGATGTCCTTGCTACAGTTCTTTGAATAAAGAGTAGCAAGACCTAAATCCCCATTTTGCCCAATACTTTTGTCCATTTCCCATTTTGCCCTTAATCTATAGTAATATAGTATAAATGGGGATGTCCTTACTTCTGATTCTTTCAATAGTAGCAAAATCCCCATTTGCCCTTAATCTATAGTATAAATGGGGGATGTCCTTGCTACAGTTCTTCGAACAGTAGCAAGTGACGAAATCCCGATTTCGTCCTCATACTTTTGTCCCTTTCCCATTTTGCCCTTTAAAAAAAAATTTAATTTAAAAAAAAAAATTAAAAAAAAAATTAAAAAAAAAATCACGTGGCCTTGGACACGGGCATGTACTAGTAAAATAATAATCGATCCAGTTTTAAAGAGTTATATTTCCTTATTTAGAAATTGCTTTCCCGTTTTCTAAAAATTCAAAATTTGATTTCAAAATTCAAATGTTGATTGAGCTTAAATCGGGATAATTTACTGTATAAATATATACATTATAAACATTAACCTTTTATTAAATGAAAAATCAATTTATTAAATGAAAAATCTTTGAAACTAAGACCAATGGGATAATTACATAATGACATGTCATAATAGTGACATGGCTTAATGTGAGGGCTCTAAATGTTTGTCTTTTAATATATTATATAAATGGATCATTATAGTACTACTTCTTTCATCTAAAATAGAATTATAAATAAATTATTTGAAAAAATAATATTTATTTTTTGACCATTACTCTTTGATTATATTTTTAAATTCCCATTTATAAGACTCTTGCGTGTATATAGATTATTACATTAATATTTCTTTCATCCCAAAATAAAAATAATTGATCAATTTTTATTTTGCTTAAAATAAAAAAAAAGTAATCATTTATTAAACTATATTATTGTAACTATTTTTAATTTAAATACCAAAGATTTCAATTTATAAAATAAATTTGTATGTATATGGATCATAATTATAGTACTACTTCTTTTGTCTCAAAATAAATTATTAATAAAAAATTTAAAAACAAAAAATGTGCATTTGAATAAAATATTAATCGATCTAGTTTTGAAGAGTTATATTTCCTTATTTACTAATTGCTTTCCCATTTTCTGAAAATTCAAAATTTGATTTCAAAATTCAAATGTTGATTGAGTTTAAATCGGGATAATTTACTGTATAAATATTTAGCTTATAAACATTAATCTTTTATTAAATGAAAAATCAATTTATTAAATGAAAAATCTTTGAAACTAAAATCAATGGGAGAATTACATAATGCCATGTCATAATAGTGACATGGCTAATGTGAGGGCTCTAAATATTTGTCTTTTAATACTCCCTCCGTCCCATAAAACATTACCCCTTTTACTATTTTGGGTGTCCCACTTTAAAGTCCCACTTTCCTAAAAAGAAAATTTTTTAATACTTCTTTATTCATGGGACCCACTTGTCATACTCACAACACTTTTCAAATTTACTATTCTCTCCACTCATTCTCTCTCCTTCCACTCACAACACCTACTTTAATAACATTATTCCTTATTTTCCGTTCTCAACAGTAAATGAGTAAAGTTCTATGGGACGGAGGGAGTATATTATATATATAGATGGATGGATCATTATAGTACTACTTCTTTCATCTAAAAAAGAATTATAAAAAAATTATTTAAAAAAAAAATATTTTTGGACCGTTGCTCTTTGATTATATTTTTAAATTCATATTTTTAAGGCTCTTGCATGTATATAGATCATAAAATTAATATTTCTTTCGTCCCAAAATAAAAATAATTGACCAATTTTTATTTTGTTTAAAATAAAAAAGTATTCATTTATTAGACTATATTATTGTAATTATTTCTAATTTATATACCAAAGATTTCAATTTATAAAATAAATTTGTATGTTTATGGATCATAATTATAGTACTACTTCTTCTATCTCAAAATGAATTATAAATAAAAATTTTAAAAATAAAAAATGTATATTTGAATAAAATATTAATCGATCCAGTTTTGAAGAGTTACATTTCTTTATTTACTAATTGCTTTCCGTTTCGGAAAATTCAAAATTTATTTTCAAAATTCAAATATTGATTGAGCTTAAATCGGGATAGTTTACTGTATAAATATTTACCTCATAAACATTAACCTTTTATTAAATAAAAAATCAATTTATTAAATGAAAAATCTTTGAAACTAAGACCAATGGGAGAATTACATAATGTCATGTCATAATAGTGACATGGCTTAATGTGAGGGCCCTAAATGTTTGTCTATTAATATATTGTATAGATAGATGGATCATTATAGTACTACTTATTTCATCTCAAAAAGAATTATAAATAAATTATTAAAAATAATATTTATTTTTGGACCGTTACTCTTTGATTTTATTTTTAAATTCCCATTTATAAGATTCTTACATTTATATAGATCATTACATTAATATTTCTTTCGTCACAAAATAAAAATAATAGATCAATTTTTATTTTGCTTAAAATAAAAAAAAAATATTCATTTATTAGACTAAATTATTGTAACTATTTCTAATTTATATACCAAAGATTTCAATTTATAAAATAAATATGTATGTATATGTATCATAATTATAGTACTACTTCTATTACTGTCTCGAAATGAATTATAAATAAAAAATTTTAAAAACGAAAAATGTGCATTTGAATAAAATATTAATCGATCCAGCTTTGAAGAGTTACATTTTCTTATTTACTAATCGCTTCCGTTTTTCTGAAAATTCAAAATTTGATTTCAAAATTCAAATGTTGATTGAGCTTAAATCGGGATAATTTACCGTATAAATATTTACCTTATAAACATTAACCTTTATTAAAATGAAAAATCAATTTATTAAATGAAAAATCTTTGAAACTAAGACCAATGGGAGAATTACATAATTCCATGTCATAATACTGACATGGCTTAATGTGAGGGCTTTAAATGTTTGTCTTTTAATATATTATATAGAAGGATGATTATAGTACTACTTCTTTAATCTAAAAAAGAATTATAAAAAAATTATTTTAAAAAAATAATATTTATTTTTGGACCGTTACTCTTTGATTATATTTTTAAATTCCCATTTATAAGACTCTTGCATGTATATAGATCATTAGATTAATATTTCTTTCGTCCCAAAATAAAAATAATTGATCAATTTTTATTTTGCTTAAAAAAAATATTCATTTATTAGACTATATTATTGTAACTATTTCTAATTTCTATACCAAAGATTTCAATTTATAAAATAAATTTGTACGTATATGGATCTTAATTATAGTACTACTTCTCCTGTCTCAAAATAAATTATTAATAAAAATTTTAAAAACAAAAAATGTGTATTTGAATAATAAATTAATCGATCCTGTTTTAAAGAGTTATATTTCCTTATTTAGAAATTGCTTTCCCGTTTTCTAAAATTTTGAAATGAAAAATAACTTTATTAAATGAAAAATCTTTGAAACTAAGACCAATGGGAGAATTACATAATGTCATGTCATAATAGTGACATGGCTTAATGTGAGGGCCCTAAATGTTTGTATATTAATATATTGTATAGATAGATGGATCATTATAGCGCTGCTTCTTTCATCTCAAAAAGAATTATAAATAAATTATTAAAAAAATAATAATTATTTTTGGACCGTTACTCTTTGATTTTATTTTTAAATTCCCATTTATAAGATTCTTACATTTATATAGATCATTACATTAATATTTCTTTCATCCCAAAATAAAAATAATAGATCAATTTTTATTTTGCTTAAAATAAAAAAAATTTCATTTATTAGACTAAATTATTGTAACTATTTCTAATTTATATACCAAAGATTTCAATTTATAAAATAAATTTGTATGTATATGTATCATAATTATAGTACTACTTCTTCTATCTCAAAATGAATTATAAATAAAAATTTTAAAACGAAAAATGTGCATTTGAATAAAATATTAATCGATCCAGTTTTGAAGAGTTACATTTTCATATTTACTAATAGCTTTCCCGTTTTCTGAAAATTCAAAATTTGATTTCAAAATTCAAATGTTGATTGAGCTTAAATCGGGATAATTTACTGTATAAGTATTTACCTTATAAACATTAACCTTTTTTTAAATGAAAAATCAATTTATTAAATGAAAAATCTTTGAAACTAAGTCCAATGGGAGAATTACATAATTCCATGTCATAATAGTGACATGGCTTAATTTGAGGGCTCTAAATGTTTGTCTTTTAATATATTATATAGATGGATCATTATTGTACTACTTCTTTCATCTAAAAAAGAATTATAAATAAATTATTTTAAAAAATAATATTTATTTTTGGACCGTTACTCTTTGATTATAATTTTAAATTCCCATTTATAAGACTCTTGCATGTATATAGATCATTATATTAATATTTCTTTCGTCCCAAAATAAAAATAATTGATCATATTTTATTTTGCTTAAAATAAAAAAAAGTATTCATTTATTTGACTATATTATTGTAACTACTTCTAATTTATATACATAAGATTTCAATTTATAAAATAATTTTGTATGTATATGGATCATAATTATAGCACTACTTCTTCTGTCTCAAAATAAATTATTAATAAAAAATTTAAAAACAAAAAATGTGTATTTGAATAAAATATTAATCGATCCAGTTTTAAAGAGTTATATTTCTTTATTTAGAAATTGCTTTCCCGTTTTCTAAAAATTCAAAATTTGATTTCAAAATTCAAATGTTGATTGAGCTTAAATCGGGATAATTTACTGTATAAATATTTACATTATAAACATTAACCTTTTATTAAATGAAAAATCTTTGAAACTAAGAACAATGGAAGAATTACATAATGACATGTCATAATAGTGACATGGCTTAATGTGAGGGCTCTAAATGTTTGTCTTTTAATATATTATATAAATGGATCATTATAGTACTACTTCTTTCATCTAAAAAAGAATTAAAAAAAATTATTTTAATAAATAATATTTATTTTTTGACCGTTACTCTTTGATTATATTTTTAAATTCCCATTTATAAGACTCTTGCGTGTATATAGATCATTACATTAATATTTCTTTCGTCCCAAAATAAAAATAATTGATCAATTTTTATTTTGCTTAAAATAAAAAAAAAGTATTCATTTATTAAACTATATTCTTGTAACTATTTTTAATTTAAATACCAAATATTTCAATTTATAAAATAAATTTGTATTTATATGGATAATAATTATAGTACTACTTCTTCTGTCTCAAAATAAATTATTAATAAAAATTTTAAAAACAAAAAATGTGCATTTGAATAAAATATTAATCGATCTAGTTTTGAAGAGTTACATTTCCTTATTTACTAATTGCTTTCCCATTTTCTGAAAATTCAAAATTTGTTTTCAAAATTCAAATGTTGATTGAGTTTAAATCGGGATAATTTACTATATAAATATTTAGCTTATAAACATTAATCTTTTATTAAATGAAAAATCAATTTATTAAATGAAAAATCTTTGAAACTAAGACCAATGGGAGAATTACATAATGTCATGTCATAATAGTGACATGGCTTAATGTGAGGGCCCTAAATGTTTGTCTTTTAATATATTATATAGATAGATAAATCATTATAGTACTACTTCTTTCATCTCAAAAAGAATTATAAATAAATTATTAAAAAAAATATTTATTTTTGGACCGTTACTCTTTGATTATCAATTTTTAAATTCCCATTTATAAGACTCTTACATTTATATAGATCATTACATTAATATTTCTTTCGTCCCAAAATAAAAATAATAGATCAAATTTTATTTTGCTTAAAATAAAAAAAAATATTCATTTATTAGACTAAATTATTGTAACTATTTCTAATTTATATACCAAAGATTTCAATTTATAAAATAAATTTGTATGTATATGTATCATAATTATAGTACTACTTCTTCTGTCTCAAAATGAATTATAAATAAAAATTTTAAAAATGAAAAATGTGCATTTGAATAAAATATTAATCGATCCAGTTTTGAAGAGTTACAATTTATTATTTACTAATCGCTTTCCCGTTTTCTGAAAATTCAAAATTTGATTTCTAAATTCAAATGTTGATTGAGCTTAAATCGGGATAATTTACTGTATAAATATTTACCTTATAAAAATTAACCTTTTATTAAATGAAAAATTAATTTATTAAATGAAAAATCTTTGAAACTAAGACCAATGGGAGAATTACGTAATGTCATGTCATAATAGTGACATGGCTTAATGTGAGGACCCTAAATGTTTGTCATTTAATATATTATATAGATAGATGGATCATTATAGTACTACTTCTTTCATCTCAAAAAGAAATATAAATAAATTATTAAAAAAAAATATTTATTTTTGGACCGTTACTCTTTGATTATATTTTTAAATTCCCATTTATAAGACTCTTACATTTATATAGATCATTACATTAATATTTCTTTCGTCCCAATATAAAAATAATAGATCAATTTTTATTTTGCTTAAAATAAAAAAAATATTCATTTATTAGACTAAATTATTGTAACTATTTCTAATTTATTTACCAAAGATTTCAATTTATAAAATAAATTTGTATGTATATGTATCATAATTATAGTACTACTTCTTCTGTCTCAAAATGAATTATAAATAAAAATTTTAAAAATGAAAAGTGTGCATTTGAATAAAATATTAATCGATCCAGTTTTGAAGAGTTTCAATTTATTATTTACTAATCGCTTTCCCGTTTTCTGAAAATTCAAAATTTGATTTCAAAATTCAAATGTTGATTGAGCTTAAATCGGGATAATTTACTGTATAAATATTTACCTTATAAACATTAACCTTTTATTAATTGAAAAATCAATTTATTAAATGAAAAATCTTTAAAATTAAGACCAATGGGAGAATTACAAAATTCAATGTCATAAAAGTGACATGGCTTAATGTGAGGGCTCTAAATGTTTGTCCTTTAATATATTATATAGATAGATCGTTATAGTACTACTTCTTTCATCTAAAAAAGAATTATAAATAAATTATTTTAAAAAATAATATTTATTTTTGTACCATTACTCTCTGATTATATTTTTAAATTCCCATTTATAAGATTCTCATATTTATATAGACTAGTGAGTAACCCGTCGAAATTCGACGGGCATAGTTAGGCTTATTATTATTTGTTGCCATAATCTGTAATTTTATTTATATAAACTAAAACAATATGTTAGGTTTATATTCAACAATAAAAAAATTGACACGATAATTTTGGGACAGAGGGAGTATCCTGTACACATAGAAAATTACTTTACTACATTCAGAATAACTCCATTTAGTCTATATGTGTTGGGATGGCCAAACATATTTTGGTCACATATATCTATTTCTATTATAAAAAAAATGTGTGTACACTTTCTCATTGATTTTTTAAGATATAAAAATTTCTGAATGCACAATCAAGATACATCAAGGAAGCACGACTCAGGACCTTTGAAGCATTTCAGATAATACTCAAGTTGCGATTATTATAAATCTGAATTATGCATACTCATAGTTCATAAATGTGTCAAAATCATACCAACATTTCAAGTTTCAACCACTTGACAACCATTTACCAAAACAAAATATTAGTTGCTCCCTTGAATATAGTTATCAAAACTTTAGCCATCAAGCAAAATGTTATAATTTCTCTTATGGGTCATTTTCTGATCAGGAAAGATTATGAAAATAAATAAGTCATGGGCCTCATGGCATCCATATGCAACACTGGAATGAAAATAAATAAACTTGACAGTTTTAATCAGATTATTAATCATAAATCCCAAAATATCAAATGAAATAACAAAATATCAAAAAAAATATTTGTTAACCATCTCCCTCACTCTACCCACGATAATGTCACCTTGGGAAAAATGAATTATAAATAAAAAATTTAAAAACAAAAAATGTGCTTTTGAATAAAATATTAATCGATCAAGTTTTGAAGAGTTACATTTCCTTATTTACTAATTGCTTTCCGTTATAAGAAAATTCAAAATTTGATTTCAAAATTCAAATGTTGATTGAGATTAAATCGAGATAATTTACTGTATAAATATTTATCTTATAAACATTAACCTTTTATTAAATGAAAAATCAATTTATTAAATGAAAAATCTTTGAAACTAAGACCAATGGGAGAATTACATAATGCCATGTCATAATAATGACATGGCTTAATGTGAGGGCTCTAAATGTTTGTCTTTTTATATATTATATAGATATATTGATCATTATAGTACTACTTCTTTCATCTCAAAAAAGAATTATAAATAAATTATTTGAAAAAAATAATATTTATTTTTGGACCGTTACTCTTTGATTATATTTTTAAATTCCTATTTATAAGACTCTTAAATGTATATAGATCATTACATTAATATTTCTTTCGTCCCAAAATAAAAATAATCGATCAATTTTTATTTTGCTTAAAATAAAAATAGTATTCATTTATTAGAATGTATTATTGTAACTATTTCTAATTTATATACCAAAGATTTCAATTTATAAAATAAATTTGTATGTATATGGATCATAATTATAGTACTACTTCTTCTATCTCAAAATAAATTATTAATAAAAATTTAAAAAACAAAAAATGTGCATTTGAATAAAATATTAATCGATCCAGTTTTGAAGAGTTACATTTTCTTATTTACTAATTACTTTCCCATTTTCAGAAAATTCAAAATTTGATTCCAAAATTCAAATGTTGATTGAGTTTAAATCGGAATAATTTACTATATAAATATTTAGCTTATAAACATTAATCTTTTATTAAATGTAAAATCAATTTATTAAATGAAAAATCTTAAAAACTAAAACCAATAGGAGAATTATATAATGCCATGTCAAAATAATTAATGACATGGCTTAATGTGAGGGCTCTAAATATTTGTCTTTTAATATATTATATTGATAGATGGATCATTATAGTACTACTTCTTTTAGCTCAAAAAGAATTATAAATAAATTATTTAAAAAAGAAATATTTATTTTAGACCGTTACTCTTTGATTATATTTTTAAATTCATATTTATAAGGCTTTTGCATGTATATAGATCATTATAAAATAAATTTGTATGTATATGAATCATAATTATAGTACTACTTCTTCTGTCTCAAAATAAATTATTAATAAAAAATTTAAAAACAAAAAATGTGTATTTGAATAAAATATTAATCGATCCAGTTTTAAAGAGTTATATTTCCTTATTTAGAAATTGCTTTCCCATTTTCTAAAAATTCAAAATTTGATTTCAAAATTCAAATGTTGATTGAGCTTAAATCGGAATAATTTACTGTATAAATATTTACATTATAAACATTAACCTTTTATTAAATGAAAAATCAATTTATTAAATGAAAAATCTTTGAAACTAAGACCAATGGGATAATTACATAATGACATGTCATAATAGTGACATGGCTTAATGTGAGGACTCTAAATGTTTGTCTTTGAATATATTATATAAATGGATCAATATAGTACTACTTCTTTCATCTAAAATAAAATTATAAATAAATTATTTTAAAAAATAATATTTATTTTTTGACCGTTACTCTTTAATTATATTTTTAAATTCCCATTTATAAGACTCTTGCGTTTATATAGATTATTACATTAATATTTCTTTCATCCCAAAATAAAAATAAATGATCAATTTTTATTTTACTTAAAATAAAAAAAAGTAATCATTTATTAAACTATATTATTGTAACTATTTTTAATTTAAATACCAAAGATTTCAATTTATAATATAAATTTGTATGTATATGGATCATAATTATAGTACTGCTTCTTCTGTCTCAAAATAAATTATTAATAAAAATTTTAAAAACAAAAAATGTGCATTCGAATAAAATATTAATCGATCTAGTTTTGAAGAGTTACATTTCCTTATTTACTAATTGCTTACCCGTTTTCTGAAAATTCAATATTTAATTTCAAAATTAAATTGTTGATTGAGCTTAAATCGGAATAATTTATTGTATAAATATTTACCTTATAAACATTAATCTTTTATTAAATGAAAAATCAATTTATTAAATGAATAATCTTTGAAACTAAGATCAATGGAAGAATTACATAATGTCATAATAGTGACATGGCTTAATGTGAGGGCTCTAAATGTTTGTCTTTTAATATATTATATAGATAGATGGATCATTATAGTACTACTTTTTTCATCTCAAAAAGAATTATAAATAAATTATTAAAAAAATGATATTTATTTTTGGACCGTTGCTCTTTTATTATATTTTTAAATTCATATTTATAAGGCTCTTGCATGTATATAGATCATAACATTAATATTTCTTTCATCCCAAAATAAAAATAATTGATCAATTTTTATTTTGCTTAAAATAAAAAAAAAGTATTCATTTATTAGACTATATTATTATAATTATTTCTAATTTATATACCAAAGATTTCAATTTATAAAATAAATTTGTATGTTTATGGATCATAATTATAGTACTACTTCTTCTACCTCAAAATGAATTATAAATAAAATTTTTAAAAATAAAAAATGTGTATTTGAATAAAATATTAATCGATCCAGTTTTGAAGAGTTACATTTCATTATTTACTAATTGCTTTCCCATTTTCAGAAAATTCAAAATTTGTTTTCAAAATTCAAATGTTGATTAAGCTTAAATCGGGATAGTTTACTGTATAAATATTTATCTCATAAACATTAACTTTTTATTAAATGAAAAATAAATTTATTAAATGAAAAATCTTTGAAATTAAGACCAATGGGAGAATTACATAATGTCATGTCATAATAGTGACATAGCTTAAAGTGAGGGCCCTAAATGTTTGTCTATTAATATATTGTATAGATAGATGGATCATTATAGTACTACTTCTTTCATCTCAAAAAGAATTATAAATACATTATTAAAAAAATAATATTTATTTTTGGACCGTTACTCTTTGATTTTATTTTTAAATTCCCATTTATAAGATTCTTACATTTATTTAGATCATTACATTAATATTTTTTTCGTCCCAAAATAAAAATAATAGATCAATTTTAATTTTTCTTAAAATAAAAAAAATATTCATTTATTAGACTAAATTATTGTAACTATTTCTAATTTATTTACCAAAGATTTCAATTTATAAAATAAATTTGTATGTATATGTATCATAATTATAGTACTACTTCTTCTGTCTCAAAATGAATTATAAATAAAAATTTTAAAAATGGAAAATGTGCATTTGAATAAAATATTAATCGATCCAGTTTTGAAGAGTTTCAATTTATTATTTACTAATCGCTTTCTCGTTTTCTGAAAATTCAAAATTTGATTTCAAAATTCAAATGTTGATTGAGCTTAAATCGGGATAATTTACTGTATAAATATTTACCTTATAAACATTAACCTTTTATTAATTGAAAAATCAATTTATTAAATGAAAAATCTTTGAAATTAAGACCAATGAGAGAATTACATAATTCAATGTCATAAAAGTGACATGGCTTAATGTGAGGTCTCTAAATGTTTGTCCTTTAATATATTATATAGATAGATCGTTATAGTACTACTTCTTTCATCTAAAAAAGAATTATAAATAAATTATTTTAAAAAATAATATTTATTTTTGTACCATTACTCTCTGATTATATTTTTAAATTCCCATTTATAAGATTCTTACATTTATATAGACTAGTGAGTAACCCGTCGAAATTCGACGGGCATAGTTAGGCTTATTATTACTTGCTGCCATAATCTGTAATTTTATTTAAATAAACTAAAACAATATGTTAGGTTTATATTCAACAATAAAAAAATTGACACGATAATTTTGGGACAGAGGGAGTATCTTGTACACATAGAAAATTACTTTACTACATTCAGAATAACTCCATTTAGCCTATATGTGTTGGGATGGCCAAACATATTTTGGTCACATATATCTATTTCTATTATAAAAAAAATGTGTGTACACTTGCTCATCGATTTTTTAAGATATAAAAATTTCTGAATGCACAATCAAGATACATCAAGGAAGGACGACTCAGGACCTTTGAAGCATTTCAGATAATACTCAAGTTGTGATTATTATAAATCTGAATTATGCATACTCATAGTTCATAAATGTGTCAAAATCATACCAACATTTCAAATTTCAACCACTTGACAACCATTTACCAAAACAAAATATTAGTTGCTCCCTTGAATATAGTTATCAAAACTTTAGCCATCAAGTAAAATGTTATAATTTCTCTTATGGGTCATTTTCTTATTAGGAAAGATTATGAAAATAAATAAGTCATGGGCCTCATGGCATCCACATGCAACACTGGAATGAAAATAAATAAACTTGACAGTTTTAATCAGATTATTAATCATAAATCCCAAAATATCAAATGAAATAACAAAATATCAAAAAAAAAATTTGTTAACCATCTCCCTCACTCTACCCACGATAATGTCACCTTGGGAAAAATGAATTATAAATAAAAAATTTAAAAACAAAAAATGTGCATTTGAATAAAATATTAATCGATCCAGTTTTGAAGAGTTACATTTCCTTATTTACTAATTGTTTTCCGTTATAAGAAAATTCAAAATTTGATTTCAAAATTCAAATGTTGATTGAGCTTAATTCGGGATAATTTACTGTATAAATATTTATCTTATAAACATTAACCTTTTATTAAATGAAAAATCAATTTATTAAATGAAAAATCTTTGAAACTAAGACCAATGGGAGAATTACATAATGCCATGTCATAATAATGACATGGCTTAATGTGAGGGCTCTAAATGTTTGTCTTTTAATATATTATATAGATAGATTGATCATTATAGTACTACTTCTTTCATCTCAAAAAAGAATTATAAATAAATTATTTGAAAAAAATAATATTTATTTTTGGACAGTTACTCTTTGATTATATTTTTAAATTTCTATTTATAAGACTCTTGCATGTATATAGATCATTACATTAATATTTCTTTCATCCCAAAATAAAAATAATTGATCAATTTTTATTTTGCTTAAAATAAAAAAAGTATTCATTTATTAGAATGTATTATTGTAACTATTTCTAATTTATATACCAAAGATTTCAATTTATAAAATAAATTTGTATGTATATGGATCATAATTATAGTACTACTTCTTCTATCTCAAAATAAATTATTAATAAAAATTTAAAAAACAAAAAATGTGCATTTGAATAAAATATTAATCGATCAAGTTTTGAAGAGTTACATTTTCTTATTTACTAATTACTTTCCCATTTTCAGAAAATTCAAAATTTGATTCCAAAATTCAAATGTTGATTGAGTTTAAATCGGAATAATTTACTATATAAATATTTAGCTTATAAACATTAATCTTTTATTAAATGTAAAATCAATTTATTAAATGAAAAATCTTAAAAACTAAAACCAATGGGAGAATTATATAATGCCATGTCATAATAATGACATGGCTTTATGTGAGGGCTCTAAATATTTGTCTTTTAATATATTATATAGATAGATGGATCATTATAGTACTACTTCTTTTATCTCAAAAAGAATTATAAATAAATTATTTAAGAAAGAAATATTTATTTTAGATCGTTACTCTTTGATTATATTTTTAAATTCATATTTATAAGGCTTTTGCATGTATATAGATCATTATAAAATAAATTTGTATGTATATGAATCATAATTATAGTACTACTTCTTCTGTCTCAAAATAAATTATTAATAAAAAATTTAAAAACAAAAAATGTGTATTTGAATAAAATATTAATCGATCCAGTTTTAAAGAGTTATATTTCCTTATTTAGAAATTGCTTTCCCATTTTCTAAAAATTCAAAATTTGATTTCAAAATTCAAATGTTGATTGAGCTTAAATCGGAATAATTTACTGTATAAATAATTACATTATAAACATTAACCTTTTATTAAATGAAAAATCAATTTATTAAATGAAAAATCTTTGAAACTAAGACCAATGGGATAATTACATAATGACATGTCATAATAGTGACATGGCTTAATGTGAGGACTCTAAATGTTTGTCTTTAAATATATTATATAAATGGATCAATATAGTACTACTTCTTTCATCTAAAATAAAATTATAAATAAATTATTTTAAAAAATAATATTTATTTTTTGACCGTTACTCTTTAATTATATTTTTAAATTCCCATTTATAAGACTCTTGCGTTTATATTGATTATTACATTAATATTTCTTTAATCCCAAAATAAAAATAAATGATCAATTTTTATTTTACTTAAAATAAAAAAAGTAATCATTTATTAAACTATATTATTGTAACTATTTTTAATTTAAATACCAAAGATTTCAATTTATAATATAAATTTGTATGTATATGGATCATAATTATAGTACTGCTTCTTCTGTCTCAAAATAAATTATTAATAAAAATTTTAAAAACAAAAAATGTGCATTCGAATAAAATATTAATCGATCTAGTTTTGAAGAGTTACATTTCCTTATTTACTAATTGCTTTCCCGTTTTCTGAAAATTCAAAATTTGATTTCAAAATTCAAATGTTGATTGTGTTTAAATCGGGATAATTTACTGTATAAATATTTAGCTTATAAACATTAATCTTTTATTAAATGAAAAATTAATTTATTAAATGAAAAATCTTTGAAACTAAAATCAATGGGAGAATTACATAATGCCATGTCATAATAGTGACATGGCTTAATGTGAGGGCTCTAGATATTTGTCTTTTAATATATTATATATATAGATGGATGGATATTATAGTACTACTTCTTTCATCTCAAAAAGAATTATAAAAAAATTATTTAAAAAAAATATTTTTGGACCGTTGCTCTTTGATTATATTTTTGAATTCATATTTTTAAGGCTCTTGCATGTATATAGATCATAACATTAATATTTCTTTCGTCCCAAAATAAAAATAATTGATCAATTTTTATTTTGCTTAAAATAAAAAAAAAGTATTCATTTATTAGACTATATTATTGTAATTATTTTTAATTTATATACCAAAGATTTCAATTTATAAAATAAATTTTTATGTTTATGGATCATAATTATAGTACTACTTCTGCTATCTCAAAATGAATTATAAATAAAATTTTTAAAAATAAAAAATGTATATTTGAATAAAATATTAATCGATCCAGTTTTGAAGAGTTACATTTCTTTATTTACTAATTGCTTTCCCGTTTTCAGAAAATTCAAAATTTGTTTTCAAAATTCAAATGTTTATTGAGCTTAAATCGGGATAGTTTGCTGTATAAATATTTACCTCATAAACATTAACCCTTTATTAAATGAAAAATCAATTTATTAAATGAAAATTCTTTGAAACTAAGACCAATGGGAGAATTACATAATGTCATGTCATAATAGTGACATGGGTTAATGTGAGGGCCCTAAATGTTTGTCTATAAATATATTGTATAGATATATGGATCATTATAGTACTACTTGTTTCATCTCAAAAAGAATTATAAATAAATTATTAAAAAATAATATTTATTTTTGGACCGTTGCTCTTTTATTATATTTTTAAATTCATATTTATAAGGCTCTTGCATGTATATAGATCATAACATTAATATTTCTTTCATCCCAAAATAAAAATAATTGATCAATTTTTATTTTGCTTAAAATAAAAAAAAAGTATTCATTTATTAGACTATATTATTATAATTATTTCTAATTTATATACCAAAGATTTCAATTTATAAAATAAATTTGTATGTTTATGGATCATAATTATAGTACTACTTCTTCTATCTCAAAATGAATTATAAATAAAATTTTTAAAAATAAAAAATGTATATTTGAATAAAATATTAATCGATCCAGTTTTGAAGAGTTACATTTCTTTCTTTACTAATTGCTTTCCCGTTTTCAGAAAATTCAAAATTTATTTTCAAAATTCAAATATTGATTGAGCTTAAATCGGGATAGTTTACTGTATAAATATTTACCTCATAAACATTTTTCATTTATTAAATGAAAATCAATTTATTAAATGAAAAGTCTTTGAAACTAAGACCAATGGGAGAATTACATAATGTCATGTCATAATAGTGACATGGCTTAATGTAAGGGTCCTAAATGTTTGTCTATTAATATATTGTATAGATAGATGGATCATTATAGTACTACTTATTTCATCTCAAAAAGAATTATAAATAAATTATTAAAAAAATAATATTTATTTTTGGACCGTTACTCTTTGATTTTATTTTTAAATTCCCATTTATAAGATTCTTACATTTATATATATCATTACATTAATATTTCTTTCGTCACAAAATAAAAATAATAGATCAATTTTTATTTTGCTTAAAATAAAAAAAATATTCATTTATTAGACTAAATTATTGTAACTATTTCTAATTTATATACCAAAGATTTCAATTTATAAAATAAATATGTATGTATATGTATCATAATTATAGTACTACTTCTTCTGTCTCGAAATGAATTATAAATAAAAATTTTAAAAATGAAAAATGTGCATTTGAATAAAATATTAATCGATCCAGTTTTGAAGAGTTACATTTTCTTATTTACTAATCGCTTTTCCGTTTTCTGAAAATTCAAAATTTTATTTCAAAATTCAAATGTTGATTGAGCTTAAATCGGGATAATTTACTGTATAAATATTTACCTTATAAACATTAACCTTTTATTAAATGAAAAATCAATTTATTAAATGAAAAATCTTTGAAACTAAGACCAATGGGAGAATTACATAATTCCATGTCATAATAGTGACATGGCTTAATGTGAGGGCTCTAAATGTTTGTCTTTTAATATATTATATAGATGGATCATTATAGTACTACTTCTTTCATCTAAAAAAGAATTATAAATAAATTATTTTAAAAAATAATATTTATTTTTGGACCGTTACTCTTTGATTATATTTTTAAATTCCCATTTATAAGACTCTTGCATGTATATAGATCATTATATTAATATTTCTTTCGTCCCAAAATAAAAATAATTGATCAATTTTTATTTTGCTTAAAAAAAAAGTATTCATTTATTAGACTATATTATTGTAACTATTTCTAATTTATATTCCAAAGATTTCAATTTATAAAATAAATTTGTATGTATATGAATCATAATTATAGTACTACTTCTTCTGTCTCAAAATAAATTATTAATAAAAATATTAAAAACAAAAAATATGTATTTGAATAAAATATTAATCGATCCAGTTTTAAAGAGTTATATTTCCTTATTTAGAAATTGCTTTCCCGTTTTCTAAAAATTCAAAATTTGATTTCAAAATTCAAATGTTGATTGAACTTAAATCGGGATAATTTACTGTATAAATATTTACATTATAAACATTAACCTTTTATTAAATGAAAAATCAATTTATTAAATGAAAAATCTTTGAAACTAAGACCAATGAAAGAATTACATAATGACATGTCATAATAGTGACATGGCTTAATGTGATGGCTCTAAATGTTTGTCTTTTAATATATTATATAAATGGATCATTATAGTACTACTTCTTTCATCTAAAAAAGAATTATAAATAAATTATTTTAAAAAATAATATTTATTTTTTGACTGTTAATCTTTGATTATATTTTTGAATTCCCATTTATAAGACTCTTGCGTGTATATAGATCATTACATTAATATTTCTTTCGTCCCAAAATAAAAATAATTGATCAATTTTTATTTTGCTTAAAATAAAAAAAATGTATTCATTAATTAAACTATATTATTGTAAATATTTTTAATTTAAATACCAAAGATTTCAATTTAAAAAATAAATTTGTATTTATATGGATCATAATTATAGTACTACTTCTTCTGTCTCAAAATAAATTATTACTAAAATGTTTTAAAAACAAAAAATGTGCATTTGAATAAAATATTAATCGATTTAGTTTTGAAGAGTTACATTTCCTTATTTACTAATTGCTTTCCCGTTTTCTGAAAATTCAAAATTTGATTTTAAAATTCAAATGTTGATTGAGTTTAAATCAGGATAATTTACTGTATAAATATTTAGCTTATAAACATTAATCTTTTATTTAATGAAAAATCAATTTATTAAATGAAAAATATTTGAAACTAAAATCAATGGGAGAATTGCATAATGCCATGTTATAATAGTGACATGGCTTAATGTGAGGGCTCTAAATATTTATCTTTTAATATATTATATATATAGATGGATGGATCATTATAGTACTACTTCTTTCATCTCAAAAAAAATTATAAAAAAATTATTTAAAAAAACTTATTTTTGGACCGTTGCTCATTGATTATATTTTTAAATTCATATGTATAAGGCTCTTGCATGTATATAGATCATAACATTAATATTTCTTTCATCCCAAAATAAAAATAATTGATTAATTTTAATTTTGCTTAAAATAAAAAAAAAAGTATTCATTTATTAGACTATATTATTTTAATTATTTCTAATTTATATACCAAAGATTTCAATTTATAAAATAAATTTGTATGTTTATGGATCATAATTATAGTACTACTTCTTCTATCTCAAAATGAATTATAAATAAAATTTTTAAAAATAAAAAATGTGTATTTGAATAAAATATTAATCGATCCAGTTTTGAAGAGTTACATTTCTTTATTTACTAATTGCTTTCCCGTTTTCAGAAAATTCAAAATTTGTTTTCAAAATTCAAATGTTGATTGAGCTTAAATCGGGATAGTTTACTGTATAAATATTTACCTCATAAACATTAACCTTTTATTAGATGAAAAATCTTTGAAACTAAGACCATTAGGAGAATTACATAATGTCATGTCATAATAGTGACATGTCTTAATGTGAGGGCCCTAAATGTTTGTCTATTAATATATTGTATAGATAGATGGATCATTATAGTATTACTTCTTTCATCTCAAAAAGAATTATAAATAAATTATTAAAAAAATAATATTTATTTTTGGACCTTTACTCTTTGATTTTATTTTTAAATTCCCATTTATAAGATTCTTACATTTATATAGATCATTACATTAATATTTTTTTCGTCCCAAAATAAAAATAATAGATCAATTTTAATTTTGCTTAAAATAAAAAAAATATTCATTTATTAGACTAAATTATTTTAAATATTTCTAATTTCTATACCAAAGATTTCAATTTATAAAATAAATTTGTATGTATATGTATCATAATTATAGTACTACTTCTTCTGTCTCAGAATGAATTATAAATAAAAATTTTAAAAACGAAAAATGTGCATTTTAATAAAATATTAATCGATCCAGTTTTGAAGAGTTACATTTTCTTATTTACTAATCGCCTTCCCGTTTTCTGAAAATTCAAAATTTGATTTCAAAATTCAAATGTTGATTGAGCTTAAATCGGGATAATTTACTGTATAAATATTTACCTTATAAATATTAACCTTTTATTAAATGAAAAATCTTTGAAACTAAGACCAATGGGAGAATTACATAATTCCATGTCATAATAGTGACATGGCTTAATGTGAGGCCTCTAAATGTTTGTCTTTTAATATATTATATAGATGGATCATTATAGTACTACTTCTTTCATCTAAAAAAGAATTATAAATAAATTATTTTAAAAAATAATATTTATTTTTGGACCGTTACTCTTTGATTATATTTTTAAATTCCCATTTATAAGACTCTTGCATGTATATAGATCATTAGATTAATATTTCTTTCGTCCCAAAATAAAAATAATTGATCAATTTTTATTTTGCTTAAAATAAATAAAGTATTCATTTATTATACTATATTATTGTAACTATTTCTAATTTATATTTTAAAGATTTCAATTTAGAAAATTAATTTGTATGTATGTGGATCATAATTATAGTACTACTTCTTCTGACTCAAAATGAATTATAAATCAAAATTTTAAAAACAAAAAATGAGCATTTGAATAAAATATTAATCGATCCAGTTTTGAAGAGTTACATTTCCTTATTTACTAATTGCTTTTCAGTTTTTAGAAAATTCAAAATTTGATTTCAAAATTCAAATATTGATTGAGATTAAATCGGGATAATTTACTGTATAAATATTTACCTTATAAACATTAACCTTTTTTTAAATGAAAAATCAATTTATTAAATGAAAAATCTTTGAAACTAAGACCAATGGGAGAATTACATAATGCCATGTCATAATTGTGCATTGGCTTAATCTGAGGGCTCTACATGTTTGTCTTTTAATATATTATATAGATGGATCATTATAGTACTACTTCTTTCATCTCACAAAGAATTATAAATAAATTATTTAAAAAAATAATATTTATTTTTGGACCGTTACTCTTTGATTACATTTTTAAATTCCCATTTATAAGATTCTTACATTTATATAGATCATTAGATTAATATTTCTTTCGTCCCAAAACAAAAATAATTGATCAATTTTTATTTTGCTTAAATTAAAAAAAACGTATTCATTTATTAGATTATATTATTGTAACTATTTCTAATTTATATACCAAAGATTTCAATTTATAAAATAAATTTGTATGTATATGGATCATAATTATAGTACTACTTCTTCTGTCTCAAAATAAATTATTAATAAAAATTTTAAAAACAAAAAATGTGTATTTGAATCTATAGTATAAATGGGGGATGTCCTTGCTACAGTTCTTTGAACAGTAGCAAGTGACGAAATCCCCATTTTGCCCAAATACTTTTGTCCATTTCCCATTTTGCCCTTAATCTATAGTAATATAGTATAAATGGGGGATGTCCTTGCTACAGTTCTTTGAATAGTAGCAAGTGACGAAATCCCCATTTTGCCCTTAATCTATAGTATAAATGGGGGATGTCCTTGCTACAGTTCTTCGAACAGTAGCAAGTGACGAAATCCCGATTTCGTCCTCATACTTTTGTCCCTTTCCCATTTTGCCCTTTAAAAAAAAATTTAATTTAAAAAAAAAAATTAAAAAAAAAATTAAAAAAAAAATCACGTGGCCTTGGACACGGGCATGTACTAGTAAAATAATAATCGATCCAGTTTTAAAGAGTTATATTTCCTTATTTAGAAATTGCTTTCCCGTTTTCTAAAAATTCAAAATTTGATTTCAAAATTCAAATGTTGATTGAGCTTAAATCGGGATAATTTACTGTATAAATATATACATTATAAACATTAACCTTTTATTAAATGAAAAATCTTTGAAACTAAGACCAATGGGATAATTACATAATGACATGTCATAATAGTGACATGGCTTAATGTGAGGGCTCTAAATGTTTGTCTTTTAATATATTATATAAATGGATCATTATAGTTGTTAGTACCCGGTCCGAAAAAAAGGAACTGAAGTGCAACTCGGGAAATTCAGGGACTAAATTGGCATTTGAAAGCTTTTGGACCAAATTGGAATTTATGGAAAATTCAGGGACTAAACGGGAAATATGGAAATTTTGGACGAATTTGATATATAAAAATTCCTGGAATTAAATGAAAGATAAAATCCTAAAGAGCGAATTGCAAAAGAAGTCATTAAAGTGGTCAAAATGCAACGAGAAGATCGCGGGACGAAACGGATATTTAAGTGATACAAAATAACTAAGTTGCACTGTTTGCATGGTATTTTGGCCGAGCTTCTTCTAGGCATTTTCCACAAGAGTGGCCGAGCTATGGGCCATTTGTAGCAAGGTGGCCGGCCAAGGCATTGCAATTTGGGGCCAAGGCATTGCATTTAGGGCCGGCTGAGCAATTTGGGCCAAAATAACAAATGGCCGATCGGCCCTTCTCCCTTTTCCCACATCGCGTCCGTACCTCTTCCTCCCCAATTCTTTTCACTATATAAACCCCACTCCGCCTCACACTTTGAACACAGAATTATTCTACGGAAAACTCAAGACAAAACTTGAGGTTTCCTCCATAGAAAACTTGAGACTAAACTCGAGTTTTCTAAGTCTAAATATTTTATCAAGCACGTTCTTCGAATCTTCATAGATTCGATCCAAAAGCCTTGCCATTATTAGGTAAGTCTTCTGTTTATTTTTTCTGTCTTTATTATTATTGTCTTTATTATTATTATTATTTGCATGCTTAGTATATTTTAATTACTTTATTTCTTGCTTATGTCATATATGCTAGATTTAGGGTTGTTTTAATATATTTAAATATGTAATAGCCGAGGATGATCTAAGGTTTCGCCAAGAAACCCAATGGATCTAGGAACTATTTCTTTCCTTCCACCTTAGTTATAATTATCCCATGATCAACAATCCCCCAAGGATGAACGTTGATTAGTGCACCTTCCGAGGGCCTAACTCAAAGGTTCTAGGGTGTGATCATTAATTAATTCTTTCTCTCCCCTCCTCCTTATGCATGATCCCGTTTCTTCTATCTATTCCTGTAAACACCGCACACAACCAACACCCCACATGCTAGAAAGACCGATCCGTCGGGCAATAGGAGTGATAACGTTTCTTCTTCTGTTGTAACTTGACCCCCGAACCCAATTAACTGTTTAGCCTTTTTTCAAAGCTTTGGGCTATATCAAAGTGGCGTGGCGACTCTCAAAATTTAAATTAATATTTTTAATATGGTTTAAAGCGAGTGTCACTAAATGAATATCCCATTTCGGTCCGACATTATATGATTAATTATTTCAAACTTCCGAATGCGCGTTGCATCGGGACGGGGTATTCACAGTGGCGACTCTGCTGGGGACTGTTTTGAAAATTTTTCAAACTAAGTGGGTCAGACTTTCGTTTTCTTGTATGGTGTTGTGTTTTACTTCCTTTTTCTTTCTCTCCTATTCTTAACTGTTGCATTGCATGCATGCATTTCATGTAAATAAAAATCTTTCTCTTTTTTCTTAGACTTCTTTACCTCACACTACCACTAGAGTCCGTGTCACACTGCACAGACACCCTTTTACCCTTCGGAGAAGCCAAAGTGCGGGAAGTGTGGTGATCATGTCGCCTCCCTTTCGAGTCTCACTTGGCCATCCACTCATCAGTGCGCTTCGGCTGCACGGTGGGAGCCTAAAACCTAACCCTCGCGTCACCCACTTTTCTAGGAATACACTCCATGTGACCGGTTGGTTTGACTAGCTTTTTTTATGTAGACAATTAATAAGGTCTTTATGTTAAGTCACTACGAATCAATGATAAGTCAAGATCTATAAAGGCACTAAAAATTGATTTTCCTTTTAAAGGACGTACCATGTAAAGTTTGAATGCTAGATCTTGTCTTATCATAGGTCTGTAGTACTTCCCATATATATATCATATTAAATGTCTATATGAGACGGTTAGTCGTTAGGATCCACCACTTTAGGACCTTTAGTTAGTTGCGAAAAAGGGGTATCCCTTCCAACCAAGAGTAGGTTCTATAAAATAGAGGGCTTTTTTGTAAATAAAGTGCTTAACTATCCCTCATTTCTAGGACCCTCCGAGGTCCGCTCCTCATTTCTAGGACCCTCCGAAGTCCGCTCCTCATTTCTAGGACCCTCCGAGGTCCGCTCCTCTATTCTAGGACCCTCCGAGGTCCGCTCCTCATTTCTAGGACCCTCCGAGGTCCGCTCCTCATTTCTAGGACCCTCCGAGGTCCGCTCCTCATTTCTAGGACCCTCCGAGGTCCGCTCTTCATTTCTAGGACCCTCCGAGGTCCGCTCCTCATTTCTAGGACCCTCCGAGGTCCGCTCCTCTATTCTAGGACCCTCCGAGGTCCGCTCCTCATTTCTAGGACCCTTCGAGGTCCGCTCCTCATTTCTAGGACCCTCCGAGGTCCGCTCTTCATTTCTAGGACCCTCCGAGGTCCGCTCTTCATTTCTAGGACCCTCCGAGGTCCGCTCCTCTATTCTAGGACCCTCCGAGGTCCGCTCCTCATTTCTAGGACCCTCCGAGGTCCGCTCCTCATTTCTAGGACCCTCCGAGGTCCGCTCCTCATTTCTAGGACCCTCCGAGGTCCGCTCCTCATTTCTAAGACCCTTCGAGGTCCGCTCCTCATTTCTAGGACCCTTCGAGGTCCACTCCTTATTTCTAGGACCCTCCGAGGTCCGCTCCTCACTTCTTGGACCCTTCAAGGTCCACCCTCCATTTCTAGGACCCCCCGAGGTCCGCTCTTTACTTCTTGGACCCCTCAAGGTCCACTCTCCATTTCTAGGACCCTCCGAGGTCCGCTCCTTATTTCTAGGACCCTTCAAGGTCCACTCTCCATTTCTAGGACCCTCCGAGGTCCGCTCTTTACTTCTTGGACCCTTCAAGGTCCACACCCTCTACTGCGGACCGCCCTAGGTCCAGTCTCTCTATCTTGGACCGTTCAAGGTCCACTCTTTGACCCTTCGTGGTGCTCTTCCTATACTATGTCCACTCTCCCAATCTTGGACCATTCAAGGTCCACTTCTCATATCATTGGACCGTTCAAGGTCTGCTCCTCTTCTCTTGGGCCGTTCAAGGTCCGCTCCTCATATCTTGGACCGTTCAAGGTCCGCTCCTCATATCTTGGACCGTTCAAGGTCCGCTCTTCTTCTCTTGGACCCTTCAAGGTCCGCTCCCCGTATCTTGGACCGTTCAAGGTCCGCTCTTCTTCTCTTGGACCCTTCAAGGTCCGCTCCTCTTCTCTTGGACCCTTTAAGGTCCACTCCTCTTATCTTGGACCGTTCAAGGTCCGCTCTTCTTCTCTTGGACCCTTCAAGGTCCGCTCCTCTTCTCTTGGGCCGTTCAAGGTCCGCTCCTCATATCTTGGACCGTTCAAGGTCCGCTCTTCTTCTCTTGGACCGTTCAAGGTCCGCTCTTCTTCTCTTGGACCCTTCAAGGTCCGCTCCTCTTCTCTTGGACCCTTCAAGGTTCACTCCTCTTCTCTTGGACCCTTTAAGGTCCACTCCTCTTATCTTGGACCGTTCAAGGTCCGCTCTTCTTCTCTTGGACCCTTCAAGGTCCACTTCTCATATCTTGGACCGTTCACGGTCCGCTCCTCTTCTCTTGGACCGTTCAAGGTCCGCTCTTCTTCTTTTGGACCCTTCAAGGTCCACTTCTCATATCTTGGACCGTTCAAGGTCCGCTCCTCTTCTCTTGGGCCGTTCAAGGTCCGCTCCTCATATCTTGGACCGTTCAAGGTCCGCTCTTCTTCTCTTGGACCCTTCAAGGTCCGCTCCTCATATCTTGGACCGTTCAAGGTCCGCTCTTCTTCTCTTGGACCCTTCAAGGTCCGCTCTTCTTCTCTTGGACCCTTCAAGGTCCGCTCCTCTTCTCTTGGATCCTTCAAGGTTCACTCCTCTTCTCTTGGACCCTTTAAGGTCCACTCCTCTTATCTTGGACCGTTCAAGGTCCGCTCTTCTTCTCTTGGACCCTTCAAGGTCCACTCCTCAATTTAGGACCCTTCGAGATCCACTCTCTCTATCTAGGACCATTAAAGGTCCACCCTTCCACCTGAGACTCTTCGAGGTCCACCCTCGTCTCTGGGACCATCCATGGTCCACTCCTCTACCTTAGACCCCCATGGTCTACAAGTTAGGACCCTTCAAAGTTCTACCTCTCATCTCTTGAACCTTCCATAGTCTGCTCCCTTAGCCTTAAAACCATCCATAGTTTAGATCCTTTATCTCTAGCACCCTTCAGCCAAAGACCAACCAAGGCCAATCCTCACCCAAGACCAAATTAACTCACCTAGATCACCCTCATTTGACCAAGGATCGAGTCATCTTCCTCTCCCTTTTTCACTAAACGGACTCTTTTACATTCATCCTCTCTCTTTCTCTAAACTTAACCCTGGTTGTATCATCAATCGGGGCCCCCTCGAACTACGGTGACCTGAGACTCATACCTTAAATGGTAAGGGTTACGTAGGCAACTTCAGCCCGGTCAAACTCTCAAACTGTGGAGATCAACTATTTTCTCGGAGATGCCTTAAGATTAATTATGAGCCTAATTCAACTCATTGGTTTGACTCTGCCGTATGTTTTTACAGAATTCTACATCATGTCTATGGAGAAAAGCATTGAAGCCCTTAAAGAAGTCTCAGACATGAGGTTGGGAGTGATCAACCTCCTCAAAGACATGCATGAAATTGAGCAGCGCCATTTGTCTTACATTCAAGAATATTTGAGAAGAGTTCCTCCTCTGTTCAATTCCATCCACATGCTTGCGGTCCCACTTATGGTTCAACACATCAAAATTTCTCATTCAGGATGCCTGCTATGGCCACCAACCAAAGAAGGATACCAATACCCGAGTCACCCCCAAATTCAATCCAAGAGAAGAAAATCAACAAGGAGCATTTTGATGACTTGGCAATGCCTGTGGGTGAGTTCTTCGAAGTTTTGGTGAGGAAGAATTTGATCAAGCCGCTCGAGAATTACAAGCCTGTTAATAAGAGAACTAACTTGGACACATCCAAGTTTTGCAGATACCACGAGTACGTTGGGCATACCACTGACAACTGTCGAGAACTGAAATGCTTGATTCAAGGATTGATCAACCAGGGCCTCATTGATGAAGAAGCCCTCGTACTTCAAGGAAGGATTTAGATTCATTCAGTCTTGTAGGTTCTAGTGCGTCTTTCTTACTTCCACTTTGGGCATTGATATGTAATGTCCACTTTAGATTAGTTGCTTCAATAATAAAAGAGTCTTTCTTTCTTTTCTCTCTAGACTTGAGACATAATCTCGCATTACTTTCAAGAAGATTGTTTTACTCATAATTATCACTTGGTTGCTAATCTCACTGAAAAACTCACCGGCTAATAAAGTAAACAATGAATGAATGCTTTGATTGGAGTAAACAACTCACCGTTCCTTCTTCATATACACCATCTCTATACATCCTCTCTCATACACCCTTCCATACTCCACCATATACTTTCCATACACTATCGCTGCACCCTCTCCTTGTACACTCCCCCTATACTCCCTCGAGCATACACTTCCCCAAATACACTCTCTCCCACTTAAACATCCTTTTCATATGATCATTTATTTTAAACCCCCATTTGACCTCCTTTCCATATGATCAAGACAAGCACAAAGACCGTTGTTCCTCATCATCAGAAAATAGCTGCTCACGCCACTGCAATTTAAAGAAGATGCAAGGAGTTGTTCCTATCCTTCACAAGTGCTGCATGAATATCAACTTGGGGCTCACCAACTCCCCAATCTCGCGTCTCCTCTGATTTTCCATTCGATCGATAAGCTTTCATTGAATATGCTCACATATCTTTCTTATGGTCCGAATATATTCTGCCTTACTTAATAAGTCGGTTAATTGAGTTTGCATTTATTTTAAATACTCTTTTGAGAATGCCATCCAGTAGCGATTGAAGCTTAAACCTCTCACCATAGGAAGCCATAACCTTATCCTCACTAAATAATACCCTTTCATTTCAAGATCGACAAGTTTTGAGACCCTAAGGAAGAAGCCCATACTAGGGGCTCCCTCGACTCACAAAGGAGGTAATCACCTCCAAGCTCAAGAAAGGCGGAATGCAAAAGAAACTCATACAAGGGGCTCCCTCGAAGGGACCACCTCCAAGCCCAAGAGGGAAAAGGTAAAACCATCCTGAGGCATACACTAGGGGCTATCGCGAGCAAACAAATCTTAAGGCTTTTCTCGATAAGAGGGTGTTTAAAAAAAAAAAAAAAAAAAAAAAAAAAAAAAAAAAAAACCTCCATCACCCCGAAGTGAACCTCCCATCGCAAAGGTTGTGAAAACGAGACATCGAGTGAAGGTACTATCGTGATCAAGTTACCTGCTGAAATCACAACAAACTCGCGAGAAGAAGCAATAAAGATTCCCTCTTGGACAAATCCCATAAACCCATTCCAAAGTCCATCCTCTCACTTTTAGAGGATTTCATCACCACCCTTGACCTTGCCAAAATCAAAGTTAACCTCACTCTTAGAGGTTCCAAGAAGCAAAGAACAAGAAAATCCCTTCACCTTAGAAATTCCAAACACATCCCTCAAGCCAACCTCTCAAAGAATGGCCCGACCTCTCACTTTAAGAGGTCATGTTAAGCATCATCCAATGGTCGATCGCAACCCAAAAACCAGCTACAACCGCTACCGGATAGCATTCTCAAAAGATTATTTAAAAGAAATGCATATTCAGATTTTTGAGTCACTTGTTATCCTACGTGAGCATATTACATATTCTCTCAAAAGTTTGGGAACTTGTCCTATTCTTGAAATTCGTTCATTCGACTCCTCAAACACCTGTCCGCAAAAGTCTCACTGGGCTTTCGCATCCGTGCCTCTCGCCGGCACTCCGGTAAAAGCAAGGAGACACGCGCTGTGGACTACTCCCTGGCTTGCGAGAACAAAGGAACAAAGAATCTTCACTTGAAGGAATGAAAAAATCTTTGGGTTATAATCAGTCAATTCCCACCTTTTCTTCCACCCCAATCTTTTTCTATTTCTCATTTTTTCCCATGAAGGAGATCAATGCAACGGCAGCCCGCACCACAATTACCACCGAACAGAGCAGCAAGCAACAACGGAACATCCTACTCCTTCTAAAGACAAGCCCAATCCCATCTTCTAATCAAAACAGTCATTATTTGTTTACTCATATAATTGGAATTTGATAAACCAATCAGTGAGGTCCATTCGCGAGCAATCAAGATATAATTCTGAATAAAATAATTCTTCAAATGTCTCGACAAGTCTTCTTTTTCTACATCATAGGAAAATAGAGGCAAACACTGTCTTTCTGTCTGCAGGGGCTTCCATACACTTTTCCACACCTTGTGATGATTATACTCTCCCAAAAGAGTCAAACCCAAAAGCGAAAGTATCATACACGAACTCGGGATCCATTCCCACCTTCGAAAAAATGCGCCCCTGCACATATACATTTCCGAGTCTTGTCCAGCGACTGATTGACCATTGTTCGAAACGAGGGGTCGCCCCCGTGGCCGCAAGATGACTCTGTCTGCAAATGGGGATGCATTGAATCTCTCCAAGTTGGGGCTTTTGTTAAGCCGTTCTCTCAGGCTCTCTTCAGGTTTGCTCTGCATCATCAACTGGGGCTTCGCCATTCCCTTCAGGTTTGCTTTGCATCATCAACTGGGGCTTCGCCATTCATCATCAACTGGGACTTCGCCAAGGTCACTTCATCAAACATTGGGGCTCCCCTCAACAAAAATGGGTCGACTATGTGCTCTAACAAAAATCGGAGCTCCAATGAAATCATATCTAGCATGAAGGGCATCCCTTGTCATCAAGATCAGCATGTGGCAAACTCTTTGAGTTAGTTAGAAACATGATTAATCATAAGGCCTCTTTATCAAATAAACATGCTTTCAAAATACTGTCCTCCTTGGTACCTTGTTTACAAAAATCACTCTTTGGTCTCCACAAATTTTCAAACTCTTCAAGTCTATCAAAGACGCCTCTCTCTCAAGATGACTCGGTCCTTATCTCTGGACATCAAACTTACCTAATCCCACCTTCTATCATCGACACTTACTCGGCCTCGCCTAGTTTAAACCAATAACCTTTCTGCTCAAACTGCCTTGTTTAGACTTACCGCAAATGTAAAACCCTAGCCTCAAACCTAGGTGACAAATACCTCTCTAAACCCTAGCCTTAAGCCTAGGTGACAAATGCCTCTTTCTAAACCCTAGCCTTAAGCCTAGGTGACAAATATCTTTCTAAACCCTAGCCTTAAGCCTAGGTGACAAATACCTCTCTAAACCCTAGCCTTAAGCCTAGGTGACAAATACCTCTCTAAACCCTAGCCTTAAGCCTAGGTGACAAATACCTTTCTAAGCCCTAGCCTTAAGTCTAGGTGACAAATACCTTTCTAAGCCCTAGCCTTAAGTCTAGGTGACAAATACCTTTCTAAGCCCTAGCCTTAAGTCTAGGTGACAAATGCCTCTCTAAAACCCTAGCCTTAAGCCTAGGAGACAAGACTCCTCTCTAAGCCTTAGCAATAATTATCCCAATCTTTTAATCGCTTGGTTCTTCGGCTCGGGAAGCCATAATAATCAATTCACACAACTATTCTTCATCGCAAATGCAGCCTAAGTCCTTTGGCAGCCTGCGCTTCCCGCATTTTAGAGGTCTATCCTCCATTTCAAGGGTCCGTCCCGCATTTCAGAGGTCTATCCTCCATTTCAAAGGGTCCGTCCCGCATCTTCAAAGGGTCCGTCCTGTACTTTCAAAGGGTCCGTCCCGTACTTTCAAAGGGTCCGTCCCGCACCTTCAAAGGGTCCGTCCTGTACTTTCAAAGGGTCCGTCCCGTACTTTCAAAGGGTCCGTCCCGCATCTTCAAAGGGTCCGTCCTGTACTTTCAAAGGGTCCGTCCCGTACTTTCAAAGGGTCCGTCCCGCATCTTCAAAGGGTCCATCCTGTACTTTCAAAGGGTCCGTCCCTGCACTTTCAAAGTGGTCCGTCCCGCACCTTCAAAGGGTCCGTCCCGCACCTTCAAAGGGTCCGTCCCGTACTTTCAAAGGGTCCGTCCCGCACCTTCAAAGGGTCCGTCCCGCATTTCAGAAGTCAAAATTATCAAATCTTTGGGTGACTCCCCGTACGGTCAAATCTTTGGGTGACTCCCGAGCAGTCAAATCTTTGGGTGACTCCCGTACGATCAAATCTTTGGGTGACTCCCGGACAGTCAAATATTTGGCTTTGATTCCCACACGCTTTTCCCACATTGCCCCATACACTTTCTCTCAGTACGCGAATCAAGACTAAACTTGGTTTATTTGCACAACACACGGAAAAATCAAGACTACACTTCTTGAATTTCCTTTCCACATATTCTCACACGGAAAAATCAAGACTACACTTCTTGAATTTCCTTTCCACATATTTTCAAAGGAAAAATCAAGACTACACTTCTTGAATTTCCTTTCCACATATTTTCAAAGGAAAAATCAAGACTACACTTCTTGAATTTCCTTTCCACATATTCTCACACGGAAAAATCAAGACTACACTTCTTGAATTTCCTTTCCACATATTTTCAAAGGAAAAATCAAGACTACACTTCTTGAATTTCCTTTCCACATATTCTCACACGGAAAAATCAAGACTACACTTCTTGAATTTCCTTTCCACATATTTTCCCGCAATATTATTCGAATCGCCCTTAGATTCAATCTTCTAAGCCTCGCCACAAATCGCATCTTTGGCTTGAGACGCTGCACGTCCGCCATTCTCGGGTACTAAACGCCCGCTCTTTTGAACTACGACTTGGCTTGATTCCTTTTTAGGGATACGTAGGTAGCCCGACGTGGGTCCAGCCACTTGACCTACCTGGTCATCTTCCATTTGCGACTCAGCTCGAGTCCAATCCCTTGCATCCGCAAGATCACTCTTCTTACCTCCTGAAATCCCTTTTTTCAGGACGGATCCTATTCTTTTATCGTCGACCCCACTTGTCTTACAAGAAGCGTCGCCGAGGGGCTACTGTTAGTACCCGGTCCGAAAAAAAGGAACTGAAGTGCAACTCGGGAAATTCAGGGACTAAATTGGCATTTGAAAGCTTTTGGACCAAATTGGAATTTATGGAAAATTCAGGGACTAAACGGGAAATATGGAAATTTTGGACGAATTTGATATATAAAAATTCCTGGAATTAAATAAAAGATAAAATCCTAAAGAGCGAATTGCAAAAGAAGTCATTAAAGTGGTCAAAATGCAACGAGAAGATCGCGGGACGAAACGGATATTTAAGTGATACAAAATAACTAAGTTGCACTGTTTGCATGGTATTTTGGCCGAGCTTCTTCTAGGCATTTTCCACAAGAGTGGCCGAGCTATGGGCCATTTGTAGCAAGGTGGCCGGCCAAGGCATTGCAATTTGGGGCCAAGGCATTGCATTTAGGGCCGGCTGAGCAATTTGGGCCAAAATAACAAATGGCCGATCGGCCCTTCTCCCTTTTCCCACATCGCGTCCGTACCTCTTCCTCCCCAATTCTTTTCACTATATAAACCCCACTCCGCCTCACACTTTGAACACAGAATTATTCTACGGAAAACTCAAGACAAAACTTGAGGTTTCCTCCATAGAAAACTTGAGACTAAACTCGAGTTTTCTAAGTCTAAATATTTTATCAAGCACGTTCTTCGAATCTTCATAGATTCGATCCAAAAGCCTTGCCATTATTAGGTAAGTCTTCTGTTTATTTTTTCGTCTTTATTATTATTGTCTTTATTATTATTATTATTTGCATGCTTAGTATATTTTAATTACTTTATTTCTTGCTTATGTCATATATGCTAGATTTAGGGTTGTTTTAATATATTTAAATATGTAATAGCCGAGGATGATCTAAGGTTTCGCCAAGAAACCCAATGGATCTAGGAACTATTTCTTTCCTTCCACCTTAGTTATAATTATCCCATGATCAACAATCCCCCAAGGATGAACGTTGATTAGTGCACCTTCCGAGGGCCTAACTCAAAGGTTCTAGGGTGTGATCATTAATTAATTCTTTCTCTCCCCTCCTCCTTATGCATGATCCCGTTTCTTCTATCTATTCCTGTAAACACCGCACACAACCAACACCCCACATGCTAGAAAGACCGATCCGTCGGGCAATAGGAGTGATAACGTTTCTTCTTCTGTTGTAACTTGACCCCCGAACCCAATTAACTGTTTAGCCTTTTTTCAAAGCTTTGGGCTATATCAAAGTGGCGTGGCGACTCTCAAAATTTAAATTAATATTTTTAATATGGTTTAAAGCGAGTGTCACTAAATGAATATCCCATTTCGGTCCGACATTATATGATTAATTATTTCAAACTTCCGAATGCGCGTTGCATCGGGACGGGGTATTCACAATAGTACTACTTCTTTCATCTAAAATAGAATTATAAATAAATTATTTAAAAAAATAATATTTATTTTTTGACCATTACTCTTTGATTATATTTTTAAATTCCCATTTATAAGACTCTTGCGTGTATATAGATTATTACATTAATATTTCTTTCATCCCAAAATAAAAATAATTGATCAATTTTTATTTTGCTTAAAATAAAAAAAAAAAGTAATCATTTATTAAACTATATTATTGTAACTATTTTTATTTTAAATACCAAAGATTTCAATTTATAAAATAAATTTGTATGTATATGGATCATAATTATAGTACTACTTCTTTTGTCTCAAAATAAATTATTAATAAAAAATTTAAAAACAAAAAATGTGCATTTGAATAAAATATTAATCGATCTAGTTTTGAAGAGTTATATTTCCTTATTTACTAATTGCTTTCCCATTTTCTGAAAATTCAAAATTTGATTTCAAAATTCAAATGTTGATTGAGTTTAAATCGGGATAATTTACTGTATAAATATTTAGCTTATAAACATTAATCTTTTATTAAATGAAAAATCAATTTATTAAATGAAAAATCTTTGAAACTAAAATCAATGGGAGAATTACATAATGCCATGTCATAATAGTGACATGGCTAATGTGAGGGCTCTAAATATTTGTCTTTTAATACTCCCTCCGTCCCATAAAACATTACCCCTTTTACTATTTTGGGTGTCCCACTTTAAAGTCCCACTTTCCTAAAAAGAAATTTTTTTAATACTTCTTTATTCATGGGACCCACTTGTCATACTCACAACACTTTTCAAATTTACTATTCTCTCCACTCATTCTCTCTCCTTCCACTCACAACACCTACTTTAATAACATTATTCCTTATTTTCCGTTCTCAACAGTAAATGAGTAAAGTTCTATGGGACGGAGGGAGTATATTATATATATAGATGGATGGATCATTATAGTACTACTTCTTTCATCTAAAAAAGAATTATAAAAAAATTATTTAAAAAAAAAAATATTTTTGGACCGTTGCTCTTTGATTATATTTTTAAATTCATATTTTTAAGGCTCTTGCATGTATATAGATCATAAAATTAATATTTCTTTCGTCCCAAAATAAAAATAATTGACCAATTTTTATTTTGTTTAAAATAAAAAAAAGTATTCATTTATTAGACTATATTATTGTAATTATTTCTAATTTATATACCAAAGATTTCAATTTATAAAATAAATTTGTATATTTATGGATCATAATTATAGTACTACTTCTTCTATCTCAAAATGAATTATAAATAAAATTTTTAAAAATAAAAAATGTATATTTGAATAAAATATTAATCGATCCAGTTTTGAAGAGTTACATTTCTTTATTTACTAATTGCTTTCCCGTTTTCAGAAAATTCAAAATTTATTTTCAAAATTCAAATATTGATTGAGCTTAAATCGGGATAGTTTACTGTATAAATATTTACCTCATAAACATTAACCTTTTATTAAATAAAAAATCAATTTATTAAATGAAAAATCTTTGAAACTAAGACCAATGGGAGAATTACATAATGTCATGTCATAATAGTGACATGGCTTAATGTGAGGGCCCTAAATGTTTGTCTATTAATATATTGTATAGATAGATGGATCATTATAGTACTACTTATTTCATCTCAAAAAGAATTATAAATAAATTATTAAAAAAATAATATTTATTTTTGGACCGTTACTCTTTGATTTTATTTTTAAATTCCCATTTATAAGATTCTTACATTTATATATATCATTACATTAATATTTCTTTCGTCACAAAATAAAAATAATAGATCAATTTTTATTTTGCTTAAAATAAAAAAAATATTCATTTATTAGACTAAATTATTGTAACTATTTCTAATTTATATACCAAAGATTTCAATTTATAAAATAAATTTGTATGTATATGTATCATAATTATAGTACTACTTCTTCTGTCTCGAAATGAATTATAAATAAAAATTTTAAAAACGAAAAATGTGCATTTGAATAAAATATTAATCGATCCAGTTTTGAAGAGTTACATTTTCTTATTTACTAATCGCTTTTCCGTTTTCTGAAAATTCAAAATTTGATTTCAAAATTCAAATGTTGATTGAGCTTAAATCGGGATAATTTACTGTATAAATATTTACCTTATAAACATTAACCTTTTATTAAATGAAAAATCAATTTATTAAATGAAAAATCTTTGAAACTAAGACCAATGGGAGAATTACATAATTCCATGTCATAATAGTGACATGGCTTAATGTGAGGGCTTTAAATGTTTGTCTTTTAATATATTATATAGAAGGATGATTATAGTACTACTTCTTTAATCTAAAAAAGAATTATAAAAAAATTATTTTAAAAAAATAATATTTATTTTTGGACCGTTACTCTTTGATTATATTTTTAAATTCCCATTTATAAGACTCTTGCATGTATATAGATCATTAGATTAATATTTCTTTCGTCCCAAAATAAAAATAATTGATCAATTTTTATTTTGCTTAAAAAAAAAATATTCATTTATTAGACTATATTATTGTAACTATTTCTAATTTCTATACCAAAGATTTCAATTTATAAAATAAATTTGTACGTATATGGATCTTAATTATAGTACTACTTCTCCTGTCTCAAAATAAATTATTAATAAAAATTTTAAAAACAAAAAATGTGTATTTGAATAATAAATTAATCGATCCTGTTTTAAAGAGTTATATTTCCTTATTTAGAAATTGCTTTCCCGTTTTCTAAAATTTTGAAATGAAAAATAACTTTATTAAATGAAAAATCTTTGAAACTAAGACCAATGGGAGAATTACATAATGTCATGTCATAATAGTGACATGGCTTAATGTGAGGGCCCTAAATGTTTGTATATTAATATATTGTATAGATAGATGGATCATTATAGCACTGCTTCTTTCATCTCAAAAAGAATTATAAATAAATTATTAAAAAAATAATAATTATTTTTGGACCGTTACTCTTTGATTTTATTTTTAAATTCCCATTTATAAGATTCTTACATTTATATATATCATTACATTAATATTTCTTTCAACCCAAAATAAAAATAATAGATCAATTTTTATTTTGCTTAAAATAAAAAAAAAATTCATTTATTAGACTAAATTTTTGTAACTATTTCTAATTTATATACCAAAGATTTCAATTTATAAAATAAATTTGTATGTATATGGATCATAATTATAGTACTACTTCTTCTATCTCAAAATGAATTATAAATAAAAATTTTAAAAAAAATGTGCATTTGAATAAAATATTAATCGATCCAGTTTTGAAGAGTTACATTTTCTTATTTACTAATCGCTTTCCCGTTTTCTGAAAATTCAAAATTTGATTTCAAAATTCAAATGTTGATTGAGCTTAAATCGGGATAATTTACTGTATAAATATTTACCTTATAAACATTAACCTTTTATTAAATGAAAAATCAATTTATTAAATGAAAAATCTTTGAAACTAAGACCAATGGGAGAATTACATAATTCCATGTCATAATAGTGACATGGCTTAATGTGAGGGCTCTAAATGTTTGTCTTTTAATATATTATATAGATGGATCATTATAGTACTACTTCTTTCATCTAAAAAAGAATTATAAATAAATTGTTTTAAAAAATAATATTTATTTTTGGACCGTTACTCTTTGATTATATTTTTAAATTTCCATTTATAAGACTCTTGCATGTATATAGATCATTATATTAATATTTCTTTCGTCCCAAAATAAAAATAATTGATCAATTTTTATTTTGCTTAAAAAAAAAGTATTCATTTATTAGACTATATTATTGTAACTATTTCTAATTTATATTCCAAAGATTTCAATTTATAAAATAAATTTGTATGTATATGGATCATAATTATAGTACTACTTCTTCTGTTTCAAAATAAATTATTAATAAAAATTTTAAAAACAAAAAAATTTGCATTTGAATAAAATATTAATCGATCCAGTTTTGAAGAGTTACATTTCTTTATTTACTAATCGCTTTCCCGTTTTCTGAAAAATTCAAAATTTGATTTCAAAATTCAAATGTTGATTGAGCTTAAATCGGGATAATTTACTGTATAAATATTTACCTTATAAACATTAACCTTTTATTAAATGAAAAATCAATTTATTAAATGAAAAATCTTTGAAACTAAGATCAATGGGAGAATTACATAATGCCATGTCATAATAGTGACATGGCTTAATGTGAGGGCTCTAAATGTTTGTCTTTTAATATAATATATATAAATGGATGGATCATTATAGTACTACTTCTTTCATCTCAAAAAGAATTATAAATAAATTATTTTAAAAAATAATATTTATTTTTGGACCGTTACTCTTTGATTATATTTTTAAATTCCTATTTATAAGACTCTTGCATGTATATAGATCATTACATTAATATTTCTTTCGTCCCAAAATAAAAATAATTGATCAATTTTTATTTTGCTTAAAATAAAAAAAAAGTATTCATTTATTAGACTATATTATTGTAACTATTTCTAATTTATATACCAAATATTTCAATTTATAAAATAAATTTGTATGTATATGGATCATAATTATAGTACTACTTCTTCTGTCTCAAAATGAATTATAAATAAAAATTTTAAAAATAAAAAATGTGCATTTGAATAAAATATTAATCGATCCAGTTTTGAAGAGTTACATTTCCTTATTTACTAATTGCTTTCCCATTTTCTGAAAATTCAAAATTTGATTTCAAAATTCAAATGTTGATTGAGCTTAAATCGGGATAATTTACTGTATAAATATTTACCTTATAAACATTAACCTTTTATTAAATGAAAAATCAATTTATTAAATGAAAAATCTTTGAAACTAAGACCAATGGGAGAATTACATAATGTCATGTCATAATAGTGACATGGCTTAATGTGAGGGCTCTAAATGTTTGTCTTTTAATATATTATATAGATGGATCATTATAGTACTACTTCTTTCATCTCAAAAAGAATTATAAATAAATTATTTGAAAAAATAATATTTATTTTTGGACCATTACTCTTTGATTATATTTTTAAATTCCTATTTATAAGACTCTTGCATGTATATAGATCATTACATTAATATTTCTTTCGTCCCAAAATAAAAATAATTGATCAATTTTTATTTTGCTTAAAATAAAAAAAAAGTATTCATTTATTAGACTATATTATTGTAACTATTTCTAATTTATATACCAAAGATTTCAATTTATAAAATAAATTTGTATGTATATGGATCATAATTATAGTACTACTTCTTCTGTCTCAAAATGAATTATAAATAAAAAATTTAAAAACAAAAAATGTGCATTTGAATAAAATATTAATCGATCCAGTTTTGAAGAGTTACATTTTCTTATTTACTAATTGCTTTCCCGTTTTCTGAAAATTCAAAATTTGATTTCAAAATTCAAATGTTGATTGAGCTTAAATCGGGATAATTTACTGTATAAATATTTACCTTATAAACATTAACCTTTTATTAAATGAAAAATCAATTTATTAAATGAAAAATCTTTGAAACTAAGACCAATGGGAGAATTACATAATGACATGTCATAATAGTGACATGGCTTAATGTGAGGGCTCTAAATGTTTGTCTTTTAATATATTATATAGATAGATGGATCATTATAGTACTACTTCTTTCATCTCAAAAAGAATTATAAATAAATTATTTTTAAAAAATAATATTTATTTTTGGACCGTTACTCTTTGATTATATTTTTAAATTCCCATTTATAAGACTCTTGCATGTATATAGATCATTACATTAATATTTCTTTCGTCCCAAAATAAAAATAATTGATCAATTTTTATTTTGCTTAAAATAAAAAAAAAATTTATCATTTATTAAACTATATTATTGTAACTTTTTTTAATTTAAATACCAAAGATTTCAATTTATAAAATAAATTTGTATGTATATGAATCAAAATTATAGTACTACTTCTTCTGTCTCAAAATGAATTATAAATAAAAATTTTAAAAACGAAAAATGTGCATTTGAATAAAATATTAATCGATCCAGTTTTGAAGAGTTACATTTTCTTATTTACTAATCGCTTTCCCGTTTTCTGAAAATTCAAAATTTAATTTCAAAATTCAAATGTTGATTGAGTTTAAATCGAGATAATTTACTGTATAAATATTTACCATATAAACATTAACCTTTTTTTAAATGAAAAATCAATTTATTAAATGAAAAATCTTTGAAACTAAGACCAATGGGATAATTACATAATGACATGTCATAATAGTGATATGGCTTAATGTGAGGGCTCAAAATGTTTGTCTTTTAATATATTATATAAATGGATCATTATAGTACTACTTCTTTCATCTAAAATAGAATTATAAATAAATTATTTTAAAAAATAATATTTATTTTTTGACCATTACTCTTTGATTATATTTTTAAATTCCCATTTATAAGACTCTTGCGTGTATATAGATTATTACATTAATATTTCTTTCATCCCAAAATAAAAATAATTGATCAATTTTTATTTTGCTTAAAATAAAAAAAAAATTTATCATTTATTAAACTATATTATTGTAACTTTTTTTAATTTAAATACCAAAGATTTCAATTTATAAAATAAATTTGTATGTATATGAATCAAAATTATAGTACTACTTCTTCTGTCTCAAAATAAATTATTAATAAAAATTTTAAAAACAAAAAATGTGCGTTTGAATAAAATATTAATCGATCTAGTTTTGAAGAGTTACATTTCCTTATTTATTAATTGCTTTCCCGTTTTCTGAAAATTCAAAATTTGATTTCAAAATTCAAATGTTGATTGAGTTTAAATTGAGATAATTTACTGTATAAATATTTAGCTTATAAACATTAATCTTTTATTAAATGAAAAATCAATTTATTAAATGAAAAATCTTTGAAACTAAAATCAATGGGAGAATTACATAATGCCATGTCATAATAGTGACATGGCTTAATGTGAGGGCTCTAAATATTTGTCTTTTAATACTATTATATATATAGATGGATGGATCATTATAGTACTACTTCTTTCATCTCAAGAAGAATTATAAAAAAATTATTTTAAAAAAAAATATTTTTGGACCGTTGCTCTTTGATTATATTTTTAAATTCATATTTTTAAGGCTCTTGCTTGTATATAGATCATAACATTAATATTTCTTTCGTCCCATAATAAAAATAATTGACCAATTTTTATTTTGTTTAAAATAAAAAAAAAGTATTCATTTATTAGACTATATTATTGTAATTATTTCTAATTTATATACCAAAGATTTCAATTTATAAAATAAATTTGTATGTTTATGGATCATAATTATAGAACTACTTCTTCTATCTCAAAATGAATTATAAATAAAATTTTTAAAAATAAAAAATGTATATTTGAATAAAATATTAATCGATCCAGTTTTGAAGAGTTACATTTCTTTATTTACTAATTGCTTTCCCGTTTTCAGAAAATTCAAAATTTGTTTTCAAAATTCAAATGTTTATTGAGCTTAAATCGAGATAGTTTACTGTATAAATATTTACCTCATAAACATTAACCTTTTATTAAATGAAAAATCAATTTATTAAATGAAAAATCTTGGAAACTAAGACCAATGGGAGAATTACATAATGTCATGTCATAATAGTGACATGGCTTAATGTGAGGGCCCTAAATGTTTGTCTATTATTATTTTGTATAGATAGATGGATCATTATAGTACTACTTATTTCATCTCAAAAAGAATTATAAATAAATTATTAAAAAAATAATATTTATTTTTGGACCGTTACTCTTTGATTTTATTGTTAAATTCCCATTTATAAGATTCTTACATTTATATATATCATTACATTAATATTTCTTTCGTCACAAAATAAAAATAATAGATCAATTTTTATTTTGCTTAAAATAAAAAAAATATTCATTTATTAGACTAAATTATTGTAACTATTTCTAATTTATATACCAAAGATTTCAATTTATAAATTAAATTTGTATGTATATGTATCATAATTATAGTACTACTTCTTCTGTCTCGAAATGAATTATAAATAAAAATTTTAAAAATGAAAAATGTGCATTTGAATAAAATATTAATCGATCCATTTTTGAAGAGTTACATTTTCTTATTTACTAATCGCTTTCCCGTTTTCTGAAAATTCAAAATTTGATTTCAAAATTCAAATGTTGATTGAGCTTAAATCGGGATAATTTACTGTATAAATATTTACCTTATAAACATTAACCTTTTATTAAATGAAAAATCAATTTATTAAATGAAAAATCTTTGAAACTAAGACCAATAGGAGAATTACATAATTCCATGTCATAATAGTGACATGGCTTAATGTGAGGGCTTTAAATGTTTGTCTTTTAATATATTATATAGATGGATCATTATAGTACTATTTCTTTCATCTAAAAAAGAATTATAAATAAATTATTTTAAAAAATAATATTTATTTTTGGACCGTTACTCTTTGATTATATTTTTAAATTCCCATTTATAAGACTCTTGCATGTATATAGATCATTAGATTAATATTTCTTTCGTCCCAAAATAAAAATAATTGATCAATTTTTATTTTGCTTAAAATAAAAAAAAAGTATTCATTTATTAGACTATATTATTGTAACTATTTCTAATTTATATACCAAAGATTTCAATTTATAAAATAAATTTGTATGTATATGGATCAAAATTATAGTACTACTTCTTCTGTCTCAAAATAAATTATTAATAAAAATTTTAAAAACATAAAATGTGTATTTGAATAAAATAATAATCGATCCAATTTTAAAGAGTTATATTTCCTTATTTAGAAATTGCTTTCCCGTTTTCTAAAAATTCAAAATTTGATTTCAAAATTCAAATGTTGATTGAGCTTAAATCGGGATAATTTACTATATAAATATTTACATTATAAACATTAACCTTTTATTAAATGAAAAATCAATTTATTAAATGAAAAATCTTTGAAACTAAGACCAATGGGATAATTACATAATGACATGTCATAATAGTGATATGGCTTAATGTGAGGGCTCAAAATGTTTGTCTTTTAATATATTATATAAATGGATCATTATAGTACTACTTCTTTCATCTAAAATAGAATTATAAATAAATTATTTTAAAAAATAATATTTATTTTTTGACCATTACTCTTTGATTATATTTTTAAATTCCCATTTATAAGACTCTTGCGTGTATATAGATTATTACATTAATATTTCTTTCATCCCAAAAAAAAAATAATTGATCAATTTTTATTTTGCTTAAAATAAAAAAAAAGTTATCATTTATTAAACTATATTATTGTAACTATTTTTAATTTAAATACCAAAGATTTCAATTTATAAAATAAATTTGTATGTATATGAATCAAAATTATAGTACTACTTCTTCTGTCTCAAAATAAATTATTAATAAAAATTTTAAAAACAAAAAATGTGCATTTGAATAAAATATTAATCGATCTAGTTTTGAAGAGTTACATTTCCTTATTTATTAATTGCTTTCCCGTTTTCTGAAAATTCAAAATTTGATTTCAAAATTCAAATGTTGATTGAGTTTAAATCGAGATAATTTACTGTATAAATATTTAGCTTATAAACATTAATCTTTTATTAAATGAAAAATCAATTTATTAAATGAAAAATCTTTGAAACTAAAATCAATGGGAGAATTACTTAATGCCATGTCATAATAGTGACATGGCTTAATGTGAGGGCTCTAAATATTTGTCTTTTAATACTATTATATATATAGATGGATGGATCATTATAGTACTACTTCTTTCATCTCAAAAAGAATTATAAAAAAATTATTTTAAAAAAAAATATTTTTGGACCGTTGCTCTTTGATTATATTTTTAAATTCATATTTTTAAGGCTCTTGCATGTATATAGATCATAACATTAATATTTCTTTCGTCCCAAAATAAAAATAATTGACCAATTCTTATTTTGTTTAAAATAAAAAAAAGTATTCATTTATTAGACTATATTATTGTAATTATTTCTAATTTATATACCAAAGATTTCAATTTATAAAATAAATTTGTATGTTTATGGATCATAATTATAGTACTACTTCTTCTATCTCAAAATGAATTATAAATAAAATTTTTAAAAATAAAAAATGTATATTTGAATAAAATATTAATCGATCCAGTTTTGAAGAGTTACATTTCTTTATTTACTAATTGCTTTCCCGTTTTCAGAAAATTCAAAATTTGTTTTCAAAATTCAAATGTTGATTGAGCTTAAATCGGGATAGTTTACTGTATAAATATTTACCTCATAAACATTAACCTTTTATTAAATGAAAAATCAATTTATTAAATGAAAAATCTTTGAAACTAAGACCAATGGGAGAATTACATAATGTCATGTCATAATAGTGACATGGCTTAATGTGAGGGCCCTTAATGTTTGTCTATTATTATTTTGTATAGATAGATGGATCATTATAGTACTACTTATTTCATCTCAAAAAGAATTATAAATAAATTATTAAAAAAATAATATTTATTTTTGGACCGTTACTCTTTGATTTTATTGTTAAATTCCCATTTATAAGATTCTTACATTTATATATATCATTACATTAATATTTCTTTCGTCACAAAATAAAAATAATAGATCAATTTTTATTTTGCTTAAAATAAAAAAAATATTCATTTATTAGACTAAATTATTGTAACTATTTATAATTTATATACCAAAGATTTCAATTTATAAATTAAATTTGTATGTATATGTATCATAATTATAGTACTACTTCTTCTGTCTCGAAATGAATTATAAATAAAAATTTTAAAAATGAAAAATGTGCATTTGAATAAAATATTAATCGATCCAGTTTTGAAGAGTTACATTTTCTTATTTACTAATCGCTTTCCCGTTTTCTGAAAATTCAAAATTTAATTTCAAAATTCAAATGTTGATTGAGTTTAAATCGAGATAATTTACTGTATAAATATTTACCATATAAACATTAACCTTTTTTTAAATGAAAAATCAATTTATTAAATGAAAAATCTTTGAAACTAAGACCAATGGGAGAATTACATAATTCCATGTCATAATAGTGACATGGCTTAATGTGAGGGCTCTAAATATTTGTCTTTTAATATATTATATAGATGGATAATTATAGTACTACTTCTTTCATCTAAAAAAGAATTATAAATAAATTATTTTAAAAAAATAATATTTATTTTTGGACCGTTACTCTTTGATTATATTTTTAAATTCCCATTTATAAGACTCTTGCATGTATATAGATCATTAGATTAATATTTCTTTGGTCCCAAAATAAAAATAATTGATCAATTTTTATTTTATTTAAAAAAAAGTATTCATTTATTAGACTATATTATTGTAACTATTTCTAATTTCTATACCAAAGATTTCAATTTATAAAATAAATTTGTACGTATATGGATCATAATTATAGTACTACTTCTTATGTCTCAAAATAAATTATTAATAAAAATTTTAAAAACAAAAAATGTGTATTTGAATAATAAATTAATCAATCCAGTTTTAAAGAGTTATATTTCCTTATTTAGAAATTGCTTTCCCGTTTTCTAAAATTTTTAAATGAAAAATAAATTTATTAAATGAAAAATCTTTGAAACTAAGACCAATGGGAGAATTACATAATATCATGTCATAATAGTGACATGGCTTAATGTGAGGGCCCTAAATGTTTGTCTATTAATATATTGTATAGATAGATGGATCATTATAGCACTACTTCTTTCATCTCAAAAAAAATTATAAATAAATTATTAAAAAAATAATATTTATTTTTGGACCGTTACTCTTTGATTTTATTTTTAAATTCCCATTTATAAGATTCTTACATTTATATAGATCATTACATTAATATTTCTTTCATCCCAAAATAAAAATAATAGATCAATTTTTATTTTGCTTAAAATAAAAAAAATTCATTTATTAGACTAAATTATTGTAACTATTTCTAATTTATATACCAAAGATTTCAATTTATAAAATAAATTTGTATGTATATGTATAATAATTATAGTACTACTTCTTCTATCTCAAAATGAATTATAAATAAAAATTTTAAAAACGAAAAATGTGCATTTGAATAAAATATTAATCGATCCAGTTTTGAAGAGTTACATTTTCATATTTACTAATCGCTTTCCCGTTTTCTGAAAATTCAAAATTTGATTTCAAAATTCAAATGTTGATTGAGCTTAAATCGGGATAATTTACTGTATAAATATTTACCTTATAAACATTAACCTTTTATTAAATGAAAAATCAATTTATTAAATGAAAAATCTTTGAAACTAAGTACAATGGGAGAATTACATAATTCCATGTCATAATAGTGACATGGCTTAATGTGAGGGCTCTAAATGTTTGTCTTTTAATATATTATATAGATGGATCATTATAGTACTACTTCTTTTATCTAAAAAAGAATTATAAATAAATTATTTTAAAAAATAATATTTATTTTTGGACCGTTACTCTTTGATTATATTTTTAAATTCCCATTTATAAGACTCTTGCATGTATATAGATCATTATATTAATATTTCTTTTGTCCCAAAATAAAAATAATTGATCAATTTTTATTTTGCTTAAAATAAAAAAAAAAGTATTCATTTATTAGACTATATTATTGTAACTACTTCTAATTTATATACCAAAGATTTCAATTTATAAAATAATTTTGTATGTATATGGATCATAATTATAGTACTACTTCTTCTGTCTCAAAATAAATTATTAATAAAAAATTTAAAAACAAAAAATGTGTATTTGAATAAAATATTAATCGATCCAGTTTTAAAGAGTTATATTTCCTTATTTAGAAATTGCTTTCCCGTTTTCTAAAAATTCAAAATTTGATTTCAAAATTCAAATGTTGATTGAGCTTAAATCGGGATAATTTACTGTATAAATATTTACATTATAAACATTAACCTTTTATTAAATGAAAAATCAATTTATTAAATGAAAAATCTTTGAAACTAAGACCAATGGGAGAATTACATAATGACATGTCATAATAGTGACTGTAAGTACGCCAATCCAATTCGCAACCTTTTAGATGCATTTTAATATAATAAAACTGCATTAAAGGGCGTTTTGGTAAATTCCCGGCCTATCCCGAGACTTCCGGAAACGTTCCATGAGTTTCCCGCGAAGGAAGTACCTTTTGGTACATTATTCATGCCAAAGGACCCCTTGGGAATAAAACCTGTTGGACCTTTTGGGTATTTTCCCGGAATGTTCTAGAAACTGGTTTTTGGCGCCAAAAGCGGTTGAGCCACCTTGTGTCACGCGACAGCTTGAGGCATGAAAAGTGGACGCGTAAGGTTGTGCGACACATTAAGGCAGCCAACTGCAGCCTATAAATAAGACCCTCCCCCTCTCATAAATGGATCCCAACTTGAGCCTACTGTTACTCTGCAGGATTTGCACCGTAACGAACCTCCCTAAACACAACCCTCTCTCTCTCCTACCTTCAAACTAACCAATCCCTTCCCATCCAAACCCAATTCTCAAGCCACACCAATTGAACCCCTTGCATCAATCCTTCCAGATCAGAAGTGACGAATTGAAGGGTTCTATATCTGACTGGATATAGAATTCGTGGAAGCATCAAGGGTAACGATTCCCTAACTCTCTCTCTCTCTCTCTCTCTCTCTCTTGCTTAATTTCTCATAATTGTAGCATTTAATTTTGTTTGGATTCAGTAATCAGATCTAGCTATCTGGATTACTGAATCCCAATCGCAATCTCTCTGTTTAAATTGAGTAATTCGTGCAATTGAGCTTATATTGTTGATTATTTGATTGAACTTGGTGTTTGAACCCCAAGGGGGTGTGGATCTACCCATATCCACACTCCCTGGGTTGATTTAGTTTCGTTTCTGTATTTCGTTCGTAATCTAGTTAATTGATTAGATCTGTATAGCTTTCTGTTGATTCTGTGTTCGTATTGTTAAGTTTCTGCAGATGGCTCATATGTGTCACGCGACAACTTCGTCTCCAAGTGATCATGTGTCACGCGACACATGTGGTCACTGGTGCGATATGTCATGCGACATATATGACCTATCTGCAGAGACCTCTTTCCTTTGTAATCTGTTTTAGATTGTTTGTATCAGGGATGTGGCCTCCCTAAATAATGGGCTCACAATCTGTAATCCTCGTTTCATAATTAATAAGATGCATTTTACCACATTTCGTTCATTATCAATATTCGCACACACTTTTGATTCATTTGGATTTTTGATTGAAAGACTCGTCTACGGACGAGGCGTGTTGGGTGAACTCTCGGTTCTTCCCAACACGTAACCTGACCCCCGAACTCATGTTTTTCTCTCTAAATAAAGGTTTTCAATGTTTCCTCTTAAAACGGCGTGGCGACTCCTTCTTTTCATTTAAACCGAAACCCAATTTCGGGCGAGCGCACATTCAGTGGCGACTCTGCTGGGGATGAAACATTTGAAAACCTGTTTTTCAAGTGTTGAGTGGGTCAAGCTTTTATTTAGTCAAACATCCAATACATCCATTTTGTGTCCATTATTCGATAATCATTTGTGGTTCATACATCTTGTTGATTATGAAACTTGTGAGCCCTTTGTGCTTGTGGTCACTTTTTGTGCATTAGTCTTCTCTTTGTGTTGCTCTTGCTATGGTAAAACAGGGGCTGATTTGATGATTGAAGAGCTGCTGGTTCAGTGACCACCCAGGTCGTGCGACACCTTTGTCTCTGGATGTCCTGTGTCACGCGACAAAAGGTGGCCACTGAACAGAACATCGAAGGCTGGTTTGAGGGCGATCCCTTGGATCAAGCAGACTCATTTGATTGTTGTTCCTGTATATCTTGTGTGAGGGTGTGTGTTGTCTTTTCTTTCTTTTTCAAAAATATAAAAAATAAAAAAAAAATCTTGTTTTTTGTAAATAAAGGAATATAGTCATCCGCACACTACATCACTTAGATTTAGAACCCTCGGGTGCGATTGACGGCATCGCGGACGGCCATGAAATTCGCCTACGCTTGAGCGCCTGAAATCAAACCTAAACCCCTAGTGCGTTATAGGTGGCACCACACTAAACCTTACCCACGGTTGGTTTTTGACACAATGTTTTAATTACAACAAAATGAATTGTTTTTGAAAAATAGTATAGGTCCTTATACCTTCTCCCGAAACCTCACACCTTGTGGGCATGTTGCCAAATGCAACATGATTTCACGAGAGATCATGCCGCATTGCCAACATGTACCGACGAGAGGTCATGCCGGATTTTTCTTCGAAATTCTTCGAAAAGACCCGTTATGCTGCCCAAATTTCCTTAGAAATTTGGACGAACCTTTTCGTTCCATAAAGATGTTAGGGTTTGGTTAGGTATCATTACCTATTATATGTTTCAAAACAAAGCATTTGGTGTAATTCGAACGTTGCGTCATTAGGTTCCCCGAGGTATAGTTAGCATGAATAAAGGCTTATCCTTTTCCAACCGTCTCTAGGACTTAAAACACCGATTTCTACTTGAAGATTAATAAGTGTTGCACGAGTCCGTCTCCTTCCGTATTCTTCCCTCTCCCGTACCTCCTCAAAATTCTCTACCCCCCTCTTTATACACGCTCTCTCCTCTCCCGGATAAGGCAAGTTGGGTGCGCGATTCGATTCCGAGTGTTCGTTTAGTTCGCGTCTTGAGGCGAGTGCGGTTTCGGCAGATTTCGCACCCGATTCAATTTCGAGAGATGTCTAGTGCGAGAGAAGAGTATGACCACTCAATATGAGGATTCATCTGCCGCGGATCAACAAGTCATGCATAGTCTGTCTATGGAAGAGATGAGGGCTAATTTGGAAGCCGCTCTAGCTAGAGAGCGTGAGACTCAATTACTCGCTCAAGCCAGGGAAGAGGCAGCACATTCTAAGTTCGTGGATGCAATGAGAAGCCGTGGTATCATTGTGATCCGACGCGCTGATGGAACTTATGAAGAGATTACCAAGGTTAATGACAGCGATCTAGGAGCCGGGAATGTTTCTCTCCTTTTTCAACCTCGGACCCGGGGTGCACGGTTCGGTTATGCTCGGGAATCGGGGGCTGCTTAGGTGAACTCTCAAGTTGGTTTTGGTGGACCACAGTCGGCCTCCCATGATTTGACCTCCTCACCCTTTCCCAATACTTCCATGCCTCTAAGCCAATTGGGGTCCCAGTTTCCGAACAATCAAGGTCTGTGGTTTCCAGGTTCTCAGTATCAGCAAGGTCAGTCTCATGGTCCTCACTTCCAGAGTAACGCCCGGTATCCGAATCGGCATCCTAACTCAGGGAATCGGTTCGGCGGGATGGATTTATGCAGTTTCCTACTAGACGGCCTCAGTTTCAAGAATACATGTCTCAGCCTTCAATGGATTTAGCTTTTGGATTTGGCTCATCATCTATGCAACATCCGGGGTCAATTCCTTACGGGCTGTAGGTGCTTTTCCAGAATCGAATTTCCCAACCGGTCAATTTAATCATTTGCCGGCTCCGGCATCAGGGTTAGCTCAGTAGTCTCTCTTCCAACCGGCCGAGTTTTGAGCCTTCTTCAACTATTGCTCCCGCTCTTCCTCGGCTTCAGGGATGACTCCGGAGGTAATTACCTTTGTTGAAGCAAATGCGGCGGCAAATTGACAAGTTGACGGCGGGATCAAGTGGACTTAAGGTTGTTGACCCAAAGCAAGTAGAGCCTCTTCCTTACAAGTTCAAAATGCCCAAAATACAATTTGATGGCTCGGCATGCCCGAAAACTCATGTCGACACATACGTGATGACTATGGGGGCAATGGGTTGTACTCCCGAGTTTATGGCTCAGCACTTTCATCTCACACTCAAAGGACCTACCTTGACATGGTTTCTAACCCTTAAGTCGAAGCTCGAGCTACTTGGAGTCGGACTGCGAGGCCTTTCTTGAAAAGTACCGTGGAAACCTTGAATGGCGCACAACCGGGGATGATTTGGTCGGTACAATTCGAAACGGGATGAGTCAATCACCGAGTTCTACAAGAGATGGAACGCTAAGTTTGAATGAACTCTACGAGTCAATCCCGCGCAGGATCAAAAGGACATCTTTCTATCGTGTGTGAAGCCAGTTCTCCGTGAAGCTATCGGAAGTGGTTGGTATCCTGACTTGAGGGAAATGGTAGGCATGGGAGCCCGCAGCGAAAATAGACTCTTTAACCTTGCATCAAACACCAATGTTGGCAATAATGGTGGATTTCGACACAGAGCGGCAAGTCCAGTGATCCACTAAAGCAAAAGAGATGACCATCGACAACGGTGTCGGCAATCTACGGGCGGGGGACCGGAGAAGCAGCCACCCCGTAAGCAGTATCAGTTTGATGATCTCAGAATGACAACCGAAGAGGCCTTCAGAGGATTGGTTCAACAGGGAATGATCAGGCCACTTGATAACTACAACCCCACCAAACCCAATCTAGACTTGGATCATAGCAAATATTGCCAATATCACGATGTCAGGGCCACATCACCAATGATTGCATCCCCTTGAAGAAGGTTATTCAAAGACTTGTTGATGATGGAAAGGTTGAGAAGGCTCGCCCCAATGTTGTCCCCGATCTTCTTCGGTGATATCGGCGAAGCCCGGAGGTTATCTCACCCAGTAGACAACGAAGTCAATCGATCGGCGTCGTAAGTTCTAGAGTATCTTTTATGTGGTCGCGAGTCTGTCAAGTCCATGTTATGAGTCTTTTATTTGCAATAATAAAATATTTGCTTCTATTCCTGCTAGACTCGAGACATTACTTGCATACCCGTGTTGCACTCTATTGAATTGGTCTTATTCTAAATGATCACTTGTCTTGCTCACCGACCAACGCTTTGAAATGACTAATATTTAAATTGATCGGAGTGAGAAAATTGGTGATATCCTTCCCAGTGGGGCTTAAGAACTCCCCACCTCGATTCCCATATGCTCACATATCTTCCTTCGTCCTCGCTATCTCGTTGCTCGATGAATTTGCATGGATCTTCCGCGAAGTAAGCGTAAGAAAGCACTGGAAGCTCAATCTCGTTCAGACTATCCGGTAGGGACTGCGGTTGAAACCTCTCACCCTTAGGAAAACCATCACCTTACCCTCACTAAACAATATCCCTTCATTTCAAGATCGGCATATTTGAAACCCGTTTAGCCATCACCCGAAGAAGAGGGACTATCCTTGAGGCTCCCGCGATGCAAAAGAAGATCGACTGGTCCAAGCTCAAAAATGACGGAAAGCAATGATCCATCACGGGGACTAGAAATCCTCCTCTCAAAAAAAAAAAAAAAAAAAAAAAAAAAAAAAAAGAGAGAGACAAAAATACAAAAAAAAGAAAAAGAAAAGAAAGAGAACCTAGTCCCTAGTGATCCTCCCAAAAGTGAAAGTCAAAGGATCCGGTCGTTACTCAAGAGGAGTCTCAGAGTGAATAAAGAGACAGCATGGATGTCCCCTCACCATTACCCTTAACCAATCCTAAGTCGTCCTCTCGATTTTAGAGGACAACCCCATTCCCATTTACCCTTACCTTGCCTTTAGCCAAAGCCAAGATTGACCTCTCATTCTTAGAGGCATTGAAGATGAAATCATGGATCCCCTGCTTAGAAATCCCAAACACCTACCCAAAAGCCAACCTCTCATCTTTAGAGGTACGGTCGGCAAAAGGGCCCGGCCGACCTCTCATTTTAAGAGGTCATGATATCCCAAATCACCCGAAGACCGATCGAAACCCCGAAACCCGGTCGCGGTTCCGGCCGGATGGCGGTTTCATTCCATTATCGTTGAGATCTAAAATAAATTATCTCTTAAAGAGGAGCCAAGTCTATCCCGGCTCAAAAGATTATCAAGCGAAGATTGTGCAAATTCCATCTGTCCATTCGACGTTGCATGTGAGCATATTTCGTTTCTACTCCGCAAACACTGTGCCGTGGACGTCCCAGCTGGGGCTTCGCATCTGTGTCTCCCATCGACACTCTAAGAGGACATATTTTTCAATTCTTAAAATCTTGAAGGTCCTCACATCCCCGAACTTCATCGTTCATTCTCTTCATTCGGGATAAGTCGAACTACGGCGACTGAGGCTCCTCCTATGGAGGGAACGTAGGCAACCATAATTGGTCCGGTCGAAATCATAAACAAATCTCGAGAAAATCCGGTCTCTTCAAGGACCATGCCCATATTGTCTATCCTTCCGATTCTCGATATCAGTGGGCTTTCTCCTCAGGATTGATAAAAATATTTGCTCATATCAGCTTTGGTGGTTGAGTAACCCGAACATCAATAAAGGGTTTTAAGCAGCTTTGTGATCACCACGAATAAGACAAGTTTTCAAGTGTCTCGAAAAGTCTTCTATTGCTACATCATAGGAAGATAGAGCTAAACACCGTTTCGGTCAGCAGGGGCTTCCATACACTTTCCACACCTTGTGATGCTTATACTCTCTCAAAAGAGCCAAACCCAAAGCGAGAGTGTCATACACAGAATTCGGGATTCATTTCCCATCATTCGAAAGATGTGCCCCTGCGCGTAAACATTTCCGAGTCTTGTCCAGCGACTGATTGACTGCGGTTTGAAATGATGAATTGCCTCTGTGGCTACAAGATGACTCTGCCTGCGATGAAGCTGCATGGAATATCCTCAAGCTGGGGCTTTGGTTAAGGTATCCCTCCGGCTCTCCTTACCCGATTCCCTCCAGATTGCTTTGCACTGTCAACTGGGGCTTCACCAAGCCGGGATGGCTCTCTGCCCCCCTCTGCTGCTTGCTGTCTCAGACGCGCGATACACTATGTCCTCACCAGCAATGAACCTGCTGCAATCTGTACTCCCGGGAACGTCCCCAACTTGCCTAGCTGCGCCATATCATTTTCCACCTCACGGGAGAGGACCCCTACTATACATACCTGTCCGAAACAATCCCAAAACCTCATGAATAAACCTGGCAAAACTGACCTTTAACCCAATAATCGCATTTGCTTTCCCAGAACAGACAGACTCGTGCAAACAAGCTAACATAAATTAATCTTTGCTAACAAGATAAGCTTATTTAGGCATAGCACTGGGAGTTGTTGTCTTACCCTCGCAGGTACAATAATCAATTGAGTCTCAAGACTGGCCCTCAGGCCAAATTGAGAAAGAAAGAAAGAGAAAAAGCAAAGCCCAGTACACGAAAGAAAGAACAACAAGAGAGCAGGAAAGAAGTAGCGTGAGCCCTCCGGAAGCTACACTTATCCCCAGCAGAGCAGAAACAACAATGGTAGTCTAAGACCTTCCGACAGCTGCGGGTGAGCACAGCACAGGTATGAACACATATTTCTTGCAAGCGTCAAATCATCATACCATATCCTTTTTCAAAATTGGTTCGAGACACCATAGTTCTCACTTCTTCGGTTCGAGACACCATAGTTCTCACTTCTTCGGTTCGAGACACCATAGATCTCACATTATTTTCAAAAATTGGTCCGAGACACCATAGATCTCACAACATTTTCAAAAGTGGTTCGAGACACCATAGATCTCACAACATTTTCAAAAGTGGTTCGAGACACCATAGATCTCACAACATTTTCAAAATTGGTCCGAGACACCATAGATCTCACAACATTTTCAAAATTGGTCCGAGACACCATAGATCTCACAACATTTTCAATAATTGGTCCGAGACACCATAGTTCTCACAAAATTGGTCCGAGACACCATAGATCTCACAACATTTTCAAAAGTGGTTCGAGACACCATAGATCTCACAATATTTTCAAAAGTGGTTCGAGACACCATAGATCTCACAACATTTTCAAAATTGGTCCGAGACACCATAGATCTCACAACATTTTCAATAATTGGTCCGAGACACCATAGATCTCACAACATTTTCAAAAGTGGTTCGAGACACCATAGATCTCACAACATTTTCAAAAGTGGTTCGAGACACCATAGATCTCACAATATTTTCAAAATTGGTTTGAGACACCATAGTTCTCACTTCTTCGGTTTGTCGTTTTCCCCTCCAGTCTTGTGTTCCGAACTACGATTTGGCTTGATTCCCTTGTTCAAGGGATACGTAGGAATCCTTTCTCAGAAAGGTCCAGCCATCTTTTTGTTGGTGTTATGCCCTAGGCCTATGATTGATAGACTTATGTGTTGACATTATTTATTATTATATGAGATGTTTATTATTTGATTATTATATGTTTTGTATATTTGTTTATAATAATCTCTGTCCCTAATTATTAAGAGAATAAATTAGTATAATTGTCAATGGATAATCATGTGATGATTATATGCATAAGAGATGCACATTGAAATTATGGGTACTTGTTAGAGAACAAGTGACTGGACATGACCCGCATGAGATTTATGTCATGGTCAAATGTCATACTTAAATCTCATACGGTTACTTCATTTATTTCCTAGACCTGAGACTATCATAACCTTACATATGATGAAAGCCATGTTTGATTTTAGTCAAACGATATCTTAACACGATATCTATAAAGGCTATCATTGGCATGATCGGATTCATGATGGGAAGGATGATAAGTCAAGAAGGAGTTTGTCCCTCGGAAGAGAGATGTTATGCTTGGGCCCCTCGATGAGTGATAATGATGAAAGTGTATGGCCGTACCCCAATATGATTGGAATTATCATTATACTCAAGAATCGAGAAAGCATTGAACAATAACAAGTTGACAAGGACCATGACTTGTGTTCAATATAACATCGTGAGACAAAAGGGATAAATGGAAGTACACCGTTGGAAACGTGAACTCTTACGTTACATCATTTGGGTAGACATAATGGCTTGCTAGAGTCCGCTTATGTCTTATGAGGTTCGATATGATCAAACTCATTGCCAACATGATGTAATCCTATTGGGTCACACACAACTAGAATGAATTGGTTAAACCGGAGGAAGAATGATTGAGAGGCTCAGAAACTGGCTACTTATGTCACGCGACATATCAAGCCAATGGCTTGATATACCGCGCGACATAATAGGCCAATACGCGTTTTTGACAGCCTGTCTCTCCTAATTCGATTAGAAGAGGTATTTACACTATTTGTAGTATAAATACAGGGGTTCTGTCAGACCTAAAAGTCTAGCCAAAATTTTAAAGCAAAATTCACAATCAAATTCTCTCAATATTCTTCAAGGTTTAGATCTAGCAATCAACAAGAAATTGTTCTTGGATTCATTCGAAGGTGTGGATACCAAAAGAGGGTCTTCGCTCGTTCATCGATCAAGGCCTAGAGTTCAAGCAAGTTGAAGAACGAAGTTTGTGATTCGATATCACATAATCAAATCGTTCGATAGCTCAAGACCGGAAAGCGTTTCAAGGTTGGTTTAATTCTATCTCATAGGTATTCAAATTAATTGTATAGAACGGATCCTAGGGCTTCTTGGGTTTTATGTTTTTAATGCTTAATTCCGCTGCGCATGGACCCGTAAAACCCAACACTTTTCCCCCTTCTAGCCCTTCACCTTAACCCTAGCCGCTCATTGAGATTGGGTCTTATTTTATCGACAACCCCACTTTTTCCAAAAGTGGCGTTGCCGAGGGGCTCTGTAAGTATGCCAATCCAATTCGCAACCTTTTAGATGCATTTTAATATAATAAAACTGCATTAAAGGGCGTTTTGGTAAATTCTTGGCCTATCCCGAGACTTCCGGAAACGTTCCATGAGTTTCCCGCGAAGGAAGTACCTTTTGGTACATTATTCATGCCAAAGGACCCCTTGGGAATAAAACCTGTTGGACCTTTTGGGTATTTTCCCGGAATGTTCTAGAAACTGGTTTTTGGCGCCAAAAGCGGTTGAGCCACCTTGTGTCACGCGACAACTTGAGGCATGAAAAGTGGACGCGTAAGGTCGTGCGACACATTAAGGCAGCCAACTGCAGCCTATAAATAAGACCTTCCCCCTCTCATAATTGGATCCCAACTTGAGCCTACTGTTACTCTGCAGGATTTGCACCGTAATGAACCTCCCTAAACACAACCCTCTCTCTCTCCTACCTTCAAACTAACCAATCCCTTCCCATCCAAACCCAATTCTCAAGCCACACCAATTGAACCCCTTGCATCAATCCTTCCGCATCGAAGTGACGAATTGAAGGGTTCTATATCTCGATCGGATATAGAATTCGTGGAAGCATCAAGGGTAACGATTCCCTAACTCTCTCTCTCTCTCTCTCTCTCTCTCTTGCTTAATTTCTCATAATTGTAGCATTTAATTTTGTTTGGATTCAGTAATCAGATCTAGCTATCTGGATTACTGAATCCCAATCGCAATCTCTCTGTTTAAATTGAGTAATTCGTGCAATTGAGCTTATATTGTTGATTATTTGATTGAACTTGGTGTTTGAACCCCAAGGGGTGTGGATCTACCCATATCCACACTCCCCGGGTTGATTTAGTTTCGTTTACGTATTTCGTTCATAATCTAGTTAATTGATTAGATCTGTATAGCTTTCTGTTGATTCTGTGTTCGTATTGTTAAGTTTCTGCCGATGGCTCATATGTGTCACGCGACAACTTCGTCTCCAAGTGATCCTGTGTCACGCGACACATGTGGTCACTGGTGCGATATGTCATGCGACATATATGACCTATCTCAAGCAGACCTCTTTCCTTTGTAATCTGTTTTAGATTGTTTGTATCAGGGATGTGGCCTCCCTAAATAATGGGCTCACAATCTGTAATCCTCGTTTCATAATTAATAAGATGCATTTTACCACATTTCGTTCATTATCAATATTCGCACACACTTTTGATTCATTTGGATTTTTGATTGAAAGACTCGTCTACGGACGAGGCGTGTTGGGTGAACTCTCGGTTCTTCCCAACACGTAACCTGACCCCCGAACTCATGTTTTTCTCTCTAAATAAAGGTTTTCAATGTTTCCTCTTAAAACGGCGTGGCGACTCCTTCTTTTCATTTAAACCGGAAACCAAATTTCGGGCGAGCGCACATTCAGTGACATGGCTTAATGTGAGGGCTCTAAATATTTGTCTTTTAATATATTATATAAATGGATCATTATAGTACCACTTCTTTCATCTAAAAAAGAATTATAAAAAAATTATTTTAATAAATAATATTTATTTTTTGACCGTTACTCTTTGATTATATTTTTAAATTCCCATTTATAAGACTCTTGCGTGTATATAGATCATTACATTAATATTTCTTTCGTCCCAAAATAAAAATAATTGATCAATTTTTATTTTGCTTAAAATAAAAAAAAGTATTCATTTATTAAACTATATTCTTGTAACTATTTTTAATTTAAATACCAAAGATTTCAATTTATAAAATAAATTTGTATTTATATGGATCATAATTATAGTACTACTTCTTCTGTCTCAAAATAAATTATTAATAAAAATTTTAAAAACAAAAAATGTGCATTTGAATAAAATATTAATCGATCCAGTTTTGAAGAGTTACATTTCCTTATTTACTAATTGCTTTTCCATGTTCTGAAAATTCAAAATTTGATTTCAAAATTCAAATGTTGATTAAGTTTAAATCGGAATAATTTACTGTATAAATATTTAGCTTATAAACATTAATCTCTTTTTAAATGAAAAATCAATTTATTAAATGAAAAATCTTTGAAGCTAAAATCAATGGGAGAATTACATAATACCATGTTATAATAGTGACATGGCTTAATGTGAGGGCTCTAAATATTTGTGTTTTAATATATTATATATATAAATGGATGGATCATTATAGTACTACTTCTTTCATCTCAAGAAGAATTATAAAAAAATTATTTTAAAAAAAAATATTTTTGGACTGTTACTCTTTGATTATATTTTTAAATTCATATTTATAAGGCTCTTGCATGTATATAGATCATAACATTAATATTTCTTTCATCCCAAAATAAAAATAATTGATCAATTTTTATTTTTCTTAAAATAAAAAAAAGTATTCATTTATAAGACTATATTATTATAATTATTTCTAATTTATATACCAAAGATTTCAATTTATAAAATAAATTTTTATGATTATGGATCATAATTATAGTACTACTTCTTCTATCTCAAAATGAATTATAAATTAAATTTTTAAAAATAAAAAATGTGTATTTGAATAAAATATTAATCGATCCAGTTTTGAAGAGTTACATTTCTTTATTTACTAATTGCTTTCCCGTTTTCAGAAAATTCAAAATTTGTTTTCAAAATTCAAATGTTGATTGAGCTTAAATCGGGATAATTTATTGTATAAATATTTACCTTATAAACATTAACCTTTTATTAAATGAAAAATCAATTTATTAAATGAAAAATCTTTGAAACTAAGACCAATGGGAGAATTACATAATGTCATGTCATAATAGTGACATGGCTTAATGTGAGGGCCCTAAATGATTGTTTTTTAATATATTATATAGATAGATAAATCATTATAGTACTACTTCTTTCATCTCAAAAAGAATTATAAATAAATTATTAAAAAAAAATATTTATTTTTGGACCATTACTCTTTGATTATATTTTTAAATTCCCATTTATAAGACTCTTACATTTATATAGATCATTACATTAATATTTCTTTCGTCCCAAAATAAAAATAATATATCAATTTTTATTTTGCTTAAAATAAAAAAAAATATTCATTTATTAGACTAAATTATTGTAACTATTTCTAATTTATATACCAAAGATTTCAATTTATAAAATAAATTTGTATGTATATGTATCATAATTATAGTACTACTTCTTCTGTCTCAAAATGAATTATAAATAAAAATTTTAAAAACGAAAAATGTGCATTTGAATAAAATATTAATCGATCCAGTTTTGAAGAGTAACAATTTATTATTTACTAATCGCTTTCCCGTTTTCTGAAAATTCAAAATTTGATTTAAAAATTCAAATGTTGATTGAGCTTAAATCGGGATAATTTACTGTATAAATATTTACCTTATAAAAATTAACCTTTTATTAAATGAAAAATCAATTTATTAAATGAAAAATCTTTGAAACTAAGACCAATGGGAGAATTACGTAATGTCATGTCATAATAGTGACATGGCTTAATGTGAGGATCCTAAATGTTTGTCTTTTAATATATTATATAGATAGATGGATCATTATAGTACTATTTCTTTCATCTCAAAAAGAAATATAAATAAATTATTAAAAAAAATATTTATTTTTGGACCGTTACTCTTTGATTATATTTTAAAATTCCCATTTATAAGACTCTTACATTTATATAGATCATTACATTAATATTTCTTTCGTCCCAAAATAAAAATAATAGATCAATTTTTATTTTGCTTAAAATAAAAAAAATATTCATTTATTAGACTAAATTATTGTAACTATTTCTAATTTATTTACCAAAGATTTAAATTTATAAAATAAATTTGTATGTATGTGTATCATAATTATAGTACTACTTCTTCTGTCTCAAAATGAATTATAAATAAAAATTTTAAAAATGAAAAATGTGCATTTGAATAAAATATTAATCGATCCAATTTTGAAGAGTTTCAATTTATTATTTACTAATTGCTTTCCCGTTTTCTGAAAATTCAAAATTTGATTTCAAAATTCAAATGTTGATTGAGCTTAAATCGGGATAATTTACTGTATAAATATTTACCTTATAAACATTAACCTTTTATTAATTGAAAAATCAATTTATTAAATGAAAAATCTTTGAAATTAAGACCAATGGGAGAATTACATAATTCAATGTCATAAAAGTGACATGGCTTAATGTGAGGGCTCTAAATGTTTGTCCTTTAATATATTATATAGATAGATCGTTATAGTACTACTTCTTTCATCTAAAAAAGAATTATAAATAAATTATTTTTAAAAATAATATTTATTTTTGTACCATTACTCTCTGATTATATTTTTAAATTCCCATTTATAAGATTCTTACATTTATATAGACTAGTGAGTAACCCGTCGAAATTCGACGGGCATAGTTAGGCTTATTATTACTTGTTGCCATAATTTGTAATTTTATTTAAATAAACTAAAACAATATGTTAGGTTTATATTCAACAATAAAAAAATTGACACGGTAATTTTGGGACAGAGGGAGTATCCTGTACACATAGAAAATTACTTTACTACATTCAGAATAACTCCATTTAGCCTATATGTGTTGGGATGGCCAAACATATTTTGGTCACATATATCTATTTCTATTATAAAAAAAAATGTGTGTACACTTGCTCATCGATTTTTTAAGATATAAAAATTTCTCAATGCACAATCAAGATACATCAAGGAAGCACGACTCAGGACCTTTGAAGCATTTCAGATAATACTCAAGTTGTGATTATTATAAATCTGAATTAAGCATACTCATAGCTCATAAATGTGTCAAAATCATACCAACATTTCAAGTTTCAACCACTTGACAACCATTTACCAAAACAAAATATTAGTTGCTCCCTTGAATATAGTTATCAAAACTTTAGCCATCAAGCAAAATGTTATAATTTCTCTTATGGGTCATTTTCTGATTAGGAAAGATTATGAAAATAAATAAGTCATGGGCCTCATAGCTTCCATATGCAACACTGGAATGAAAATAAATAAACTTGACAGTTTTAATCAGATTATTAATCATAAATCCCAAAATATCAAATGAAATAACAAAATATCAAAAAAAATATTTGTTAACCATCTCCCTCACTCTACCCACGATAATGTCACCTTGGGAAAAATGAATTATAAATAAAAAATTTAAAAACAAAAAATGTGCATTTGAATAAAATATTAATCGATCCAGTTTTGAAGAGTTACATTTCCTTATTTACTAATTGCTTTCCGTTATAAGAAAATTCAAAATTTGATTTCAAAATTCAAATGTTGATTGAGCTTAAATCGGGATAATTTACTGTATAAATATTTATCTTATAAACATTAACCTTTTATTAAACGAAAAATCAATTTATTAAATGAAAAATCTTTGAAACTAAGACCAATTAATGGGAGAATTACATAATGCCATGTCATAATAATGACATGGCTTAATGTGAGAGCTCTAAATATTTGTCTTTTAATATATTATATAGATAGATTGATCATTATAGTACTATTTCTTTCATCTCAAAAAAGAATTATAAATAAATTATTTGAAAAAAATAATATTTATTTTTGGACCGTTACTCTTTGATTATATTTTTAAATTCATATTTATAAGACTCTTGCATGTATATAGATCATTACATTAATATTTCTTTCGTCCCAAAATAAAAATAATTGATCAATTTTTATTTTGCTTAAAATAAAAAAAGTATTCATTTATTAGACTGTATTATTGTAACTATTTCTAATTTATATACCAAAGATTTCAATTTATAAAATAAATTTGTATGTATATGGATCATAATTATAGTACTACTTCTTCTATCTCAAAATAAATTATTAATAAAAATTTATAAAACAAAAAATGTGCATTTGAATAAAATATTAATCGATCCAGTTTTGAAGAGTTACATTTTCTTATTTACTAATTACTTTCCCATTTTCAGAAAATTCAAAATTTGATTCCAAAATTCATATGTTGATTGAGTTTAAATCGGAATAATTTACTATATAAATATTTAGCTTATAAACATTAATTTTTTATTAAATGAAAAATCAATTTATTAAATGAAAAATCTTAAAAACTAAAACCAATGGGAGAATTATATAATGCCATGTCATAATAATGACATGGCTTAATTTGAGGGCTCTAAATATTTGTCTTTTAATATATTATATAGATAGATGGGTCATTATAGTACTACTTCTTTTATCTCAAAAAGAATTATAAATAAATTATTTAAAAAAGAAATATTTATTTTAGACCGTTACTCTTTGATTATATTTTTAAATTCATATTTATAAGGCTTTTGCATGTATATAGATCATTATAAAATAAATTTGTATGTATATGAATCATAATTATAGTACTACTTCTTCTGTCTCAAAATAAATTATTACTAAAAAATTTAAAAACAAAAAATGTGTATTTGAATAAAATATTAATCGATCCAGTTTTAAAGAGTTATATTTCCTTATTTAGAAATTGCTTTCCCATTTTCTAAAAATTCAAAATTTGATTTCAAAATTCAAATGTTGATTGAGCTTAAATCGGGATAATTTACTGTATAAATATTTACATTATAAACATTAAACTTTTATTAAATGAAAAATCAATTTATTAAATGAAAAATCTTTGAAACTAAGACCAATGGGATAATTACATAATGACATGTCATAATAGTGACATGGCTTAATGTGAGGGCTCTAAATGTTTATCTTTTAATATATTATATAAATGGATCAATATAGTACTACTTCTTTCATCTAAAATAAAATTATAAATAAATTATTTTAAAAAATAATATTTATTTTTTGACCGTTACTCTTTAATTATATTTTTAAATTCCCATTTATAAGACTCTTGCGTGTATATAGATTATTACATTAATATTTCTTTCATCCCAAAATAAAAATAATTGATCAATTATTATTTTGCTTAAAATAAAAAAAAGTTATCATTTATTAAACTATATTATTGTAACTATTTTTAATTTAAATACCAAAGATTTCAATTTATAATATAAATTTGTATGTATATGGATCATAATTATAGTACTACTTCTTCTGTCTCAAAATAAATTATTAATAAAAATTTTAAAAACAGAAAATGTGCATTCGAATAAAATATTAATCGATCTAGTTTTGAAGAGTTACATTTTCTTTTTTACTAATTGCTTTCCCGTTTTCTGAAAATTCAAAATTTAATTTCAAAATTCAAATGTTGATTGTGTTTAAATCGGGATAATTTACTGTATAAATATTTAACTTATAAACATTAATCTTTTATTAAATGAAAAATCAATTTATTAAATGAAAAATCTTTGAAACTAAAATCAATGGGAGAATTACATAATGCCATGTCATAATAGTGACATGGCTTAGTGTGAGGGCTCTAAATATTTGTATTTTAATATATTATATATATAGATGGATGGATCATTATAGTACTACTTCTTTCATCTCAAAAAGAATTATAAAAAAATTATTTAAAAAAAAAATTATTTTTGGACCGTTGCTCTTTGATTATATTTTTAAATTCATATTTTTAAGGCTCTTACATTTATATAGATCTTAACATTAATATTTCTTTCGTCCCAAAATAAAAATAATTGATCAATTTTTATTTTGCTTAAAATAAAAAAAAGTATTCATTTATTAGACTATATTATTGTAATTATTTTTAATTTATATACCAAAGATTTCAATTTATAAAATAAATTTGTATGTTTATAGATCATAATTATAGTACTACTTCTGCTATCTCAAAATGAATTATAAATAAAATTTTTAAAAATTAAAAATGTATATTTGAATAAAATATTAATCGATCCAGTTTTAAGAGTTACATTTCTTTATTTACTAATTGCTTTCCCGTTTTCAGAAAATTCAAAATTTGTTTTCAAAATTCAAATGTTTATTGAGCTTAAATCGGGATAGTTTACTGTATAAATATTTACCTCATAAACATTAACCTTTTATTAAATGAAAAATCAATTTATTAAATGAAAAATCTTTGAAACTAAGACCAATGAAAGAATTACATAATGTCATGTCATAATAGTGACATGGCTTAATGTGAGGGCCCTAAATGTTTGTCTATTAATATATTTTATATATATATGGATCATTATAGTACTACTTATTTCATCTAAAAAAGAATTATAAAAAAATTATTAAAAAAATAATATTTATTTTTGGACCGTTGCTCTTTTATTATATTTTTAAATTCATATTTATAAGGCTCTTGCATGTATATAGATCATAACATTAATATTTCTTTCATCCCAAAATAAAAATAATTGATCAATTTTTATTTTGCTTAAAATAAAAAAAAAGTTTTCATTTATTAGACTATATTATTATAATTATTTCTAATTTATATACCAAAGATTTCAATTTATAAAATAAATTTGTATGTTTATGAATCATAATTATATTACTACTTCTTCTATCTCAAAATGAATTATAAATCAAAATTTTAAAAATAAAAAATGTGTATTTGAATAAAATATTAATCGATCCAGTTTTGAAGAGTTACATTTCATTATTTACTAATTGCTTTCCCGTTTTCAGCAAAATTCAAAATTTGTTTACAAAATTCAAATGTTGATTAAGCTTAAATCGGGATAGTTTACTGTATAAATATTTACCTCATAAACATTAACTTTTTATTAAATGAAAAATAAATTTATTAAATGAAAAATCTTTGAAACTAAGACCAATGGGAGAATTACATAATGTGATGTCATAATAGTGACATAGCTTAATGTGAGGGCCCTAAATGTTTGTCTATTAATATATTGTATAGATAGATGGATCATTATAGTACTACTTCTTTCATCTCAAAAAGAATTATAAATAAATTATTAAAAAAATAATATTTATTTTTGGACCGTTACTCTTTGATTTTATTTTTAAATTCCCATTTATAAGATTCTTACATTTATATAGATCATTACATTAATATTTTTTTCGTCCCAAAATAAAAATAATAGATCAATTTTAATTTTGCTTAAAATAAAAAAATATTCATTTATTAGACTAAATTATTTTAAATATTTCTAATTTATATACTAAAGATTTCAATTTATAAAATAAATTTGTATGTATATGTATCATAATTATAGTACTACTTCTTCTGTCCCAAAATGAATTATAAATAAAAATTTTAAAAACGAAAAATGTGCATTTGAATAAAATATTAATCGATCCAGTTTTGAAGAGTTACATTTTCTTATTTACTAATCGCTTTCCCGTTTTCTGAAAATTCAAAATTTGATTTCAAAATTCAAATGTTGATTGAGCTTAAATCGGGATAATTTACTGTATAAATATTTACCTTATAAACATTAACCTTTTATTAAATGAAAAATCAATTTATTAAATGAAAAATCTTTGAAACTAAGTTCAATGGGAGAATTACATAATTCCATGTCATAATAGTGACATGGCTTAATGTGAGGGCTCTAAATGTTTGTCTTTTAATATATTATATAGATGGATCATTATAGTACTACTTCTTTCATCTAAAAAAAATTACAAATAAATTATTTTAAAAAATAATATTTATTTTTGGACCGTTACTTTTTGATTATATTTTTAAATTCCCATTTATAAGACTCTTGCATGTATATAGATCATTATATTAATATTTCTTTCGTCCCAAAATAAAAATAATTGATCAATTTTTATTTTGCTTAAAATAAAAAAAAGTATTCATTTATTAGACTATATTATTGTAACTACTTCTAATTTATATACCAAAGATTTCAATTTATAAAATAAATTTGTATGTATATGGATCATAATTATAGTACTACTTCTTCTGTCTCAAAATAAATTATTAATAAAAAATTTAAAAACGAAAAATGTGTATTTGAATAAAATATTAATCAATCCAGTTTTAAAGAGTTATATTTCCTTATTTAGAAATTGCTTTCCCGTTTTCTAAAAATTCAAAATTTGATTTCAAAATTCAAATGTTGATTGAGCTTAAATCGGGATAATTTATTGTATAAATATTTATATTATAAACATTAACCTTTTATTAAATGAAAAATCAATTTATTAAATGAAAAATCTTTGAAACTAAGACCAATGGGAGAATTACATAATGACATGTCATAATAGTGACATGGCTTAATGTGAGGGCTCTAAATGTTTGTCTTTTAATATATTATATAAATGGATCATTATAGTACTACTTCTTTCATCTAAAAAAGAATTATAAATAAATTATTTTTATAAATAATATTTATTTTTTGACCGTTACTCTTTGATTATATTTTTAAATTCCCATTTATAAGACTCTTGCGTGTATATAGATCATTACATTAATATTTCTTTCGTCCCAAAATAAAAATAATTGATCAATTTTTATTTTGCTTAAAATAAAAAAAAGTATTCATTTATTAAACTATATTATTGTAACTATTTTTAATTTAAATACCAAAGATTTCAATTTATAAAATAAATTTGTATGTATATGGATCATAATTATAGTACTACTTCTTCTGTCTGAAAATAAATTATTAATAAAAATTTTAAAAACAAAAAATGTGCATTTGAATAAAATATTAATCGATCTTGTTTTGAAGAGTTACATTTCCTTATTTACTAATTGCTTTCCCATTTTCTGAAAATTCAAAATTTGATTTCAAAATTCAAATGTTGATTGAGTTTAAATCGGGATAATTTACTATATAAATATTTAGCTTATAAACATTAATCTTTTATTAAATGAAAAATCAATTTATTAAATGAAAAATCTTTGAAACTAAAACCAATGGGAGAATTACATAATGCCATGTCATAATAGTGACATGGCTTAATCTGAGGGCTCTACATGTTTGTCTTTTAATATATTATATAGATGGATCATTATAGTACTACTTCTTTCATCTCAAAAAGAATTATAAATAAATTATTTAAAAAAATAATATTTATTTTTGGACCGTTACTCTTTGATTACATTTTTAAATTCCCATTTATAAGATTCTTACATTTATATAGACTAGTGAGTTACCCGTCGAAATTCGACAGGCATAGTTAGGCTTATTATTACTTGTTGCCATAATCTGTAATTTTATTTAAATAAACAAAAACATTATGTTAGGTTTATATTCAACAATAAAAAAATTGACACGATAATTTTGGGACAGAGGGAGTATCCTGTACACATAGAAAATTACTTTACTACATTCAGAATAACTCCATTTAGCCTATATGTGTTGGGATGGCCAAACATATTTTGGTCACATATATCTATTTCTATTATAAAAAAATGTGTGTACACTTGCTCATCGATTTTTTAAGATATAAAAATTTCTGAATGCACAATCAAGATACATCAAGGAAGCACGACTCAGGATCTTATGAAGCATTTCAGATAATACTCAAGTTGTGATTATTATAAATCTGAATTATGCATACTCATAGTTCATAAATGTGTCAAAATCATACCAACATTTCAAGTTTCAACCACTTGACAACCATTTACCAAAACAAAATATTAGTTGCTCCCTTGAATATAGTTATCAAAGCTTTAGCCATCAAGCAAAATGTTATAATTTCTCTTATGGGTCATTTTCTGATTAGGAAAGTGTTAGTGTAAAACGCAGATGATATCCTGAATGATTTCCCAGATGATATCGTAGATGATATCGTAGATGATTTCCTGTGCTGGAATTTATATAGTTGTACATTTCTTGATTATTTATTTATATACTAATGTGCTAATATGATCTGTATAGTATATGGTATATGTCCATATTTCAGGTTATAATATGGTGGAGTCATGAGCTAGAAACGTGGAGATGGTTGAAGAAATTAAGTTATGCATAAAACTAGTTTTATGCATAAACTTTCCAAGAGTTACTTTGTATCAACAACATTAAAAACGTGGGGAGACTATTTCAAAGGTGTTGTTACTGATTTAAAGAGAGTACAAGGATAAAGAAGCTTGGGAGTACAAGGCCGTATAGCGTGGACTTGGAGAGCAAGTTTTCGGTTGCTACAAAAGGGGGATTTTGGTGTTAACAAACCCATGAAATGAGGAGCAAGCTCAGCCACTTCCCCACTCTCTCCTCAACGTCCAAAACAGCCCTAAGGCTGTTATTTTGAGTAGCCTTCAAGTCATTTGAAGACTATAAATAGGCAAGGTGTGGAAACTTGAAGAAATACCAATTACACACATCCTTCACACTCCTTGCACAAGAGACAAAACACATCTTTGGTTCCGTTTGCTCTTTCTCCCATACTTTGTCTTTCCACTCTCAAGTACTTTGGACTTGATTGTGTTTTGGGTAGAATAGGGTTTGTGTTTTGATCTATTCGTTTTCTACTTGTAATAGAGTTAGGAAACTTTCGGCTTTGTAATCATTTATATAGTGAAGATAAAGTCTTGGCTTTTGAGCCACCCTCAAGTTATATGATTATATAACTTGAGAAAATTAACTCTTGTGTCTTTTAATTCCGCTGCAAAACTCTTTTAAAAGTTGTTTTATTTCGGAGTGTGTGTGTGCTATCCCAAGTGCTATCGTTGGTGCTGTTATCACCTTGGATATCACTTGTGATCCAGCCGTGACAATTTCAATTGGTATCAGAGCCTATCACTTGACGATACTAAGTGTTCGGTCCTTTTTGTCATGGCTTTGAATCTTGCTAATCCATCTCTAGGAAGACTTTTTATTCTTTATGTATATGTAAAGACTCTCTTGTGTCCGTGCATCAAATTAATTGATGTTTGGGCATTAAAGTCTATTCCTAATGTTCTTCTAATAGAATTCTCATTGAGGTCAGCCCTAAATCTAACCAAGTTGGTTCTCAAACAACTAGAGTCCGTTCATATATGGGTGTACCTTAGTGACAATGAAGAAGATGGAACCAACCAATCTGAAGATCTCGGACAAACGGCTATGCTTGTCACTGTTTGTGACTCGGATGCGAAAATGATATCTCGAGTGTTACCCGGTGCTGGGATAACACACGAGATATCATCCAGCAGGTATAAAAATTTCAGTTTTCTTAATGTTGTTTGTTTTATGGTTTCAACTAACATGGATGCAGGAAGCTCACGTGAAGATGAGCAAAAGGATGAGCTTGGTAAGGATGAGCTCATTGTTGAATTGAAGAACCTCTATAAGGAATTGCTTGTAGAATGGAAGAAGGAGAACAAAAAGGTGGTGTTCTTGACCAACGAAGTTCAGAAGTTGAAAGAGGGCATGACTAAGCTAGAGGTCCAACTTACCAAGAAGGATGCGGAGCTGGACAAAGTCAAGGCCAAACTAACTTTAGCCGAGGTCACATTGAAGAAGCTCAACACGAGGTCTTCCAAGTTGGATAAAATCCTTGGCACACCAAGAGTCTTTAAAAGCAATCACTTCTACTTTGGCTAATAAGGATGATAAAATGTGTTTTATTAAAAAACAAGTTAACAATGAACGTTTTCTCCTAATGAAACCTCGAGACAAAAGAAAGTGTGCAAGTATTGTCACACCCTGGACATGTTAAGAAAAGTTGTCGAACTCTTTTGAAAAAACAGTCCCGTACCTCGTGTTACCCGAGGTGTTACCCGGACTCGAGATAACACGAGAAAGTACCGAAAGGTTAAAAATCCAAGTAAGAAGTCGGGTAAATCTAAGCCCTAATCGAGGTGTGATGTCGTTTATACTGCCTTGAAAACAAATGTGAAAGGTTCATGGTATTTTGATAGTGGTAGTTCACGCCATATGACGGGAACAAAAATGTTTTTAAAAGATTATGAACCAATTCAAAGTGGTAGTGTAACTTACGGTGGTGGTAGTAGGAGTAACATAATTGGTAAAGGAACACTTAATGTCTCTGGATATCCTTCTTTAAAGAATGTCTTGCATGTAGATGGGCTTGTAGCTAATTTAATTAGTATTAGCCAACTTTGTGATGACAACTTAGAGGTAAAATTCAACAAAAATACTTGTGAAGTCTTTGATTGTACTAACAATTGTGTGATGACAGGAACTAGATCTAGTAACAATTGTAATCTTGTTGAAGACAAACAGTTTGCCATTCGGCAAAAATTGATGACACACTTTTGTGGCATCAAAATTGGGACATCTCCATTACGAGAGATTTGGAGAAACTTGTTAGGTTTGATGCTATTAAAGGAATTCCCAAATTGATTTTTAAAGATAAATTTGTGTGTGGGGATTGCCTTAAATATAAGCAAACCTGTGTTACCCACAGTGTTGCCCAACACCAAGAGCAACACTTTGGAACAACACATTGTTTTCAACTTTTGCACATGGATTTAATGGGTCCAATTGAGGTAGATAGCCTGGGAGGTAAGAGGTATTCTTATGTCATTGTGGATGATTTTTCTAGGTTTACTTGGATCTATTTTTTAAAAGAAAAATCTGAAACTTTTGATAAGTTTAAATTCTTACATTCCAAAATCAAAAATATTTTTTGCTCACCTATTTTTCATATAAGATCTAATCATGGAAAAGAATTTTATAATGTTTCCTTTTCTACTTTTTGTGAAAAAAGGGGAATTCACCATGAATTTTCGACCTCTAAAACGTTCCAACAAAATTGTGTGGCCGAAAAGAAAAATAGGATCTTGCTGAAAATGGCCCGTGTCATGATGTTTTCCAAAAGTATTTCGAAAAGATTTTGGGCTGAAGCATTGAACACGGCTTGTCAAATTTCTAATAGAATTTTTCTAAGACCTGGTACAACAATGCACCCTATGAGACTTTGAATGGGAAGAAACCTAATGTTCATTACTTTCATGTTTTTGGGTGTGTTTGTTATATATTTAATGATCGAAATCATTTAGGTAAATTCAACTCTAAGTGTGACAAGGCCATTTTTTTTTTTGATATTCTCAAAATTGTCTTGTATTTCGTGTGTATAATCTGAGATTGAGAATCGTTCAAGAGTATGCAAATATTTTGTTTGATGATTTGGCTAGCATTGCATGTGAATCAGTTGTACACACTCCTATAATTTGGGTTGAACAACTTGAAGAAGTTGCTGAAGAAAGTGTTACCTCAAATGTTGGTCCTTGTGTTAAGTCTGGTGTTGGACCAAGTGTTGTCATTGATACGGCAACACTAGAGATAACACCAAAAATCTATCCAAGTGCAAAAAATGAAGATGATAAGAACTCCAATGGAGTTAATGATCCAGTGAGGAGGGATCCCCCATTGAGAATTCAAAAGAATCATTCTATAAGCCAAGTGATCAGGGATTTGAACGATGGGATACAAACAAGACACAAGGAACCAGTAAATTACCGAGACATGGTAAAATATGTTAAGGTAAATCATTCTTGTTTTGTATCTAAACTTGAATCTAAAAGGGTTGTTAGTGAATTAAAAAATGATTTTTTGATTCAAGTTTTTAACCACGAGAGATTTTCTAGTTTGAAAAAATCTCTTGATTTTTGTTTCATTTAAAAACTCCTGGATTATTTGTTGTATATTATGTTTCATTAATTTTTTCTTATTATTTAAAAAAAAAAATTGTTTGTCTGTGCTACCCCAGGTGATGCTATCACTCAGGGTAACACTTGTATATTAGTGTATTTTTTCTCTTTATTTTAAAAAAAAAAATGCTTTTATATTCTTTTAATCTGGTTAGCTTAGTTCTAACCGTGGCACATGCTGACCTTTTTGTTATGGTAGGTTATTATTTAGGTTAGCACGTCTGATATCATTCCCCTTCATATGCTTAAAGTGACAAAGTCACTAATATTTTCTTTTTGATAAATAAAAGACAAAGGCATTTATCCATACTATTCTCTCGAGCTCGGGGCACGGTGTTCGCTGCAACGATGTACTCTTGCCAATGAGAATGTATGAGGTGATGTATGCTAAGTATTAGGGACATGGAGTTCGCCACTACAGTGTACCCTACTTGAAAGGCATAGATCACTTGGTCTCTACACTTGAAATATAACTTGAAGCACGGAGCTCGTTACTACGATGCTTTCTTGTTTAAAGAAGTGTATTGAGACGTGTTTAACAAGCAATGTACTTAAAAAAATATAAAGTGCATGAAAAATGCTCAGCTTGTTATGTCTGAAGTGTCTAAAAAGGCTAAGCTTATTATGCCTCAAGTGTTTGAAACTGAAAATTATTTATCAAGGGGTTTTATATCATATGTGTTATCCTACGTGATGCCATCATTGCCTTAACACATTAGTGTGTGCTATATTAGTTTTTTTTATTATTTTTGAAATATTGTTGATTAATTTCTCAATATCTGAAAGTCTTTTTAATTAAAGAGTTTACGATTTTGAAAACGTCTTCAACAAGTTTCCTTTATTTTTGGTAAACATTGTTGAGTAACGAACCCATATTTATTTTGATTTTATGCTCATAATTTTCGGATTTAGTTGCAAAATATTTTGTTTTACTCATTTTTTTATTTATTTTTCGTACAAATTAAAAAAAAAAAAAAAGGGATAATGGCCGGACCGTTTCTTGGTTGTTGGGGATAAATAGGATGAGTGGTTAAGTTTAAATATGAGAGCTTAATTGTAGTGGTTGTTTAATCTCCCTATTTTCTCTCTATTTTCTCGTATCTCTCTAATCGTCTCACTCCCTACATGGTTATACTTTTCTCTTTCACCGTGTCTCTCTTCCTCGTAACCTTTCCTAAATCTCCAACCATGGCTTCTCCATTCAAAACTTGTACTGCACCATTGGAACGATCACCAGGTGTTGTCTCAAGTGCTACCTATCCCATGGACATATCTTCTGTGTTGACTGAGATGGCTTCACCTAGAATGGCCATGTCCATTGTTGAACCTCCATTGGTTACCACCCGTTCCTCCAACCAATAAAATCAAAACGAAAGTTACTTCCTCTTTCTAACCTACGGCACAACTCACCAAGAAAAGAAGTTCAAGCTAATTTCTTCCCAAACAGGGGGAGATAGTGCTGTGGTGGTGCTTGGAAAAACAATTTCTGTTTTGGAACAACTCGTATCTTGGTTTGTTTGTTCAGACTTTGATATTTTGGTGATTGGTATTTGTTTTTGTTTAGACTCTATGTTTTATCTTTGGGTTTAATTACTAGTTATTTGAAAAACTTGTTTTTGTGAAAACTTGTTTTTATAATTAGTATTTTCGATAAAACATAAGTTTCGGTTAGTTTCTCTAATTAAGGGGGAGTTAATCTACATGGAGATGTTATGTTTTGACTCTATGCTCTATTTATGTTATTATGGACTGATATATTGCAGGTTTGCATCACATTAGGTTTGAGAAGAAATATCCAACTAAGGGGGAGATTGTTAGTGTAAAACGCAGATGATATCCTGAATGATTTCCCAGATGATATCGTAGATGATATCATAGATGATTTCCTGTGCTGGAATTTATATAGTTGTACATTTCTTGATTATTTATTTATGTACTAATGTGCTAATATGATCTGTATAGTATATGGTATATGTCCATATTTCAGGTTATAATATGGTGGAGTCATGAGCTAGAAACGTGGAGATGGTTGAAGAAATTAAGTTATGCATAAAACTAGTTTTATGCATAAACTTTCCAAGAGTTACTTTGTATCAACAACATTAAAAACGTGGGGAGACTATTTCAAAGGTGTTGTTACTGATTTAAAGAGAGTACAAGGATAAAGAAGCTTGGGAGTACAAGGCCGTATAGCGTGGACTTGGAGAGCAAGTTTTCGGTTGCTACAAAAGGGGGATTTTGGTGTTAACAAACCCATGAAATGAGGAGCAAGCTCAGCCACTTCCCCACTCTCTCCTCAACGTCCAAAACAGCCCTAAGGCTGTTATTTTGAGTAGCCTTCAAGTCATTTGAAGACTATAAATAGGCAAGGTGTGGAAACTTGAAGAAATACCAATTACACACATCCTTCACACTCCTTGCACAAGAGACAAAACACATCTTTGGTTCCGTTTGCTCTTTCTCCCATACTTTGTCTTTCCACTCTCAAGTACTTTGGACTTGATTGTGTTTTGGGTAGAATAGGGTTTGTGTTTTGATCTATTCGTTTTCTACTTGTAATAGAGTTAGGAAACTTTCGGCTTTGTAATCATTTATATAGTGAAGATAAAGTCTTGGCTTTTGAGCCACCCTCAAGTTATATGATTATATAACTTGAGAAAATTAACTCTTGTGTCTTTTAATTCCGCTGCAAAACTCTTTTAAAAGTTGTTTTATTTCGGAGTGTGTGTGTGCTATCCCAAGTGCTATCGTTGGTGCTGTTATCACCTTGGATATCACTTGTGATCCAGGCCGTGACAATTTCAGAAAGATTATGAAAATAAATAAGTCATGGGCCTCATGGCATCCATATGCAACACTGGAATGAAAATAAATAAACTTGATAGTTTTAATCAGATTATTAATCATAAATCCCAAAGTATCAAATGAAATAACAAAATATCAAAAAAAAAATTGTTAACCATCCCCCTCACTCTACCCACGATGATGTCACCTTGGGAAAAATGAATTTTAAATAAAAAATTTAAAAACAAAAAATATGCATTTGAATAAAATATTAATCGATCCAGTTTTAAAGAGTTATATTTCCTTATTTAGAAATTGCTTTCCCGATTTCTGAAAATTCAAAGTTTGATTTCAAAATTCAAATGTTGATTGAGCTTAAATCGGGATAACTTACTGTATAAATATTTACCTTGTAAACATTAACCTTTTATCGAATGAAAAATAAATTTATTAAATGAAAAATCTTTGAAACTAAGACCAATGGGAGAATTACATAATGACATGTCATAATAGTGATATGGCTTAATGTGAGGGCTCTAAATATTTGTTTTTTAATATGTTATATATATAAATGGATGGATCATTATAGTACTACTTCTTTCATCTCAAAAAGAATTATAAAAAAATTATTAAAAAAAAAATTATTTTTGGACTGTTACTCTTTGATTATATTTTTAAATTAATATTTATAAGGCTCTTGCAAGTATATATATCATAACATTAATATTTCTTTCATCCCAAAATAAAAATAATTGATCAATTTTTATTTTGCTTAAAATAAAAAAAAAAGTATTCATTTATAAGACTATATTATTGTAATTATTTCTAATTTATATACCAAAGATTTCAATTTATAAAATAAATTTGTATGTTTATGGATCATAATTATAGTACTACTTCTTCTATCTCAAAATGAATTATAAATTAAATTTTTAAAAATAAAAAATGTGTATTTAAATAAAATATTAATCGATCCAGTTTTGAAGAGTTACATTTCTTTATTTACTAATTGCTTTCCCGTTTACAGAAAATTCAAAATTTGTTTTCAAAATTTAAATGTTGATTGAGCTTAAATCGGGATAATTTACTGTATAAATATTTACCTTATAAACATTAACCTTTTATTAAATGAGAAATCAATTTATTAAATGAAAAATCTTTGAAACTAAGACCAATGAGAGAATTACATAATGTCATGTCATAATAGTGACATGGTTTAATGTGAGGACCCTAAATATTTGTCTTTTAATATATTATATAGATAGATGGTTCATTATAGTACTACTTCTTTCATCTCAAAAAGAATTATAAATAAATTATTAAAAAAAATATTTATTTTTGGACCGTTACTCTTTGATTATATTTTTAAATTCCCATTTATAAGACTCTTACATTTATATAGATCATTACATTAATATTTCTTTCGTCCCAAAATAAAAATAATAGATCAATTTTTATTTTGCTTAAAATAAAAAAAATATTCATTTATTAGACTAAATTATTGTAACTATTTCTAATTTATATACCAAAGATTTCAATTTATAAAATAAATTTGTATGTATATGTATCATAATTATAGTACTACTTCTTCTGTCTCAAAATGAATTAAAAAAAAAAATTTAAAAATGAAAAATGTGCATTTGAATAAAATATTAATCGATCCAGTTTTGAAGAGTTACAATTTATTATTTACTAATCGCTTTCCCGTTTTCTGAAAATTCTAAATTTGATTTCAAAATTCAAATGTTGATTGAGCTTAAATCGGGATAATTTACTGTATAAATATTTACCTTATAAACATTAAGCTTTTATTAAATGAAAAATCAATTTATTAAATGAAAATTCTTTGAAACTAAGACCAATGGAAGAATTACATAATGTCATGTCATAATAGTGACATGGCTTAATGTGAGGACCTTAAATGTTTGTCTTTTAATATATTATATAGATAGATGGATCATTATAGTACTACTTCTTTCATCTCAAAAAGAAATATAATTAAATTATTAAAAAAAAATATTTATTTTTGGACCGTTACTCTTTGATTATATTTTTAAATTCCCATTTATAAGACTCTTACATTTATATAGATCATTACATTAATATTTCTTTCGTCCCAAAATAAAAATAATAGATCAATTTTTATTTTGCTTAAAATAAAAAAAATATTCATTTATTAGACTAAATTATTGTAACTATTTCTAATTTATATACCAAAGATTTCAATTTATAAAAGAAATTTGTATGTATATGTATCATAATTATAGTACTACTTCTTCTGTCTCAAAATGAATTATAAATAAAAATTTTAAAAACGAAAAATGTGCATTTGAATAAAATATTAATCGATCCAGTTTTGAAGAGTTACAATTTATTATTTACTAATCGCTTTCCCGTTTTCTGAAAATTCAAAATTTGATTTCAAAATTCAAATGTTGATTGAGCTTAAATCGGGATAATTTACTGTATAAATATTTACCTTATAAACATTAACCTTTTATTAAATGAAAAATCAATTTATTAAATGAAAAATCTTTGAAATTAAGACCAATGGGAGAATTACATAATTCAATGTCATAAAAGTGAGATGGCTTAATGTGAGGGCTCTAAATGTTTATCTTTTAATATATTATATAGATAGATCGTTATAGTACTACTTCTTTCATCTAAAAAAGAATTATAAATAAATTATTTTAAAAAATAATATTTATTTTTGGACCATTACTCTCTGATTATATTTTTAAATTCCCATTTATAAGATTCTTACATTTATATAGACTAGTGAGTAACCCGTCGAAATTCGACGGGCATAGTTAGACTTATTATTACTTGTTGCCATAATCCGTAATTTTATTTAAATAAACTAAAACAATATGTTAGGTTTATATTCAACAATAAAAAATTGACACGATAATTTTGGGACAGAGGGAGTATCCTGTACACATAGAAAATTACTTTACTACATTCAGAATAACTCCATTTAGCCTATATGTGTTGGGATGGCCAAACATATTTTGGTCACATATATCTATTTCTATTATAAAAAAAAATGTGTGTACACTTGCTCATCGATTTTTTAAGATATAAAAATTTCTGAATGCACAATCAAGATACATCAAGGAAGCACGACTCAGGACCTTATAAGCATTTCAGATAATACTCAAGTTGTGATTATTATAAATCTGAATTATGCATACTCATAGTTCATAAATGTGCCAAAATCATACCAGCATTTCAAGTTTCAACCACTTGACAACCATTTACCAAAACAAAATATTAGTTGCTCCCTTGAATATAGTTATCAAAGCTTTAGCCATCAAGCAAAATGTTATAATTTCTCTTATGGGTCATTTTCTGATTAGGAAAGATTATGAAAATAAATAAGTCATGGCCTCATGGCATCCATATGCAACACTGGAATGAAAATAATTAAACTTGATAGTTTTAATCAGATTATTAATCATAAATCCCAAAGTATCAAATGAAATAACAAAATATCAAAAACAATATTTGTTAACCATCCCCCTCACTCTACCCACGATAATGTCACCTTGGGAAAAATGAATTATAAATAAAAAATTTAAAAACAAAAAATGTGCATTTGAATAAAATATTAATCGATCCAGTTTTGAAGAGTTACATTTCCTTATTTACTCATTGCTTTCCCGTTATAAGAAAATTCAAAATTTGATTTCAAAATTCAAATGTTGATTGAGCTTAAATCGGGATAATTTACTGTATAAATATTTATCGTATAAACATTAACCTTTTATTATATGAAAATCAATTTATTAAATGAAAAATCTTTGAAACTAAGACCAATGGGAGAATTACATAATGTCATGTCATAATAATGACATGGCTTAATGTGAGGGCTCTAAATGTTTGTCTTTTAATATATTATATAGATAGATTGATCATTATAGTACTACTTCTTTCATCTCAAAAAAGAATTATAAATAAATTATTTTAAAAAAAATAATATTTATTTTTGGACCGTTACTCTTTGATTATATTTTTAAATTCCTATTTATAAGACTCTTGCATGTATAAAGATCATTACATTAATATTTCTTTCGTCCCAAAATAAAAATAATTGATCAATTTTTATTTTGCTTAAAATAAAAAAAAGTATTCATTTATTAGACTATATTATTGTAACTATTTCTAATTTATATACCAAAGATTTCAATTTTTAAAATAAATTTGTATGTATATGGATCATAATTATAGTACTACTTCTTCTGTCCCAAAATAAATTATTAATAAAAATTTTAAAAACAAAAAATGTGCATTTGAATAAAATATTAATCGATCCAGTTTTGAAGAGTTACATTTCCTTATTTACTAATTGCTTTCCCGTTTTCAGAAAATTCAAAATTTGATTCCAAAATTCAAATGTTGATTGAGTTTAAATCGGAATAATTTACTATATAAATATTTAGCTTATAAACATTAATCTTTTATTAAATGTAAAATCAATTTATTAAATGAAAAATCTTAAAAACTAAAACCAATGGGAGAATTATATAATGCCATGTCATAATAGTGACATGGCTTAATGTGAGGGCTCTAAATATTTGTCTTTTAATATATTATATAGATAGATGGATCATTATAGTACTACTTCTTTCATCTAAAAAAGAATTATAAATAAATTATTTAAAAAAGAAATATTTATTTTAGATCGTTACTCTTTGATTATATTTTTAAATTCATATTTATAAGGCTTTTGCATGTATATAGATCATAACATTAATATTTCTTTCGTCCCAAAATAAAAATAATTGATCAATTTTTATTTTGCTTAAAATAAAAAAAAAGTATTCATTTATTAGACTATATTATTGTAATTATTTCTAATTTATATACCATAGATTTCAATTTATAAAATAAATTTGTATGTATATGGATCATAATTATAGTACTATTTCTTCTATTTCAAAATGAATTATAAATAAAAATTTTAAAAATGAAAAATGTGCATTTGATTAAAATATTAATTGATCCAGTTTTGAAGAGTTACATTTCCTTATTTACTAATTGCTTTCCCGTTTTCAAAAAATTCAAAATTTGATTTCAAAATTCAAATGTTGATTGAACTTAAATCGAGATAATTTACTGTATAAATATTTACCTTATAAACATTAACCTTTTATTAAATGAAAAATTAATTTATTAAATTAAAAATCTTTGAAACTAAGACCAATGGGAGAATTACATAATGCCATGTCATAATAGTGACATGACTTAATGTTAGGGCTCTAAATGTTTGTCTTTTAATATATTATATAGATAATGTCACGTACCACACTAATAAACTAACTAACTAAACCAACTTTTCGTTCTGGTGTGATAATTGACCTCATGGTAGTCAATCTCTATACCAACAATGCACCGCTTTGCTAACCGAAACAATTAGTATTGGTGCCGGAGTGTACTGGTGCATCGTTTCAAATTTATAATACTTTTTAATATTACAAAATATATAACTTATTTCACATTTGACAATTGCTAGTGTCAATTTTTTTCTAATCCCATCTGTAATAACCTGAATTTACCTATTTATTTTATTAATTAATGAGAGTCTTTTTATTAATAATTGTTTCTTTTATTTAAATTGTTTCCTTAAATGATTATTGTCACTCCTTTTATTAAATGGACTAGAATTTTGTGGGCTTGTTTTAATTGGGCTTAAGAAACCTTCTTGGACTTGAAAAATCTAATTAGCCTAAGATTAGAAAACCCAACATTCTTTTCTAATACCTAGGGTGAGTTTTTATTTTACAAACCAAGGAAAATTAGAGAGGGAGGAGGCGGAAACAGTAATTCCCGAGAGAGAGAAACCGTGAGATGGAGTCTTCAGCCGTGAGTTGCCTTGGAGAATAAAGAAGGAGAAGAGCTTGATTGTTTTGAATTAAGAAGACCAACAAAGGTAATATTCGTCCCGTATTAATTACTGTTCTTAGATTTAAAAATCTAGAAAAACCCTAGAAATTCTTGAGATTTAATTAGGGTTTATTTTATGATATTGATAATTAATTAAGAATGATCCAATGATATTTTGATAAAGGATTATTAATTGAAAATCTAATATTGATTAGGGTTTGGCTATGTAATCAAAGGAATTAACCTAAGGTATTGCATGCTAAGAATGGAAGAATCGAAATTAGGGTTTGTGTGTGCTGTGAACAGTAATCCACGAATAGTAATCTGTGAACAGTAATCCATGAATGGTAATCTGTGAACAGTAATCTGTGAATAGTAATATGTGAACAGTAATTATGAATAGTAAGCTGTGAATAGTAATTTTGGATATATGAAAGATGATTATGAAGGATTAAAGATGGGTTAGAAACCTAGAAACCCTAAGGGTATTTTGGGAAACCTAAAAAGGGTACTAATTAACCTTAAGAAGAGTTAAAGAGAAATAACTCATAGGTTAACAAGATGATATAAGTTGGGTAATTAAAGTAAATAGGAATTACTTTTACCCTAAGAAATGTTATTTGCATGATTGTAGATTCGTGCCGGAAATCATTGCAAGGGAACGCAAACGGTTAAGGTAAGGGATTACGCTCCTTAGCATTTGATTATTTCATATCTTTTGTGTTAGGATTCTAAAAATTTCATAAAGTATATGCTACTAAGTGGCCGGTAGTAAATTGTATTCCCTCGTTATGAACGTTCTTGAAATATCTTACCATTGATGCGTTTTGTTCAATGTGTATCTATGTAAAATGAAATTGACTTATGTGTTCTCGTACCATGAACACTATATGTATATGATGTTAAATTTGTCCAATTGATGAGGACTCTATATGTATTTGGTCTAAACAGATTGAAATGACCTAAGGCCTAGTCAGATTGAAATGGCCTCAATGTTAAATAAATTGGTCTAAACAGATTGAATTGACCTAAGGTCTAGTCAGATTGAAATGACCTCACTATAGAATGAAATGGTCTAGTTAGAATGAAATGACCTTAATTCTATAGATGTGATTATCATGATGCATCAGAATAAGGGGCGCTCTGATAATAGCGTAAGAGAACCTTATTCAACGATTGCCTGAAAAGGTGTATCAGAGTCTCCTAGATGAAAGGTGCACAAGTACATGGAATTGACGGACAAGTGTGTGTAAAATCTCTATCTGTTATTTGTAAAAGTGCCACTACATGTTATTTAAAAAAGTATCTTTCATTGACATTCTCAGTACCTAAACTATTTATTGTACGTGTTATCCTTTCATTGATATATTGTTAAACTCCGTTCATTCCGGTCGTCTCTTCTTAGAAACCGAAGAGACCCCGTATGAACTTACTGAGCTTTGTTCGCTCACCCTTTCATATTCTTTCCCCTCCCAGGTAATAAATGATTAGAGTGGATTGGCTGCGTGTTTGATGGATTAGCGGCTTTTGGAGTTCGAATAATTATTTTAGAACATTAAGTATTTTATTGAGCTAGTGGATTGTACTAGCCGTAGAGATGGTTACCGTTTCAGTAATTAAGTTATTTCAAATAGTGGTTAGTATTTTTGAATTATGGTTTTAGTAGCCGTTGGAGGTTATTCTATTATTAAATTAAGTATTATTATTATGTATGGATTTTGGGGTCGTTACAGTTGGTATCAGAGCTTTGGCTTTAGGTCACATGGGAGATCTTAGATCGTTAAGGCTATTAGAAGATAGTAGTACTTAACTATGATTGGGCCTACCTAGAATCTATTTGGGACGGAGAATTTTAGGATAAAGTTTCTCTAGGAGTATAACTAAGAATTTACTGGGGAGTCTGGAAGACTTACTCTTGAAAATATGCAATTATGATTATGATTTACTATTGTGTATGTTGAGGTTTATGAGACACTGATGAGTAGTTCTCTTATTGAAATAAATGGAAACTATGAGGGAAATATTGAGGAAAACCTTGGAGACTAAACCAATCAAAGGGAGACTGAGGCAGATCCATAGGTACTCGCAGAAGATCCGAAAGTATAAAGGTGAGGTCAGAAGAGAGTGAAAGCGGAGGATTAAGGTTACAAGGAGAGCCGCATACCTAAGTGTGGAGTTAGCGAATGCAGAGCTTGAGCTATTACAGACGAGAGAGGAACTAGACAAGTCAGAAGAATGGACTGCTAAGTATAGAAAAGAGGCATACAGATATTACTGTGAGTTACAGGATCTTAAGGCTGCTAGTGTTAGGAAAGAGAACCCAGCGGAACCAGTGGTTCCTACCGTTCAGGATATTGAGGATGTAGCCGTTCAAAATCTTGTTGAAGACTTAGAAGGGATCGAAGTGTCCCCAATTAGGATCGAAGATGATGAGAAGAGAAGGTGCCTAGCGAAAAATCTAAAGGAAGTTTTAGGAAGAAAGTGAAATTGGAAGTAGAAGGTAGAATTGTTGGTTTTAGTTCTAGAAAGAAGAGTAGATAGTAGTAAGAGTTATTCTGGTTCTAGAAAGATGGGTCTAGTGAAACGACCAATGTGAACAGTAATCGGCCTGTTGAAATGGCTAAGTGTGAATAATAGCGGGTCTATTGAAATGACCTGTGCAAGTAATTTTGGTCTATTGAAATGACCTATGAATGTGATGTCGATCTATTGAAACGATCGATGGTCTAGTAAATTGACCGATGATGCAATTGAAGTCTGTTGAGACGCCCTAATTTAAGTGAATGCTATAGGGTAGCAAGTATGAGTATTAGTAGCGTTGGTCTGCTGAAGCGACCAATAAGTCAGTTGAAACGACTTATGAGAGTAATGCCAGTCTATTGAAAAGACCAAGGGTCTAGTGAACTGACCTATGACTTAAATGTTTAGTCTGTTGAGACGGCCTATGTTTATAGTATAAAAGTATTAAGAATTGAGAATTGCTAGTGTAGGCGCGAGTAATAGTGCCTTGTATTCGTAATGCTGATAAGTATTGTGAGAAAGATGGTGCTGTAAGTAAGTACCCAAGTAAGAATTTTAACAATTGAAGAGTTGGGATCAAAGGTGAGGTCCGTAGGCGAGGATCTGATGAAAAGTGCAATGTGTGCGAAGGAAGGCACAAGACTGATGGATGCTGGTACAAATAGAAGAAATGTTTCCATTGTGATAAAGTAGGTCATCCGCAATGGTAATGTCCGGAACCCAAGAAGAATGCAACCGCTCAAGAAGCTAAAGATGACAACAAGGGAAATAGGGGAGGTCATGGCTGCGTGTTTACCATGACCGTTAGAGATCAAGAGCCACTAATGACGTCGTGATAGGAATGCTCCAACTTATTCTCGTAGTGGGTAGGCATTGATTGATACTAGTGCTACGCATTCTGCTATTAGTACTCGATTAGCGAAGCGTGTGAACTGGGTACCTGAGGCGTCAGAAATACCTCATGTGATAGATACTCCGACTAGAGAATCGATTCCTATTTCGTCTGTGTATAAGATGTGTCCTTTAAAAATAGGTGATACAGAACTCGAGGTTGATCTTATAGAGTTGGAAATGAACGAATTTGATATTATCCTGGCGATGGATTGTTTAGCTGTTTACCATGCCAAGGTAGATTGTTTTAAGAAAGAAGTACATTTCAGATTGCTATCTGGAGAAGAGTTTTATTTTCAAGGATCGGAACCGAGAATCCGATCGGGTCTTATTTCGGGAATGAGGGGTCGAAAGATGTTGAGAAAAGGATGTGAAGGATTCTTGTCCTATATTGGAGAGACGGATAAGAAAGGAGTAAGTATAGAGTCTCTTTCAGTGATCAGAGATTTAAGGATGTGTTTCCAGAAGATTTTCAGGGAATACCACCAGAAAGGGAGGTGGAATTTTCCATAGACTTAGTACCAGAGGCTGCACCTATATCTAAGGCACCGTACAAAATGGCGCCGACTGAACTTAAGGACTGAAGGAACAACTGCAAGAGTTACTGGATAAGGGTTTGATAAGACCGAGTGTTTCACCTTGGGATGCACCGGTGTTGGTTATAAAGAAGAAGGATGGATCGACGAGGATGTGTATCGACTATCGGGAGGTGAATCGTGTGACGGTGAGGAATCGGTATTCGTTACCAAGAATTGATGACTTGTTTGAACAACTTTGGGGAGCGTGTTATTTCTCGAAGATAGATTTGAGATCGGGATATCATCAGTTGAGAGTAAAGAACGAGGATGTTGCGAAGACGGCCTTTAGTACAATGTACGGTCATTATGAGTTTTTGGTTATGCCGTTTGGGTTGACGAACGCGCCAGCTACATTTATGGAATTGATGAATAGAATATTTTCGGAATCCTTGGATAATTGTGTGGTAGTGTTTATAAATGACATCTTGGGGTATTTTAAGACTAAGGAAGAACATAAAGAACATTTGAAGATAGTTCTGCAAATTTTGAGGGAACAGAAGTTGTACGCTAAATTCAAGAAGAGTGAATTTTGGCCGGAGAAAGTGGCATTCTTAGGACATGTAGTATTTAAGGATGGGATTGAGGTGGATCCAATAGAAATAGAGGATATAGTGGATTGGGAGAGACCAACTACTGTTAGTGAAATAAGAAGTTTCTTGGGGTTAGTAGGATACTATAGGAAATTGTTGAAGGATTTTCGAAGTTGTCGGTACCGATAATGAGGTTAACGCAGAAAGGAGCCAAGTTCGTTTGGTCAAAAGAATGTGAGAAGAACTTCCAAGAGCTGAGGCAAAGATTAATGTCCGCACTAGTTCTTATTGTACCATCAGGATCTGATGGATTTGTGATGTATAGTGATACTTCATTGAAGGGATTAGGTTGCATTTTGATGCAGAATGATAAGGTTATAGCTTATGCGTCAAGACAATTGAGGAACCATGAGAAAAATTAATCGACCTATGATTTGGAGTTAGCAGCTGAAGTCTTTGCTTTGAAGATTTGGAGACATTACTTGTATGGGATGACTTGTCATATTTATACGGATCATAAGAGTCTTAAGTATATTTTCACTTAGAAGGAGCTTAACATGAGACAAAAGGGATGGCTGGAGTTGGTTAAGGATTATGATAGTCCAATTTTATATCACCTAGGAAAGGCCAATAAGGTGGCTGATGCTTTGAGTAGGAAGAATCAAGGAACCTTAGCGACGTTGATTTCTAAGGGGGTAAGTGCATGGAATAGCATTGAGGTTTCAAGTATAGAAGTGAGAATTAAAGGGTATTTGGCTCAGTTGGGTGTTCAGCCAACACTATTAGACCGAATCAAGGAAGTTCAAGGAATAGATGAAGAGCCGTGAGGATACATGAGAGTATGGCAAAGGGAAGGGTAACATATTTTCGTATAAGAGAAAATGTGATTTTAAAGTATCAATCGAAAATTTGGGTACCTAGTGAGAAGGATATAAGAAGAGAGATTTTGCAGGAAGTACACTGTCAAAAGTTTTCTGTACAACATGGAAGTACGAAAATGAATAGGAACCTAAGGGAATAGTTTTGGTGGAATAACATGAAGGTAGATGTGGCAGGGTCCGTATCACGATGTTTGGTATGTCAACAAGTGAAGAGTGAACACCAGAAGCAGACATGATTATTACATTCATTACCACGTCCGGAATGGAAGTGGGAGAAAATAGCAATGGATCTAGTAGTTGGACTACCGAGGATGTTGAAGGGTCATAACACGATTTGAGTTATAGTGGACAGATTTACGAAGTCTGCCCATTTCTTGGCTATTAAGGTGACAGATTCATTGGAGAAGTTAGCTAAGTTATACGTGGATGAGATAGTGAGATTGCATGTGATACCAGTGTCGATAGTATCCAATCGGGATGTGAGGTTTACATCAAAGTTTTGGGAAGAGTCTACAACAAGCTTTGGGTACCGAGTTGACAATGAGTATAACTTTTCACCACAGACAGACGGACAGTCAGAAAGGATGATTCAGACGCTTGAGGGTATATTGAGGGCTACATCACTGGATTGGCAAGGGACTTGTGATGAGCACTTGCCATTGGCAGAATTTGCTTATAACAACAGTTATCACGTTAGCATCGGTATGGAACCGTATGGAGACTTTATGGAAGGAAATGTAGATCGCCTGCTTGTGGGGATAAAGTTGATGAAGGGAAGTTGACAGGACCAGAGATTGTTCAAGTGACTGCAGATAAAGTACATCATATTCGAAAATGGTTATTGACCGCTCAGAGTAGGCAAAAGTTGTATGCAGATCGCCGATGACGAGACTTAGAGTTCCAGTTGGGAGATCGTGTATTCTAGAAGATTTCGCCAACAAAGGGAGTTATGAGGTTTGGTATTCGCGGGAAGTTAAGCTCGAGATACGTGGGATCGTTCGAGATTTTGGAGCGAGAAGGATTGGTGGCTTATAAGTTGGCCTTACCACCTGTACTTGCTGGAGTGCATAATGTGGTTCATGTTTCGATGTTGAGAAAGTATATCTCCGACCTGAGTCATGTGATTGAGTATAGGCATGTGAGAGTTCGTGCCGGTCGTAGTTATGATGAACAACCTGTGAAAATTGTGGATCGAAAAGATCAGAATTTGCGAAGGCGAGTAATTCCTTACATGAAAGTGCAATGGAGCAACGACACGAAAAGAGAATCAACGTGAGAGCTCGAGAGTGAGATGCGAGATTCGTATCCCACCCTATTTTCTAATTGAGTGCGTTTGGTTTGGAGGACCAAACCCTTTTAAGGGGGTAAGAATGTAATAACCCGAATTTACCTATTTATTTTATTAATTAATGAGAGTCTTTTTTTAATTAATAATTGTTTCTTTATTTAAATTGTTTCCTTAAATGATTATTGTCACTCCTTTTATTAAATGGACTACAATTTTGTGGGCTTGTTTTAATTGGGCTTAAGAAACCTTCTTGGACTTAGAAAACCTAATTAGCCTAGGATTAGAAAACCCATCTATATATATATTCTTTTCTAATACCTAGGGTGATTTTTTAGTTTACAAACCAAGGAAAATTAGAGAGGGAGGAGGCGGAAACAGTAATTGCCGAGAGAGAGAAACCGTGAGATGGAGTCTTCAGCCGTGAGTTGCCTTGGAGAATAAAGAAGGAGAAGAGCTTGATTGTTTTGAATTAAGAAGACCAACAAAGGTAATATTCATCCCGTATTAATTACTATTCTTAGATTTAAAAACCTAGAAAAACCCTAGAAATTCTTGAGATTTAATTAGGGTTTGTTTTATGATATTGATAATTAATTAAGAATGATCCAATGATATTTTGATAAAGGATTATTAATTGAAAATCTAATATTGATTAGGGTTTGGGTATGTAATCAAAGGAATATTAACCTAAGGTATTGCATTCTAAGAATGGAAGAATCGAAATTGGGGTTTGTTTGTGCTGTGAACAGTAATCCGTGAATAGTAATCTGTGAACAGTAATCCATGAATGGTAATCTGTGAACAGTAATCCGTGAATAGTAATATGTGAACAGTAATTATGAATAGTAAGCTGTGAATAGTAATTTTGGGTATATGAAAGATGATTATGAAGGATTAAAGATGGGTTAGAAACCTAGAAACCCTAAGGGTATTTTGGAAAACCTAAAAAGGGTATTAATTAACCTTAAGAAGAGTTAAAGAGAAATCACTCATAGGTTAACAAGATGATATAAGTTGGGTAATTAAAGTAAATAGGAATTACTTTTACCTTAAGAAATGTTATTTGCATGATTGTAGATTCGTGCCGGAAATCATTGCAAGGGAACGCAAGCGTTTAAGGTAAGGGATTACGCTCCTTAGCATTTGATTGTTTCATATTCTTTGTGTTAGGATTCTAAAAATTTCATAAAGTATATGCTACCAAGTGTCCGGTAGTGAATTGTATTCCCTCGTTATGAACGTTCTTGGAATATCTTACCATTGATGTGTTTTGTTCAATGTGTATCTATGTAAATTGAAATTGACTTATGTGTTCTCATACCATGAACACTATATGTATATGATGCTAAATTTGTCCAATTGATGAGGATTCTATATGTATTTGGTCTAAACAGATTGAAATGACCTAAGGCCTAGTCAGATTGAAATGGCCTCAATGTTAAATAAATTGGTCTAAACAGATTGAAATGACCTAAGGTCTAGTCAGATTGAAATGACCTCACTATAAAATGAAATAGTCTAGTCAGAATGAAATGACCTTAATTCTATAGATGTGATTATCATGATGCATCAGAATAAGGGGGCGCTCTGATAATAGCGTAAGAGAACCTTATTCAACGATTGCCTGAAAAGGTGTATCGGAGTCGCCTAGATGAAAGGTGCACAAGTACTTGGAATTGACGGACAAGTGTGTGTAAAATCTCTATCTGTTATTTGTAAAAGTGCCACTACTTGTTATTTGAAAAAGTATCTTTCATTGACATTCTCAGTACCTAAACTATTTATTGTACATGTTATCCTTTCATTGATATATTGTTAAACTCCGTTCGTTCTGGTCGTCTCTTATTAGAAACCGAAGAGACCCCGTATGAACTTACTGAGCTTTGTTCGCTCACCCTTTCATATTCTTTCCCCTCCCAGGTAATAAATGATTGGAGTGGATTGGCTGCATGTTTGATGGATTAGCGGCTTTTGGAGTTCGAATAATTATTTTAGAACATTAAGTATTTTATTGAGCTAGTGGATTGTACTAGCCGTAGAGATGGTTACCGTTTCAGTAATTAAATTATTTCAAATAGTGGTTAGTATTTTTGAATTATGGTTTTAGTAGCCGTTGGAGGTTATTCTATTATTAAATTAAGTATTATTATTATGTATGGATTTTGGGGTCGTTACAGTTGGTATCAGAGCTTTGGCTTTAGGTCACATGGGAGATCTTAGATCGTTAAGGCTATTAGAAGAGAGTAGAACTTAACTATGATTGGGCCTACCTAGAATCTATTTGGGACGGAGAATTTTAGGATAAAGTTTCTCTAGGAGTATAACTAAGAATTCACTGGGAGTCTGGAAGACTTACTCTTGAAAATATGCAATTATGATTATGATGGTCAAAGTTGAGATAAGTTGAAAGAGATAGAAGTGGGTAGGGTGATGGATGGTGATGGTCAAACGGGCTGGCCCGTCCCAGCCACCGACAGACCAACCCGCGGGCGGGACGGGTTGAAGTTCGTCAGCCCGTGTGATGAAATGGGACTAAACCCGGCCCGGCCCGACCCATTATTCATGTCCAAGCACGCCCGTTTGGCCTGGATCTGAAGATCCACGGGCCAAACGAGTTTTCTTTTTTTTTTATTTATAAAAAAATCAGAAAATATATGGAAAAAATAAAAAGTAATTTAGTATTTAATAAGCTATTTTTTAAAATATAAAATCACTTAGTCATAAGAAAATTAGTTATTTTATATATAAAAAAAGATAGAACAAAACTAAACAAATGAAAGTATACAAAAAAAAGATAATATTTTAGAATTTTTTTTATCACCCTTTATTTTTATTTTATTTTTTAAATTTTTTATTGACTAGAAAATAATATTTTAGACTTTTTTTATTACTGATATTTTTTACAAATATGTATATAAAGAAAGATAAAAAAAACTAAACAAATGAAAGTATATAAAATAAAACAGGGATGAACTACCCTTTATTTATTTTTATTTTTTATTAATTTTTTATTGTCTAGAAAATAATATTTTAGGCTTTTTTTATTACTGATATTTTTTTTTCAAAAAGGTATATAAAAAAAGATAGAAAAAAACTAAACAATTTAAAATATATAAAAGAAAAGATGGACAGACTGTCCTTTATTTATTTTTATTTTTTATTAATTTTTTATTGACTAGGAAATAATATTTTAGACTTTTTTTATTACTGTTATTTTTTTTTCCAAAAAGGTATATAAAAAAGATAGAAAAAAACTAAATAATTTAAAGTATATAAAAGAAAAGAGGGACAAGACTATCCTTTATTTTTTTTTATTTTTTATTAATTTTTTATTAACTAAGAAATAATATTTTAGACTTTTTTTATTACTTATATTTTTTTCAAAAAGGTATATAAAAAGATAGAAAAAACTAAATAATTAAAGTATATAAAAGAAAAGAGGGACGGACTATCCTTTATTTATTTTTATTTTTTATTAAATTTTTATTGACTAGAAAATAATATTTTAGATTTTTTTTATTACTGATATTTTTTACAAATAGGTATATAAAAAAGATATAAAAAAAAACTAAACAAATGAAAGTATATAAAAGAAAATGAGGTAATAATGTAATCAATTTAATAATAGAAACTCTATGAATATTTATTTCATAATTTTTTGGGGGAAATTTTCATTGTCTTCAAATGATACATATTAAAATTACATAGTCTTAAAATAAAAAATCTTCAAATCTTCTAATGAGTCTTCAAAGTAATTATGATCTTCAAATTTAACAAAGTCTTCAAATTTAAAAAAGTCTTGAAAATAAATGTGTCTTCAAATCTTCAAACTAATTATGGTCTTCAAATCTTCAAAGTCTTCAAAAAGCTTTAGGTCTTCAATATTGTTATTGCTTCAAAGTATTTGAATTTGTTGAATTCTTCTTCTTCTACTTCTAGTATCCTTCTCGCAAAAACTCCTCGTTGAGATTGTCTTCTTCGAGGCTTCCATAATCATCGTCTTCAAGATCCCGGAATGTGCCTTGTTTTCTCAAATTCGCGTCATCCCAATCCGCAAGACAAATCAATCTCTCGATTAGAGCGGGTTTGAGTTGATTTCGCTTTGAAGTCAGCACTCTTCATGCATCACTAAAAGCAGCCCCCGATGCTACCGTGGACACCATAGGGGTAAGTAGATCACGTGCCATCACCGAAAGAATAGGATAAATATTAGCATGCGATTTCCACCATTATAGGACATTCAAGTTTTCAAAACTTTCACCATCTAAGGGGTAATATGAACTTTCAAGGTATTGGTGTAATTCATCTACACCACTTTGAGAACCACTACTAGATGAGGATGAAGTTTTTCCTTTTTGTTGGAGAAAATCCTCTTGTAATAAAAATCTTGCAAGTGTCAAGTCACCGAAGTAGCAATGTACAAAAGTAAGGGTCGAACCACAGAGACTTGAGTGAATAAAAGTGAATCCAATTAGCGTAAAGTAACTAAGGGGTTTTTGTTTTTGAATTATTAAAAATAAACTAAATTGAAATTGCAAAGAAATTAAACTAATGATTAAGGATCAAAAAACAAAGCAAGGATTGAATTCAAAATTTGACAACGAGATTCACGGATTGGGTTTCACAATACATTCACGTTATGCTATTTCATTAATGAAGTCATCAATTTCATTCTAGGGTTCATTCATAAAATCATGAGTTGGGACGGTATGGTGTGCGATTTGCAACTCAAATATTCTCCTTTTTATTATACTTCCAGTTACGTACATATAATAATTGAAAAACTCATGAAGATCAAAAGAATATATGAACCTAGATCCAATTAAATTCAGTTACGTCCTCAATCAGATTTAAGTAGTAAAATAATGGTCAATGTATCTATGTCTGAGTTACCGTAACAATAGATACCCACAAATTCTAGGGCCAAAAGTATCTTAACGTAAATCTGAAACCCTAGAACGAATTAAGAATATTTTACTACGCTAGAATGATATTGAATTAAGAATTAAAAACTATAGCATAACGATCATGTATTGTTACTACCAATCCGCAAATCAAATTACTTAACCTCGAAGGGTCATTAAAATAAATAAATACAAACATTGAATTAAATCTTCAATCCTTGTAAAAACCTAAACTATGTAATGTATGTTCAGAGAGAAGAAAAGATAGAGAGATTGATAAGAGATGAGAGAGAGAGAGAGAGAGAGCAAAAACCTATTCTAGGGTCCTTTATATAGTAGGAGGGAGGACGAATTCTTGATTTTCAGCCAAAGGAGATCAATTTCCAAGTCAAATTAGGATTCTGCCGAAAATCCCTCACAAATCTATTGCTGATTCTGTTGAAAACACCTTTTAATTTTGTGATGGACCAAATCCGTCACTGATATCTGTCGCTGATGCTTAGCCGGCCATGGGCGCCGCCGCTCGGCCATTTGGCATGCGATCGCCCTGTTTTTCTGTAAATTTGGCGTGGCCGCCCTGTTGCACGCGTGATTGCTCGGCCTTGTGGCTTGTTTTCTCGGCCACCCTTGGTCTTTGGCCGGCCAACCCTATATTTTGGCCCCATTTTGTGCGGCCAACCCTTAGCTTCAGCTGAAGTCCTTCCACTTCCACAGTATTGCAATTTAGCACCTAAAATTTATAGTTCCAATTTAATCCTTCATTTTCCATAATTGCAATTTGGTCCTTGAACTTCCAAAATTAACTTATATCCTCCATTTTCTGCCTAATTGCACTTCAACCCCTATACTTTTAAAACACTACAAAACACATTAAATTCTCAAGGTTTCGAACATCAAATAAGCTTGGAAACATATCTTTTGGATGGGTAAAACCACATCCATCAAATACCCCCAAACTTATCTTTTGCTCGTCCTCGAGTAAAATAAAACTAAAACAAGATAAGAACTAAATAACTAATTAAAACAAAAGAAAATATTTTTGGGATTGCTCAATTCATATAATAAGTTGTTGGCACAACAAGTCTCAGATCTTTACAACATACATAATCTACAAGTATCATCATGAACATGGAATTATATTTACATGAATGCATCTAACTTATAATTTCTCCACCACATAATGATAATATGAGTGAAATATGAGAGATCAATGTTACCAAAATAAGATATTTTATAGGGTCACTTTTTTCATGCTCTAATTCAATGATGATAAGATAAATTTCTACACAAGGCCACTCATATGCATGTTTAAACAAAACTGTCAACACGGCTACTCTTTAGGGATCAAATATGGCTTATAGCTTGTAACGTATCGCGATAATCACGGGCTAGGTTCATGGTTACCAAAGAAGATAAGGACATACGAAGTCAAGTAGTGAAACTAGGAAGTCTTCAACATACATCTTCACTTTGAAATTTATCACTCCGCTCCAACATCCCAAAATAGGAAAATAACAAAATTTTTAAATTTTTCTATTTTTTTGGAGGGTGACACTATATACACTCCCCTATAAACCCACAAACTCAGAGATATATCTACCCCCAAACTCAAAACATGCTATTGAAATTACCCGATCCGTGGCCAGACGGCATCTCGCGTTGTGCGGTCGTGCTGTCTTTCGTTTAGAGTCACCACGCCGTTTTGATTGTGCCCAAAACATTGAGAAAAGACTTTGTTTTAGTTTTGTTTTGTTGTGTGATGAGATTTTTGAGTTCGGAGGTCAGGTTACATCTCGGGAAGAGATAGTTGAGCTCACCCGAGTCGCCTCGTATACACGAGTCTTTCGATACCCTTCTTTTTCTAAATGTTGTGTGTGTGTGTGTGCGCTTTTAAAAATGCATTTGTATATGATGTATACATTGCAAATGATGCTTATATTTAAAAATAAATATTTAAATTAAAGCAGTAAAATGAGATTCAGAAGGAGATCATACCACTGTTGGTTTATGTCTATCTTCCACGGGGGAGTGTGTTTGGTTTGAGTGTGAATATGGTTTTTGGGACGTCGGGGGTTGATTAGGACGGATCGGGAATGACTGGGATCGACCGGAGTCGCTTCGGGAGGACTTCGGAGTGCCTCGGGAGGGCTTTGGAGCACCTCGAGAAGTCTTGAGAGGCCTCGGGAAGGACCGGAAGTGGTCGGGATTGCCTCGGGATGCCTTGGGACGGCTCGGGATGGCTCAAGATGGGCCGGGATCGCCTAGGGAAGGACCGATATTCGACCCGAATCGCTTTGGGAGGACTTCGGAGCGCCTCGGGAGGGCTTAGGAGCACCTCGGGAAGGCTCAGGAGGCCTTGGGAAGGACCGGAAGAGGTCGGGACGCCTAGGGGAGTTGCCTGAAGGCTGGGGGAAGAGAGGAGAGAGTTGAGGGGTGAATGAAATTGGAGGGGGATCCCTCTATTTATAGGCCCCAAAAAATTGCAAAGTGGTCCGTACGGACCATTGTGTAATTACAATTTTTTGGTTTTCCTGGATTTCAGGGAATATTGTGGACTTTAAGGGAATTTTTTCATCATTTTGGCGTGTTGAAGTAAGTGTCCGTACGGACCATTCTTACTTTGCAAAGTGATCCGTACATACCATTATGTCAATTGGCCATATTTTGTTTATTCCTACAAAGTCCTTGAGTTCCCTTTTATCCTTGAAAGGTCTTCCCTTTGTTTGGATGGTAGTTTTGGACCTTTTGGACATTACGGGTCTTCGGGATCACGTATGCATGAGTCCTCGGTGATTCCTGAGGCTCAGATGGAGAGCGGTCCGGATTGGGGTACTTACAGCTATGTCCTCATAGCAAACAGAACTAAAACATGTCTTGGTTTCAAAGGATGATATGACACAAAAAATAAAACAAAGCAAATAAAACATACCTACTTGGGTTGCCTCCCAATAAGCGCATTTCGTTAAGGTCGTTAGCCCGACCGTAGTCCCACTTTCAATTGGGATTGGAGGTGGCCATCTCTTCCTTGGTCTTAGCTTTTCTTCCCTTGGCCCACCTCGCACATTCATGGGCACAAACGCCCACAATTTTCCACATGTATGTACCATTCTTTATAAGCTCGGGTGGAGCCCAAGGTATTTTTGTGGCCTTTTTCTTGGCCTTTTTCTTTTTCTTCTTGAAAGAGTTTGAAAATACTCTAAAATCGTTTATTTAATCTTTGTGATTCTGAATAAATTAAATTAGTGTGTATATATATATATATATATATATATATATATATATATATATATATATATATATATATATATATATATATATATATATATATATATATATATATACCTAAATATATTAAGAAAGTAATTGTAAATATAGAGTTTGGTGTTGACTAACATTTGACTTTTTGTTTAGATATGTTTTTATGTATATTAGGTATGAAACTCAAGGAAGGAATGCCTCTTGGTGATAAGGAAAGAATCTGAATTTACAGGAAGAGATTGGAAGATCGAAACCTTGTTGAAGAAGGATTACTTGGTCCTTTATAAATAGAAGACGTCCGCCTCCATTTGGATGTACGGAATTCACGAGATCAATACGGAGCAATTGAGAGAGAATTTCTTGAGTGTTCTTTTCTTGTGTCTTGAAGATCATAGATTAATACTTCGAGATTGATTTGGTGTTTTGATAGTTCTCAGATTAGAACTCATTTTTTATATTTCGTAGATTGTTTTTCTTTTCATTTTATTTGTTTACTGAGAAAATTGTTCTCTAAACAAGGTTGCAGTTTTATGAAAAGGTTTCTAGTAAGAAGTTCTTGCTGAAGTATTTAATATTCCGCTGCATTTAAATTCTGTTTATTAAGTTGTTTTCTGAAAAAGTTGTTTATTCTGTTGTGCTGACACTTGTGTGCACAACTGTACACACAAGTCTGTGCACTATTGGTTATAGTCCTAGCTACAATTGTTTCAATTGATATCAGAACTTTTTCTCGACTCAACTGAGATCGATCCTTGAAAGTAGCCACAATGGATTGTTACCATAACAATAGCCACAACAAACCGCCTACCCTAAATGGTTCAAATAATACCATTTGGAAGGCCAAAATGATTATGCACATTAAATATATTGATCATCGTGCTTGGGTTAGTCTTGTTAATTTCTACACTCGTCCTATGATTGAAATTACCCTAGCTACACCTGATGGCAAAGATGAGAGAAATTATGGACCTAAGCCCATAGAAACTTGGACACTTGAGGAAATTGCTCTTGCAACCTATAATGCCAAGGCGATGGGAGCAATCTCTGACCATGTGAATCCTCATATGTATAGTTTATTCTCTACTCAAATTGTTGCCAAAACTTCTTGGGACATTCTCCAACTTCACTGTGATGGACAAGCTAGTGTTAGAAAAACCAAGCTAAGAACTTTAATGACCATGTTTGAAACTTTAAGGATGGGAGAAAATGAAACCATAAAAGAGTACTCAGCAAAATTTTGGACATCTCAAACGAGTCTTTTTCCTTGGGTGAATCTATATCCAATGCAAGACTCGTAAGTAAAGTACTAAGAACTCTCCCAGAAAAGTTTAATAATAAAATCTCTGTTATTGAGGAAACTCAGGATGTCCAAACTGTTGGACTTGATACTATCTTAGGTATTATGACTAATTATGAGTTAAATCTTGGGGTACAAGAAGCTAGCAAAGCAAATTCAATTGCTCTTGCAAGTGCTCTCAAAGTATCCCAGGATGTTGTTCAACTATCCAAAGATATTAATGAGTCAAACCTAGGAGATGGTGAGTGTGCTTTGATTACTCAAAAATTTAATAGCATGTTGAAAAAGAAACGTTTTACTAAGTTTCCAAATTCAGCACACTCTACTCCTTCCACGGTTGAATCATCAAAGAAGAAAATTGTTACAAAGAAGCCTACTTCTGAAGGAAAAAGGTCCATTGATTCGATTCAATGTAGGGCCTGCAAAGGTTTCGGTCATTACGCAAATGAGTGTGCGAACACTCTTAAAAAGCGTGGAATGAGCTTTTCAGCGACTTTGAGTGATTTTGATGATGATGAACATATTGCAAATATATTTATATGGCATCAATCTCAGATCACATTGTGTGATAGTGATTCAGATATGGAAGATGTGCAATACTCTGATCGCACAACTTACCACACAACTGACTACACAACTGAGAATAGTGTATATACCTGCTTGAATTCTTCAACTGCTGGTGAAACTAACAATGATCCAGAGAAGAAGAGTGTGCTACCTATGAGGACTTGCACAGTACCTATGTTGAACTCCACACTGATTGGACCAAACGCATGTAGCAACTCAAGGTATTTAAACATGTAAATGAGAAACTAACTGTAGAAAATTTCAAACTAAAATCTGAGGTTGAGAGTCTGTCAAAAGAAAGTGATTCTCAAAAGGACTCCATAGCCAAGTTAGAATTTTTACTCACAAAGAAAGATATGGAGTGTGAAAATTATAAAACAAATCTTGATAAAGAAACAGAAACTCTAATAAGGCTGAACACTGGTAAAGCTAAGTTAGAAGAAGTTTTAAAAATAGGAAACCAAGGAAAATTAGGAATTGGCTATGGAGATTCTGTTTTTGTAAAAGAAGGAGCAAGCACTTTGAAAGTTCAAAAGGCTAAAACTGTCTCCTCTACCAAGCCTGCATATATTGCTGAAAGCAGACAAAACGAGAAGAGGAGGTATGTTTTCCATCATTGCTTTGCTCCTGGTCATATTCGACCTTACTATTACAAGCTAAAGCAGGAACTGGGTTTCAAAAATGTGCGTGGACACTTGGGCAGACAGTTGTGTGCACACCCGAATGCACAACAGTACACAACTTCTTTCGCACCGCTTTCATAGCCCAAGAGAGAGCTCAGCGAGGCATATCATATAAAGTATGACTTTCATGCTAATTTGAATATGTAGTTTACAAGGGTAGGTAAGTGAGCTAGCAAGTAGGCTGGTACGGATACCTCTTCTGACTCTAGTCGCCGGCTCATTCTTCAACAGGCACGCGGTCAGTCTCTTTAACAAAGCTTCTTGGCAAAAGAGGAAAATTTCCTGGGTAAGAAAGGAAACCATGAGCTGTCAGGTGGCCTTCACCTCTCTTAAGAGCAGTATGGAAGGGTCCTGGTATTTTGACAGTGGCTGTTCTCGCCACATGACTGGAGAACTTGAAAATTTCAACGACTACGCACCATTCAAAGGTGGGAAAGTCAATTTCGATGGAGGAGCTCAAGGTAAAGTCATTGGCAAAGGTACGTTGAATGTATCGGGTTTGCCTAAGTTACACAATGTCCTACATGTTGAAGGACTTAAGGCAAATTTGATAAGTATAAGTCAACTGTGTGATGATGACTTATTTGTTAAATTTGACAAGTCCAGATGTGAAGTTTTTGATAACAAAAATGATTGTATTTTAACTTGTGTTCGATCCTCTGATAACTGCTACAAAGTTGGTAGCATTGTGTCATGTTTCTCCACTAGAATGGATGAGACTACAATCTGGCACCAAAAGCTTGGTCATGCTAGCGAAAGAAAAATCAAAAACTTAATTAACTTTGGGGCAGCAAAGGATTTTCCCAAACTGGACTTGAAAAAATTTAGTGTGTTTATGTCGTGTCAAAAAGGGAAACAAACAAAATCAAGTCATAAGAAGGTTCAAAATTGTGGAACCTCAAGGTTCTGTGAACTGATCCACACTAACCTAATGGATCCAATTGAAGTGGAAAGTATGTCTCGGAAAAAATACTATTTTGTGTGTGGACAATTTTTCTAGATATACATGGGTGATTTTTTTAAGAGAAAAGTCCAACACCATTGATGAATTCAAAATATGGTACAAAAGGGTCAAAAACTTATATGGTATAAAAGCCATTAGAGTAAGATCTGACCACGGTACTGAGTTTGAAAATGCCACTTTTTCATCATTTTGCAATTCAAAGGCGATTACTCACGAGTTCTCAGCCCCTAAATCCCCTCAACAAAATGGGATAGCGAAAAGAAAAAATCCCACATTACAATAAATGGCTAGTGTAATGCTAAGCTTTAAAAATCTATCCAAGAAATTTTGGACAGAAGCTGTGAACACATCATGTCATGTGGGGAATCGTGTCTTTCTAAGGATTGGAAGTACCATGACTCCCTATGAGATCTTACTTGGAAAGAAACCCACGGTCAAATACTTTCATGTTTTTGGGTGTATTTGCTACATCTTGAAGGACTGTGAGTATCTCTCTAAATTTGATTCCAAAAGTGACAAAGCCATCTTTATTGGTTACTCAACTAATAGTAGGGCTTATAGAGTCTATAATCTCAAAACAAAAACTGTCATGGAGTCCATAAATGTTGTTTTTGATGATGCTACTGATCTTAATGTCAAAACGGTTGAGGATGATGTTACAAGGTGCACTTGGGAACCAGAACCTGTCAATGATGAATCTGAACCAGAAAAGGTGAATGAAACTGCAGAACAACCAGCTGTGCAGACAGTTGTTCAAACAACTGACAACACAAGTGGTCAAACAAGTGATAACCAAGATTCAGATTCTGAAACTGATGAAGAAGATGTAAGCAGAGAAAGGGACATTCCCTCCAGAATACAAGGGAACCATCCCACTTCTAAGGTCATAAGGGAAGTGGATGAAGGCATGAAAACAAGAGGAAAAAAGGTCAACTACCGTGACCTAGCAGGTTTGTTATGTGTCAATCTGTGTACCATCAGGTAAGCTCATGTTGTTTTATTGCTAATTATGAGCCAAAAAATATCATGGAAGCCTTGAAAGATGAGAATTGGATTAATGCCATGCAAGAGGAATTAATCCAGTTCAAGAAAAATGACGTTTGGTTCTTAGTTCCTAGTCCTTCTCACGTCAATGTGATTGGGACCAAATGGATCTTTAAGAATAAATGTGATGAACAAGGCAATATAACAAGGAACAAAGCACGGTTGGTGGCTCAGGGCTACACTCAAATGGAAGGGGTGGATTTTGATGAAACATTTGCTCCTGTAGCCCGCATTGAGTCTATATGATTGTTTCTAGCTATTGCATGCTACTTGAAAATCACTCTACATCATATGGATGTCAAGATTGCATTCCTAAATGGTGTTTTGAATGAGGAAGCTTTTGTTGAGCAACCTAAAGGGTTTGAAGAGCCATCTCAACCAAATCATGTTTATAAGTTAAAAAGGCACTCTATGGTCTTAAAAAAGCCCCACGTGCTTGGTATGGTAGAGTGACTGAACACCTAATTCAACTTGGTTTTAAAAGAGGAGAGGTTGATAAGAATTTGTTTATTTTGAAAAATAAAAAGGGCATGCTTGTTGCTCAAATCTATGTGGATGACAAAGTTTTTGGTTCTACTTCAAATAAATTACTTGAAATGTTTGTTGAATGTATGACATCCACATTCGAAATGAGTATGGTTGGGAAGCTGAAATTCTTTCTTGGTCTTCAAAATGTCCAATCTAAAGAAGGAATGTCTGTTTCACAATCCAAGTATGCTAAGAATTTGGTAAATAAATTTGGGCTTGATAATGCCTCACACCTGAAAACTCCTATGGGATCATCCCAAAAGCTTTATAAAGATGAGGAGGGTGAAAGTATTTATCACACCCTCTATAGGAGTATGATAGGGAGCTTGCTATATCTTACATCTAGCAGACGTGATATAATGTTCAGTGTGTTCCTTTATGCTAGGAATCAAGCTGACCCCAAAGTATCCCACTTAAAAGCTGTGAAACGTATTATAAGATATGTTGGGGGTACCTCTCACTTAGGGTTAAGCTATACTAGAGATACTAACACAAACTTGGTGGGATTTAGTGAATCAATATTTGGACCCATGGCTTCCCTTAACATTTCTTCCGCCCAATTCTCATTTCTCTCGTCTTCTATATTAATTGTTTCCATTTCAATGTTAGATTCTCCATGCTTATTCCATCTTTTGTAGTCATATACAAAGCCATTATTAAGTAAGCACATTCGTACAGACTCTCGTGTCTTAAATTTGCTAAAGTCACATTTACTTGATGGACACCTTATCATGCCATCAGCCATACACTCTGGGTGGGCGAAAGCAAAGTTAAGAAACTCCTCAACCCCATTAATGAAATCTCCAGCATATCTAAAACTCTCACAATCATCTCTGTACATCCAATTCGATGATGAGACATGTCTCCTGTAAAAATGAGTCAAACCTATAAACACCATTCCAATAAAGAAATCATAATGATGGCACACAAGAATACGATAATGCTCCCTGTTATGTACAAAAAAAGATAATGCTCTCTGTCGAATGAATAACTAATGAAGAGACCATATAAGTTTTGGCACAAAGGTATATTTTGATTTAAAACTACCAAAATGATTGTCGTGATAGTAAATAAAAGTTTATGCAATAAATATTCACAATCACACCCATGATATATTATCCCAATTTTCACCTTCTGCTCTCTCACTTTGTACATTTTGACAAAAATTATTCTAACATTTTGAACAAAATCAGATTTAAGGGATGGTTTTAGACATGTTAAACTACGAAATAGAGACAATCAGAAAAAGCAGATGATTTAGGGCATGCCTACTTAAAAGGTCAGGAAAGAAAAAAATGAAACAAAGAGCCATAAATAACCATGTTGCATCAATTAAGGTAGCTTTAAATAATTGTAAACAACATAATAGGAAATGCCTAATTTAAATGAGTCAAAGGGAAGGAAGGGGGAAGCAATAAGCAAGATAGTCTTCATCAATTCAGGTAAAGCCACAATGAAATCAATGATCCTGATTGGAAAATGTGGTAATTCTCTTTACATTATTAATACGCCCAATCAAATTTAAATTAACTAGAAGTATAGCAAGAAATCAACTCATTCGTAATCAATGATCACTGATATAACACATAATCCATCGACATAGACAAAATAATTTTCAGAACAAAATACATGTAGATTTAATAAAGAAACTGCAATAAAGTCATATTCTAGATGGCATAACAGTAGCTAAGTACAGATAAACAAAACAACGCAGACTTAAAAAAAAATTACAGTACCAAACAACGACGACGACGTCAGTAGGCTGAATCACGAAGGTCGCCGTGTCATCAAGAGCGCTGAAGGATTATGTGCCTGCGATCAGGTAAGTATGTGAAATTGTAATTGATGATATTACAATTGATTTTATACAATCGATTTCCCTAAAGAAAGAATCCCAATTTTACAATTTCTGGGTTCCTAATTGACTCGGACGACGATTCTTTGCATTGTAATTTACAACCATGAAAGCTTGAGTAAGGTAGATAGAGAGAGAGAGAAAGTGAGAGAGATCACCTATTTTTGTCGGAGGAAGCCGAAGGAAGCCGAAGGGAGGCCTAATCGACCGAGAGATGAAGCAGCATCTTTTTGTTTTTGTAGAGAGAAGGGAGTTGCAAAGGTAATGAGAGGAGAGAGAAACAATTTTTTTTTAACCTAAACTCAATTGCGATTGCTTTAATATTTTTATTATTAAATTGTATTTATTTATTTATTTCAAAAATTAATTTATTATTAAATAGCTTATGAGACAGCTAAGTCCATCACATATTTATTAACGCAGTCGCATATTTAAATGTCTCTCCCGCCAAATTGAGCTGCAAAAATTTCCAAGATTTTTTGGACTGGCGCTCTAAAATGCGACCATTTTGTTTGCGATTGTCTTAGTCATCGCATAAACATGTCTATTGTGATCGCCTTTTTGCCCATCGCAATAGGTCATCGCATATTCCACTTTTTCTTGTAGTGAAACCTCCTTGTGACACTTATCATGGAGTGGGTGTCTAATCTAAGGTTACTGAGAAAAACAAGCTGCCTCCATTTGTTATGAAGCTTCCACTCATGTAACCAATCCCAATGACTTATTGTTGCATCACTTGGGATAAAAATTTGGGCAGCACTATGGTGTGGTAGTGTAAAGATCTTTCTCAGTAACTGATTCAATGCCTAATATGGAGACATTCTAAGAGGCTACATGATTGAGGGTTATCTCATTGACTTCCTGTTGTCAAATTTTGTCGATATGTGATCTAAACATACCATGTTGCACTTTATTGAGATTAAAATCTTCATTGTGTGTGCTTTGCTTCTCATAATAGGTATATTGTAAAAATTAGGTCATTCAAAATTCCTTGTAAAAATATGATCAAATTTTTGTTGTTGCTAATGTTTCTTGACCTAATACTTCTAATGTGTTCAATGACAAGCTTGTGATGAGGTGTTTGAGAGCTCTAGCAGTCAAAGGAGACTATATGGGATGTTGATAAATCAAGGATAATTTCCTTTTTCGGATTAAGGAAAGTAAATCTTGTCACAAAATATGGTATGTTTTTAAAATTTCCAATTCCTAATAAATTATGATGATGGAATTTCAAAGGGGTAAAACACTAACCATCACATGGTTCCTTCTCCATCTAGTATTCCAAGTTCCAAGGTATGTGATCATTACCCCTCATCAATATTGAGGTATAAGTTGTACAAACAAGTCAAATCATAACTCTCCTCACAACTCTTTCAATATTGTGGTATAAGTTATACAAACAAGTCAAATCACAACTCTCTCTCTCTCTCTCTCTCTCTCTCTCTCTCTCTCTCTCTCTCTCTTCTACTTTCTCTCTCCTCTAACAAAACTGCAGAAAATTACCTATGGCGTCTTTATCCTCTGCTCCGACAACCACCAGATGTAATGCCATAGAGGCTGATTTAATCAACGAGCCACAATCCGACCCGCCAATGAACATAAGTTCCCTCGGCCAACAACAAATGGCCATCAATGTGGAGGATCAATCTGTCCTATCGACCGTGCATGCCACTCGTCTTCCTCTATTACCGAGGACTTGACGATCTCATCGTTAAATCTACTCAGGAAAGTTGGTTATTTTCTAAAGGGCTAAGCTGCTATCGGACCGAAAAAGAGTTCTAGGGTTTCCACCCCAAGGTAAAACCTACCGGTGCAAGAAGAAAATTAGTCTTACACGATTCATCGGATGAAGAAATTTCTCCGGTTCAAACGTCGTCGCCCTCTGAAGGGTTTAACGAGGACGACCAGCCGATCGTGACTTTGTTCAAGGCAAAATCGCCAGTTAAAAAGAATGCAACGCTGGCTAGGGTTCAGGAAGAATCTCCGACTAGGGTTCAGGCGACAGTTCAGGGAGAGAACAGTCTTAGAAGACAAACAAGGAGCTCGACAAGGAACGAGGCTGCTCCAGTGTTGACAGAAGAAGGTTCGTCATCTCAATTCAATGACTCAAGCGATGCTACTGCCTCTCTAAGCACTGAAGATACATTGAGTGACACTGAAGTTCACAACCGAAAGAAACCCAGAAAAGCCTCTCTATGCAACCAACTGCACTGGAAGTTGTGCGCATAACTCCTCTCACAACTGCTCAAGCAAGTGGCAATTAAGTTTCAAAATCCTCCACTCGAACACGTAAGTCTGCTGTTCGTATTCCCTCTTCCCCCTACAACCTGAATCATAACACACAACTCTCTCTTTTATTTCCCTGAGGCTGAAAGCCGCTTCTCAACCAATTTTCATCGAGCTTTTGTGGTTGAAAAAAAGAGGAATCTTGCCATTTTTGAAAAACTGGGTTTGGTTGAGTTTTTCTCTAAAAGGGGTCTAGATTTTTCATTAGATTTCCCCATTCCCTATTCCAGATCCTTGTGCTTGAATTTTTTGCAAATCTGAGTCGGGATGTAGGAGTTGATAGATCACCCAATTTTGGGAAAGTGTTTATGCGAGATCAGGTGGTAGACTTTAGTCCCTTTAGGATTAATTTTTTTCTTGGAACCCCTGATTCTCCCCTTGATTCTCTACCAAATGACTATGATGAAGTCGTAAAGACAATCACTGGGGGGAGAATGTCCAAGTGGGTATCTGGGTTTAGGACAAACCAATTGACAAAATTGTTTGTGTTTTTGCACCATATTTTGCGATCTAACTGGCTCCCTACTTCAAATTCCTCCTCTGTCACAAAAGACAAGATTTTAATCCTTCTTAGGATTGGTGAGAATAAGTTCAATTTGGGGAAAACAATTTTTGATACTATTTTGAGCTTTGCGGAAAATGTCAATACAAACTATGCCCTCCCTCACCCGAGCCTGATCTATGCTATGCTGAAAGACCAAGGGGTTGAGGACATCCCTGGGGAAACCTTGTCCATCATTTCTGAACAATTTATGGTACCCAAGACCATGGATGATAGCTCCCACTTTGATGACCTTGCCAAATTTTCTTGACTCACTTCGTCTTCAACTTCTGTGCAACAACCTGCATCGACAGTTGTGCCCATAATTATGCACACAACCTTACACATAGCAGCTGCACCAGACAAAAATGCCATTCAATCCTAGATTGCTGTATTCCGAGCTCAGATCACCTCTCACAAGGCTAAGATTGAAGGTAAGCAAATTCTGATAGCTGGGTTGGAGAAAAGTATTGCTGAGTTGGAAAAAGTGCTTTATGGTTCCTCTCAAAAGGGTGAGAAATGTCAAAGGTAGGGGGAGCTAAGGCTGCAAGTGATGATGCTGAAGATCTGGAGTTTGATATCGAACGTGATGTTTATGATACTGCTATAGAAATGGAGAAAGAATTTCTGGGAGAAGACATTTACCGTGATCTTTGAAAATATTTGGTTTATTTTGGTTTGTAATAACCTTCTTTCAAATAATCAGTAGTTAAATATTTAATAAGTGTGTTTTTTTTTATTTAACAAATGGTTTTGCAGTTTTTTTTTTGTTCAGAACCACAAAGATAGGGTTATATTGAAAGAGAATGAAAATACTCTTAGATCATTTATTGAGTCTTTGTGATTCTGAATAAATTAAATTAGTGTATATATATATATATATATATATATATTAGGAAAATAATAATATTGTAAATATAGAGTTAGGTGTTGACTAACATTTGACTTTTTCTTTAGATATGTTTTTATGTATTTTAGGTAGGAAACTCAAGGAAGGAAGGACTCTAGGTGATAAGGAAAGAATCCGAATTTACAGGAAGAGATTGGAAGATCGAATCCTTGTTGAAGAAGGATTACTTGGTCCTTTATAAATAGAAGACGTTCGCCTCCATTTGGATGTACGGATTTCACAAGATCAATACGGAGCAATTGAGAGCGAATTTCTTGATAGTTCTTTTCTTGTGTCTTGAAGATCATAGATTGATACTTCGAGATTGATTTGGTGTTTTGATAGTTCTTAGATTAGAACTCGGTTTTGATCTTTCGTAGATTGTTTTTCTTTTCATTTTATTTGTTTACTGAGCAACTTGTTCTCTAAACAAGGTTGCAGTTTTATGAAAAGGTTTTCAGTAAGAAGTTCTTGTTGAAGTATTTATTATTTCACTGCATTTAAATTTTGTTTATTAAGTTGTTTTCTGGAAAAAGTTGTTTTTTCACTACTCACTACTCACTCACACGGAGCAATTGAGAGCGAATTTCTTTCACTTCTTTTTTATGGGGGTCTCTCCCCCAAACTCATTTGCTGTCTTGGTCCCACGAACGTCAAGCACCTCATCTTTCTCAACAAAGTCATAAGAGGAACTATCTTAATCCTCAATATTAGCAATAAAAGAATTAGATATATCAAGAAAATAGCATTTCTCAATTTGAGCACATGAATTTTCACTTTCATCTTTTATAGGAAAAATGATTTTAATTTTGACACCGACTCCTTATAGGATCGGTCTAGGGGGTGATACGGTCCGTCACTCATAGAGTGTTTGTCGGCCTTGTTGTTACTAGCCATATCATGGACGTCCACTTTACCCCTAGTGTAACGACCCTAGCCCTAGGCACTAATTTAACATCATATTGTGTGCTTTTAATATTATTGTTAATATTTTGTGTTCATTCTTATATCTTTAAATTCCTTATATTAGGATAAAATGATAAGAAAATAAATAATGTTCTAGGGGAAAAATAATAATTAGAAATAAATAAAGTAATAGAATGTAGTAGTAATAAATTGGACAAATAAAATGTTATGAGTTGGGGGAAATTTATTTAAATTGTGGAAGAGTTTTAGGGGATATTTTGGAGTGGGGGACCATTCCCCTAAAACCCTCCCCTTCTCCCCCCTTTGGCCGGCCCCCCTCCCCTTTTTCCCCTTTATCATTTTCACTCCATCTCCCTCCTTCTCTCTAATAATTCCCCTCCTTCTCCTTCATCCTCACTTCTTTATCCTAGAGAAAGGAGAGAGACTCCATGGAAGCCTTTGTCCAAGCTTGGAAGCCAAGCATTTCTTCATCCAAAAATCAAGTCTAGGAGCACCATTGAAGTTGGATCATCTTGGGGAACTCATCAAGTTAGAAAAATCAACATTCCTTATATAATCCAAATGTGAGTTATTATGACCCCTTTCCTTCCTTGAATGTTCATGAATATTTATGTTGTTATGAATGTTCTTTTTGCTTCAATGCTTAGGAGAACTCTCTTGGATTGAGGAAATGATATGATTCATGAAATTTATAATGATCTAGGTTAAGACATTATTCTATGGAGTTAAATGAGTAGAATAAAGTTGGGTTCATAGAAAATGATTTGATTATAAGAAATGGGTGAAATTAGTTTAGAAGATTTAATTTGAAATGTGTTATTAAAATGGGTCAAGAAAGTAAGTAAATGGGTTAATTAAATTAAGAAATTTATACTTGGAAAGTGATAGTGAAATGGGTAGTGCTTCAAATGGTAATAATATAAGATTTAATCATTTTTGGGTTTCATGGCTTAGTATGTGAATTGTTATGACTTTACTTCTTAATGAATGATCATAAATTATAAATATTGTTCTTGTTATATTAATGGGTGTTACATGCTTTAGAGCCTTACATGAGTTGGAAAATGAGTAAATGAATTTGGTTGAGGATAATGTTCTTGGAAGATGGTTTGGAGAGTATAAAATGGGTAAAATGTAGAATGATAAATAAATTAGAACTTCTCTACTTCGGGTTGCACGATTTAGGAGGAACTTAGTAAAGCTAGGAAATCTTCTTGTTGATCTTTAATTTAGAGTAGAAGTAAAACTTGGGAAGTGAAAGAAATTAGTAAGAGATTTCAATTTGGGAAGCTTGGGAATGTAAGGATCCGGCACTTGAGCGGTCGCCCGAGGGGCGTGAGCGGCCGCCCATGTGTCCAGAAGTTGGTGTGCCTTGTAAAGCCTCTTGGGCGGTCGCCCAAGAGGTATGGGCGGTCGCCCAAGACCCAGGGAAGTTTAAGCTGTAAATCTCAGGCAACCGGGAATGGTTAGCAACATTGTTTGGTCACTTATAGATTGTGACTCCCACTTAGTAAATTGAGCTTGAACCTTCATAGAGGCCTTGTTTTATTGTATAATGACCTTGTAGGATGGATTGATGATATTTCCTTGCCTTACATTGAGTTCATATACATTGATTATATTATGCATTGTGTGTTGATCAAATCCGCACTCTGATTATTGGTTGAACATGAGTATATTTACCATGTTGATATATTGTTATCCCTTTTTGTGGATTTTATTCAAGTATCTATTATGTGCTTGATAATGTTGAATACTTGATATAGTATTGCTATCTTCATGATATGCTGTTGTAGTATGTATCCCTACTTTGGATCATACAATGTTTTGTTAAGCAAGTATGTTATTAATGTGCTTAGTTATGTAAATCCAGTGGTATTGATTTAATTGTTTGTTGGGCAATGTTATGGATTTATAATGGCACTAGAGCCGAGTTCATTATAATTCATACATTGCCGAGTTTGTCCCCCTTGTGTGGGATTTGTGGGCTAGCATCTCCTTTTTGAGGTAGATGGTCTAGTTTTCACGGGGATACGACTCGTGTGTCCGAGTCCCAGTCAGAATTACCGTTATTGTTCATGGTTAGGAACCGCTTCATCGTTATTCTTCTTTAGCGCGGATGTGTATATCCTTTTGGAGATGAAACCTTGGCTCAGTATCCTTCTAAGTGTTACTTTATCGTACTTATGTGTTGTGATATATTCATGTTGGTGGTCGTTGTCTCCAACCGTATGGGACGGTTGGCGGCGTGGAGCCTCTCGGGTTATATGAATATGTCTTTTGATGTGTTGCCATGCTACGTGTTGCATCTTATATGGCATCTTGCTGCATCCATAATAGCTTCTGAGATTTATTCTCACCCCTCTCCCCTTTCTTGTTTTAGATTCTCGAGGCAATTGGACCAGTCAAGTAAGGGCGGTGAGGAGTTTGGAAGTTATATTGTGGGACTTGTCGGGGTATGATTAGGTTGGTATAGAAAGTGTACTTTGGTATAATTCATTTATGAAATTGTAATTATAAATCTTTATTTTATGTTATAACCAAGGCCGTTTTGTAACTAAAAACGTTTCTTATATTCTAAGTTGGATAGCTATTTCTCCTTTGTGAAAAAGTATAGATTTATTATGAAATGGGTATAATAATTGTATTTATTTTTGAAAGTTAAATAAAGGTTTTAAAAGTTTAGGAAATTTGGGATAGTTTGAGGACGCTCCAGCTCGGGACACGTGTAGGTTCCGGGTCGGGGTCCTCACACCTAGAATTCTCACCGTCATTCAACAACAACTCAAGATCATCACACTCACTCACATGCCATAAATGCTCTTGTACACACTCTACTACCCTATCAATGAAATAACATGAATTATCATCATCAATTGGGTTTTGCATGGCATCATAAACACAAATCTCAAGTTTCTCATTTGCTACAGTCATAGACAATGTGCCATTACCCACACTACACTACAACAAATATGCCTTTTCCCGACACTTTTAAACTGGCACTTTACTTTGTGCCGCTAATTTCCGGCATTTCAACGAAAGTGCCGCTAAATTTCTGGCATTTTTTGGAAAATGCCGCAAATTCCTGACACTTTATTAAAAGTGCCGCTAATTTCCGACATTTCAATGAAAATGCCGCAAATTTTTCGGCGCTTTTTGGAAAATGGCGCGAATTCCCGGCACTTTATTTTTGACACTTCAGGAAAAGTGCCGAGAATTCACGGCAGTTTGATGTAAGTGCCGCTAAATTTTCGGCAATTACTGAAAGGTGTCGCTAAATTCCAGCATTTATTGAAAAGTGCCGCTAATATTTGGCACTTTTTTGTAATTGCCGCATATTTTCCTGCACTTTTTGAAAAGTGTCGCCTAATTTTAATATATGCCCTTATTGAAAAATATTTGCTCACTCTGTGTGTGAAACTGAACATGATTAAATATAGATAACAAAAAATTCCTTTTTCTCCATTTTTTCAAATAACGTGATTGTTGATGTCAAAATATAAAAAACGTTCATAATTTTTTTATAAATAAATCCCAATGTTATACATAATTATGCACATTTTTTGTTCCAATATCTGTCATGCTAGTTAATGTAATACTAGTATTAACAGAAAGAAAAAAAAGGATTTCAAGCCCGCCTGTCTCTAAATATGAAAACGGCCCCCACGATTGCAATTGGCCATTTGTCTGTCAACGGTTAACCCTAAATTTTCCCCATTTTATAATAACCTCCATTTTCTCCCATTCCACATCAATCCCTAAAGCAAGAATCAAAGCTCTTTCAAATCAATTCAATGAAGGACGCCGTCATGGATCAATCGTCCGCGCCGCTCGGTAATTAATTGATTTTAGGGTTTGTATCATACTTTTGCCGTTTGATTGTCTACTTAAGTTTGTACTTTCCAAATTACAATGTTGATGAGAAACCAATACGACACCGACATCACCACATGGAGTTCGGTCGGCCGGGTATTCCAGGTCGAGTACGCAATGGAGGATGTCAAGCAAGGTTCAACTTTTTAGTAGTTTTCTCTCCAATTAGGAATCAATCTATCTAGGGTTTGTTTGATTGATTGTTCGATCATCTTGTTTGATTTGATAGTTCAATTTATGAAAAGCAGCAAGGTCTCGTCAGAATCTCAGTTGCAGCAAAGGGGGAAAATGGTTCCGGTTAAACGGGAAGTCGATGATTCCTTTGACCACCGTCACGGTTCCATCAACAAGCGATCTAAGGTTTCCTTTACATATATTTTGTTCTCGTTGTTGATTATGGAGTACTTAGTTTTAGGCGTATTGAGTTTAGTTTTATTAATTTTGCCAGGTGAATTAATAATTGGAAATGATAAAAACTAACTACATAGTTTTAATGATATTAATGATTGGAAATGATGATTGAATAAATTACATAGTTTGATTGATTGGTATAAAGAGGACTAGGGAAAATTACTGCAGTTAGCAGACGCTTGTTGGGGATTTAATGGATTCAAACAATCACTTATTGGTATTAAGTTAATAGAACCCCTGGTTTTGGAATTTTGGCTTTGTTTGTAGACGGAGTTGGTTTTATCTTATTGATTGTTAGAGAGAAGCAATGTGATTTCAAGTTTACGTGAGTAATTTCAGAATTAGTCAGAGGCAGTACTTTTTAGAAAAAATAAATTACAGTTGGGGTTAGGGTTGAGTTAGAAGAGGTGTTTATAGCATTTGGTGCCAAATCACTCATAATTACGGGATTGGCTTTTCAACTTCTTTCAGGGTGTTTGTGATTGGATAGTAGTACTTTCAGTGTTTTACATTGGTCTATTTGTTTGGTTTTAACCTATAATTATTTCATTTGCAGCAGAATGACCTGGACATAGGTGGTTTTCCTGTACCACCTGCAGAATTTAATCCCTTGGATGAGCCAAGTCCACTGGATTTGCGACTCAAAAATAGCCCATCTCTTCTGGATTTGATTCAAATGAGGCTTTCTCAAGGAAATGCATCTTATACTTGATCTCAAGCCAAGAAAGACAGCAAGGGCGCTACTACTTCTCTTGCTAGTGATAATCTAAAGGCTTCAAACTTTCCTGCAACTCTTCTTAAGATTGGAACCTGGGAGGTATGCTCAAACTTACCTGGAATTTGGACCGATGTCATTCAAGTTATTTTCTTATATTCTTTCGGTGTGTGCACATGTGTTTTTGGCTGTCTTATAAATGGTACTTTGTCATGCTTCAGTACAAATCGAGATATGAAGGGGACCTGGTAGCGAAGTGCTACTTTGCGAAGCACAAGCTTGTGTGGGAAGTTCTAGATGGTGGTCTTTAAAATAAGATTGAAATTCAATGGTCTGACATTATGGCCTTGAAGGCGAATTACCCTGATGATGGGCCTGGGATGTTGGATATAGTGGTAATTTTCTTTTTATGATTCATATTGAAGCTGCCATGCACAAGGATTATGAGATGTTGATTATAAATGGTGATGTTTTATTGGTGCAGCTAACGAGACAGCCTCTCTTCTTCAGAGAGACCAATCCCCAGCCTAGGAAGCATACCTTTGTTGTGAAATTGGTGCTCTCCGTTTGCAATCAAGATAAAGAAATCAACACACCCACACGTACAAGAAAGAAACAATCACACACAAGAACACAAGAGTTGTTTACCCGGTTCATTCACCAACTCGTGAACTACGTCCGGGGGCAATTGCCAAGCCAATATGTATTAGACACCTCTCTAATATGTTGCTACAATGAGTTCTAGGCCGGATTTATGTTTATATAGTAATACAAGGAACCCTAAATCTATTTTAAGAAGAATTCTAATCAACAAAGGAAACAAATCAAACCCAAAATCTCGGCCATGCTTGAGGCGCCCGCCTCAAGCCTTCCATGCGCCCGCCTCGCGAAGGAAGGACCTCGGCCACAGCCTCGGCCCTTGAGGCGCCCGCCTCGGCCAGATGAGGCGCCCGCCTGGCGCTGCTCAGTCTCCTTCTCCGGTTTGAACTCCTTTTTGACCTCAACAAATCCCTCCGACTTAGTCCCCCTTTTTCCTTGTATGTTTAGGATCCAAATCCCAACAATCTCCCACCGGAGACTAAACTAACAAACATAGAATCACCGATCAACTCCCACCACGGAGTAATGACCTTCGAACACATTTCCCCCTCATCCATATTGGCTTGACACTACCACACCTCTCCTCAAGTACTAAGGCGAGTTGAAACCAAGCGACGTTTCAACCTCCCCGTGTTAGATCGTTCTTGCCTCCCCAAATCAGCTTCTACCTTGATTTCTCCCCGCAAGTCTAACTTCGCCTTCTCCCTCCAGACCCACCTTTCTCGCAATGCCTCCCCTTGAAACTTGGACACACCTTGTTTCTTGCATCGACTGTTCTTGGTCTGAATCCGCTCTCTGTTAGGGCCCTTGGACATCCACACCGCGTTGATCAACTTTGTGTCCTCCCCAACATACCGTTTCTTGATGTCTCCCCTTTTTACACCAACAGGCCGGTTCTTAAGCCTCTTGCTCCCACCGGAACGAACATCGATATTGTAGGTAGAGTACAACATCTTCCCCTTAATCCCATGAGCCAACACCTTAGCCCCTTTTGTGACTTCCCAAGACCCACCAATGAAAGAAACACCGTATCCTTCACTGTCAAGTTGTCCCACAGAAATCACCCTTCTCCTCAAATCCGGAACATGCATCACGTCGTGTAGTTGTAAAACAGCCCCATTAGGTGTCTTCATCATTACGTCCCCCTTACCTTTGATCTTCAATGGTTGACCATCACCAAGATAGAGAACCCCAAAATCTCCGGTTTTGTACCGCTTCATTGATTCTGCATCCCCACTAGCATGACAAGAAGCTCCAGAATCCAACACCCAATCTTCACCCGACTGCTCCTCCCCTAGGATTAATACATCACCACCATCATCCACCACGTGCGCACCACCACTTTTTCCCGGACAATCATAACTGATGTGCCCCAATTCACCACAATTGTAGCACTTGACCTTTTTCCCCTTAGGTCTCCCCCTATTTCTCTCCACCCTAAGTGCAGCCCCATCTACGGACGATTCTCCCCTTTTCTCCTTCCTTCGCAACTCCTCTTGCAGGACGAGATCTCTAACCTCCGTATACACCAATGCTGTTTTCGACGTACTAATCGTTGTGACAGTAACCTCCCAACTATCAGGCAATGACTTTAGTAGAAAACAAGCTAGCACTTCATCGGAGAAAGTAATATCAACACTTTTCAATTGGTCCACCATACCTTTGAAATTGCCGATATGACTTGCCGCTGTCTGCCCCTCTGACATCTTCGCATTCGCAAACCTCTTTATCAAATGCACCTTATTGATATTCGACGGCTTCGCATACATGTCCGACAGCGTTTGTAGCAACTCCACCGTTGTCTTGGCCTCCATAGCGTTCCGTGCAACGTCGTCGGTTAGGGCACTCCTTACCGCTCCTAACGCCTTCCGATCCAACACCTCCCAATCCCCTTGTGACATGTCTTCGGGCTTCTCCTTCAAGGGCTTATGAAGATCCTTACAATAAAGGTAGTCTTCAATCCTTGTCTTCCAAAATGTGAAATTCACACCGCTGAATTTCTCGATATGGTTCTTCATCTTGACTGCTTCACCAAAATCCCCAAGAACGCGATTCAAAATTAATCAACTAATGAAAAGATTTTGAATCCTCCGAACCAAAGCTCTGATACCAGTTGTTGTGAAATTGGTGCTCTCCGTTTGCAATCAAGATAAAGAAATCAACACACCCACACGTACAAGAAAGAAACAATCACACACAAGAACACAAGAGTTGTTTACCCGGTTCATTCACCAACTCGTGAACTACGTCCGGGGGCAATTGCCAAGCCAATATGTATTAGACACCTCTCTAATATGTTGCTACAATGAGTTCTAGGCCGGATTTATGTTTATATAGTAATACAAGGAACCCTAAATCTATTTTAAGAAGAATTCTAATCAACAAAGGAAACAAATCAAACCCAAAATCTCGGCCATGCTTGAGGCGCCCGCCTCAAGCCTTCCATGCGCCCGCCTCGCGAAGGAAGGACCTCGGCCACAGCCTCGGCCCTTGAGGCGCCCGCCTCGGCCAGATGAGGCGCCCGCCTGGCGCTGCTCAGTCTCCTTCTCCGGTTTGAACTCCTTTTTGACCTCAACAAATCCCTCCGACTTAGTCCCCCTTTTTCCTTGTATGTTTAGGATCCAAATCCCAACAACCTTATGGTAGGCAACATCAGATTTTACTGGTGGGCAGGCTAGCCTACACAGGCACACTACTCCTCTTCTTGGTCTTGTATCATCATCATCATCACTTTTCTAATTTTTGTGTTCTCATATATGTGTAACTCATATGTGTAACATCATTTTATCCATCGTACGTACGTAACATTGTAACTTGTAGAGACCTTTTATCAAATTATTAGCCATGTAAATTTGATTGAAATGTGTGATACACAAAGTTATACATGTTGGGTTATGGAGTTTGAACAAACATGAAAATGAAGGAGAATAAGGAGACTTAATCATTGAAGGAGTTCAAGTCGAAATTGGAGTGTTCAATCTTATGTTGTTCTAAATTATATCTCTTATGTTCTTATTCTCTTATTTAATATCATTTAAAACTAAATAATGCTTATTTTTTCAGGTGATGATTTAAATGATCGAGGAACTTATAACCCAATCTATACGGGAGAAGATTACATTCATTTGTGTCTTTGTTTGCTACTTGAACTTAGTTTGTAGATGTCAATGCTTGTTGCGTACCGTTCTTTTGAACTTGTACTTTTTGGGTCGTGTAATGCATACTAAATGTTCAATTTATGGCAATGGACCAAACTTTATATTTTATAAGTTATTCTTATTCATTACTAATTATTGAAATTTGTGTATGTTGGTGATTTCAATAGCACAATAAATTAGAGATGCCAAAATTTTCTAGGGCTAGAAATATATATATATTTTTAAAAAATAAAAAATTCCCATCAATTTAAATGCACCGCTAATATTGGAGAATATTAAAAGTGCCACTAATTTTCGGCACTTTAAATAATGTGCCGCTAATTTTCTGGCATTTTAGATGTGCCGGTATATTTCGGCACTTTATGAAAGTGCCGAAAATTAGCGGCACTTTTAAAAGTGCCGGTTAATTCTCGACACTTAATAAAATATCGGCAATTAGTGACTGAAATTACCCGGATCGCGCGCGGGACGCGGCGAGCGGCATTTCGCGGACCTTGGGACCTCGCTTTCGGAGAGAGAGAGAGAGAGAGAGAGAGGATTCGCCACGCGGTTTTGTATTATGAGCCCAAACGTTGAGAATGGCTGAGTTTGAAAAAGGGGGATCGTTTTAATTGGTAGCCAAAACTTGGAAACGATTTTGAAAAAGTGGACGTTTTGATTGGTAGTCGAAACTCGAAAAAGGCTTTAAAAAATGGGACGTTTTGATGGTAGCCAAAACTTGACAAAAGGCTTTTTAGGATCAGAGATTGTTAGGATCGGAGGTCACGTTACGTTTCGGGAAGAGTATATTGAGATCACCCGAAACGCCTCGTATGACGAGTCTTTCTACCTTTCTCAAAATTGTGTGCGTGTGTGTGTGTTGCATTTTTGAAAAGGAGTTTGAATGACAAGCTTTAATCTTGGTTTGAATAACAAACGTTGATTTTATGATAAAATTGAGCGTTTGAATGACAAACTTCTGTTTTGAGTTGTTTTGAAAAGGAGTTCGAATGACGAACTTAAATCTTTAGTTTGAATGTCAAACGTTGATTTTCATGAAAAGATCGTTTGAATGTCAAACGTCGGGTTTGGAGTAAAAAATGAGCGTTTGGATGCCAAACGTCGATTTTGCGTTGTTTCTGAAAAGGAGTTCGAATGACGAACTTCGGTTTTGAACCGGGCATTACATTGTGACCAATTTTATGAAAAGAGGTATTAAATGATATGCGATCAACGAGTCGTTTTGTGACTCGGACTTTTATAAGTAAATACTATCACGAACCGAACAGCTCGGACTTGTAAATGACAGTATTTAAAGTGCGCTATCAACGGAATCAAACGATCCGGACAGTAAAGATGCGATCGACGAGCCAAATGGCTCGGAGTTGTAAAGGTACATAAATTAAATGACGATATCGTCAGATCAAACGATCCGGATTTTGTAAATGACGATCACGAACCAAACGGTTCGGATGGTAAAAAAGCGAATCGACGGATCAAACGATCCGGACTGTAAATGACATAAACGTACGTACAAACGGGACCGGAACACCATTTTAACCCGAAATTACTTCTCTTACGGGAGAGAACATGATTAAGGGGTAAAACGTATCGGGCCCCGTAGACGGCGTTACATCTACATTTCAAAAGTTTCGAGGCGTTACATCTACATTTCAAAAGTTTCGATCGAAACGATAATAGCGTTTGACGCGTAAATCGAGGTGAAACGAGTTTTTAGAGAGAGAGAGTGTTACCTATGGCTAGGGGTTGACTCTTTGACTTGGTTTACGTATACGAGATACGGTTTAGTGTTTGAAAGGGTGTTTCGAAGGTGCTTAGTTCGTGTTTGGTCGGAAAACGGGATTTTCATGCAAATCAAGACAAAACGGGGCTCGGGAGGGGGTAGAACAGGTTTGGGCCGTGGGGTTTTTGGAGAGAGTTAATATTTTTCTTCTTTTTTCGAATTTGACAGCCCTTGTATTTATAGGGTGAATTTGTAAAACGGGCCGTCCGGCCAGTTCCTCATTTTGGGAGATTTTTGGGCATTTTGGAAAATTGGAGGGCTTGATGAGAATTCTGGTTTTTCCAGTAAAATAGGCCGGACGGCCAGTTCCTCAATTTCAGGGGCATTTTGATCTTTTCACCCTCGAATTTGATTGATGTTGATTTGGGGATCTAGGCATGCGTGCCATGTGTCCCGATGACTCACCAGGGCTAGGGTTTTTGTCCCGTTATTCCCGGTTTTGTCCATTTTTTAAATAACTGTTCGGAAAATGTCTGAAACGCCCCCGAAAAGTCCCGGAAAGTGCGTTTTTCGAGGAAAGTTGTACTTTTACGTGTGATAACGTATGTTGAGTACACTTTTATTTCGGGATGCACGAGACAGTCCCGAGATGTCTTGTTGACTCGAGAGCAGGGAGCTTAACGGGTTCCGGTTAACCTGGAAAGGGCCAGTTAACGGATTGCGGTTAAATTTTAACGGATTTTGACGATCCGAATTTGGGTACTTACAGTGACACTTTCAAAAGTGCCAGAAAACAGCGGCACTTATTAAAGTGCCGAAAAATAGCGGCACTTACAAAAGTGCCGAAAATTAGCGGCACTTAAGTAAGTGCCAGAAATTAGTGGCACTTTATAGGTGTCAGGAGTTTTTTGGCACTTTAAAAGTGCCGGAAAGTATTGCCGACTGTTTTGGTGAAAAAACAATGGATCAATTTAAAGATCAAAATGTGAAATTAGGAGGGCACAATGGAGTAAAATCAGTGTTACTATGAAAAGAATATGACACGATCATGTAACGAGGAAAGCCCTTGAGACAACTATCTCACCGGCACAAAACCTCGAAAGGTGTTTATGGTCACCTTCGTCCCAAACGGTAGTATTGATGCTTTAGTGAGTTACAAATGGTGGAGCTATGGCAGATTACAAGAACGTATGTGTGAACAGTGTGTGTGTAGTGTTCAAGCCATGAACTCTTTAAATAAAAACAAGATAACTGAAGATAATCAAGACCTAACAAACTACCCTAAAATCTCGGCATGATCATCTTGATCCTTGACTTGGTCTTCTAACCGTTGAAGTGAGTCCATGAAAGATATTTCCCACGTTCTATTTTCCTGTATTAGAGATACAATAAAAATAATTAAATAATGATTTAATTATCTAAGTAATTTTACCTTGACTGCTGGTTCGAAGATGATGACATGCTGAAAACTTTTCAAGACGTCGCAATCCTGAATTTTTACCCACAACAATTGTCCCCAAAAATTGTCTTTTAAATGAATTTTAATAGACGGTTTTTCCACAACCTTCCAGAAGCTCGGCGGTTAATTAACCTGATTGGACGTGGCAGTTGTAGAGTTTTAATCTTCCTTAATTAGCGTAATTTACGAGGATCTAGGGTTTTAACTGAGGCTTTTTCACTTTCTTCATCACATTTTCTCTACACTTTCTCCATCTTCTACCTGCTTCACGGCGGTGAAAGCATCTCAAGGTAAATTTCTTCCTTTTTCTTTCTTTTTCAAACATGGTCAAGTCAAGAAAAAACACGGCGCCAAGAAATCCCTTGAGCTTGAGCAAGAACGGGGATTTTTCTTGTGAGGGCCTGTTAGTCAAACCTGACGAGGAGGTTTGCATCTTTAACAATGAGCAAATCGAATCCGTCAAGGATTGTAGATGCTTTTCAGATTCCGCTGTCTTTAGGCCTTTTGATGTCTTTATCAAGGCCGATTTCGTGTCTCCTCATTGGATTTCTTTTTACGAGTATCCTTTTGCCCTAGGTTTCTCTTATCCCTTTCCCCTGTTGGTAACTGAGTTCTTCAGAAAAACAAATTTAGCTTTTGTCCAAGTAATGCCTATGATCTGGAGGATTTTTTTCTTGCGTTCTAAGGGTAAATCGAGAGTTCGGGTTATACATAGGTTTGAGAGAAGTAGCTTTTGTGTATGAGCTTCAAACCTTTGGCTCGATAAGGTATCTTTTTAAAACTAGGTCTGGGATGAAACCGCTATTTTCAAAAGTGACGATAAATGATAGGGGTTGGAAATCGAGATACTTCTTTGTTGAGAAGGCTTTTTTGGAAGAAGGAGATTTTTTGGCAACGAGGTGGAATAGGGAAGGTATCCTCTTTTAAACTTTTTTTTTTCTTTTTCCCGCACTTACTTGAGTTTGTAATTTCTTTGTTGCCTTTGCAGCCATTGACTGGACAAAGCTATTCCCTCCTTCTGCTGAAACTGAGGATGAGGTGAGAAGGTTGTTGGAATTTTCAGAAGAAGTAAGATCATTCAGGTCATTCGAAGTAAGGGTTGTTTCAGAAGACCTCGAGATACCGCCATCCACAGAAATGTCCACTGGTAAGAATCTACTTGATCATTCAAAAATTCTTTTTGCATTTTGATTGTCTCTAGCTTATGCATTATACTCTCTATTTTCGACAGAATCCAAGTCCACAGCTGCATTCTCTTTGAAGGACCTACAAGATTTTGTAGGATAGACTCATGCTAACCAACAACTGGTGATGCCCAAGAAGGAGATGGAGGCACCATCTGTTGGAGCGAGAGTGAAGAAGAGAAAGAGCAGTTCCAAGGAGATAATAAATGTTGAGGAAATGGGTCTAGCGGACATTAAGGAAGCACTCACCAGGGTGTCAGTGGTAAGTTTCTAATTTTTGAAAATAGAGTTTATAGGAATTTTGAATATATTCCCTAGATTGACCATTAAACAGGTTTTTGCAGGATGTTGATGCAGCAGAGATGAAAATGAACAGCCTTGAAGAAAGGAATAGGAAGCTATTCCTAGATGCGTTACAAGCAAGGAAGCAGAAAGATGTTCTGACCAAGAGGGTAGAAGACTTACAGAATGAGGTTAAAAGTTTGATGAAGGGGATGTCCTCAATTCAAGATACCCAATTGCAGGAGATCGAGGAGGTGAGGAAGAACATGATGTCTTCAGCCGCCAAGAGCATGATAGAGATCAAAATCCAAATGATGGAAGGGTTCCAGGAAGGAAGGCATGCAGGATGGGATGTTGAGCAGCAACGCTCACTCTTGAAGGCGCTGAATGGCGAAGGAGATGAAGCAGGAGAAGTGCCATCTGATGTGAAGGATGATGACATCTTGGAGGAAGTCACTACAACACCTGCGGCAGTAGCCACCACATAAAAGGTAAAAATGGTTCTTTTGTTTAGAAAAACTTTGGTTTGATGACGGGCTGCGTCCCGAAGACAATGTTTTAAATATTTGGGTTTGTAATCAGTCCATAAGGGCCAAAGACAATTTGCTGTTTACAAGTGTTGGGTTGGTTCAACACTTCTTAGGTTTCTAGGAAAAAACTCCTTTTTTTGCTTTTGCTTGGGTTTGAAAAAAACTTTTGTTGGTTGGGATAACCTCTTTTGAAAAATGGAAATAGAAAGTTGATATGCTAACCTATTCGGAGATGTTGTCAACTTGCGAATGGATGTATGAATCCTTGCAATTACTTTGATTGACATGTAAATGTCAATAACCTTTTGTTCTTAGGTGGCATGAATATGCCACAACCACATTGATAAATTCTTAGGGTCAAAACACGTTGACTGAGTGGAGATGGGTAATTCGTATATATTAAACATACGGGCCCATCACACACCTCAATCAAGGTTGACATCGTGCACTCCAGGCGAGGTGTTTAAACCTTATTGAGATGAAAGAAAGTAATTTCTTTAAACCTTTGAAGGGATTAAGTACCTTTAACGGAGGTGATATGGCCAGTCTCAAACGGTTGTCTTCATGAGAATTTGTTTGAATCGACGACCTCTTGCAAAATAATAAGATAGTGAAAGATTTCGACATCTATTCTGATGTCATTTTTATTTGATAATAGGAAATACAAAAGTACTAGAATTTTGTAAAAAAAATTATTTTAAACAAGAAGTAAGGATATAATAATTAAAAAAGTAATGACCGTACTTGATTAAGATGTTAGCTTCCTGGAATGATGTTAACATCTTCACTTGTTGCGTGGTTTATTCGAATGTTTCATGTTTCCTTGCAAAACAGAAACACATTAGGGGTGGGTGTTAGCTTAGCTAACACCCCTCCGATGCTTAAGTCAGTAAATGTTCAAAAGATAAACAAAATTGAAAAGTACTTTTATTGGAAATAAAACTGTAAAATTCATACCTTGGTTTTATTTGCATTGGAATGTAATTATTGAAACTTACATAAAATAGGACTTAAGGTGAATGGCATTCCAGCTTCGGGGGATCCTTGTTCCATCTAGGGTTGATAGCCAATTCAAACCTTTACCTGCTTCAGCATCAACCAAATATGGTCCTTCCCATTTGGGGGCCATCTTTCCAGCATTGGGCTCTCTTATATTTTGAAACACTTTGTGTAGGACTAGATCACCAACTTGGAACTTCCTCAATCTGACATTTTTGTTATAGGACTTAGCAATCTTCTGTTGATATGCCGCTATCCTGATCTTGGCTAAATCTCTTAGTTCGTCAATGGTATCTAGATCATGACTCAGGTTGGCGTCGTTCTGCTCAGGTGTCAACATGCTATATCTGGCAGTAGGGACGACGACTTCTGCAGGGATGACCGCTTCTGCACCAAATACTAAGGAATAAGGGGTCTGACCTGTTGCGTTCTTTGGTGTCGTTCTATCTGCCCAAAGGACAAATGGAAGCTCTTCTGCCCATCTTCCTTTCTTTTGATCTAGCCTCTTCTTTAAGTTGTTGATGATAATCTTGTTACTTGATTCTGCCTGCCCATTAGCTTGAGGATGTACCGGTGATGATGTCACTATCTTCCCCACCTAGTGAGAAAATCCTGCGTCTTCTTGCTGATAAACTGAGAACCGTTGTCACATATTATTTCAGACGGGATGCCAAATCTGCTGAATATATTCTTCTTAATGAAGGATATGACTTCTTTATCACGAACGTGCACTTAGGATTCAGCTTCGACCCACTTCGAGAAATAATCTGTCATTGCTAGCAAAAATACTTGTCCTCCTGGTGCTTTAGGCAATTTTCCTACTATATTCATTCCCCACCTCATAAATGGCCAAGGGGAGAAGATAGGATGAATCAATTCCGCGGGTTGGTGCAAGATGTCGCTATGCCTCTGGCAGGAATCACATTTCTTGGCAAAGATGGCGGCATCTTGACGCATTGTTGGCCACTAGTAACCCATTCTTAGAGCTTTCGTATGTAAGCTTCTGCCCCCAGAATGATTACCACATGATCCTTCATGCAATTCTTTTAGAACTTCCATTGCTTTGTCAGCTTCGAGACATCTTAAATATGGAACTGAAAAAGAATTCTTAAACATCACATTATCTATTAACACAAATCTTGAAATTCTTACCCTGAATGCTCTAGCATTCTTTTCATCATCAGGGATGGTGCCATCTTGAAGATATTTAATTATTGGTACAGTCCAAGATGTCTCTATCTGATTATCTAAGATGTCGTCATCTGTACAAAAAAGTTTTAACCTTTCCACGGTAGGGATGTTGACATGGATAATTGGTATACTGGTCTGAGATAGGCTTTTGAAAGCTGATCCAAGATTGGACAATGCATCGGCTTTAGAGTTTTCCTCTCGGGGTATTTGTTCAAAGGAAAAGATTTGAAATTTGCTTGCCAAGATTTTCACAATGCCCAAATAAGCTGTCATCTTGGCATTTTTGCTGCATAGGAACCATTAAAATGATTGACAAGTAACAATGAATCACTATATACCTAAATTGCTTTAACGTTCATGTCTAGAGCCACGGTTAGGCCCACGATTAAGGCTTCATATTCTGCTTCATTATTTGTAGCTTTAAAATCACAACTAATGGCCTGAGGTATGATGTCCCCTTGTGGCAACTTTAGGACAACACCTAGCCCCGTGCCCCTCATATTTGAGGCACCATCTGTGAATAGAGTCCACTTGCGCAGGATGTCCCCATCTTGGAGCTGTTGGACTTCTAGTTCTACTTTCGGTTGCATGCTTGGACTAAAGTCTGCCACAAAGTCTGCAAGTGCTTGGGATTTTATTGCTGTTCTAGGCTCATACTTGATGTCATAAGTGCTTAGTTGAACGGACCACTTGGCCATCCTTCCTGACATTTCTGGCTTTCTCATTACACTTTTTATCGGATAATTAGTACGAATAACAATGATATGAGTTTCAAAATAATGTCTTAACTTGATTGAAGCAGTAATTAAAGCTAAGATTAATTTTTCAAGGTGTGAATACCTGGTCTCCGCATCGAGCAGTGTTTTACTTACATAATATATCGGTTGTTGGACGCCATCTTGCTCACGGACCAAGACGGCACTGACCGCAGTTTCAGAGACGGCTAAGTAAACACACAATGACTCACCTTCTTGAGGCTTTGAGAGTAGGGGAGGTGTTGACAGGTACAACTTTAAATCTTGAAAGGCTTGTTCATGCTTTTCAGTCCACTCAAATCTAGAATTTTTCTTTAGGATGTCGTAGAATGGCTTGCATCTATCTGAGGATTTTGAGATGAATCGATTCAATGCTGCCACTTTCCCTGTCAATCTTTGAACATCTTTGACGGACTTAGGCGACGCCAGGTTGATGATGGCTTTTATTTGCTCCGGGCTTGCTTCTATTCCTCTTTGCGTCACCATGTAGCCCAAGAATTTACCGGACTTCATGCCAAAGTTGCACTTCGCTGGGTTTAACTTCATGTTGAATTTGTCCAGGATGTCAAAGGATTGAGTAAGATCTCGTACATGACCTTCAGCTTTCTTTGACTTTATTACCATATCGTCGATGTACACTTCCATGGTGTCCCCAATCTGCTCTTTGAACATCATATTGACCAGCCTTTGTTACGTGGCACCTGCATTTCTTAGTCCAAAAGGCATTGCAATATAACAATTAATACATGTGGGAGAGTAATGAAGGCGGTGTCCTCTTGGTCGGATGGCTCCATCTGGATCTGCTGAAATCCTGAAGATGCGTCCAAGAAAGTCAACACTTCATGCCCAGAAGTGGCATCGACCAAAGTATCAATGTGTGGCAAGGGGAAAGGATCCTTGGGACAAGCTTTGTTTAAGTCTGTGAAATCGACACAAACTCTCCATTTTCCGTTCTTCTTCTCTACCACCACCACATTTGCTAACCATTTTGGGCATTCGACTTCTCTGATCATCTTGGCTTTGAGCAATCTGTCTACTTCTTCCTGAATGATTAGATTCCTTTCTTGTGCGAACTTCCGTCTCTTTTGGTGGATTGGTTTGAAGGATGGGTCAATGTTGAGTTTGTGGGTGATGACATCTTTGCTGATGCCTGTCATGTCTTCATGCTTCGAGGCGAAGCTTTTAATCCTGCTCTTCAAGAGGTTGACAAGATCTTCCTCGATCTCTGCTGGAACGTCTTGACCAATTAGCACCTTGAGATCTGGGTTTGAGGGATCTAAGAATATTTCTTTCACATCATGCTCCTTCGCCTCCAGAACCTCACGGGCCTTTCTCTGTAATTGCTATGCCATCTTGGGAGATACCGACGCCTTCATAGATGTCATATAGCATTCTTTAGCTGATTGCTGATCACTGTAAACCTTAACAACTCCCCAGGGTGTCAGCATCTTCACACATTGATGATAGGTAGATGGCACTGCTTTCATTCCATGGATCCAGGGTCTTCCCAAGATTACATTGTAACATGTATCACTATCAATCACGCAGAATCTCTCCATGGAGTTGATACCTTCAACATAAACTGGAAGTGTGATCTCTCCCACTGTGCTTTTGGTTTCTCCACTGAAACCTACGAGAACTGAGGTCCTCTTGACGATGCTTTCTTTAGGGATCTTCATTTTTTTCGGGCATCTAGCATAATGAGATTCACTGAACTGCCTCCATCTACTAGAATACGTCTGACTCTGCAATTGGCGATCTGGAGTGCAATGACTAAGGCATCATGGTGAGGATCCATAACATTGTCCCTGTCGCTTTCTTCGAAGGAGATGACATCTTGGGATGTGAGCTGTGACATCTTTGAAAGTTTCTCGGCCTTCTCATCCTTAGCTTGCTTGGCGAATCTTTTAGCTGCAGAATAAGAAGTACCACAAATATCAGAACCACCACTAATAACATTAACTACCTTTGTTACCGGTGGAGGAGATGGCGATCTAGTCGGAACGGGCTCTTTGTTCTCTGTTTTGTTCTTGTGGTTGCCAAGGAGTTCTTTAAGATGTCCCTTAGATAACAGGTAACTAATCTCTGTCCTCAAGGCGATGCAATCTTCGGTAAGATGTCCAAAATCCTCGTGGTAGGCACACCACTTGGATTTGTCCTTCCACCCAGATGGCTTGTCACCTTTTCGAGGCCACCTTGCCTTATCTCCAAGATTGCTCATTGCACACAAGATACCTGAAACATCAACAGAGAAACAATAATCAGAAATTTTAGGGGATTCAAAATCATCGTCGTCTCCATCATCTTCCACACAATTGATTTTGTTATGGTCATTTCTGTGGTAAGGTCTGGATCTGCTTTGCCTTTAGTGAGACGACTCTATCTTTCTGTCAGGATGGTCATATGATGACGCCTTGTCAGGATGCTTGGACTGCTGCACCTTGTCCTCTTCTAGCCTGATGAACCTTAATGCTAGGTTTCATATATCTTCCATCTTCTTGCATGGATTCATCACCAAATCTTCATAGTAAAGGGAATCTTTATTCAAGCCCATTTTGAATGCTTCCGCAGCTGTCACCATGTCCAGGTTGGGGATCTCTAGGACCTCTTTGTTAAATCTATTAACATAGTCCTTCAAGGCTTCGGAGGGCTGCTGGGTGATGCGGTAAAGATCACTGGTGAGCTTTTCTAACTGTCGGCTGCAAGAGAATTGATTGTTGAACAGGTTGACTAGCTGAGGAAACGACCCAATGGAACCATGAGGTTGACAAATCAGCTACTTCAATGCTGGTCCCACCAACGTCGAATCGAACCCTCGACAAAAACAAGCCTCACGAAACTGGAGCGGGATGCAAACGATCTCCATTTTTTCCTGGTAATGGGCATGCTCCTCAGGATCCGAGCTTCCATCATACAACTTCATGGCTGGTACGCTAAATCCTTTAGGGATGTCGACATGCGCGATTGCCGGAGTAAAGTGAGACTGATTGTAACATGTTGGGGATACCTGCTGGATAGGTGGGGTGACGCCTGGCACATTCATGATCATGTCCCTTAACTCTTGAAGCTGATTCGCAATGTAAGTACCTGCAAAAGGGTTAGTAGTACTAGCAGTATTATCCAAAGCAGAACTAGTATTGAGATTAATAAAAGGATTAGTATTATCTGCAGAGGATGTCATGATGGTGCTATTAGTGAAGACAAGTCCTTCTGAAAGAGTCATCCTGTAGGCACTGGTTGCTAAGGGTGTCGACATCGCCACAGAAGTCATCAGCAAAGGAGAAGACATCAGGATTGGTGATGACGACATCCTTACAGATGAGGCCATTGGAAGGAATTCATTGAAGGTATGAGAGTTGTCCCCAATGTTGAAGTCGAGGACTCTAGGATGTATAGGGGAGACAACATCCATTCTTTTGGAGAGCAACTCTTGTTCCTTTTGCACCTTTATCAAGCTTTCGGCTATCAAGGAGGTGCTATTCTGCTGGCGATCTAGCTGATTCTTCATCTGAATGAGCATACTCTTGACCTCAGAATCAGGAGATGGAGACATCTGCTTCTTGCCAGAATTCAAAGGCGGAGGTGGAGGCAATGAATCTTGGCCTCCGGTTGCTGGCCTGCTACTGGTTTGGGGATTCACTCTGCTAGGGATAGCAATGGTCTTGCTGGCGGCAGAAGTCATAGGTTGGGTAGACATAGTGTAAATGTAAGGATTTTAAACCGATTAAAAAACCAATGGCCCCTCGGTGGGCGCCAAATTGTTTTGGTGAAAAAAATAATGGATCAATTTAAAGATCAAAATGTGAAATTAGGAGGGCACAATGGAGTAAAATCGGTGTTACTATGAAAAGAAGATGACACGATCATGTAACGAGGAAAGCCCTTAAGACAACTATCTCACCGGCACAAAACCTCGGAAGGTGTTTATGGCCACCTTCATCCCAAACGGTAGTATTGATGCTTTAGTGAGTTACAAATGGTGGAGCTATGGCGGATTACAAGAATGTACGTGTGAACAGTGTGTGTGTAGGGTTCCGGCCATGAACTCTTTAAACAAAAATAAGATAACTGGAGATAATCAAGACCTAACAAACTACCCTAAAATCTCAGCATGATCATCTTGATCCTTGACTTGGTCTTCTAACCGTTGAAGTGAGTCCATGAAAAATATTTCCCACGTTCTATTTTCTTTTATTAGAGATACAATAAAAATAATTAAATAATGATTTAATTATTTAAGTAATTTTACCTTGACTACTGGTTCGAAGATGATGACATGCTAAAAACTTTTCAAGACGTCGCAATCCTGAATTTTTACCCACAACACCGACACCACTTTTTCCGGCACTTTCAGAAGTGCCGGAAAAAGTGCCGGGAAAAGCTTTTCCGGTACTTTTTCAATATTTTCGGCATTTTTAAAGTGCCAGGAAAAGGCATATTTGTTGTAGTGTTAATAATAGTGTTGGTCATCGCCATGAATGGACACCCAAGTAAAATGGGTGAGTCACGAGGACTTCCTTGACTCTTAGGCATTTCAAGCACAACAAAGTCTACAGGCACAATGAGCGAATTTACCTAAACCAAAACATCCTCCACAATGCCCAAAGGTCTTTTAATGGACCGATTCGCAAGTTGTAGGGTCAGTGTGGTGGATTTTAATTCGGGTAAACCCAACTCCAAATACACATAATAAGGTAGCAAATTAATGCTAGCCCCAAGATCCAACATAGCTTTCACCCTATTTGAATCCCCCGTAGTGATGGAAATAATAAAGCTTTCAGGATCTTTCAATTTGGGTGGAAGACTATGTTGTACTACGACACTAGCATTCTCACCCATCAATATCTTATCATTCGTCCCATACTTATGTTTCTTGGAATTTAATTCTTTGAAAAACTTGGCATAAGCAGGAATGTTTTTAATCACATTAAGTAAAGGGAGATTGATGTTCACTTTCGAAAACATGTCCATCAATTCCGACATTTGCTTATCCATTATATGTCTTAAAAACCTTCCAGGAAATGGTACAGGAGGTACAAATGGTTTGGGGCTTGGAGAATCAACTTTAGAATTCCTCCCCCCCAACTCATTTGTACTCTTATCACCAACACCATCATTATTATCTACAACAGGAGGGTGAGAAGAAGATGAAGAAGAATTTACCTCACTACCTACCTGTTTGTCATTTTGAAAGGTGATAATGGCCTTGGCTTGATGTCCTTGGCTCGAAAAGGTTTCGGGCTTATGACCTTGTAGGGCTTCAACGGTTTGCCCCATCTGAATCTCCAACTTTTTGAGAGCTGCCTCATGATTTTGAGCTGCTTGTTGACTCTTGGCCCTCAACTGATTTATTCTCAGCTCTCAATTGATCTGTGACCACTTCCCACGATTCCTTCTTTTGCTCATACGGTCCCAGTGGAGGTTGAGTATAGAGATACTTATTTTGTTGTTGATTACTTCCCCATGAGAAAGCTGGGTTTTGCCTCCACCCCGAATTGTATGTATTAGAATATGGATTGTTGTTTGAGGGAACCGTTAGCCATATCCTTGCATCGCATGTGCCTGTTCAGAATCAAACTGCACACCACTTTGACACATATTAGTAGCATGAGTGTTAGAGCCACAATTAGAACAAAAATCATTTATAACATGGGCACTTGATGAAGCACCACCACTGGTCAGTTTATCCAATTTTTGATTTAACATTGCTACTTTCCTAGCAAAATCATCAGCAACACTCAACTCATGAACTCCCCTAGTTTTACCCCTAGAGCCTTTTTGTTGAGAATTGGCCCCTAACATTTCAAATATTTCTTGGGTTGAGCAGCTGTTTTAGACCCTAGAAAACCACCTACTGCATTGTCAACCATAGCTTGGTCAACTTGACTCAACCCACCATAAAATGTTTGATGTAAAAGGGGCATGGGAAAATTGTGATGGGGACACTGCATTTGCAACATTTTAAACCTATATCATGCCTCATGAAAAGGCTCACCCTGATCTTGTAAAAACCCTATGATTTTTTGTCTAAATGTAGCTAGGGTGGCATGTGGGAAATACTTACTAGGGAAAGTGTCATGAAGATCGTCCCAAGTACTGATACTCCTAGAGGGAAGTAACATAAGCCATGTTTTGGCCGCCCCTTGTACAGAAAAGGGGAAACATTTGAGTCTTAACTGTTCGACAGCCACCCCTTCCTTTACAGGGAAGCCTGCAACAGTCATCATGTACTCTCTTAAAAAGTTTAAAGAGTCTTCAGCGGGAACCCTGGAATTTAGGCAACATATTAAAGTACTGCCCTTTGACTTCATATGCCTTAGCCGCATCAGTCAAAACAATGCAAGACACCGATGAGTCTACCTTGGGCCTAGCATATTCGTTCGTCGTGGGATCTTCCATATCCCCTGCTGATTATTCTCCCTCGGTGGAAGAAGTTTCTAGTCCGCTTAACACTACCTCTGTCTCGGTGACAGAAGTTTCAGAATTTGTTTCTGACTCTTGGATAGAGGGAATGCCCCTAACAAGCCTATCAATGTTATCATTCACAGGGACCAACTCGGGATCCAAGGAATATCTACCAAACATACACCGATTAAATTAACTTGTAATTCACAACAAGCCCACGGCAACGGCGCCAAAAACTTGATCGAGAAAATCCTCTTGTAATAAAAACCTTGCAAGTGTACAAGTCACCGAAGTAGCAATGTACAAAAGTAAGGGTCGAACCACAGAGACTTGAGTGAATACAAGTGAAACTAATTAGCATAAAGTAACCAAAGGGGTTTTGTTTTTGAATGATTAAAAATAACTAAATTGAAATTGCAAAGAAAGTAAACTAATGATTAAGGATCACAAAACAAAGCAAGGATTGAATTCAAAATTTGACAACGAGATTCACGGATTGGGTTTCACAATACATTCACGCTATGCTATTTTATTAATGAAGTCATCAATTTTATTCTAGGGTTCATTCACAAAATCATGAGTTGGGACGGTATGGTGTGCGATTTGCAACTCAAATATTCTCCTTTTTATTATACTTCCAGTTACGTATATATAATAATTGAAGAACTCATGAAGATCAAAAGAATATATGAACCTAGATCTAATTAAATTCAGTTACGTCCTCAATCAGATCTAAGTAGTAAGATAATGGTCAATGTATCTATGTTCGAGTTACTGTAACAATAGATACCCACAAATTCTAGGGCCAAAAGTATCCTAACATAAATCTGAAACCCTAGATCGAATTAAGAATATTTTACTACGCTAGAATGATATTGAATTAAGAATTGAAAACTATAGCATAACGATCATGTATTGTTACTACCAATCCGCAAATCAAATTACTTAGCCTCGAAGGGCCATTAAAATAAATAAATACAAACATTGAATTAAATCTTCAATCCTTGTAAAATCCTAAACTATGTAATGTATGTGAAGGGAGAAGAAATGATAGAGAGATTGATAAGAAATGAGAGAGAGAGAGCAAAAACCTATTCTAGGGTCCTTTATATAGTAGGAGGGAGGAGGAATTCCTGATTTTAAGCCAAAGGAGATCAATTTCCAAGTCAAATTAGGATTCTGCCGAAAATCCCTCACAAATCTATTACTGATTTTGTTGAAACACCTTTTAATTTTGTGACGGACCAAATCCGTCGCTGCTGCTTGGCCGGCCATTTGGCGAGCGATCGCCATGTTTTTTTGTAAATTTGGCGCAACCGCCCTGTTGCACGCGTGATAGCTCGGCCTTGTGGCCTGTTTTCTCAGCCAGTTCTTCATCCAGCCTTGTTTTCTCGGCCACCCTTGGTCTTTGGCCGGCCAACACTATATTTTAGCCCCATTTTGTGCGTCCAGCCCTTAGTTTCAGCTGCAGTCTTTCCACTTCCACAGTATACAATTTAGCCCCTAAACTTTATAATTCTAGTTTAATCCTTAATTTTTCATAATTGCAATTTGGTCCCTGAACTTCCAAAATTAGCTTATATCCTCCATTTTCTGCCTAATTGCACTTCAACCCCTGTACTTTCAAAACACTACAAAACACATTAAATTTCCAAGGTTTCATGCATCAAATAAGCTTAGAAACATATCTTTTGGATGGGTAAAACCACATCCATCACTTTTGTCATGAAACCCCATCCTTGTTTTAGCATTTTTGTTGCTCCACTCCCTTTTCTTTCGGATGTTGTGTTTGGTCCCTTTAGTGTTTTACAATAGTGGATGAACAAATGATATAGGATTGTGTGAATTTCCCTAAGTTTTCTCTTGGACAAAGTGTTTACGGCATCAGGGTTATGTTCGGGCCTCGTGTTCTCATAAAATTCATCAAACAAGCCACCTAATGAGGAGAACTTAATCCTAGGATCCATTATGGTCGCTAATTAGGAAACTACGGGAAACTGTTAATAATATTTTGTGAATTTACTTTCCATTCACATAACAGCACCTCCAAACAAGGCATGTGATCTAAATTGCCTAATAACTTCACTTAGGACATTTATTTCACGGCACAAAAGATGGGAGGTGTGATAATAACTTCCCAAAAAAATCTTGGTTGCCCTCCACCAAGGTTTAAGTAAATCTAAAAGCTTGGTAGTGAAATTTTATATGGCTTAGAACAAGTGAGGCGAAACTCACAAGGTGAGACGAAACTCACAAGTTTTGTCGTTAGTGTTGGCAACACTAACAACAACACACACCAATTCTAGAAAAACACAAATAAATAGAAATAAATCTAATTTGCAGCGAAAGAATTAAAACAATACACAAGAATATATTTTTTATCAAGTTATATAAATATATAACTTGATGGGTGCCAGGAGGGCAAGACCTTTCTATTAATAATATGAATTCAATACAAGGTCGAAGAAGTTCCTTAATGATAAACAATCATTAACATAAGGAAAAACATATAAAAGAACTCTCTCTGAAAATGAACACTCAAAACCTCACGAAAATATAAAAATCTATATGAAATTCTCGAGTGTCGGACTGAGTGTTGCCAACACTGAATGGCAACACTTGAGAGCAGAATTCTATTTCTTGTGCAGATTTGCGTTTTCTGAATTGTATGATCTTCAATGAAGATCTACTGCACTATTTATAGGCCACAAAGTCTTGGAGCCTACTCAAAATGATCAGCAACAGCCTTGGAGTTTGTTTCCTCCATTTTAGCCAACTCGCCTCAAATGTAGGAGACTTAGTCTTCTCTTGCTTCTCTTGCTTGTACCTCTCAGCTATAGATGCCTTGTACTCTGACTTGTTCTCCCCCTGAATAGCTAGATAATATCTCTTTTTGCTTGGTCATTAATTAAACAAATAAACACATGTTTATTTGTTAATTTTCTTCTCTTCTTCGAACATCACGCCTGGGCAGTTTCTGAGGACCTATTCAAGCTCATTTTAAGCAGACTAACTACTGTTATTTAAACATTAATTTCCACATTTTTATTTGTGAAAAATACAGTAACTATTTCAGTGTTTCCAAATCCAAATGGCAACACTTGTGGCAACACCAGTGGCAACACTGGTTTGCAACACTTGGGACTACATTCATGGCAACACATGATCTAACATTAACAATCTCCCCCTTAGTTACTGATTTCTTCACATAATACCAATGTGATGATATTTACAAAACAGTTAGTCAAACTTAACAAAAATATGAAAATGCCATGTGATCAATAGTGGCAACATCAACCTTCAGACAATGTTTGAAAATATTTTTCATCAAAGTATCACACTTACACGAGTGGCAACATCAATCTTCAGGTAAATGAAGTCACATAATTTCGAATTATCTCCCCCTTAACACGAAATTAATAACTAACCAAAATAATTATTAAAATCTTAAAAACAACCATCCAACCATTTAGCAAAAACCATCCACCAAAGTTTGAAGAAAATTCCAGCCGAAACAAAGAAAAAAAACAGAATTTAAAATTGTTTAAGCATAACAAACCAAAATAAAAACAAATAAAATTGTTTTTTGTTACCAAACCACCAAAATCAAGAACCATGCGAACCAACCATCAACCTTCTGCATTTCTAGCTCCTTCACCTTCCTCAGCTGTACCACTTGGTCCAGCTCCAGCTCCATCCGCTCCATCATCACGCCTTGGCCTTGATTGATCTCCCCCTATTTTGGAAGAAATCATATCCACCATTTTCATCATATCAGTACGCATATCCAGCCACTCCTGTATCACTGAGTCAATGTGCTTCTCCTGACTATTGAAAAAATTAAGAACCATAGCAGCATCAATCATTACAGGAGCAGTGTTGCCTGAAGTGTTGCCAATTTCAGGGGCGACACTTGAGGCGACACATGAAGCAGGGGCAGCCAAAGGAGGAGCATCTGTAACCAAAACCCAAGGCAAATCTCTGTGCCTATCACCTTCGGTAAAGTGTTTGCTAATTCTGTAATAGACAGGCTTCTCAGAGATATTATCGGCATTCCAAGGCTTGAGGTTTTGGTACATAAGAACATTAAAAATAAGGGAAGGAAAAATGAAGGGGGAGGTTTTTCTTTTCTTGGCCCATGCAGTTAGGTGAACAAACACTAATCTCCCAAAGTTGACTCTTTGTTTCTTGCCTAGTTTGTACAACAAAGTGGCTTGCTCGAATGCCACCGTGTTTTCATTGGTCGTAGGTAGCCAATTTGTTATACAAATTCTGTGAAGCACACTAAACAAAGAAGTAAGATGGGTAGATTTAAAATGTTCGCTCCAAACAGTGATTCTTCCTCCAGTCAAAAAGGTGGCTAAGGTATTCGGTTCAACGTCCAAACTCTCATCTTCAATATTAGGAAGGCCGAATGCTTTGTTGATGATCAAGGGATTAAAATCATAAATATTGCCCCTAACAAAGATCTTTCCATAATGAGGGGTATTTCTATCATCAATATCCTCCCTAAGATGAGCATAAAAATTCCTAACCACACTTTCAATATAACCGAACACTTTCACAACCGTAGGTAAGAAGTTTCTATCTTCCAAAAATTGATACACTCCTAACTCCTTGAACTGAGTCACATACATGTTTCTTTCATTCAGAATCTTTTTCTCAGAATCTTGAACCCACTTATCTAAGTTGGATTCACTATAAAATTCCTCGGAAAGAAATAGGCGTTCATAATAACCAAAAGACTCATATTCAGATTTTGAGTCCTGAGAGGGAGTAGGAGTGTGTACCTCAGGCCATGAAATGGGAGAATACGAAGGTGAACTTGACTGGGCTTTGGACTTGGCAGCAGGTGTTGCTTCAGGTGTTGCCATTGGATTGGCAACACTTGGGGCGACACTGGAAGAAATTTTCTGTTTCTTGACAATTCGGGACTGGGCTTGAGCAAGAGTTTCTTCATCATCCATCCATGCTTCCTCATCCTCATCAGAAGATGATGAGGGCTCCTTGGTCTCTTTAAAGATTGGGTCCGAATTGTCCTCGGATGAAATGTTGAGCGAAGAACTTGAACTATCCTCCACATTGACAGGATCATCAGCCGTGTTGGAAGGAATTTTGGACCTGAACAAAGTCTTGATCCTTTCTGACTGACGACGAACACCACCCTGGAATGATGAAGAGGCATCAACCGCCTTTCGTTTCTTGGTTTTCTTTTGAGGGGCGAAGGTGAGTTCAACCGATGGGGTAGCTTCTAAAAGGCTTATAGGTATGGGAATTTGAGGTGGATTATAGACAACAATGTCTAAGGATGGTGAGGTTGAGGGTGTGGCCGAAAGTATCGCAGGGGATATTTCCATAGGGATGGCGACATTTGAGGCAACACTCGAAGGGTCTAGAGGTGAAATTTCCATGGGGGAAGAAATTTGGGAAGAATTTTTGGGACTTGCCATGGAAATTGAAGGAAGACGAAGAAGAAAGGGAACAGGGGAAGGGTTCCGCCTAGAGAGAGAGAGATACGAAGAGAGAGAGAGGGTTTAGTGAGGAGGAGGGTTTTTGTTGAGTGAATAGTGAGGGTTTTAATTTGATTTGACAAGTTCAAATCAAATTAAATTCCTTTTATTTCTCACAAACCCAACAAACTCAAAGCACTGTTCCGCCATTTTGTTAAAAAAACATTTTTTTTTCAAAATATAATAACTAAAAATAATTTTAGCAATATCCATAAAATTGTGTTTTTCAAAATTCAAACAATGAATTTTAAAAAATAGATATTTCTAAATTACAATTAGTTAGACAAAAAATAAATATTTTTGCTAAAAACCTTTTAAATTTCACAAACTCTAAATATAAGAAAATAGACTATTGAAAATTCAAAATTTAATTAACAAAAACAAAAAACAAGAAATAAAAAATTAATGTAGCATCTACTAATGTGTTACTAGCAATGTTGCGTGACACACAAGGCAACATTTTTAAATAAAATCCCCTTGATATTTTTTTTTCAACATATATATCTTATCATTCCTTAGGCAATTTTTAAGCAAACTTTACACTTTCTTTATTTACAAGGAAGCATCGTAGTAGCGAGCTCCGTGCCCCGAGTTTTTTATTAAAGTGTAAAGCTATATGTAGTAAGTTTTATACCTTTCAAGTAGGGTACACTGTAGTAGCGAGCTCCGTGTCCCTAATACTTAGTATAAAACAACTACATTATACTCCCTTTGGGAATATTTTAACAAGCTTTGCCTCTTTCAAATATCTACATAATATAAGTGACTTTGTCACTTTTAGCACAAAGGAGTATTTTAAAAACAATGTTAACCTTAAGAATATACACATACTAGAACAAAAAGGTCAGTAAATGCCCCCCATTTGGGATTAGACTAAATATACCTTTTTTTTTAAATAATAAAAATATACAACAAATACAGAGTGTTGCTGTCAGTGTTGGCAACACTGACGGCAACACTTGAAACAGCATATTTATAGAAAGCATAAACCAAGAGATTTTTTCAAACTTGAAAATCTCTCATGGTCTAGGGCTTTGGTCAAAATATCAGCAAGTTGATGTTTAGTATCAATATGCTCTATTTGAATCAAGTCCTTTTCTACTAAATCTCTCAAAAATTGATGGCGGATATCAATGTGTTTAGTGCGTGAGTGTTGTACAGGGTTTTTGGAAATGTTTATAGCACTCAAATTGTCACAATACATGGTCAAGATATTACTATCAAGACCATAGTTGTCAAGCATATGTTTCAACCATATCAATTGTGAACAACAATGCCCGGCTGCTACATACTCAGATTCAGCAGTCGAGAGAGAGACACAATTTTGCTTGCGACTGTACCATGACACAAGATTATTACCCAAGAAAAAATAACCCCCACTAGTGCTCTTTCTATCATCTATATCCCCTGCCCAATAAGAGTCACTAAAACCAACAAAGTTGGTATTAGTGTCTTTGGTGAACCAGATTCCTAATTCACTTGTCCCAGACACATACTTAATGATTTTCTTGACAGCATTTAGGTGAGAAATTTTAGGAGCACACTGATATCTAGCACATACACCTACGCTGAACATAATATCGGGACGACTGACAGTAAGATAAAGAAGACTACCTATTATGGATCTATACAGAGTTGGGTCAACATCCTCCCCTGCCTGATCTTTGGTTACCTTAAGAGATGATCCCATAGGTATTTTTGAGCTCTTTGCACTCTCCAATCCAAACCTTTTCACCAGACTCTTAGCATACTTGCTCTGAGAGATGAAGATTCTATCATCTGACTGTTTCACCTGCAATTCTAGGAAATAATTAAGTTCTCCTATCATGCTCATCTCGAAAGTTGATGTCATAGCTTCCACAAAATTTTGTAAACACGTTTTAGATGTGGAGCCATAAACTATGTCATCAACATAGATCTGAACAATGACAAGCTCTTTATTTTCCCTAAGAATAAATAATGTCCTATCGGCTTATCCTCTAACAAATCCATATTCAAGAAGGAAACTTGTTAGACGCCCATACCATGCACGAGGAGCTTGTTTCAAGCCATATAAGGCTTTATCAAGTCAGTATACATGATCTGGGTGGAATGGGTCTTCAAACCCTTTAGGTTGCTCAACATAGATCTCTTTATCTAAGTACCCATTCAAGAAAGCCGATTTGACATCCATTTGGTGCAATGTGATTTTGAGGTAGTAGGCTATAGCAAGAAGTAGTCTTATTGACTCAATTCTAGCCACAGGTGCAAAGGTCTCGTCAAAGTCGATTCCTTCCACTTGTGTATAGCCTTGAGCCACAAGACGAGCTTTATTACGAACAATATTATCCAATTCATCAGATTTATTTTTGTAAATCCATTTAGTTCCAATAATATTTGTATTTAAAGGACATGGAACTAAACACCAAACCTCGTTACGGGTAAATTATTCAAGCTCTTCTTGCATAGCTTGAATCCAGAAATTATCATTTAAAGCCTCAATCACATTTTTAGGCTCAAGAGAGGAAACGAAACAGGAGTGTTTTACCTTGAAGTATGTGGAGGACATACACACATACCTAACCATATCTATGTAGTCAACTAGCTCCTTATTTCTTGTTTGAACCCCTTCATTAACATCACCAATTACCTGAGTAATGGGATGATAATTTCTAATACGAGCTGGGGGATCTCTCCTGCCTTGATGGTACACCAATCCATCTTCTTCTTCTGAGTCACTGCTCTCAAAATTTCCAGCCACTGTTCTGTTCTCCTGTGTTGCCTCAGGTGTTGCCGTTTCAGGGGCAACACTCGGGGCAATACTTGAATCTGTGGTATCTTGGCCGAATCGGTTCTGTTCCAGCCCTCTGTTCGACTTCTTCCAGCAAGGTCAGAGGTATATCATCAGCTGGTTCTCCTGTAGCACTCAAGTAATCGTTAAATTCAATATTTACCGATTCTTGAATCACTTTTAACCTCAAATTATAGACTCGATAAGCATGACAGTTTTGAGAGTAGCCAAGAAAGATGGCTTTGTCACTCTTGGAATCTAGTTTTCCTAAGTATTTCTGGTCGTTTAAAATGTAGCACAAACACCCAAACACATGAAAATAGTGAACCGTAGGTTTCTTTCCATTTAAAATCTCATAGGGTGTCATAGTGGTACTGGGTCTTAAGAAAACTCTATTTGTAGTGTGACAAGCTGTGTTTAATGCTTCGGCCCAAAAACCTTTAGAAATATTTCTAGCAATTAGCATAACACGAGCCATCTCCATTAAAGTCCTATTTTTCCTTTCAGCAATAACATTTTGTTGTGGTGTTTTAGGTGCTGAAAATTCATGGTGTATCCCATTTTTACTACAAAAATGTAGAGAAGGAGAGATTTTCAAACTCTCTACCATGATCTGACCTTATTCGAAAAATAGGAGAACAAAACATGTTTTTGATTTTAGAGACTAAGTGAGTAAATTTATCAAAAGTTTCAGATTTTTCTCTTAAGAAATAAACCCATGTAAACCTAGAAAAATCATTAACTATCACATAAACATACTTCTTACCTCCCAAGCTTTCTACCTCAATAGGACCCATCAAGTCCATATGTAGAAGCTGAAAACAATGTGTTGTTCCTAAGTGTTGCTCATTGTGTTGTCCAACACTGTGAGCAACACGAGTTTGCTTACCCTTTTGACAGTCACCACACATCACAGTGTCTTTGAGGTTTAGTTTAGGAACACCTTTGACGGCATTGTGTTTGATAATCTTCTCAAGATTCCTATAATGAGAATGACCTAACTTTTGATGCCATAACCTTATATCATCAAGTTTAGTCAAATTGCACACAGGTTTATTACCAACCAGGTAGCAATTATCGCTTGATCTTATTCCAGTCATGACACAAAAGTTAGTATTATCAAACACTTCACAGGTATTTTTATTGAATTTTACCTCCAAATTGTCATCACATAATTGGCTAATGCTAATTAAATTAGCAAGTAAACCATCTACGTGCAAGACATTTTTCAAAGGAGGAAAACCAACAATATCCAGTGTTCCTTTACCAACTATTTCACTCTTGCCTCCACCACCGTAAGTCACAGAGCCTCCTTGAATAGGTTGGTACTCTGTTAGGAATGATTTTGTACCCGTCATATGACGTGAATAACCACTATCAAAGTACCAAGTTCCTGCAATGTTAGTCCTTAAAGCTGTGTAAACAACATAGCATTTCAGTTTTTCCTTGGGTAACCAAGCCTTTTTTGAAAATCTGGATTTCTGTTCACCAGTGTTGTCTTGAGTGTTGCCCTGAGAATTTGGCGACACTTGAGGCAACACTTGAAGACTGGACATTTTCTTTTGAAGGAAAAAACAATCTGATTTTGTATGTCCAACTTTGTGACAGTATCCACATTCATTGGATTTTTCAGGAGTATCACTAGGAGTGCTACCCTTTTCCTTGACACGCTCTTTTACAAAACAATTTTTAGTTTCAACATCAAACAAGGAAGAGGTAATACTTTTTAGTGATTCTTGGAACCCAAGACCAGCTCTCAGAGGCTTACTCAAATTGAGTATTTCATCCAATTTGGATGAACTCGTGTTGAGTTTTTTGAAGGTGGATTCGGCTAGGTTGAGTTTGGCCTTGATTTTATCAAGTTCCAAGTCTCTCCTACTTAGTTGAACCTCCAGCCGAGTCAAGGAGTTTTTAAGATCATGATTTTCCTTTTTGAAGAAAACCATCATCTTGTTCTCCTTTTTCCATTCCACGAGGAGAGACTTATAGAGTTTTTTCAATTCATGAATGAGCTCATCTTTACAAAGATCATCCTCTATAGTCTCCTCTGAATTTAAACCAACTGAATCACACAAGCAAATATCATTTAAAGAATCATACCTGCTGAGTGTTGTGTCAAGTGTTGCCATTTCCTGGACGACACTTGGGGCAACACTTTCTGAAGAAGTCACAAGTGTTGTGTCAAGTGTTGTCAAATCTGGAACAACACTTGAAGTAACACTTTATGTCGAAGGTAGCTCCTCTATCGTGGCCATCATGACCACTTCCTCCGTCTTTTCTTCTTTCTCTGTTCCTTCCTCCTCTCCATCACTAAGAGATACCCACAAATTTTTGCCCACCTTTCTCAAGGTATTAGCACATTCATTGGCATAGTGACCCCAGCCAGAACAAGCATGACATTGAATGGATTCAATGTATTTAGGATCGGACCGGATCTTTTCCGAGGATGCACGCCTAGGTGGGGTATCCTTTTGATTTGGAGGAGGACCTCTCCTTGGCACAAAACTAGAGGTTTTGGCCGATTGGTCCTTAGCCTTTACCTGCACACTGTTAAATTTTCTAAGCATAGAATTATATCTCTTTGCAAGTAAAGATACACTAGTATTTTCATCTAACTCCTCGAAGGCTTCATCTTCATCATCCACACATGTGTCCGAAGATTCAACTTTTAAGGCAATATTTTTGCCTTTAGAAGCCTCGGTTTGTTCATTGAGATTCATCTCAAAGTTTTTCAAAATGCTCATTAAGGAGTTAATGTCCATAGTTGAAAGATTATGGGCCTCTTCAATAGCAAAAACTTTAATATTAAAACGTTCGGGAAGAGTACGAATAGCTTTTGAAACAAGTTGTTTATTTGTAAAAGGTTCCCCTAATACTTGACAAGCATTTGAAATATCAATCAACTTTTCAAAATAAGAAGTAATATCTTCGTTTTCACCCATTCTTAATCTTTCAAATTTACTAGTGAGACCTCTAAGCTTTGTTTCTCGGACACTACCATCTCCTTCAAAAAATCTTTGTAAAGTATCCCAAGCATCTTTTGCAGAGGGACTATTTTGAATGAGCTTGAACATATGCATGTCAACCCATTCATAGATGGCATTCAGTGCCTTTTCATTGAAACTAGCAAGATTATTCTCTTCAATTGTCCACTCGAATTCAGATTTGACTTGAACATCACCATCGTCATTCAGAGGAAGCATTGGAACAGAATAACCATTTAAAATAGATCGCCAAGCTTGAAGATCAATTGATTTGATATGCGAGCGTAGGCGAATCTTCCAATAAGCATAATTTGATCCATCTAAAATCGGTAATCTCTTTTGATTAGGGTTGGCAGGATCATAAGCCATGACAAAAGGATCTAAACACTTAGTATATCAAGTGCTAGGCTTTGATACCAATTGAAATTGTTTATGGCTTAGAACAAGTGAGGCGAAACTCACAAGGTGAGACGAAATTCACAAGTGTTGTCCTTAGTGTTGGCAACACTAACAACAACACACATCAATTCTAGAAAAACACAAATAAATAGAAATAAATCTAATTTGCAGTGGAAGAATTAAAACAATACACAAGAATATAATTTTTATCAAGTTATATAAATATATAACTTGATGGGTGCCAGGAGGGCAAGACCTTTCTATTAATAATATGAATTCAATATAAGGTCGAAGAAGTTCCTTAATGATAAACAATCATTAACATGTGGAACAACATATAAAAGAACTCTCTCTGAAAATGAACACTCAAAACCTCACGAAAATATAAAAATCTATATGAAATTCTCGAGTGTCGGACTGAGTGTTGCCAACACTGAATGGCAACACTTGAGAGCAGAATTCTATTTCTTGTGCAGATTTGCGTTTTCTAAATTGGATGATCTTCAATGAAGATCTACTGCACTATTTATAGGCCACAAAGTCTTGGAGCCTACTCAAAATGATCAGCAACAGCCTTGGAGTTTGTTTCCTCCATTTTAGCCAACTCGCCTCAAATGTAGGAGACTTAGTCTTCTTTTGCTTCTCTTGCTTATACCTCTCAGCTATAGATGTCTTGTACTCTGACTTGTTCTCCCCCTGAATAGCTAGATAATATCTCTTTTTGCTTCGTCATTAATTAAACAAATAAAAACATGTTTATTTGTTAATTTTCTCCTCTTCTTCGAACATCACGCCTGGGCAGTTTCTGAGGACCTATTCAAGCTCATTTTAAGCATACTAACTACTGTTATTTAAACATTAATTTCCACATTTTTATTTGTGAAAAATACAGTAACTATTTCAGTGTTGCCAAATCCAAATGGCAACACTTGTGGCAACACCAGTGGCAACACTGGTTTGCAACACTTGGGACTACATTCATGGTAACACATGATCTAACATTAACAGGTAGCTATCGACCAATCATACTCACTAATTTGGTTGTCCATTTGATGACTAGAAAAATATTTCGTGAGGACCACCCTATATTCGACAGCTCTCTTCAACATTTTATATGTTGAGTTCCACTTAATATCCTCAGCCAATTGAGGTTTCTTGTATTTCATGTTATAAGCGGTGCACAAATCGGCATAAATTTTCAACATTGGGCCCGAATTTTTGATAACATGGGAGGCCGTGTTGATGCTATTGGTGACAGGATTTAGTGAGTGGATCAAGTCTTGGACACACAGATTAACATTGTGGCATGCACACTTAACATGAAACAAAGCGCCATCTAGGGGAGGATTAAGAGCTTGGATCAACATTGTGGCGGTAAGGGTATTGTAAGTCGCATTATCAAAGGATATTGTTAAAATTTTGTTGGTGATAACATACTCACTCAATACATCCTTAGTGTGACTTGTACATTGCAGAGCCGTGTGGGGATATGGCATTGTTCTAAAGGAAAGCACCCTCTTTTGCAACATCCACTCCTCATAAATCCAATGAGCGGTTATACAAGTAAAGGTTTCAGAACTAGAACTTAGAGTGGACTTCCAAGCATTGGTGGTCAAGCAAATACTACCCTTGAATTTTTGGAGGTCGCTCGCGAGTTGAAGTTGACGAGTTTGGAAGAGCTTCTTTATATGCCTAGTAATAGTTTGGCGGCTCGTTGGTTGGTATGACAGGTTGAGGCCTCTAGAATAGCGGGTGAGTCTATCATCATCCGAAAGTGAAAGAGGCAATCGACAACTCACTAATAACATCGTTATAAAATCGACGTCCACTTTTGGGTAAGTGACACATGGTATATTTAGTTGCGTTTGCAAGGTACCATCTATCTCTTTAGCGGCTTCCTTATCATTTTTATCTATGTGCCTCTTTATATGGGAGGTACCATGTACACCCGCCGGGATTAAAAATTTTGAGCACCTCTTGCATTTGGCCTTTGTTTCACCGTCAATAATTACTAAATCATATAAATGGGCATATTTGGACACTCTAGTTTGTGCATTTGCCTTACCCTTACCCTTAACCCTTCCCCCACTATGTGCACTACCCAAGGCAACATCGATAGTAGGTGTATTTGGAATTGTGAAGGGTTTCGTGGGTGACTTGTACATCGTCATCATCATCCTTATCCCCCTCCCCACCCTCATCTATGTCTTCTATGTGATGATAGGTTCTAGATATATAGTTTGTGCTAGGCTCATTCATCCAATTCGGGGTCGAATCCGGAGTATAGCCGAAAAATGGAGGGGTGTTGATTGGGTTTGAGGATTGATTAATTAGATCAAACATAATTTGATCATTACAGTGCAAAAGAGGCCGGAATGGGTACATTTTGATTTTAAGTTTGATTTTGTGGAAGGGGAAATATGCAAATATATCATTAACTATATCTTCCATGATAACTAGCAATTAAAATTACCTAGCAATTAAAATTAAAAATGCAACACTTAAAAAAAATATTTTTTGAATTTTCGAAAATTTACAAGGATTAAATAATTTTGACAATAATTTACTAACAATAAAAGTAAACAATTATAATTTTTTTATAATTTTCGGAATAAAAGTTTTTTTTTTTTGGAATTTTCGAAATTTATGAAGATTAAAAAAAATTAACTACTAAACACAATATTTAACTACCGAGTAAACAATTAAATAATTAAAACAATAAAATTACCTTCAAGGCTTCAACCCTTACGATGTAATCACAAATATTCGACTTAGAAATAATTTGATGGTTCGGGTTTTAGAGAATTCTATGATGAATTGAATTTTTTTTTGTGAGAAAAATGGTAAGACTTCCTCTTCTATTTATACTAATTATAAATTTTTTTGGACCAAATTTACCCCTAAATATGGCTGTTGGGAGGGGTAATTATGTCCCAAAAAATTAAAATCTGATAAATGAGCCGTTATGTGTAAATTGAATGAAAATACCCCTCAAACAAATTTATAAAAGATATATTTGGGGACATTTTAGACATTTACACAAATAGGTCCATGTGGACCACATTGCAACGGGACAAACGGGCCACGGATCAAATGGATCTTCTGATCAGCAGGCCAAAGACCGGTCCGTGCAGACCTCCTTGGTCCAGGCCCGTCCCATATACGAAGCGGGCCAAGCGGATAATGGGCCACGAGCTGGACGGGCTCGGGCCAAACGGACGGCGGGCCACGTGTCGGGCGGGCCGCCTACGGGCCACGACCCAAAATGGCCATCTCTAGTGATGGAGGTGGGGTGGTAGGGTAGGAGGTATGAATTAGTAGGGGTGAGGTTGGTGAGTGTGGGATAGGGTAGGGTAGGGTGGTAGGGGAAATATAAAGGGTAAGATGATGGTAGGTTAGGGTGGTGATAGGGTACGGTGTGGGGGTAGGGTGGGTAGCCGAGAGTGTGGGGAGGTAGCCGAGAGTAGGGGAGTGGGGTTAGGTGGAAAAGTTGTTAAAAATAAATTAATTTAATTATGAGTAAAAATATTTTGATCGTGGGAGAGGGGTTGGTGGTTGGTTAGTGGGTGGGTGGATGGGTTGGTGTGGTGAGGGTTATTAAAAAATAATTTTAATATAAATGAAAAAAATGATCCAGAGTGGGGGAGTTATTAAAATATAATTTTTAAAAAAATAAAAAAAATATTTTACCTTGAGATGGTGGTGGAAGTAGGGAGTTGTTAAAAATAAATTTAAAATGATTAATTTTTTATTTGCCTGACCGGGGGGGGGGGGAAGAGAATTGTAAAAAATAATTTTAATATAAATATTTTTTTATGAGGGGATGGGGTAGGGGGTGGTTGATGTGGAGTGGGTAACGTGGGGGGTGTATGGAAATTAGGTGTGTGTGTGTGTGTGTGAGGGTGTTACCATTTTCCGAAAAATGTTTTATTTAGAAAAAATTCGTAAGTCATTTTACTTATAAAAGTGGGGAAAACATTTTTCGAAAAATATTTTCTCAATTTTTCGGTGCTTACCAAACAACGGAAAATGAGTAAAACGTTTTCCGTAATACATTTTCCCCCAAACAAACAGAGCCTAAGTTTTCGGACTTTCAATAGAGAAAGTTTCTGAGAAACTAGAGCCGTCAATTTGGATTAGACCCGTCGGGCCAGCCGGCCCCACCATAAAAATAAGGGTGGGTTGGGTTTTAAAACTACTAACCCAAATAAAAGTGGGCCAATTTGGGCTGGCCCATATGGGTTCGGGCCAAAACGGTTCGGGATAGGCTGGGGTGGGCCAGCCCACTATATTTTTTATATATTTTTTCGCCACAAAATAACGTCATTTTTAATTGGAAATTATGGGGCTACATCGACTTTGTGAACTCAATCCGTGAATAATTAAGTGAGAGAGACTCGAGAGAAGTAGAGAACAGAAAAGGAGAAACCCTAATAAGATGCCGCCCTCGTCATCGTTTTCATCGCCGTCGGTGCACTAAATCACGACCACTAATTCGTTGTCGTTACTGTCTACGATACAAATACATGTATCTATCTCTCTCTCTATCTTCATTTTTACTGTTATAAATCTTTATTTTTGGGATCATGATTTACCTGTGTTTGTTTATAGCAATTTGTGTAAAGTTTACTTGTGTTGTCTGATTAATCATTAGTTTATATTGATATTAATCTTTGTTTGACTGTTATGATTTTTGTTATATTTTGAGATATTATTGTGTTTGACAGTTTGTGTTGTTTGAATATTATTATTTTTTATTTTTTGGTATCAGTTATGCACAATTTCAAGCCCAAATTTAATTTATTTGATTGGCCCGCATGGCCCGCCTGGACCTCCAACCCAAGGTGGGTTGGGTTGGGATAACGTATTTCCAGCCCGCCAAAAATTTGGGTCAACCCGTCCCGCTCCGCCAGCCCGTATTGACAGCTTTAAGAGAAACCACTCAACATTAGGCTGACCTCATCATGCTTGATCAGAATTTTCAATTCAATAATAAATTATTTTAAAGGTAATGAAAACGAGTTTATTGCTATATGATACTGCGTACTATTCAGTTTTTACACATTGACATCTATACTGTCGAAACAACTATAATTACATACGCAATATTTAGAAAATAATCAATAATCAAAATAACCAAAATTGTTGAAAACGAGAATGGACGTTAGAGGAAGTTAGAGGGCATTAGTAACTAAAGAAAAAAGGTTAAATACTTATTTTTGGTTACTAACCTATTTAATGTCTGCCGTTTTAAGCACAAACAATTATAATTTTAATAAAAAATAAACAATTGCTTGAAAAAAAATGGTATTGTTTAAGGATGACAATAACAGTAGTATACACACATTCTATTTTTCTTTTTTTTCTCTTTAATTTTTTATTTCCATTTTGTTGTTTCCTTTTTACCAAATACTCCCTCCGTCCCACCTTAGTGTAGACTTCTTTCCTTTTTCGTCCGTCCCACCTTAGTGTAGACTGCCAAAATTAGAAAGTTTTTTATTATTTTTTATTTTTCCTATCCCACCCACTCATTCTCTCTCTTTATTTTCCACCATACAATTTATTCAACCAACCTACTATTCACTCCACTCATTCTCTCTCTTCATTTTCTACCACACATTTTCATTACTTAATAATATTTCTTAGTTATTGTGCCCACCACCTTAGTCTACACTAAGGTGGGACGGAGGGAGTAATTTCTAAATAATTTTCTTTCTTGTACTCTTTGTTCCATTTGAAATTATAAAATTTGTCATTTTGGTTGTTCCAATTATAATTGCAATTTCAAACGAGTCGAAGGAATACAAAATACCAACACACAATCCCTGCAACCACCAATCCAAGCCATAAGCAACTATCACCACCTCCCCAACACCGACCTCACAAGCCCACAACCACCACCATATCAAAAAACAACCTATCACCACCGTTGCTAACACCATCACCATCTAAGCAACAACCCCATTACTACCATCCAACAAACCATATTAATACAATACCCACATACAAATTAAACATAAATGCAAAACCAAGATCCTAGCTAACCCTGATCCTAGTAAAAACTCTGACATACTCGCTGACAACGGTCTCAAAAATTTAACCATAAGACGGAGAAGAACCAGCCATTAACATCTATGATTTCCTAATAAAGAATAATCGCCTTCTTTTTCAGATTTGAAACAATAATCGAGGGAGATAGAGAGAGGGGGGGTGGGTTGTTTAGATTAAAGAGAGAAGAGAAAAGGTGGCCATGGGAGTGGGTTTCTGGCGTCAGTCTTGATGAAGAAGAAGCAGAAGGGGGGTGTCAGCCATGATAGCAGAGATTTGTACGGGTGTTGACGGAGAAGAAGAAGAAGGGGGTTGTGTAGAGGTGGTGAAGGCCACGGAAGTGGGAGATGGCGTGGTTTTGAGGAAAGAGAAAGTGAGAGGGAGGAGGGATCAGGATGGAAAGGATGGCGAGGGAGGGTGGGGGCAAGAGTTGGGTTCGGATGTAGAAGAGTGGCTGCGGGAAGAGTCTAGGGAACAGATGAACGAAGGAAGGAGAAGAAGGGTTTACAATTTTGTTTTTTAAAAAAAACTAGTTAGTAACCCGTCGATACTCGACGGGGCATAATAATAGTAATTGATTAAAAAATAAAAAGTTAATTATTAAACAGTGATTTTATGCCCACCCCTATTGTTATTTAGGGGAATTATGACATCCAAAAGTGGAGAATAGGAACTATGAGTTTTTTACTAATGAACCATGAAAAGCGTTTCAGCAGAGAGTACATTCTTAACCTTACCCCCCTTCTCCTAGTTTTGGACAGCAATGCAAGGTAAAACATTAATATGCAGTTACAAGGTTCGGGTCTAAAGTTGACACAAATCACCTTCCGTGTTGGGATAAATTTTGCAATTCAAAAACTGTATGCATATTCTTCATCATCAAGAAATTCAGCATTCTTTGTAGCTCCACTGCAACCCCTGTTGATAGCCATTGTCACATGTCAAATTTACAAGGAAACGATATATTTTTATAGTGTGAATTGATCGTATTTTCATATAGAATGTGGTCACCAATTCATATAGAAAAGATGAGAAATTGGGTCCTAAATCTGCATTTTATCTCTAAAGCTCACATTATAGAACTGGAAATTGATTAAAGAATAAACAAACAAAATTGGAATGACCTCAAATGACCATAATAGAAAGGAAGCAGAGGCAACTATGAGACCAATAGATAGACCCAAAAATGTGAGAAACATCATAACCATGTTCTAATAGAGATCTATTGTTTATTCTATTAATAGTGGTTTCTGATGGCTTGTGTTCAGCTGTTAGGTTAAAAAATTGTGAGATTTAACATACACTCCCTTCGTCTCAATTTTTTTGGCCACCCAGTTTTTTGTTTTCTATAAAACCCCACTTTAGTTATCTCTTGTGAATGTAAAAGGTTGTAAGTTCTTTAATTTAGGTAGGGGTGTAATGGAGAAGTGAATCGTTACAGTTGATTGGGTTCTTACGTGGAAATAAATGAGAGGGACTGAAAAGGAAATGTGTCCAATATAAATGAGACTAATGGAATACATATGAATGCAACTAAGAAAGGAAATATCAGATGTCGAGTTTCACAAGTTAGTCACAGAAATCTTTCCCAACAATCCTTGATATTTCATTTACTCTAAGGCTTCAAGACTTTTGTTCAAGCCCTCTACTATAGCATCATTGCAAGACTGAATATATAAGAGTTTCAAAATCGTATACATTCATAAGGGATTTAGCCACTGATATTAGCTTGGCAGATCATAGCATGGAACTTATTTTGGATAAGGATATTAAATGGAACTGCAAAAAGAGATTATTTTGGATGAGATGATAACTTTAACCTGAAATTGTACTACTTCCTTCCATTGAAATGAGGGTTCATTGTTTGAAAGAATTTGTCTTTCTTTTTCTCAGAAAGTTACTACCTTCAACTATTATTTTCTTCCAGGATAATGAATAATGTGACATGAATACAAATGAGAAAATTGAAGAAGCTGGAAAGAAAAAGGAAGAAGGAATTGCTTTCTTCATGGCTAGAAAATATGATACCTTTTTTGGAGAAGAAGAGAAGAGACATGCAAAAGCTTTGAAGGTGTGTTGTAATCTGAGCAATGCTGCCCGCAAGCTGAAATTAAAGGATTAAAAACAAACCGAGAAGTTTTGCACCAATGTATAAAAAATATCGCTATAAAAGAAAATAATTAGATAGTTACATGTTTCTTCTATGTATTAAACTAAAAGAGACTAAAAAAATGAAAACCTCTACGTGTAGAAAGGACAATGAATATACTGGATTCTCTATGTTATCAATAACAACCAGATTAACAAAAATGGCTTATTTGTATTTCCTGATCAGGTACATGGCGAAGCAGAAAAGGGAGGCAGATAATTAATTGCAGAAAAATAAGGGAATAGTGTAGAATTACCTTGGACGGCTATGGAATCACTCATATGTGTCTAGCAGATTTACTGATTAAAAAGAACGCAGATGGAATAATATGAAGACATCGTTATAAGAATAGGCGAGTAAGTCCTAATACTATAGGACTTCTTTTAGTTTAGTTGCTGATTTACATTAAGTCTATCTAGCCAATTGAAATTCAATTTCAAATATATTTGATTTGTTAAGATCCGTATACTTCAGTCACGGAATTGGGATATGGGATCAGCTTTAGATTCAAATTTCATCAATTTAATATTTGTAGTAGTTTTGTGAATTAAGCGTGTGTAAAAATCATTTATGCAGCCGGGTATTGTGGGATTCAAATTCTGTAGAAATCAAATATTTGATGTTAGTAAAAGATAATTATTATGTGGAAATCAAATTGGATTCCATAACCGACTAATCAATCAATTTAGAAATGAGATTGAATTTCAATTTCAAATAATTATAAATATGTGATTAAATTAGAATACAAATCAATATTCAAATTAAATCTTATCAAATTAGGCTTACATTTGAATTTCAGTTTCAAATTAGGCTTACATTAAATAATTACGTATATGTGATTTAAATTTGCTTTATTAATATCAAATCTTATCAAAGGTAATTACATGAGTCATGGGGAATTAATTTATGGACAGCATCTATTACATACGTGAATTAGAAATATTGAATTCTAATTTCAAATTTTAAATTGTCAAATAATTTTATGATTCTGCGATATTTTAAATATGTCATTAAATTTGGACAAATCAATATTCAAATTAAATATTATCAAATTCGGCTTACATTAAATAATTACGTATATGTGAATTAAATTTGCTTTAATATGTGTCTGGATTCTTATTTTTTTAAACTATGAATTTCGAAATTATTTTAAATGTGATAGAATTTTAACTTCGGATTTCAAATAATTTTACAATTCTTTCTTTACACGTTTTCTACTTGTTTAAATTTAATATTAAATTCAAATTTTAATATTTTAGGAATGGCTTATGATTTGACTTTTGTCTGAAAATCAAAGAGAAAAGTTGATTGGATTTAAATTTCAAATTATCTATTAACTATTAATATCACAATTTTAAATTGTCAAATAATTTTATGATTCTGCAATATTTTAAATGTGATTAAATTTGAACAAATCAATATTCAAATTAAATCTTATCAAAAAGGCATGTTTGGAATCCAAAATTTTGAATTTAAGTAAATATAATTACTAATTACTATTACTAATTAAATGTGATAGAATTTTAACTTCGGATTTCAAATAATTTTACAATTCTTTCTTTACCCGTTTTCTACTTGTTTAAGTTTAATATGAAATTCCAATTTTAATATTTTAGAAATGTCTTATGATTTAATTTTTGTCTGGAAATCAAAGAGAAAATTTGATTGGATTTAAATTTCAAATTAGCTATTAACTATTAATATATCAATTTTAAATTGTCAAATAATTTTATAATTCTGCGATATTTCAAATGTGATTAAATTTGGACAAATCAATATTTAAATTAAATCTTATCAAAAAGTCATGTTTGGAATTCAAAATTTCAAATTTAAGTAAATATAATTACTAATTAAATAGCATGGCTGACGAATGAGAAGGCGCCATGTGGAATTCCACGTCATAATTCCACGTGGCACGCTGTGTGCATTCGATTTTCTTCTGTTTTAATATATTATATAGATTAGGTTAATGTAATTTACGAGGGATAGGGGTGTCTACTTTATTTGGAAATATTTCCCCACTGCCTCCCTCACCAGAATTTATTCATTTTTAATGAGAGCATTTTTGTAAATCTCAAATAAAAAGTTATCTGATATTATAATTTTGTATAGGGCAAATTGCAATTTGGTTACCTATGTTTGTGTCAATGTTGCAATTTGGTTCTATACATTGAAAAAGTTGCAATTCGATTACTAACATTGACATTTTATTGCTAATTTGTGTACAAATTAACGAAATGTTAGTTTTTTTACAAAATTCAAGTCATACGCAATGCACTTGAATTTTTAAGAGTCATAATGGTGATTTCATATTCATCTCAACCCCAACACCACCGACCACTACCACTATTAGCACCATAATCACTACCACTCACTAATTTACGTGTTTTTTTAATTAATTTATATTTTTGAATATTTTTTTTTTCATTAACCAAGTGTTATAAAGCTAAATCATTTTGATATTAAAGAGTAATTTATTCCTTGTCCCCCTACGAAATGATTAACATATCCCTTAAAAAGTTATTTACAAGGCAAATGACTTTAATTCCGTAAAAAATTAACAAATTGTTAGTTTTTATACCAATTTGCAACAAAATGTCAATGTAAGGAATCAGCTTGCAACTTTTTCAATGTTGAGAACCAAATTGCAAAACTAATACAAACATAGGAAACCGAATTGCAAATTTCCCTTTTGTATACACTCCTCACCTCCATTGACCAGTCAAATAAAAGCCCTAAATACTGAAACTACCCCCACCACTCAAACAAAACCCACCCCTCCCTTCCCTCCTCTCACACTTATACCAGAAAACACACACATTCACACACTCAATCACACACACTCTCTCTCTCTCTCTCCTCTCTCAACCTACTCTCTCTCTCAACATACTGCCCCTTCTCCGGCTAGCAAAACTTCCTCGGCTCCCCACCTACCTGCGGCCACTGTTTCCCTGGTGCTCCTTTCCCCGACCTCGCACCTGTCGTTGCCAAGCCATCACCTCCGACCTCACATTATCCATCTCAGGTCGCGGTTCTCCGGTTCCGGTCGAGGTTCTCCGGTTAAACACACACACACACACTCTCTCTCTCTCTCTCTCTCAAACTTTATGTTCGGCTCCCCTTCGTCTTCTCCGGCTTCACCGCACCACATCGCAAACATTCCTCTCTCACTTTGATCTTCGGCGGCTCTCTCCATTACTACTGGCTAGATCCACAATATCTTCGGCCAGATCTACGTTATTCTGGTTAGATCTACAGTATTTTCATCTAGATCCACAATATATCCGGCCAGATCTAGATTATTTCTGGTGAGATCTATATTACAAAAATGTGAATATTTGTTGAAATTGGAGATTTTGGTGTTAGTAGTGGGACAACAAAACTTTAATGGTTAAAAATGTGGTTGTTGATTGAACTGGTCAAGAATTTATGAATGTGGTCAAAATTGTTGATTTGTAAAAAGGCTACTAATGGAGAAGAATGGTATTGTATACTAAATTTTTTGTTTTTAACTCTGTATATAGTCCTTGTTTTGGATTTTGTAGCTCAAACAAGCATATATCCTGCCATTGTTTATTTTGTTCATATTTAAAGTTTGTTGGATTATGCATTTTGGAATACATATATTTATTATGTTGTTTTATTTGAAGGATGAAAATATATAATCAATGCACTTTTTTGTTATTTTAGTTAAAAAAAATGGGTCTTATACTTATGTTAATAGAATTAAAATGAGCCTTATAATTTAACTATAAAAGGTGAACCGATAGTTTAAGTCTTATATGGTAATTATAATATTTAAACTATTGTTACAATGTTCAGATAGGTTTTACATATTAATTATAAAATCATGAAAACTGATATAAAAGACTGTTCACTTGTTTTTTTTACTAAATAGCTTTATAATATGTATTATATATATAATATAAAACCTTAAGAGGCACAAAAAGTAATAGTAATCTAGGTCACATATGTTACTTATAGGACTTTGTAAAACACAGTTAATAGTTTCAATGTTCAGATAGATCTTATATCTTAATTATAAGACCAAATAATATCAGAGTTTTTTTTCCAATCTTCTTAAAATTGAAAAAAAAGTAAAAAAATAACTCTTATGCGTGTTGTATAAGAGGTGAAGTGTCTTATACGTCAGTTATAAAAGAGGACTTGTGTTTGACCATATAAGAGTCAACATTAATAAAAAATTTGAAAAAAAATAGATTTTATGTAAAAAAATAAGAAAATATGACACTTATACTTCAACTATATGAGGTGAATTGGTCTTATAAATCAATTATAGGAGTTTGATCGGGATTTGACCATATAATATTTGCGTTTTTTTCTTAAAAATGAAAAAAATATGTGATAAGAATGACTCTTATACTTAATGTATTAGAGGTGAAGTAGTCTTATATATCAGTTATAAGAGCTGACTGATGTTTGATCGAATACGAGAGTCAACATTAATAAAATATTAAATTTTTTATATTATTTTTGTGAAAAAAATGTGAAAAATGAATCTTATACTTGAAGCATAAGAGGCGAATTGGTCTTATACACTAGCTATAGGAGTTTGACCAGGATTTGACCAAATAATATTAGAATTTTTTCTTATAAATGGAAAAAAGTGAAAAAAAAATGACTCTTACACTTTAATTATAAGAGGCGAACTGGTCTTCTTATATGTCAGTTATAAGAGCTGACTGGGATTTTGGATAGCAAGACAGTTAAGTCTTTTTGATAGCGAGGGGTGTCTTTTGGTATTTTGGATCTGGCGTGTGGTGTATGGGGTTCAAATCTCGCATGAGAGGCGCTAGAGGAAGTGGCACATTTTTTTTATTCATGCAAACGAGGGATCAACAATTATTTATTTTTCAATTGTTTAGTTTTTTAGTTTTTTAAGAAAATTATTTTTGTTTGTGATTAAAACGTAAAACATTCTATAGGTTAGTGACCAAATAAGTATTTAACTTGATAAATTACTAACTCCCTCTAACGTCCATTCACAATTTTAACGATTTTGGTTAATTTTAAAATAGTAGGCATGTAATAATATTTGTTTCGATAGTATAGAGGTCGTAAAAACTGAATAATACGCAGGGTAGGGTCATATGTTAACTGGGCTTAATCAAACTTGATGTGACCATAAAAAATTCACCGAAAATACGATTTGCCTAAGGGTCAAAATGGACATAGTAAATATGTGGAAAATGTGTAAAAGTATGAAAATAAAATGATCATTATTTTATATCTGGACCTAGGTATTGTGATATGTATGGCTGGGTAAATGGGCCAAATGGGCCGAAATAGGCCAAGTGGGCTGAATGGACTAAATGGGCTTTAGGGTAAAAGTCCATCCTCACCCTAGGTATAAAAGGAAGTTTTCATCTCTAGCCAAGGGGAAAGGATCAGATCTCAGGTTCACTCTCTCACTCTTCCTCCCCAAAACCCCAAATTCTCTCTCTAAATTCTCTCTCTAAATGTTCAATGTTTATACACTCAAAGAATGGTTTAATGATTCTCACATCGGAGGGTTTTGGGGGGAAAGACCCCCCACCCCTAACGGTGTCTTGTTTTCTCAGAGTGTTATGGGAGATTCGGAGCCATGGACCACCATTTATCTCATCAAGCTTGGAAATCCATGGTGAGCACTATTTTTTGTAGTATCAGTTTGGTTCCGATGCCAGGAACAAGAAGAGGTTTCCAGATCCGCAGACGACAGACAACCAAGGAAAGAGGAAGCAGCTTATGTCAACTTCCATCTCAGATTTTTAGAGGGGACAATGATAAAGTAAGAAGACCCGTAAAAAGCAAAAAGTAGATCGCAAACAGTAAAATGCAAAAAGTAGATCGCAAAAACAAAATCGCCAAAGTGTGAGATCGCAAATCTGGGAAATCCCAGTTCATCTCACCGATCTATTCATCTCGCCGGCAATTCATAACCCCGGCATTTCATCACGCCAGTTGAGTTCATCTCGCCGATTCAATCAAAATCGAAAAGATGGGAAATCGCAAAAACGGTATCGCAAGAAAAATGAAATATCTGTTGAAAGAAATCACAATTGAAGGAAATTGGAAAAGAAAGAAGACTTACAGTAGATCTCGTCGGGTATCGTGGATTTTGCCGGGTAGCACGGATCTCGCCAAGGCGAAGTCGCCTCTAAATTAGGAAATTCGCCATAAAATCGCATAGCGAAATGAGCGGAGTGAGATCAGTGGAGCAAAATCGAAATCGCCGAAGTGAGGGGAGCGGGTTTGTCACCGGGTGTAATGAAGTTAATAGACAGTGGAAGGAGCCACGAGATATCGTTGTTCAACTTGGAAGTTGCTAGTGTTGGGTTTTGGGGTTACAAATGCAGCGGAAGAATTTTATAAAACAAAAAAACCCTAGCCTTTGAATCCGTCTAACATGAATAGATAAAATCATGAAATAGATTTTACATACCTTAATACGATTTTGTTGCTTGAAAAACGGATCTTTGATTCAAACTTTTTAAATCGATGTCGAACCTTGATTTTCTCCTTGGTCTTCCTTGTGATGAATCGATGTCCAAGCTTTAGGTGATAACTGAATCACCCTCTAATGGTAATCCACACGCGAACGAACCAAGATCTAATCTTGTAGGATTGCTAGATGATCCTCCGATTATTGAATCGATATTCAATAATCAATGGCCAAAATAATGGAATTAATTTGGGAGCTTTTGATATTTTGATTCTTAATCAATATCAATCTTTTAGTGTTTCATAAACCCTAAAACAATGTGTGTTTGTGGCTGAGAGAAGGATTATATTTATACTTGTTATAAATCCCCAACCCTTAAGGATAATCCTTGTCCAAACCAAAACCTAGGCAGCAAAGGAAAACGCGTACAGAACATATTTTGCCGCAGGCACGACTCGTGCTTCTGGGTACGACTCGTGCCACGAGTCGTTCCCAAAACCCACAAGTCATATTTTCCTATTTTCCGGTCGTTCCACGAGTCGTGAAAAAATTATCATTCGTACTGATCAAGGGAACGAGTCGTGCCTGAGGGAACGAGTCGTGACAGAACTTCAAAAGTGTCACGAGTAGTGACTTAGAGCACGAGTCGTGCCCTTACCCAAATTTCCCAATTTTCAGCTTTTTCCAATTCGTTCTTTTGTGTGTGACCCTTTAGGAATTAAATTTATCTTGGTAGTGAGTCGAATCATCGACCTCACAAGACATAAGTGGTTTCTAGCAAACCATTATATCCACCCAATTAATATAACATCAAAGCTTGATTCCTTGATAAATCAAATGTCACAATCCCTTTGTCCACGATGTCAAATTGAACATGAGTCATGGTCCATGTCAACTCATATTGTTCAATGCTTTCTCGATTCCGAATATGTTGATAATCCAAGTGCATTTGATCTCTATCAAATCTCTTGAGTGTGGCCACATATTTCATCAACACTATTCATCAAGGGGCCCAAGCAAACATCTCTCTCAACGAGAGGGACAAATCCCATCTTGACTTATCATTCTTTCCTACAAGAATCCAATCGTGCCAACATAGCATTTATTGCTATCCTATTAAACATAGTGTTAGACTACATCAAACACAATGTTCATCATGTGGAAGACGATGATAACTCAGGTACAAAGGATTCAATGATACGACTATCATGAGATTTAATCATGACATATATGACTATAGACCATGTCATAAATCTCATCGGTAGGTCATGTCCAGTACCTTGTTCTCTAAGAAGTACTCATAAGTGTAATGTGCATCCCATACATATAATCATCTCCATGATTATCCATTACCAACTTATACTAGTTATTCACAATAACTAGGGACGCAGGTTTTTATAATAAACATGCAAACATATTATAAGCCAAATAAACTTTATCCATAATAAACGATAAAGACGATTACATACGATATTAAGTTATAATTCATACATAACTAAACGCCTAGGGAATTACACCAACATTCTCCCACTTTCACTAGGCTACATCTATGTATCGTATACCCATGGACCTAACATGACCATCATGCTTTGCTTATGCGAGGGGCTTTGTAAGCGGATCCCCAATGTTATCATCGGTTGATACTTTGCATATCTTAACGTCTCCCCTATCAATGAACTCTCGAATGAGATCGAAACGTCTAAGTATGTGTTTGGATCGTTGATGTGACCTTGGTTCCTTTGCTTTTGCAATGGCACCATTATTGTCACAATAAAGTTCCACCAGATTAGTGACACTTGGAACAACTTCCAGATCACTAATGAACTTCTTGATCCAAACTGCCTCCTTAGATGCATTGGATGCTGCTATATATTCGGCCTCAGTTGTGGAATCGGCAATAATACTCTGCTTGAAACTCTTCCAACATATCGCACCTCCGTTAAGCATAAACACAAATCCCGACTATGATCGGAAATTATCCTTGTCAGTTTGGAAGCTTGCATCTGTGTAACCTCTTACAACAAGATCATCTTCCATTCCTCCAAAGACCAAGAACACATCCTTAGTCCTTCTTAAGTACTTAAGGATCATCTTAACTTCCATCCAATGGTTTTCACCATGATCAGATTGGTATCGACTCGTCATGCTTAAATCATACGAGACGTCGGGTCTAGTACAAATCATGGTGTACATGATAGATCCAATAGCCGAAGCGTATAGAACCTCACTCATCCTCTTTCGCTCACCAGTTGTCTTAGGACACTGAGTCTTGCTAAGAGTAACACCATGACCCATTGGCAAGTTACCTCTCTTAGAATTTTTCATCTTGAATCTTCTAAGAACCTTGTCAATGTAGGTACTTTGACACAAACCAATTATCCTTTTAGATCTATCTCTATAGATCTTGATGCCAAGGATTTAAGCGACTTCACCCATATCTTTCATTGAGAAACATTTCCCTAACCAAGACTTGACAGTCTGAAGTGCAGGAATGTCATTTCCAATGAGTAAGATATCATCGACATACAACAATAGAAATAATACTGTGCTCCCACTGTAGATCAATATCAATCTTTTAGTGTTTCATAAACCCTAAAACAATGTGTGTTTGTGGCTGAGAGAAGGATTATATTTATACTTGTTATAAATCCCTAACCCTTAAGGATAATCCTTGTCCAAACCAAAACCTAGACAACAAAGGAAAACGCGTACGGAACATATTTTTGCCGCAGGAACGACTCGTGCTTCTGGGTACGACTCGTGCCACGAGTCGTTCCCAAAACCCACGAGTCGTATTTGCCTATTTTCCAGCCGTTCCACGAGTTTTGACAAAATTATCATTCGTGCTGATCAAGGGAACGAGTCATGCCTGAGGGCACGAGTCTTGACAGAACTTCAAAAGTGTCACGAGTCGTGACTCAGAGCACGAGTCGTGCCCTTACCCAAATTTCCCAATTTTCAGCTTTTTCCAATTCGTTCTTTTGTGTGAGACCCTTTAGGAATTATATTTATCTTGGTAGTGAGTCGAATCATCGACCTCACAAGACATAAGTGGTTTCTAGCAAACCATTATATCCACCCAATTAATATAACATCAAAGCTGGATTCCTTGATAGATCAAATGTCTCAATCCCTTTGTCCACGATGTCAAATTGAACATGAGTCATGGTCCACGTCAACTCATATTTTTCAATGCTTTCTCGATTCCGAATATGTTGATAATCCAAGTGCATTTGATCTCTATCAAATCTCTTGAGTGTGGCCACACATTTCATCAATACTATTCATCGAGGGGCCCAAGAAAACATCTCTCTCAATGAGAGGGACAAATCCCATCTTGACTTATCATTCTTCCCTATAAGAATCCAATCGTGCCAAGATAGCCTTTATTTCTATCCTATTAAAGATAGTGTTGTGATGATGTCCACCCAATTTTTCCTTTCCTTTTTTTTTTTTTGAAAATCAAAACGGAGACGGAGTCGCCACGCCATTTTTGTTTTAAGGGCCAAAACTTTGAAAAATGCCCGAGATTAGAGATTTAGGTTCGGAGGTCACGTTACACGCCGGGAAGAACGTTAGTGTTCACCCGGAATGCCTCGTAAAGCGAGTCTTCCAAGCTTAAAAACCATTTGTGGTGTGTGTGTGTGTTCCTTTGGCCAAAATAAGTTGAAACTGAGAAAACTAAATATTGGGAACTCTTTATAAGACATCAAGCAAGTCCCATGATTTTTGGTATGATTTTTGGGTTGAGTTTTGGTACTCAAAAGATTTTTTGAAGTTGAAAACCAATTCTGCCAGAATGAAAAAGGCAGTGGACACTTGATTTTAAAATGGGTTTAAGGGCTTTAAAACTTCAAAATCTGGGGAAAGTCCAAGAATGAAAGTTGTTCAAAACACCTTAAATAAGGTTTCTGTAAAAGAACTTTCCCATTTGGAGATGATTTGGTAGACCAAAATCTTCTGGAAATCTCAGATATGAAATCTAGATTTCCAGAGACTGATGAACTGACTTTTAAAAGATGATTTTAAAAAGGGAGTTTTACTCACGCAAAAAATAAAGTAAAAATATGTATGGAAATCTCTGGATGTTGGCTACATTAGGACTTAAGCATTTCATTTGCTTGGAAAGGGGAATTTTATCCTTTGAAATCAAGATTTTTGTTGTGAAAAATGGTTTTTAGGGTTTTGAAAATGTGTTTGTAAGAAGTAAAAATAATTTTGAAAGAAATGTTGATCCTTGTAGAGGATCATCCATGGAGATGAACTTCCATGGTGATCCTCTTGGATCTAGGGCAAGAAATGAACAAGTTACATCTTCAAAGTATGAGATGCATGCATGGATGAGAGATTTAGGGTAGGGAGAAGGAGGTTATACCTATCTTCCTTAGATTTTTTGAGTTTGAGGCTTGAATTTGAGAGTGTTTGAGGCTTGAATTTGAGAGTGATTAGTGAGTGTGGTTTGGGAAAATAATCCAAAGAAAAAGGTGGCAATTCAAGAGAATTCCCACTGTTTTCTCTAGTATTCTCGCCAAGGTGCTGTGAGTGAAGTGTTGTTCTTCTTCTTTTCTGAGACTGAAGGGCTTAATTTATAGGCCTCTGAAAATGGCAATTATGTCCGCGCGGATAAGAAGCTTAGCGTGCACTGTTCATTAATTGCAGCTGCAGGCTTTGGACACAAGGAATATTATTCAAAAATTCCAGCAGTTTGTGTTTTTCAGCTTGCCTAATTCGAATTTTTCCAATTTCTTTTCTTTTTTAAGATTCTTTTCTTGGTTTAACCTTAAATGGCAATCCTTAATCTACCCTTACTTTGTTAGAAAGGTTAGGAATTGTTAGAAATGTTAGGAATGTTAGGGCTTTCGTTAATTTTCTAACGAAAATACTAACAACTCAAATTGGAGCACTTACAGTAGCCCCTCGGCGACGGTGCTTTCGAAGGAAGCGGGGTCGTCAATAAGAGTAAGGCTCCATATTTGACAGGGTGATCAAGTGATCGAGTGGCTGAACCTATCGATAGGCTACCTACGTATCCCGAATGGGAATCAAGCCGGCCGTAGTTCGGGTCTTTGACCCGGGAGTGACTGTTTTAGGATGTCAACCTGGTGAGCGAGTTACGCGGTCGGTTCTTTGAAAGAAACTCTGCTGGGGATAAGAGATGACCATTTTGGTCTGATGTCTAAAGTTGTATATCCGCTCTGCTGGGGATAGGAATGACCGTTTCGGTCTGATGGCTGAACCTAATGATATGCCAGTCGTAGATCGGGTCTTTGAATGTTGACCCTGGAATGACTATTTTGAGGCGTCAACCTGGTAATGATAGCACTTTAGGTGCCTCAGGCCTTAAAGATGATGGCGTTTTAGGTGCCTCAGACCTTTGGGAATGATGGCGTTTTAGGTGCCTCAAACCTTAAAGATGATGGCGTTTTAGGTGCCTCGAACCTTGATGATGGCGTTTTAGGTGCCTCGAACCTTGATGATGATGGCTTTTTAGGTGCCTCGGACCTTGATGATGTTGGCTTTTTAGGTACCTCAGACCTTGATTTGAAATGTTTTCCCTTAATGGTTTGGGATGGATGGTCCTTCGGTGGACTTCGTCTGCTGCCGAAGGAGAGGGTGACCGTTTTGGTCGGGTGGCTGGACCTATGGTAGGCTACCTACGTATCCTTAAGAGGAATCAAGCCAATCGTAGTTCGAAACGCTGTTGGGGGTTTCATTGGAGAAAAATCGGGCTTACGTTTTACGGCCGTCGATGATAATGAGGAAAAAAACGGGATTCCGTTGACTTCGCTGGGGATTTTGTTAGCTATTGCTGGGGAAATTGGACTTACGTTTTACTGTCAGTTGATGATTTTGATGAAAGAAACGGGATTCCGTTATCTTTCTCGGAGAAATCGGACTTACGTTTTACTGCCGTTGATGATTTTGATGAAAGAAACGGGATTTCGTTATCTTTCTCGGAGAAATTGGACTTATGTTTGACTGCTGGTGATGATTTTGATGAAAGAAACGGGATTCCATTATCTTTCTTGGAGGAATCGGACTTACGTTTGACTGCCGTTGATGAAATTGATGAAAGAAACGGGATTCCGTTATCTTTCTCGGAGAAATCGGACTTACGTTTTACTGCCGTTGATGATTTTTAAGAAAGAAACGGGATTCCGTTATCTTTCTCGGAGAAATCGAACTTACGTTTGACTGCCGTTTGATGATTTTGATGAAAGAAACGGGATTCCGTTATCTTTCTCGGAGAAATCGGACTTACGTTTGACTGTCGGTTGATGATTTTGATGAAAGAAATGAGATCCCGTTATCTTTCTCGGAGAAATCGGACTTACGTTTGACTGCCGTTGATGATTTTGATGAAAGAAACGGGATTCCGTTATCTTTCTCGGAGAAATCGGACTTACGTTTGACTGCCGTTGATGATTTTGATGAAAGAAACGGGATTTCGTTATCTTTCTCGGAGAAATCGGACTTACGTTTGACTGCCGGGAAGCTCTTTTGAAGAGGGGGTTAACTTTGGTTAACTTTGGTTAACTCTGTTAAGTTGAGGACTAAACTGCAGAGCCTGAGATTTTTAAAGGGCAAAACGGTCTTTTTGACCCTTCAATCTCATCCGCGCGGGCCAGAATGAAATCCAGATTGAATTTTAAAAGGCACCGCCGCCCTTCTCCTTCTTCCTCACTATTTTGCAGTTTTTCGAGAGAGAGATGAGAGAGAAAAGGCAAAACCGCCATTGTTGGCCTTTGGAGCTTTGAAATCTTCCGATTTTCGAGCAATGGAACACGCAGGAGTAGCTATTCAAGGCCAAGGACGTGGCCCGGTAGCGGAGAGGCGCTTGGAGCTTGTTCGAATGAGGAGGCATTATTCTCTTTCGCAATCGATTGCAGAGGAGCCATACCCCGATGCGTGGCAACATTGGGCCTCTGATCCGAGTCTCCGTACGGTATACTTCGAATCTCTCCATTCCCTTTCTCGATTTTTTCATTTGAAATTGATTTTTGGGATTTTTTTTTAATATCCAAAAATTGGAATGAAAATTCGAAAATTATGTTCTTGGCTTTGAATCTTGATTTTGATGATTTGCATGTTGTAATGTGTATATGGGTAACCCAAATGTTCAGTTTGTTTGGAAAAAAGAATGGGCACTTTGCCATTTTTTTTTTTTGATGATGAAAATTTGCCCGAATCCGGGACGGACTTTTTGTCGTATGTAGGATTCTTGCAATGCTTCCATGAGTGATATGAATGTATGCATGTGTGCTTTTTGTAGAAAATATGATTTTTTGTGAAAATGGGACGGATTTTTCGTTCCCTTGATTGGATGAATGAATTGTAGAAAACTGTTTATGTATGCTATTTCATGAAAAATGGGACGGAATTTTTCTTCCGTTGACTCAATGTCATTGACATGTTTTTTTTTTTATATGCATGATGAATGATGGTTGTTGAAAATCTCTTCTTTTGTGCAAGAAAAATGGGGCTGATCTTATTGTATGTCGTTATGCTGCCCGATTTTCTTCAAAATTTTATGATGCATGTGTATGCTCTCTTATTTTTTTATTTTTTTGATGCAAATGCAATTTTTTTTTTGACATTTTCTTTTTTCAATTGCAGGGTGGAGATCGTTTTGTGACGGAGCAGCTGAATAAGCTGAAGACTCGAGGGTCAGTGGAGGTCGTGGTTGACCTGTGGGATCGCCTTCCGGTCTTGGGACGAGGAGCTTTGATGAGTCCGAGACAGATCGTCATTGGGACTGGATTGTACGAGTTTATCGAGTGCCTGAGGGGATTGGTTAAGTTTTCCAAGAGCAAGGGCTTGATCTTTGCTTTGGCACAGCACTGGTGGGACGCGACCCACACATTTCATTTCTTCTGGGGCGAGGCCACAGTCACACCCTCCGATTATGCCGCGATCACAGGCCTGTCCTTTAAAGGACGGAGCATTGAGTGGAGAGACGGCTACAGTGACCTGGAGCTGCAGGATCATCTGGGATTTACCCCCATTCCCAAAAAGGGGATGGGTATGGAGTATGCTATGGTCCACGGGAAAATCGTGGAGAGCATTGAGAGTTACGAGGCTGGGGACGCGAGGGTAGCTGCGGTGCAGATTGCTAGGGCCTTCTTGTGGTTTTCTTTTTCGAGCACACTTTTTGGACACGCCGAGGGGACGGCGGTGTTCGCTTTGCTGAGGACGTTGGAGGATGTGGAGATGGCTGGGGAGGTGTCTTGGGGAGAGGCAGGGCTGGCAGAGCTATATTTCGCTCTGGATCGATATAGCCGGAAGGCTGTCAGCTCTCTGACATGCTTCGAGTTCCCTCTGGAGGTATAAGCTTTTGCTTTTCTTTTCCTTAAGCACGCACTTTTCTTCTCTTTTTTTTGCGCTTGATTGATGAGATCTTTCTCTTTCGCAGGTATGGGCTCTGGAGTTTTTTCATGTCACGATGTGGCGGCAGCCGGCGGAGCACATCGGGGCATATCCGGCCATGCTCTCCTAGAGCAAGCATGCTCGGGAGAAGATAGGTTCTAAGGGGTGTACGACCCTTAAGTACAGGGAGTGCCTGCCTTTGACGAGGGCTGAGACGGATGAGGGGATGGTTTTCTACCCCTGGGGCCGCTTCGACGTGGAGCAGTTGAAGGGTGCAGAGAGGTGGACTGTGCAGCGAAGGATTTTGAGGGGCTTGACTTGCGATGTGTATTATCTGGGAGAGAGAGTGACGCGCCAGCATGGCGAGGGTGCGCCTCTGATGGCACCGGTAGAGCCTCCTGCCGACATGATGCATCCGAGTGAGAGATCGGAGACCTGGGGCGATTATCGAGGTGGCCAGCACTTCTCGACGTTCGTGGCGATTGAGGAGTATTCGAGATTTATCTTGAGGAGGCTGAGGATGCCCCAGGTTCTTGAGATAGAGGGGTTAGGGATTGTGCGATACCCCCGAACGGACTTCTCATATGTCCAGGATGGGGTCAGATTGATGGTGCATATCCCTCAACCTGAGCGGGTCCCACGAGCTTTCCGGCTTCGTCCGGATATGAAGGTACGGGTTTTTACTGTCTCTTCTTCTTTTCTTTCGCGTCATCATTTTTCGCATCACTTCTTTCCGACGCTTTTGTTTCCGTGCAGTTCCCGGCCGTGGTGGTGGAGAAGCTGACGAAGCAGGTGATTGGGGCCAAGAGGTTCATTAGGAGGATGGTTGCTTGTGGGACTCCTCAGGCCAGAGCGAGGAGGGCACAGCCGGCACCTGTGGAGCGGGAGACTTCCCCTATTCCTTCGGAGCATTATACCGAGACTCCTCTCTCTCCTCTCATAGATCCCGGCATGGTGCTGCCTCCGGACCACGTCATTCTCGGAGATTTGCATGGGCAGGGACATGTTTGGCATCATGATGCTCTTCTTCGCATGTCCAGGAATCCGACGCGTTCACGTTCGGATACGACTTCTTCGCGGATCTTGGCTTACCTTATCGCGGCGTTCCGGTTGATCCAGGCGAGCCTCTTTCTGGAGACGAGGATGACTCCGAGCCCGAGACATTCATGGCTACTGAGGAGGCGGGCCTGAGCCGCAAGAGGGATCGGGGGAAAGGGCCAGCCACTGAGGATTCTGACTGACTATCTTTGATTGATTTCTGAGATTGTACCTATTTAGACAGATACAGTTTATTTTCATGCACACATTTTTTTTTGGAATGTAATAATCTACTTTTTTTTGTTTTTTTTTGGAATGTAATAGTCTAGAATTTCTCTCTTTTTTTATCTATTATGAATGCAATGCTGCATGAGCCCAGGTTTCTTGGCTAGGGTGCGAATGTATGGTATGTGAACTATTTGGGCAGGCTTTGCACAGGTTTCGAGCGGCCGAGATGAAATACTCCTCCGTGGTGCAGCAGTTTGAACTGCTGCAGATTTTTTTTTCTGGTGGTGGCACTTATGTCCGTGCGGATGGGACAGTCTTCTGACACTGTCCTTTAATTTTGCTTCAGATCTGGTTTTCTCTCATTTCAAATTCAAACATCTTCTTCAACCACCAGTTCAAACAACCATTTTCGGGGAGAAGGAGAGAAAATCCATGGAGAGAATTGTGAGCATGCAAAATCCATCCAAATTATCCCAAGATTCTCAAATGTCATTCTTCACCAAGTTTAAGGAGTGGTGTCGGGAGATTATGCATGAGAGGAGGTCATTCTTTGAAGAAAGGTACAAGATACAATGCTTGTGGTCTCTTAAGGAATTGATTCCGGATTATGATCTTTTGAGAGCTTCTTCCTCATTTTGGGACACTAGAAGGCATGTTTTTTGCTTCTCTTACAATGAAATGGTCCCGACTGTTGAAGAATTTCGGGCTTTGCTTGGTGGTCCCGAGGTGGAGGAGATTGCGATTCCTTTGCTCGGAGGAGCCTCTTTTGTTGATAGGTTGTGCAACCTTCTCCATCTTTCCCCGGAGGAAGCACAAGGTATGATCCGCGGTCCCGATCATTTTGCCATTTACGGTCTTACGATAGATTTAGGGGCTTAGGCTTGGTGGATGATGCCTATTGGGATGCTTTTGCACTTTGCATGTTTGGTACCTTGTTCATGGTTTATTCCTTTGGAATTTGTCATCGGGCTCTGCTTGGATGTAGTTGTTCCTTTGTCGCTTGGCGGAGATGTTGTACCTTTGATCCTGGGGGAGACTTTTCATGCTCTCGATAGGTTGGCTACCGGGAGGCGATATATGCACGGGGGCAGCCCGTTTCTCTTGACTCTGTGGCTGATGGAGCGCCTGGGGGTTCTTTGTGAAACTTCGGATATGGTCAAGCCTTGGATATTTGCCAGGAGAGGGGTTGCTGTGGATTTCGACGACCAGGGCTCGTGGGAGCATTGGATGGCTGGTCGCCAGACTGAAGATATCAGATGGTCGGTGCCTCATTGGCGGGTAGAGACTCGGAGAGTACTTCAGGATGGATCTCCCGTGGTTATGCTTAGGGGCTTTCTCGGTCCGGCTTTTACATTCCGGCTCTGTTACGAGGCAGTTTGGCTTGGAGCGAGGCTCCTTTGGAGGACTTTGATGATATAGCCGCTAGGGTGGTGGCTCTTGCTTCTATGGATGATCCTTCGGTGTTCCCATTTCTTTCCAGTATGGAGGTATGACGTCTTTCCTCCTCGGGTTATCCTCGGGCGTCAGAGACCTGTGTTTCGACCACTTGGTACTTGGATTGAGTACGAGAGGCATTTGGGAGAGACTCGAGATGGTTATTTTGAGACGGCGTGAGGCCATTGTGGGTGCGGAGGACTGAGCGGTTTCGGAGAGGAGGAGGGTCGAGGCGAGGGCCAACCCTCACGACGGGAGCGGAGATGTTGTGACCGACTATGAGGCTTATGTCAAGAGACGGGAGAAGAGGACTCCTACGTTACCGGCTCGGCTACAAGAGATGAGAGATGATGCTAGGGCTACTAAGGCCACGACGGAGGCTGGTTTGATAGATCCTGTTCCTACACCGAGCTTGGTAGGAGGAAGACCGACATTTTCTGTTCGAGAGGAAGAAGACCCGAAGGGGAAGAAGAGGGGAGAAGCCGATGCGAGTGGCTTGGAGTGACCTTGAGGTTTCAGTATCCCTTTCTTGTCGTGGCAGACACATTTGTTTGATTATGTATCTTAGTTTCTTTTAGCAGGTTGTCAGTTGTAGGAATGAACCGAGCTTAGACTCATCAAAGAGCTTTTAAGCTGTAATGAATATGTGAATTGCTTTAGAGTTTTCGAGACGCTTTCATGGTCGAGTGTCGATGACAAAGTATGTCTTTTATTTGTATTTTAGACCGAACCGTTTCCGGCTGCCTACGTTCCCTTCGGACTAAAGGGCTCAGGTCTTCGTAGTTCGACCTGGTTAAAAAAAATTTTGTTTTTTTTTTCTGTTTTTTTTTTGGTGCAACCCTGTTTTTTTTTGGTGCAACCCTGTTTTTTACCTAGGCCGCCCTTTTCGGGTTTTCAACCTAGTTGGGTATTACTCTTTTAGCACTCTTTTTTTTTGATATATTTTTTGTTGTTTTTTTTTTACTCAGTGTTTTACGCGTAGTACCTGCGCAGCTTGTCACCATTCACTGGGTGTACAAAAGGATTTCCGTCGAGGTCTACGAGTTGCATGGCTCCTTCGGAGAATATCTTTTGGACGACATATGGCTCGACCCAGACGGGCTCCCATTTGCCCAGCAGGTTGATACGGACTGGGGGCTTCTCTTTCAAAACGAGATCACCTTTCCTGATCTCCCGATGCTTTACTTTCTTGTCGAAGGCTCTGGCCATTCTCCCTTGGTAGGCTCGGATATGTTCCATGGCCTTCAATCGGCGTTCATCTAGCAGGGCCAATTCATCATGGCGACTCTGGAGCCATTCGACCTCGTTGATCTGACTTTCCAACAGTACCCGGAGTGAGGGGATTTCTAGCTCGATTGGGAGTACGGCTTCCATTCCGTAGGTGAGAGCAAATGGTGTTTCCCCGATTGCCGTTCTGACGGATGTTCTGTAGCCCCAGAGAGCAAGGTGAAGCTTCTCGGGCCAATCTCGACCTCGGACAGCCATTTTCCGAATGATGTTTTCCAAGGTCTTATTTGCTGCCTCAACGGCTCCGTTAGTTTGGGGCCTGTAGGGAGATGACTTGTGACGGGTTATTCTGAACTCTGCTAGCAGCCTGTCGCATTCCCCTTCAAAGTGGGATCCATTATCTGAAATGATTTCGCCCGGCTACCCGTATCTGCATATGATGTTCTCTTTGATGAAGAGGGCTACTTTCTTTGAATTGAGGACCTTGTGGGATTTTGTAGGGCATCCTTTTCAGTTCCTTCGAAGAAACTACCAATCTGCGTCTCTTTAGGCTCTTCCGCAGTTCCCAAATTCACACTTGTCAAAATCTCTTCGGCAGCTTGGGCTCGATTTTCCTCTTTCCGAACAACCTGCTTAAAGATTTTTGTTCTCTTCTTTTTTTTGTTTATTTAATGTGTCTGCTTCTTTATCTAATGAATCATTATTAAATGTTTTTTTTTTAAAAAAAATTATTAGTTAATTTATCATTAGTTAAAGTGGCAATCAAGGGATACTCAGAAAGGTTCGTCATTTCATTAAGAACGAAAGGAAATACAGCCTTGGCTACAATTTCGTAGTCTTCAGGCGTAAGGCCGTCGGACGACTCTAGAGACTCGACCTTGACAATGAGAGACTCGGAGGACTCTACCTAGATTGACACAAAGGGACGGGAGACCAATCCAAGTTTCATGATCATTTCCTCCTTGGTCGCGGACGGGCCTGAGAGAGTTTCCCAATTCTTCAGTGGCATTCTTTGTCGGCGGCCTCATGACTCGGGAATTGCATTGTTTCTGTTGTCCCTTCTCGATTATTGCTACCATCTATTTTACTGTACTGAGATCAATCAGGTCCGGCATTTGAACTTCTTCCCGAATAAGCTGCTGCATAATCGGACCATCCCAATCATACGAAAAGACTTCGCGGCTTTGGCTTTCGGCATTGTCGGCTCAAACTCGGGCTTTGGGCCTTCTGGGCGATAGTAAGCTTCTCGAACTGCTCTACCGGGTTGGGCACACCTACGAAAGTGTACTCGCTCTCCATGGTAGTGGTAGCCACGTGTAGCTGGGGTAGGTCCGAAAACATTCTACGGACCGGGTTAGCTTTGGTTCCCCTGAACTTGTTGAGGCGATCCTGTAGCTTCAGCCACCCTTCTGTAGGAGTGGGCGCTTTGACTGTGACATTACCCGGTTGTGTGGGACCCTTTACAAAGTAGTCGGCCAAATTAGGGTGAAAGGGAGAGATTTAGGGTTGTTGGCCGGGACTCTTCTGTGATAGCTTCTTTCCTTTGTAGAGCAAATTCTTTTTCTTTCGCGGTGTCCATTTGAGGTGGCCTCATATCCCAGGCCGTGGCGAGTTTTACTGTCCTTTCACCTCGATGAGTTTGTAAGTTCCTTGTTGGTGCTTGAGGCCGGGTAGATAGCTCATCTTCCTCATCATTTTCGGGACCGGAGGGATTTTATCCCAGTGATCGTCGAGATCTACGTTGCAAACTTGGGCCTTAGGAGGCTCGGCCGTGAAGCTTGTTAGCATGAGACCTTCCTCATCATGTTTGATTTCGAGAATAGGTATTCCACTGTATCCGTGCCCTCCAAGGTGACTAGATCCCCGTAAATGGTTGTTAGATCTCCATACGAGACAAACTTGACACATTGATGGAGGCTCGAAGCGACCCCCTTGACTGATGCGGCCAAGGTCTTCCCGAATAAGGCATTAAAATTTATCGGAATATCGATAACCTGGAATTCCACAGGTATCAATTTCTTGCCAAACCAGAGGTCCAAAGTAGTAACTCCAAGGACTGCTCGAGATGTCGAGTCGTAAGCTTTGACTGTGAGGGAAGAAGGCTTCAAATCTGTAGTCTTGATGTCAAGCAGGCTCATGATCTTTGCCGGGAGAATATTCATTCCGGACCCATTGTCAATCAGAACCCGAGGGAGGCGCCGTTCATCCAGCTGGACTGTGATGAAGAGGGGTTCGTTGTGATTGGCCCCAAATTGAGGGAGATCAAGGTCCGTGAAAGTGATTATGTTCCCATAGTGGATGTTTCCAATCAGCTGTACTACGTCATCGGGAGTAGCGTCAATAGGGACCAAAGTGCGAGCTAGGCTTTCTTCCAATTTTAGCTTATGGGGATAAGACGTGGTGAGTAGAGACCATAGAGAGATGTTGGCCTATGTCTGCTTCAACTGGGTGAGCACGGGGTCCTCTTTCTCAGGGTTAGGAGCTTCGGCTGTCTTGACACCGGGATTACGGTTTTCTCCGGATGCTTGATCCGCTACCCTTTTATTTGCCTTGGGATTCCCTTGGAAAATTTGCCCGGATCGGGTCAACAGGTTAACTTCCTCGTCAGTTGCTTCTTGACTAGATTTCTTCAATGCTGCTACGGTCAACGGGGGAGCCTTTTTGGCTATCGGCCCTTTGGTTACGACGGAGTCTAGCAACGGTGAGTGAGGCGATTGCATCTTGGCTCCTTCTGGGCGGCCCTTATAAGCTGCTTCCCAAGTCATAGGCTTTTGAGTGCGGGGTTGTGTTGTTGCCCCCTGGATGGCCTGAGCTAGGGCGTCCTCCGATTCGCTCCCATAGCTTTGCCTTGCTCATAGTTATCATACAACAAGAGTCGCTATTCTCGGGGCTCGGCGGCTTTTCGATTTCATCCCGGTATAGTGCGGCCATTACGGTTCCTTTACGTAATACTCGGAAATTTGGAGATGATTATAGCACTCTGTGTGGGAGGCGCATCCGGTATCATGCCGGTTTCAGGGACTTCTCGAGAGGCTGAAATACATTCGGGGAAGGTGACCTCTTCTTGGGTAACCCTGACAAGGAGTGTTACTTTGTTTTGGGGCAGATTTGATCGGACCATGGTTATTTTCTCATTGGGGAGGATGGGAGTTAGTTTCCCTCTCTCTAACAGATCTTCAACTATCAGCCTGGATCGGATGCCTGAAAACCCTTTCCCCAAAGCATGGTAGGCAGTGTTGAACTCTAAGACGTCCACGTGCTCAGCCCCAGGAAATTTCATGGCCTTCATGTCCTTGGTTTCATAGTAATCGTCTTCCGAAGTTTCTTCGGTCTCTGAAGTATCCGGACACTGGCCACAAGTACATCTTACGAGTGAAACTTCGTGGGGGCCCGTCCCCATTGGTATTTGACTTGCATTTTCTGGTGGTTCTTCATCGTCGCTTGCTGACAACCAACCATTGTGTCGGGCTCCCATGTCATCATTTCCGGCCTGATTGTTCCAGATTGATTCCGGATCTGGGGCCTCAGTTGACTCTTCGCTCTCGTCATCATCATCGTCATCGCTGTCATCGGAATCATCTTCCCATACTACTGGGATTTCGGCTGAGAGGGAACGCCGATCAAACCCGTTAGGGGAATATGGGTGCGTGCAACCGCAGAAATTGTCGTATGCCCCCATTCCTGGAAGTAGTAGTTGCGACTCGGCTTCTCCTCCTAGAAACTGCGGGGGAAGAGTGAGAGGGGGTGGCACGTATTTGACTCCAGGCAGGATATAGAAGGAATCCTCCTCCTCTGATTCTTCGCTGTTCTCGGGATCATATTTAGCCTCTCCCAAAACCAACTTGCAGAAGTGTACTAGCTCCAGATGCTCTTCGGCCTCTTTGCTGATAAGCCCCAGTACAGGCACCCGCCTGAAGCTTTCTTGCTCGATTCTTCTCGATTGTTCTAACCATCTTGTGTAAATGGTTTTCTCATGTTTTGACCGGAACAACCCCAGTTCTTTAGTATCAGCTTTCCCTTCATCCGAGAAATAGCGGGCCTCGTATTCTTGCAAGAAATCTCTGACATGAGACCAAGGTGGGCTGACTTGTTCATCGTCCTCAAGGTTGAGGGGGAATCCGAATTCAGGATCCTCGACAAGGTTGGCCATGGGTATTTGGGGACCTTCGTCAGCATCTTCCTGGGCATGCGAAGGTTCTCCGCATTCAATCATATTCACCTGATTATGGTTCCTTGGCAGAGGATTTTTGACAATATTAGGCCCCTCGGGGCCTTCCAACTTTCCTTGCTCTATCAAGCCTTGGATCACCTTTTTCAGAGTGAAGCAGTTGTCAGTCAGATGTCTGTGGGCTTGATGAAAAGCGCAATACTTTGAGGTGTCCACGGGAGCATTCGGATTCCTGGGTCGGAAATTCTCCAAAGGCCGCAGCAAGCCTTCTTTCACCAGTCCCCTAAAGATGTCGTTCAGAGGCATTCCAAAGTTTTCGAGGTTCATGACCCGTGGCCTGGGCTCGGCTGGTTTTACGGGAGCAAAAGGAGTTGTGTTATTACATTCTGTCTGCGTAATTAATCACCTCTTTGCCTTTAGCGGGAGCGGGGCGGTGTTGGAAGGAGGAGCCCGATATACGTAGCGGGTGCGGCACATTTGTTGATTGTAAGCTTTTTCAAACTTAGGCTGCGGAGTTAACCATGGCCCGTAAGTGCGAGTACGGGAAGTGAGCGAGGAGGCTCTCACATGTGGTTTCGGGCATGGTGAAAGACGTCCGGTTGCTCCTCTTCGGAAGGAGGGATGGCCATTTCACTGAGTTTCGGATTCCACCGCTTGTAGAAATCCCCAACATTCTCGTCGGGACGCTGCTTGTTGTATGCGGGTCAACTCTATTTGTTTCCCATTCCAAGTTAGCTTTGTACTTTTACGTGAAGGCATTAGTAATCTGGTCCCATGTAGCCACGGCCTCGGGTTTTAAGCGGAAGAACCATTTTAAGGCCTTGGATTTCAAAGATAGTGAAATAGTCGGCCAACTGGCGATTGGTATACCCTTTGGCCTTCATCGCCAAGGTATACGTGTCCAGATGAGTTTTCGGGCATGCAGTACCATCAAAGAGGTCCAGATTTGGCATGACAAATTTGTGAGGCAGGGGAACGATGGAGTCCGGGTCCGTAGGCCGGAAGGCGGACTTCTTAGCGGTCAATTCGGCAATCTGCGCTTTCATTTCCTTATGTTGTTCCATGAACCGAGGCCAAATGAGGATCTTGTGGCGGAACCATGGCGTTCAATCCGGTGGCCGAGCTAGAGTGAGAAGCTACCGCGGCGGCGGGCGAGGTGGAGGGAACGGCCGATCCGGGGACGTAGGTGAAAACTTGTCCTTGGCCCAAATTGCCGGGGAGCATGAGTAGGAGCACAGGCGAAGGGATAGAACCTTGCGGCTGTTGTTGATTTTCAAGCGGCAAAGTGGGTGGAGCGATCTGATGTAGCCGGGTAGCTTGGATTTCCGGAGTGAGGCCCATAAGTAGGCTTAGGTGCGGGCTGCTTTGTCACGATTGTTGAATTGCATGGTATGCGTGGCGATGGTGTATAACCGAGGGTGCTGCGGTCTGGTGATTCGATGAAATCGGGATGGAGGTTTGGTAACCCATCGAACCACGAGTGAGAAATGGATTTGTGAAAGTTGTGTGCGGGGCAACTGAGCTAGTATCATTCTGAGGATGGGCTCTTGATTGTGGCCCCGAACCGAACTGTGGCGGCATTCCAAAGCTGTTCTTTGTGAAGGTCCGGACTGATCGGTTCCAAGCGAGGCGGGATCCCAATTTCTTGTGGCATTCCGAGGTATCCCCAACCATGAGAAGACATTCCGTCTTGGCTTTGTCCCCACCGAGGAGCTGCGAACCGATTTGTCCGTCGGGTTGCGTGGATCCAGTCGAAGGCCGGGGAGCTGGTGACCCGAAGATCGAGGAGCATGGGTTCTGGTAGTGGTACCATAGGAGGTAGGTGGTGGAATCCTGGAGTAATCAGGGTGACCAAGAGTGGGATTGGCATCCTCTTCTTCTTCCACGGTGAAGGTGCCATCGGGATTGAGGCTGGCGGCCAAACCGTGGCTCTTAATAGCCTCCATAAGGCTATTCGGTGTGCTTCTGTCGCGATCTCATACATTCGGCTAGCGATTCCATTCTTTGTTGCATGCGAGGGGTCCCGGGAGGCGGAGTGACGTTGTCCCCATCATTACAGTGATGCGGACATTACGAAACCGGAGTCGGAACAAACGGTGAAGGCGACGATGCGCTTGACTCTTCCCAACGATCAAATGGTGACCGGCGCAGAAACCAAGCTTTGTGAGGAGCTGCGGGGGAAAAGGCACGAGGGTTCAGATGTCTGGGGATTGAAGGAGGGTAGGTGTTTGGGCTTTGGGCTCATGCAGCATGCGGTTATTTGTTCTTGTTTACTTAAAACATGTTTTATTAACCTAATCGGTTGGAAAAGATTGCTCTTCTTTTTTGCAAACTACTCTGGATCCTGGATCAGTGGGCCACATCACTACGTCTATAAGCCCCTCGTATTCCACCTGTATTTCGACTTCCCAGGGTGGACAGCCCCGGGCGAGGGTCCTATAGGGCAAGCGGGTCCCACCAACCGAAAAAAAATGATCCTAAAAGTCTGGCGGGTAATCGAGTCTTAACGAGCATTCGATATAAATTACGGACAAAGCTGACGTCAAAGTCAAGATCATGTCCGAGGGCTCGACAAAAAGTCGGCATGGTTCGGACTGATAAATGTCCACAATTGATCTTGACTCGTCATCAGTTAGGTCGTAATTAGACATGGGATGATCGTTAATTCTTGATGACTCAGTGTCATGCGGGGAGTCAGTGTATAATTTGTGCCAGTCAGAGTCAAAGTCAAGGCGCCAACCAATATCTGGTCAAAGCCCGTGACGGAAAACCGGCAGGACTTCGACTGATTAGGGTCCCGAAAGATATTGACTTGGTATGCCGACTAAGGCTTGAAAGGAAAGGTCTATACACAGACAAGGCATGACACAGACCAGACTAAAAACCAACCGGGTCTCGGATAAAGTGTGTCACGGACAAGTGCATGGTCGACACGAGGCTCCATGGGATGTTTGGGTAGTCCCGTGCTTGCACCGAGAGGCGTAATAATACCAAACGGGCCGCTACAGGGATTTCCCCGGGTTAGGGACGTAGTGTGCAGTGTAAGGCCAAGTGCGCGTAGTGTGCAAGCAGTCTATCTTCTTTTTCTGAGTAAAATAGAAATTTTTCATGTGTCTTAAAAAGTATGATGCATGCACAAAATGATTTTTTTTTTGAAACCTTTTTTTTTTGGAAAGTCCTTATTTTTTTTTGATTTTTTTTTTTGAAAATCTCTTTTTTTTTGAAGTCTTTTTTTTTTGATTTTTTTTTTGAAAATTTCTTTTTTTTTTAAAGCAAATGAACACATAAGCACATAAACACATAATTCAAAATTCAAGGCAACCGGTCCGATAGTCAAAATTTTGACTTTTTCCGAGGCGACCAAAACAACACGAAAATGTGAAAAACCAACACACACACACACAAAAAACGGTTTCAAATGCCGGGACGGAAGCTTGACCCTCAAAAGTTTTTCTTTTTTTTTTGAAAAGATAAAACTTATTTTTCCCCAGCGGAGTCGCCACTGTGATGATGTCCACCCGATTTTTCCTTTCTTTTTTTGAAAATCAAAACGGAGACGGAGTCGCCACGCCATTTTTGTTTTAAGGGCCAAAACTTTGAAAAATGCCCGAGATTAGAGATTTGGGTTCGGAGGTCACGTTACACGCCGGGAAGAACGTTAGTGTTCACCCGGAATGCCTCGTAAAACGAGTCTTCCAAGCTTAAAAACCATTTGTGTGTGTGTGTGTGTTCCTTTGGCCAAAATAAGTTGAAAATGAGAAAACTAAAAATTGGGAACTCTTTATAAGACATCAAGCAAGTCCCATGATTTTTGGTATGATTTTTGGGTTGAGTTTTGGTACTCAAAAGATTTTTTGAAGTTGAAAACCAATTCTGCCAGAATGAAAAAGGCAGTGGACACTTGATTTTAAAATGGGTTTAAGGGCTTTAAAACTTCAAAATCTGGGGAAAGTCCGAGAATGAAAGTTGTTCAAAACACCTTAAATAAGGTTTCTGTAAAAGAACTTTCCCATTTGGAGATGATTTGGTGGACCAAAATCTTCTGGAAATCTCAGATATGAAATCTGGATTTCCAGAGACTGATGAACTGACTTTTAAAAGATGATTTGAAAAAGGGAGTTTTACTCACGCAAAAAATAAAGTAAAAATATGTATGGAAATCTCTGGATGTTGGCTACAAAAAGTGTTTTGTAGTCAACACCAAATTCTAAGTTTTTTTATGTCCAAAAAATTAGACCATGGACAGAGGTCTTAGAGAAAGGCTACTGGACAGCAACTTTCTCTTGAAGAAAAACATGATTTTAAAGGGGGTTTGGCATCCATGCTTGTCCCCATCTCCTTAGGCTTTGATTAGTAGTCACTAGACATTTTAGCGGTGATCTACTATATCAAGCCATCCTTAGGGTACATTAGGACTTAAGCATTTCATTTGCTTGGGAAGGGGAATTTTATCCTTTGAAATCAAGATTTTTGTTGTGAAAAATGGTTTTTAGGGTTTTGAAAATGTGTTTGTAAGAAGTAAAAATAATTTTGAAAGAAATGTTGATCCTTGTAGAGGATCATCCATGGAGATGAACTTCCATGGTGATCCTCTTGGATCTAGGGCAAGAAATGAACAAGTTACATCTTCAAAGTATGAGATGCATGCATGGATGAGAGATTTAGGGTAGGGAGAAGGAGGTTATACCTATCTTCCCTTGATTTTTTGAGTTTGAGGCTTGAATTTGAGAGTGTTTGAGGCTTGAATTTGAGAGTGATTAGTGAGTGTGGTTTGGGAAAATAATCCAAAGAAAAAGGTGGCAATTCAAGAGAATTCCCACTGTTTTCTCTAGTATTCTCGCCAAGGTGCTGTGAGTGAAGTGTTGTTCTTCTTCTTTTCTGAGACTGAAGGGCTTAATTTATAGGCCTCTGAAAATGGCAATTATGTCCGCGCGGATAAGAAGCTTAGCGTGCACTGTTCATTAATTGCAGCTGCAGGCTTTGGACACAAGGAATATTATTCAAAAATTCCAGCAGTTTGTGTTTTTCAGCTTGCCTAATTCGGATTTTTCCAATTTCTTTTCTTTTTTAAGATTCTTTTCTTGGTTTAACCTTAAATGGCAATCCTTAATCTACCCTTACTTTGTTAGAAAGGTTAGGAATTGTTAGAAATGTTAGGAATGTTAGGGCTTTCGTTAATTTTCTAACGAAAATACTAACAACTCAAATTGGAGCACTTACAAGTGTTAGACTACATCAAGCACAATGTTCATCATGTGAAAGACGATGATAATCTCAGGTACAAAGGATTCAATGACACGACTATCATGAGATATAATCATGACATATATGACTATAGACCATGTCATAAATTTCATCGGTAGGTCATGTCCAGTACCTTATTCTCTAACAAGTACTCATAAGTGTAATGTGCATCCCATGCATATAATCATCTCCATGATTATCCATTACCAACTTATACTAGTTATACACAATACCTAGGGACGCAGGTCATTATAATAAACCTGCAAACATATAATAAGCCAAATAAAATTTCTCCATAATAAACGATAAAGACGATTATAGCGGTATTAAGTTATAAGTCATACATAACTAAACGCCTAGGGCATTACACCAACAGCTGGGAATTGGATGATGTTGCCGGCGGTTTGGGAAAGAAAATATGAGAAATTGAAAAAATCAGAGTGGAAGAGATTGAAAAATGGAAACAAAGTCTGTTAAATGGGCCGGCCCATTCAATTTCCTCCTTATCTACCAAATTCAAAATTGGACTATTTCAAAGTTAAAAGCATCTCGTCTCCATCTCAGATCGACTCACCAACATACTCAGGTCGTCTCTTTCCATTTCTTAATATTTGCTAAGTCTCCAAATATAAATGCATGCTGATCAATGTCAACAATCCAAAATTGCTATTTTTATTTATAATGGAATTATGAAGCCCTTGAATATTCACTATTTGGTTTAAAGGCCCCGAGCAAATATGAACACGAAGGAAACTTCATGGCGAGTTGCCATTCAAACCGCCCCTCATTGGAAATCAAAACCCTGGCTTAAACATACCAGGTAAATCGCTTTAAGATGAATTCATTAGCTGCTTGCCCAAGTGATTTCGGAAAAGGAAACAGACAAGAGAATCAAGTGATGAATATTCAATAAAGGGTCAAAATCTTATTCTTATCTTATCTACTCCTTACTCGCTCATAAATAACCTTTCTTGCTGGTTAACATTCGAAAAAGAAGGGAAATATCTTCTCCACCAATTCTGTTAGATCTAATTATCTTCAAAGCCTTCTCAACTAACAACAGTTAAGATTCCCGTTAAGTTCTTGACAGAAATCGCTAAAAGCTCCGTTCTACTTCATCAGGTCGTCACTTTCCATCTATTTAACTCTTACTAAATATTTTTATGCCGCCTCATTATTTGATAAAATGATTGCATTGCATGCTTAATCGATTTGCTAAATAGTACGGCTAAATGCACACCCACTTCTATGTCTATTTAATAGACTAATTTAACTTAATTAGAGAATTTGCTAGTTGCACATTTATGCAACTATACTTGTTTTACCCGTTTACAGAAATACAGTGGGTGATAACATTTGAAACTCAATATTTTTATAATTACCTCCTTAAATATTAACCGTAAAAAGTGTGCTTTGGCCTTGTAAAAATATGTTATACACCATCCATTATAGTATTGATGTCCATCAGTTGAATTGTCATATCTATTTATATTAATAATACATGGTACATGTGATACGATTGGATATGCTCTTGAAATGTTTGATATGACATGAAAATTTGTGCCCATATTACATCTTGTATAGATCAATATTATTATGCTCATCAAAAAGTGAAATGTGATACGAAAATGTTTGTTGTCAAAAAATGAGGACTTTATTTGTTCCACTTGAATGTCAATAGAAATATTGTTCTTAGAAAAGTTAATAGTACATTGCCATGCTGGTGTACACTTCTTGCTCACTCACAAAAGGGAAATGGTTATCTAAAATCAAAGCTTAAATAGTTGTCACTTACTTGAACAATGAAAGGGGATATGCTAAAATAATCAAAGTATATCATGTAGCGGCATAACCTTATTGTCTCACAAACATACTAAGGTGGAAATTTATACTTACCTTTATGATTTATACGGTACATTAACTTGCCGATCAGAGACACATCAAATATGATATAAATATATGCTAAATGATGTCTAAACGTATAATATGGAACTATTTGATATAATGCATTTGCGATTCGTTTACTTATATCGATAGAATAGAATCAACATTACAAATGTATTTGTTATGCTTATCTGAATATTATTGTTAAAGTATGTGTTTTAGTATGATTAAAGCACAAATGTTTATTATCTCATTGAAAAATTATTTGGAGCATGCTCAAAAGAAATTGAAATAAACGATTAAAAATGGATACGTGACTTATCAATATGTAAACGAAAATATGTGGACAGACAATAAACTTAATGGCTACTTATATGATACATGTAATACGTTGACTACGCTCCTTAAAATATTTAAATGTGACATGAAAATATTTATTGATGAAATGGAGCGTCTTATTAAGATCATGCTTGATAGATTCATTTACTTGGTTGTTACGTCCTAAAAAATCCACTCAGCATGTTCTGCATCTTGGACATCCATCTTGAGGTAACGTCTTGATTTACATCTTGGACTAACGCCTTGAAATTATTTGTTGTGTTTATCCTATTTTTCAGGAACAGAATTATAAATAAATAATTCACCCATGTGACCATTTGGACCTAGTCAAAGAGCAACATAACAGATTCAAACCATCAACCAAAGGATAACGGTTGGACTCCATCAACGAGGAGCGAGATTCTAGGCGCAAAATCAGCACGGCATTCAAGTTGTTATTTTCAGTTACAATTACGCCTATATATTACTCTTAGAAAGCACCTGTATTCACATTACGTAGTTTTGCTTACTCTACTCTGCACTTGTACTCAAAAACTCTCAATACTTAATAAAATTTCTTTGGTTTAGGCAGGCTTGCCAAAAGCCTCCCGAGGTTTTTCTCTTGGACGATTGCTCTAAGGGTTTCCTCGTTACATCCTTGTGTTCATCTTGTTTTGAGGGTTATATTCCATTTGTGCCCAAACCTCCTTGAGAAGACAAATTCACTTGTAGAAATTTGTCCAAAATAATTTGGCGTCGTCCGTGGGAACTTTGGTTTTTTAGATTCCAAGATGAGCAATTCGACCTCAGCTATGTCTACCCCCATCATCACGACTGGGGCAAGGACCATCACGTCAAGCTTGCCTATGACGTCTAGTGCGCATTCACCTGTGGGCTCCGGTGCTGCCACGCCTCAAAACCAAGGGCTCAACCAAGGTGGAACTTCAAACATGTCTTTGCCGGACATTTTACTGGGAGTGATAACTGCCATGACGTCTATGATGCAACAATTGAAAGATCAGATAGATGGGCAGCAAAATACCAATCAAATGATCTTTAATCACCTCAATAGGCTACGACATGATTTCTCAGCTTCCGGACTCAGCCTTCCAGTAGTCAGCACGTCAGAGGTCTCACCTTTGCAGCCCAGAACTCTTTTTCCAGGTGCTGGGACGAGCGCGCAAGTGTAAGTACCCAAATCTGGCTCATGCCTTCCGGTTAAATTTCCCGGCAATTTCGGTAAGTTTCCCGGTAATTCCCCGGACCTTCCTAGTGTTCCGGAAATGTTCTGGAACAGTCCCAAATTAAATTAAGGAATTTGAAGGAGCCTTCCTAATTAAGAAACACGTTTTCTTAATTAGGAAGAGGGTTCTAGAATTTGCCACCTTGCATGATTCTAGAAATCTTTGAGTCACAATGGATAATGCCGCACGGAGTTTGCATTAGCTATTGTCACCTAGCCGCACGGCTTCATTAGCCTTATCCAGTTGCCTATAAATAGAGCCTCCTCTACCCGTTTCAACACACACACAATCCATAGCAAGTCACCTACAAACACTCCAAATACGTGAAGAATCTGCTGGAAGCTCAAGAAGGTGAAGAAGAAGGCCAAGAAGCTCCCTCCCTCCTCCTTGAAGATCCAAGACCAACCTCTCCTCCTAGCTCAGACGAAGAAGAAGGAAGCTATTGGTAACCTCGCGCGCCCTACCTTTGCATCTAATTGCTTTATAATTTGCTCATTGCATTGTCTTTATTATTGCTTGGGACTTGGTAGATTAAAGATCCTATCTTTATATTCCCCTTTCCCCTTTGGCATGCATTAGACATCATTTGTCATAAAAATGTAGTCTTTTCCCATAAAGGTGCATCCTTTGCACCTAAAACCCCATTTTCAAATAAAAATGTCATCTTCATGCATCCTTTGCATATAAAAATCAAATCTTTTTTAATCAAAATGCATCATTTGCATCCAAAATCCCTTGTTCAAGCATCATTTGCTTTAAAGACCATGTCTTTACCATAAACTAGCATCATATGCTTTTCAAAATGCAATCTTTATGCATCATTTGCATAATGAATGCCAATTTCTTCAACAAAAATGCATCATTTGCATAAAAATCAAATCTTTATGCATCATTTGCAATAAAGATTATTTCTTTAAACTAAGTGCATCATTTGCAACCCAAAAATGTCATCTTTTCATTAAAGATTCATTTTTACATACATTTCCCCCATTCCCCCATTAACAACCTAGGAATGGACCGGTGTAAAAGATCCTATCTTTACATCGTTCCTTCCATTAAAGGTTCCATATCTCTTTAGAAAGGGACACCTTGAACCCTATATCTCCGATTATCGCTTAAGAAAGAGTATGAAGCATCTATATGAGCACGGCCGTCTTAAAGCGTAGGATTGATGGGCTAAGGACCATCCTTTTCTAAAGAACCTCATCTTTGACCAAAAGAGAGTCATTCTCTCGATCACGCAAGTCCCGAGGGTCCCGAGGTTAAAATGCGATGATCACAAGTCATAAGATGAGGACGGGATCATAATCCCAAATACATAAAATTCCAAGGAATCCGGCGACAACCAACAAATGGTTTTATGCGTCCGAAAGACAACTTGGGACATTCCCCCTTTTCTCAAACACATGCACACAAGAAAGCACGCAAGCAAGCACGATTACTGAAATCTTGGGAGACTTGCTCCGGCAAGGCACTTTGGGTGAACGCATGGCGTTCTTCCCGAGGGTAACTTAACCTCGAACAGTAAAAACCTTTTTTTCAAAGTTTTGAGGTAATCAAAATGGCGTGGCGACTCCATTTTTTTCAAATTAAACCGGATGTCTTCAAACTCGCGTGAATCCAACAAAATTTGGGCACCACATTCACAGCAAGGCAGTCAAGGCGCCACACCCATATCCAGCACTATTCAAACTGAAAGCACCACCGTCACATCCAACCCGATGCCGCTGACGTCATGCTTCACCTTTGCAACCCCACCTCCTGTGGGGCAAACAAGAAGTTTTAACTTGTTCAATACTCCTTTCAATCCTATAGTTGCCACTAACCCTGTTGCAGATACTGCCCTTGCAAGAGAAGTACAACAACTTAAAGAAATCCTCATGAATGTTCCCGGAGTCACCTTGCCCTTCAACCAAGCATCTCCAACCAGCCATCATGATTCACGCTTTGTCCCTACTATAGCTGGAGTGGAGATCCCTAAGGGATTCCAAGTACCCCCCCCCCATGAAGCAATATGATGGCACGAAAGATCCTGCAGAACATATTGCCTTATACCAAGAAAAGATGGATATCATCAGCATTCCTCCACATCTTAAAGAAGTTTGTTTATGCAGGGGCTTTGGCTCCACCTTATCTGGTCCCGCCTTGATGTGGCTGACTAATCAGCCTATGAACTCTATCTCATCCTACTCTCAATTAATTAACATGTTTCTTAACCAATTTTCTTGCAATCGTGTGTTTGAAAAATTGACAAGTGACCTTTACAGGATCGTGCAACAGCTCGATGAAACCTTAAAAGACTATGTCTTCAGGTTCAACAAGGAAGCTGTAAGCATTCCACACATTGACGAGTCGACTGCAACTGAAGCTTTCAAGATGGGCCTAAAGAGAGAATCACCATTCTACTAAGACCTTGTCATGTTCCCATCTCGAAGCTTAGAAGAAGTCAGGACGAGGTCTGTCCGTTTCATCAGGTTAGAAAAAGATGAATTGATCCATGGCAAGGCGTCAAAGAAGATGTCCACATATGAGAATCCCGACAAAAAGGCGGATTCATCCCACCATCGATCTAATAGGGGAAAACCCTACTCTAAAACTGACTCTTCTAAAATTAACATTGTTGAAGAAAATGACGAGGAAGATGATACAGTTTATCCTAAGATTAGTGACTACTGTTTTTCTGTTGACGTTTCAGGCCTCCTACATGCTATGGACAACCTAGGTGGCAAGGCAAGATGGCCAAAGGCAGTTGATAAATCAGCATCCTGGAAGGATAAATCAAAGTGGTGTGCCTACCATGAAGATTTTGGGCATACTACTGATAACTGCATCGCCTTGAGAAAAGAGAATAGCTACTTACTATCAAAAGAACTCCTCAAAGATTTATTAGGAAAAAGGAAAGGATGGGCTGAAACAAAGGAAATTGTCGCTGAAGCTCCGTCTTCACCTCCTCCTGCAACTAAGGTGATCAACTTCATTACAGGAGGGTCAGACATTTGTGGCACCACGTATTCTGCAGCCAAACGTCACGCTAAGGATTCTAAGGAAGACAAGACGGAATTGCCAACTAGACATCCGGATCACTCCCCTAAAGAGCAAATCATATTTGATGACGACGATAAAGAAGGCATTTCAACCATGACGGTCTAGTCATCACCTTGCAAATTGCCAATTGCAAGGTGAAACGCATCTTGATCGACAATGGCAGCTCTGTCAATTTGATCATGAAGAGCACCTTGGAAGAAATGATGATTCCCCTGTCAGAAGTAGTAAGAAATTCCTCTGTCTTGGTAGGCTTCAGCGGGGAAACCAAGCAGACAATTGGAGAAATTAAGTTACCCATCTATGTAGAGGGGATGAATTCTATGGAGAGGGTGTGCGTGATTGACTGCCCATCCTCCTATAATCTCATCTTAGGCCGACCATGGATCCATAATATGAGGGCGGTCCCTTCTACATACCATCAATGTGTTAAGATGTCAATGCCTTGGGGAGTCATCACGGTGAAGGGTGATCAACAAGCCGTAAAAGAGTGTTATAAAACAGATATGAAGGCGTGCTCTACTCGTTAAGCGTGGATTACAAAGAAGAAAATCAAATGCGCTTTAAAATTCGTAACAGCAAAGATGACGAACCATACCAGTTAGCTAGCTGGGCGTGACTGGGGCAAGTTATCACCTTCCGATATGATGCCATGAGTTACGCCTTGAATGATATTACGTGTAAGTTAAAATTCATAGCAATTTTAATGCCAAGACACTCCTGGACAGTGGGTAAAGGGCTTTATAAAATCACATGACGAGCTCCTCGAAAGAACAAACGTTTCTTGATAAGTCTAAGGTACATGATTCTCCATACTCCGAAGCATCTTTGCACTGTACTTATAAGATAATGATCATAACCGCCTGGGTGCACGATTTTCACACTTGACATAGAATAGCAAATACAATTCACCTTGTCAAGGGAATCGCATTTGTTATCCTAAAATTCGAAGATGTGAACTAAGGATTGTAACATTAACATGTTACCTAAGAACTCCGAAAAGTGACATTTCTATATGTCACCTACCACTTGGTTATAACATCGTTGCATGTTATCTTTACAACTTGGTTATAACATCGTTGCATGTTATCTTTACAATTTGGTTATAACATCGTTGCATGTTATCTTTACAACTCGATTATAACATCGTTGCATGTTATCTTTGCCAATTGGTTACAACACTTGTATGTGTTGTCTTTCGTACCTAAAACATAAGAATGCTCAAAGGTAGAAAACATCCAAAAGCGTCACTGCAATTAAAAAAAATAAAATTACCAAACGATCAAAAGATGTTGGACCAACCCAACACCATCAAAAGCCAAGCTGTCTAGACTCTTATGAGCCACTTACAAAAAAATTTTAATCTGTTTAAGGGGCTAACCCTCCAAAAACCCAAATTAACGTGCCAAACAGGGGCATGACCCAACAAAACGTAGCCATTGTTCAAAAAACTTGAAAGCGAAATTGTTTTTTATATTGCAGATACCGTTTCTTTACTTTCATCATCCTTCCCGCTTCCTTCATTCTTCCCACCTTCATTAGTCACCTTAAGCTCTTGTGTCTTGGAGTTTACCTCGCTCACATCTGGGACCTCTCCCAGGAATTCATTCAACATGGCCACTTCTTCATCAATCTTCCAATTTACATGTTGCCCGCTTTCGAACTCCTTCATCATGTTGATACGGCTTTCCATAACCGAATTGCTTGCGCTCATTATGTACCCTTCTCTCACTTCACTCAACTCCTTAATATGCTCTTCTTCCACCTTCAACATCCTAGCCGCCATGTGAGCCAACTCATTGTTATGCTTCTCCACTTGTTCCTCCGCCCTCACTGCTCTGAATGCTTCAAATTTATGTTTCTGAGTAAGGACCTTGATCTTATCTTCCTTCACTTCAAGTTCCTTCATAAAAAGGTCCATCCCTTCCAATACCTACGGGTAAAAGAACATACCATCATGTTAACACTAGTCCTAGAAACTCTAAAATTTATTTTTCAAGAAAGAAACCTACCTTGGCTCTTGCATCTTCAACCTTCCATTCATCCGCTACCGCGACCTCTGTCTCTTCTAGCTTTCTCTTCTTGTCTCCTTCTGTACCCTTTAAGCCTTCCCCCTTTGGAAGAGGAGGTCTCCCTTCTTTCTTGACACCAACTTTTGCCCTAATACCAGAGAGGACATCCTCCACACTAAAGCAGGCCTTGGATCGAGTCGCTACACAAGAAATAATATCAAAAAGCACCAATAAAGTAGAAGAAGGAAAAATATATAAGAGAAGACATACCGGATGACATTCTACCAGCACTAGAAACCCCCTTCTCCTCAGCACAATCAGCAGCAGGTGGCTTAAATTTTCGTAGCTCCTCGGGAAATAAACTCAAAATCCGATCGACATTATCAGGCGTATCTGCGAGAGGTGGGAAAAGCTCCTCCAACTTGGCAACTGAAAGTATGTGCCATCAACATGTTAGAGTTAAACAAACAAGTAAGACGCGACAACCAGTCATATAAACTAGAAAAACTACCTAAAGGGTTCCATGTCGACACCAAATCTCCTCCTCCCTCCAGGCTACTTTTCCTTACATAGAAGAATCTATGTTTCCATCCCCTATCAGCTGCGTCAAGACCTAGAATCAGAGGGTCCCTATTTGACCTGACCCTAAAGTTATACCTACCCTTAGCGAAAGCCCTAATTTCTGAAGCATACGCTAACTCTTCTAAACCTGCCACCATACCGTGCTCAGCCGCGATTCTATCTAAAGTGAGCAAAATACGCCACCCAACGGGCATCAATTGACAATAAGACAGTCGGGTCACTTCGAAAAAGTGGGAAATCAAAGCGGAAAAGGGAAATTTCAAACCTACACTAAGGGGGCGTTTGTTTTTTTGTTTTAAGCCTTATTTGCCTCTTAACGCTTATTCATTAAGAGGATTAGAGAAATAAGTGTGTTTGTTTTTTTTTTTTGAAATAATGCTTGTTAGGCTCTTAAAGTCCTCTTAATTTTAAGTGGTTAAAATGTTCTTTGAATTGCCTCACGAAAGCCTCACGAAAGCGGCTGTTTCATATTTGGTTTTGGATTAAAAAAATTTAAGCTGTTTCTTGTTTCATAATGCATTTACGGTTTTTTTTTTTTTTTTTTTTTAATTTTTTTAAGCTATTTGAGATAATGAATTCGGATACAAAATCAAACAACTTATCAATTCGAATTAGGTTTTCGATTCTTTGCCTCTTAATCATTCAGCCATTTTCAGAGCTGAAATCAGATTTCAGCACTTATCACTTAAAAAAAAACAAAAACCCCCTAAAGGGGTACTCGTAAAACCCTACCCACTCGTCAGAAACACAATCAGCACTAAAAATATCAGTTGGGATCAAGAATTCAGCATTGGAAGGAAAGACGTTGTTTCTTTTCAGAGCGTCAGCATGGAACACATCAAAGTTACATTTCTCACCCTCCTTGTCACGGATGAACCCTAAGCACCTAAAACCATCCGGCAAGGACGCATCAACATTTATGTCTTTTTCCTTATTTTTACCCATGATACCAAAGGGAGGATACAGAGAAACGACAAAAGAAAGAGAGAATGAGAACTCATCGGAGAAACTGACGGAGACCTAGCACCAGTTGGATGGAGGATTTGGAAAAGGAAAATGTGGACTTTCTCAATTAAACCATATATAAAAGGACGATACTCAGCGCCTACGAAAAGGCCATAATGAGCCCTAATTCCTCGAGCATCGTGCGGGCCAACCACCTCATCACCTTCCTTTCAAAACCGAAGTGACACTTGGCAAAATATTAAAGCCCTCCGTATTCAACATGGAACACTTCAATATTTTGGGGGCAATTGTTACGTCCTAAGAAATCCACTCAGCATGTTCTGCATCTTGGACATCTATCTTGAGGTAACTTCTTGATTTACATCTTGGACTAACGCCTTGAAATTATTTGTTGTGTTTATCCTATTTTTCAGGAACAAAATTATAAATAAATAATTCACCCATGTGACCGTTTGGACCTAGTCAAAGAGCAACATAACAGATTCAAACCATCAACCAAAGGATAACGGTTGGACTCCATCAACGAGGAGCGAGATTCTAGGCACAAAATCAGCACGACATTCAAGTTGTTATTTTATGTTACAATTACGTCTATATATTACTCTTAGAAAGCACTTGTGTTCACGTTACACAGTTTTGCTTACTCTACTCTGCACTTGTACTAAAAAACTCTCAATACTTAATAAAATTTCTTTGGTTTAGGCAGGCTTGCCAAAGGCCTCCCGAGGTTTTCTCTTGGACGATTGCTCTAAGGGTTTCCTCGTTACATCCTTGTGTTCATCTTGTTTTGAGGGTTATATTCCATTTGTGCCCAAACCTCCTTGAGAAGACAAATTCACTTGTCGAAATTTGTCCAAAACATTGGTACAGTTAAATGTTCCCCTTATTTCATTACTCATGTAACTATTTGATAAGGTAAGAAGAAGTTAACTAGAGAACTTGCTAGCTACATGCCTTAAAGGATAAATGAAAGGGTGTCTCCTAAAAGAATCGAAATGCATCTTGCAAATAGTATACAAGGGATATACTGCTAATAAGAAAGAAGTTCTTGAAAATATATAGTGATTTATGCCTACCAATATAGCTATAAGGTAGCTTAACGTGCTCATTTACATATTCAAAGCGGCATGAAAATACTTGATGATAAAATTTCAACAAATCGAATCATGCTTTAATCGTTAAATTACTCCGTATCGATGCTTCAACTTCAATTGTATCTTGATATACTCGTTTAATTTGGAAATTGCGAAAATAGCAAATTGCATGTCAACATCTTAATGGATAAAAAGAAATTATGCCAAAAATAAATTGTTGTTCAATAAATTGGTAATATGAGAGTTATATGCTCTCTATTCAATTCTTTATTGCTTGATATTGTGGAAATGTGCATTATGGAAACACATGTTAATATTGCAACTAAAAAGGAGAAGTGTCTCAATCACGGGGTTACCAATATCAACCCTTTGCTTATTTGAAATTTCGAAATATTAAACATTGAAAAACGATGTGCAATTATCATTTGCTTGGAATGAATAGCATAGCCTCAGTAATTATAATTTATATGTGTTTCACTGATCTGCTCATGTTTTTGCATAACATGTCAAATAAAGATGGAAAAGGCTATACTTGATTTGCAAATGACTACCTCTCATTAGGGGTGTAAATGAATCAAATCGAATATCATCGTATTCGATTCGATTCGTGAAAATATTCGAATATTCGTATTCGTATTCGATTCGAGTATTCGATTCGTATTAATATATATATATATATATATATATATATATATATATATATATATATATATATATATATATACTCCCTCCGTTCCGCTAAGGTTGTAACATTTTGTCATTTTCGGCATTTCACTTAAGTTGCAACATTACCCAAAAAGAAAACTTTTATTATTTTTATAATTCTCCACTCATTCTCTATCTTCCTCACAACCACTCATTATTCTCCACTCATTCTCTCTCTTCCTCACAACCACTCATTATTTCTCTTTCTTAATTTACGTATTTCAACCCTCATGTAACAACCTTACTGAAACGGAGGGAGTATATATATATATATATATATATATATATATATATATATATATATATATATATATATATATATATATATATATATATATATATATATATATATATTAAATATATATATAAATATTATTCGAATAATATTCGCGAATACTCGAATCGAATATCGTGAGATATTATTCGAATTCGAATACTTATCTAATCAATATAAAAATTCGAATTCGAATTTTTCGAATACGAATATCGAATACCGAATCGAATAAAAAAAGTTTGATTCGTTTACAACCTTACCTCTCATATCTTGTAGGTACCATGTTAGAAGCAAAAAGCTGTGCAAGGGACTCGCATCCTGAACTGCAAGGGGCTCGCATCCTGAACTGCAAAGGGTACACATCCTAAAATGCGGTTAGCAAAATGTGGTTTTGCACTATGCGGTTAGCAAAATGCGGTTTAGCACTATGTGGTTAGCAAAATGCGGTTTAGCACTATGCGGTTTGCGAAATGCGATTTAGCACTATGCGATTAGCAAAATGCGGTTTAGCACTATGCGGTTAGCAAAATGCGATTTAGAACTATGCGATATGCAAAATGCGGTTTGCGAAATGCAGTTTAGCACTATGCGGTTTGCAAAATGCGGTTTAGCACTATGCGGTTTGCGAAATGCAGTTTAGCACTATGTGGTTTGCAAAATGCGGCTTAGCACTATGCTGTTAGCAAAATGCGGTTTAGCACTATACGATTTGCGAAATGCGATTTAGCACAATGCGGTTTAGCTAAAGGCAGTTTAGCACATTGCGGTTTAGCAAAAGGCGGTTTAGCACAATGCGTTTTGGCAGCAAATGAAAAATGGTTTATGGTTTGGCGACATGCCATATTTAAACAAAAATGGTTTGGAGAAATGGCATATTTAAACGGAAATGTTAAGCGACATGCCATGTGTTAAATGAAAAGGTTAGGCGAAATGCCATTTTTAAAATGAAAAAATTGGCGACATGCCATATTTTAATGAAAAAGGATTGGCAAAATGCCATATGTTAACAATGGAAAACTCGTGGCGAAATGCCATGTTTTTAATGAAAAGGTTAGGCGAAATGTCATATCTAAAACGTAAAAATTGGCGAAAAGTCATATTTAAAACGGAAAAATTGGCGACATGCCATATTTCAAATTAAAAATTTGGCAAAATGCCACATTTTAAAAGAGGAAAGCTAGGCGAAATACCACATTTTCTAAAGAAAAATAAGGCGAGATGCCTCGCAAACAACTCGCACATTGAGTCAAACGAAACAAGAAAAATGATTAAATACTTGCACATTTTCTAGCAAGTCTGTCTAAAGACAAGCCTCACTCTTTCGAGGGGGAATGAGGGGTACGCACCCAACCAAGGCAAAACAAATTTGCTGAAATTTTTGGCACCCGCTAAAACAAACTTGGTATCTGCAAAGACAAGTTGCACAAATATACATCAAAATACAAAAGAAGATTCAAAAAACAAAACAAGTCACATTCATTTTGCCAAAATATGGCAGGTTGTCAACCTGCACAAATTGAGAATTTTTTCCCTTCAAATTTCATACAAAAGGGTCTAAATGGCAAAATTACATGAAGACCCAGCTAATCTCAAGCTTATAATATTTATCTCAACTAAGCTCCACCAGCACTCATATGAAGTGCGAGGAGCAACCACCCATTTTCCAACTCGGGGGCTTCTCACCAAAAAACGTATCTAGAGTTTTCATATCGCCAACACATGGCTACAACTCAAATTAAAGGAAATTATTCACACTAGCGTATAAGTTATCTCGACCAAACGGCACCGTCCCTTACATAAAGTACTGGGAGCAATTCACTTTCTTCCGACTCGGGGGCTTCATCCCGCCAAAGACTAATTACATGAAAATTTCCCAGCAAAACCGTTTAAACCACTTTAAAAGGTTTCAAGGATTTCAATTTAATTCAACCTCAAAATCTCATGCCGTAATTGTCGAACTCGAGATCAAGAGCGTCTTGTAGGAGGGACCTTAACACGGGTACTCAATTTGATAACAAGAAATTCTCACAATATTGCCTTGGTAGTGTACCATCTCATCTGAAAACTTCAGAAAATCGTCTCAAAGTAGTACCTAGACGGCCTCGCAAAGATGGTTAAAAAAGCTGGGCGAGAGTAAGAACGGAAAACAAGGAAAAGAGAGAGCAAATGAAAACATGATGTCCAAGCAAAATAATATCCTTCCTTTGCATACATATCTATTCCCTCCAATCATACATATTACACTGTTGATTTTCGATACCCGAATTGGCGAACCACAAGTAATAATAACACCACTATTATTATTACTTAATTTATAATTGCAATGGACAAGATACAAGTGATAAATGCCTATACTAATATACTTTTTGACACACACACACTAGATTATTACTCACAAAAGGAGCCCTCCAAGGCACGACTCACACTCTGGATTTCTTCCAGATTGTTAGACACACAAACAAAGACCTTGACCCTATTTATAGTTACTCTAAGGCGGTGAGTATTTCTTCTAGATCTCTCCGGTCCAAGTAGCTGACTACTCAAGTGATCTGAGCTTTTGGTGTCGTCGGTGAGAAGCTTCTAGACTTAGGGTGTATGGACTAAACTTTGGCTCAAATTCTGAACCATCAAGAATGAAATTTGGAATAATGAAGAAGCCTCCGGACATTTCCTGACAAATGATTTTCCCGAATTATCTAGAAGGGAAAAAGAGGCGGTGGTGATTTCCAACACTCCCCCTCAACGCCGACTCTTTCTTCTTGAACTTTACGAACGGTTTCCTTTGAAGAGCTTCAACCACGAGTTGTTCTTTTGTGTCGCGGTATGACTTTTTATGTAAGTCATTACTATTACCATCGTAGCGAGCAACTTCTTGGTCATCACATTGTCGTAGCCAAAGTTCGTGTTTCACATTTGTGCTTCTTGACATCTCGAACGAGCACATGTTAGACATAGGTAAAGTCTTTAACGTAGTAGACATACCTTGCTTTCGAAGTGCGAGTGTTCTTGATATTGCTCCCCCTTAATCTTTGGCTTCTTTTCGTTTACGAGATTTGGATCATCCAAATTCAAGTCGGCCAGTTCAAGTGTCTTTTCCTTCGAACCAACTTCGACCATGCTTGTTAATGCTTTTAAAGTGTCGTTATCGTATAAAATGTCCTTACATCCAATGTTGACCGTGGCAGCTACATCTTCAAACCATCGACCTTCATCAAAGTCAATCTCTTTTTCGCTTTCCACGTTGTCATCAATCCAACATTCTTCGGTAGGTAACCGGGTAGGCGTAGTCCTCAAACCATTCTTCCTCTTACGGGTCGTCTTTATGGATCCTTATATACTCGCGAAGGAAGCTTCCATGTCCCATTCTTCTTCACTATCATAGGGATCTTGATTGGTAACTACATTTCCTTCGACAACCTTCTTCCTGAATGGACAATCTTTTAGAAAATGCCCTTTACGACCGCAGTTGTAACATTCATTGGTTCGTCTCCACTCATCAAGTCGAGAATCATCTTTATTTTTCGGTTTTGCTTCCCCTGCGTGAGAGCATCCTTTGTACCTCGGACCTCCATGCTCGTCTTGGATCTCATCTTTCTTTTTCCATCCCGCAACAACACGTCCTTGTTGCCTTTCACGACCTCGGTGGCTAAAGAGTGCTTCCTCTGAATCCATTGGTTTTGGCGATGAAGACCTAGATGTATGTTTGTCTAGCGTTTCTTGGCTGGCCAGCAAACTCTCTAACTCTAAAAAAGATGGTTGTGTGGCCCAACCACGAATCGCCGTAACTAACCCCTTAAACTCAGGTCTCAACCCGTGGATGATTATCCTTTTCATCCTTTGCTCATTAATTTTTGAGTCCACATCTAACTTCGAGATTTCATGGCATAAAGATTTAACTTTGTTGAAATATTGACTTACAGTTAGATCCTTCTGCGTAGTCGACATAAGCTCATTCTCGAGCATCTGGAGACGAGCCTCATTAGTCCTCGAAAATAACGTCGCATATGTATCCCATATCTCTTTTGGAGTTTGTGCATCCTCGACATGCTCCAAAAGTTCGTCCTCGACGCTAATCTTTAGCGCGTACATAGCCTTCCCGGCTTTCGCTTCCCATTTTCGGAATGCTTGAGTGTCCTCCTTTTCCGGTGGCGTGGTCTCACTACCACCCACGACATTCCATAACTCTTGTCCTTGTAAGTACGACTGCATACACGTTCGCCAATACTTATAATTGCCATTGTTGAGTCTCCTGACTCCACCAAATGCGCTTGCCGGATCTACCATCGTGACTTGGTACTGCCTCCGTGCACGTCACCAAGTAAGCCTGGTCTCCCACCACGAGCTTCACAGTCTCCTACTGTGCACCTGCAACGATCCCGAACAACGCCTCAACAACGGTTCCCGCGATCCCGGGTCGTACCGCTCTGATACCACTTGTTGATTTTCGATACCCGAATTGGCGAACCACAAGTAATAATAACACCACTATTATTATTACTTAATTTATAATTGCAATGGACAAGATACAAGTGATAAATGCCTATACTAATATACTTTTTGACACACACACACTAGATTATTACTCACAAAAGGAGCCCTCCAAGGCACGACTCACACTCTGGATTTCTTCCAGATTGTTAGACACACAAACAAAGACCTTGACCCTATTTATAGTTACTCTAAGGCGGTGAGTATTTCTTCTAGATCTCTCCGGTCCAAGTAGCTGACTACTCAAGTGATCTGAGCTTTTGGTGTCGTCGGTGAGAAGCTTCTAGACTTAGGGTGTATGGACTAAACTTTGGCTCAAATTCTGAACCATCAAGAATGGGCTGGAATAATGAAGAAGCCTCCGGACATTTCCTGACAAATGATTTTCCCGAATTATCTAGAAGGGAAAAAGAGGCGGTGGTGATTTCCAACATACACAACAAATACGGAGTATCATATTCCAACAACACTACGCCTCAATACACTACTAATAGTACACGCTCTGTACACATTCAAACCGAGTTGACTCAACCTTCATATATGGAGCACATCAATCAGATTATTAAAAATTACTCACCAGACTTTCAAGGAAACCAGAATTCCCGAAAGCCCTCATGAAAATTGCAGCAACCAGCAAACACACTTCCTTGTCCCACCACATCATTCACTTGGAGATGAGTTCTTCTTGAGCAATGCATATGCATCACTATAAATGGCCACCAAGTTTGAAAAGACTGCAAGGACAATCATGAAAACACACAAGATCTTGTCTTTCTTTGTTGCTATGCCATAACGGTCCCTGAAACACCGAAACAAATTTATAATAAGCATTCTACATAGATTTTTTTTTTATAAAAACCATAGAAGTTTTTATGTCCTAAAAGTAAATTCATAAAAGAATAAGGTCAACTGCTCACCCAAGAGTAATGGCAGCAGGAAAGATGAAGCCAATGCAAACCGCAGCAGTTGCTCCAGTAAATTGGAAGGCATCCCAAATGCTGGGAATAAAATTTGCACCCAAGAAGATGAGACAAATGAGCCCAATACTGATAAATGCAAACCTCAAGTTGTCCAATACCAAAGGCCTCTTAGAAGGGAAGAGAAGCCCGTCTAAGTTGAGTCTCAACGGGAAGAATACAATGGGGAAGACAAGCATCAAATGGGCAGCATAACTAACACGAACAGCATCATTAAGCAATGAGCTATAAGGGATTCCAAGATCGGTGTCAAAGTTGGCAAGCACGTCATCCATAGTGGCATCACCAAACAAGAGGAATCCAAAAAGGCTTGTCATTACGTATACAGATGAGCAAAGAGTAAGTGAAGTTCGTACAACAGCTTTTATCTGGGTATTGTCTTCAAGTTCGTTGTCTATGGAATGAACTGCAAAATCATGATATTAAAAAAAGTTCATCACTTGAAGCAGCATGAGTTTATCGAATGCACCGATAGATATGTGGGTGTGTGCGTGAAAACGTAACTGTTAATCATTAAATATACTCTCTCCATCCCTAATTGAATGTCCAAATTTCATTTTAAGGGACACCCGGAAATGTGTGCTTCTTATACATTTTAATGGCAAAGATCCATAAATACTATTTTTATCCACTTTCTAAACATTTAGTTTTACGATATTAAAATGAATAGTGAAATTTTTTTGGTAAAAAGGCGTTTAGGGAAGAAGTTTTTTGCAAAAAAGACGTTCATTTGGGACAAAAATTTCTTGAATTCGGACTTTCACTTAGGAACAGAGTATCAAGCATAAATATAAGCATGTTGCATACCATTGTAGTGACATATGTAGGCAGTGACAAGTACGGGGACTACAGTGAAGAGATTGAAGGCCGATGTGAAATCAGTGACAGAAGGCAGCAGTCTGGGCATGGAAATACTTCCATTTATAAGCTTGACAATTGTAATTCCAGCAGTAATAACAAGGAAGACAACTGCCAGAGCCACAGATAATGCAGATGTATATCTCAATGAATCTGCAAATACGGCAAAAGAAACAGTTAAAGGAAATAGCATTTACACTGTTACTCCAATGAGATTAAAAATAAAAAACAAAAATTTAAGAAGAAGAAGAAGAAAAGAATGAGCATATCATCGACGAGAAATTAGAACTAATAATGAAATAAGAGTATTCAATTTAATGCCCGTTTAAGAAATCATAGCTAGCAGAAGTCACAATATTTGGGAGTACCAAATGTAACAGAAACAATCAAAAAAAAAAAAAAGAAACTCAACAAGTATCAGACAAAAATCATATTGAAGCTATTTTGAAACTAGAGATATAATCCATCATTTGAGAACAATGAACAGAATGAACTCAAGCCGCATAACCACAACAGAGTGCTAAAAAATAAAACATGTTATGAGTGAACTGCATAGACCAAGTAAAACAAAGTAGACATACCAAAAAACTCTTAGCACCATATTACACTATTATGAACAATATTCATAATATTGCCGAATGTAAGACTTGACTAACCAATTCGCTTTAAGCTAGCCAATGGGGCGAATACACCAAGGGTTGTGACAAGAAGAATCATGAAACGTCCATTCCACCAGTGCACTCCAAACCACCCTTCTAGGACACCAGCATGGTGAGCACCACCTGAATTTGTTCCTGAGAGCACATCTCCTATGACCATCCTCACAAAATAAGCAAAACAAATCAGCAAACCATTAAAATACAGAGATGAGTAAAATGTAAAGCATCTCAAATAATCCATGTCCCATAAAGATAGTCCCACGTTTTTAGTGGTTGATTTGATTTAACTTTGACTGAAGATTTAGAAAAGACTAATTATCCAAATGAAATTCTAAAACTTGTTATTGGTAGTAATTTTAATAGTGTATCAATAAAAGTTTTATATTTTCATTTGGATGAATAGTCTTCCCTAAAAAAAATTTAGCCAAAGTTCAATCAAATCAACTACTAAAAAGTGGTACCGTCTTATGGCTTATGGACAGAGGGAGTAATAATTAACGCCGAATCGATTAAATAAGTGATACCTATGATAATCATGTATACAACAAGTACACCAATGTTGTTGACTAGCACACATACTTGCAGCAACATCCTGCCATACTTTCCAAAGGCTTCCTCCATAACACCACCATAAGAAACTGATTTCCCAGCCCGACTAAATCTAAGTAACATCTCAATTGAAGCCTCTGTCAAAAACGCCATAACAATAATCATAGTAATTCCAGGAACAAGGCCCAGCACTTTCATAGTTGCAGGCAAAGCCATAATTCCAGCACCAACAATTGTTGTGGACAAATTGAAGACAGCCCCAGTAAAGGAAGCTCCATTAAATTCATCAAAACCAGCATCCTCCTCCCATTTCTTTGTGGGCAAAAGAGGCGATTTCTCATCAACGAGAGCTTGTTTGCTCTTCCTTGATCTCTTCTCTTTTACGGGTTTAGGGCTTCCGATTGTCATCTTTTCTTTCAAAGATGCAAATTTTCAACTGATTAATAGGAACAAATAAAAAATTTAGTTTGAGAAACTTGAATTGTTACAGATGGTAGTCAAATAACTTCAAAAGTTCCAAGTTTTGCATATCTATAAATTGATAAAAACATAATCCTTTCAGAAGCAATCATTAATTCAATTACAATTACAATAAATAGCAAAATTCCAAAAGAAAAGGAAAAGCACACATGGTGACTTTACCTGTAAATGTCGAAAACGAATTTGAATGAATTGGGCAGAATCAAGAACAAGTCCTGAAAATGAAGACCCAGAAATAGAATTGATTGGAAATAATTGTTCCAATTGAAAAATCAAAAACCCTGAACCAGAAAAATAGTTTTTGAATTATATTCTCTAACAGAGGATTGGGTCCAGGTATATAAAAGAAAAGGAAAGAAAGAGACAGCTTCACACAACGATTTTATATACACTTATGTGAATTGACAGATGAATTTGTGGGGATGACTATGAATTGGGTGGAAATGAAATTGATAATTTAAGTGGTAAGAAAATTAGGGTTTGTAAAATTGGGGACGTCCAGTGACGTTTCTGTCAACGGATTCGTCCTGACCTCACAGATGGAAAAAACGAAAAACTATAAAAATAAAATGGAAGCTTAAAGCGGCATTAAATTCAGGTGAAATCTATTATACAATACAATGGAAAATAATCGACTCTTATCTATGGATATCTATGGATAAAGAGCGACTAGGATCAATTCAATCCAAAGATTAAAAATAGTCTAAAATTAAATTTAAATTAAATTAATTTTATTTAATGGCTGAGATTGATTATTACCAACTTATTCAATGCTCATTATTTGACGGTTTCTAAAAACGGTTTGTTTTAATCTTTTATTTAATTATTTAAATAATTTTATTTTTATTTAAAAATATAAAAATAATTTATTCTCACTTTCATCATTAATCTGTTGAGATTTACTAATTATCTCTTTATCCTTGGTTGACTATTATTATTATTATTATTATTCAAAAAACTGCACGAGGATTGAAATTATTTTTAGATCGAAAGATTGATGAAATTTCAAAACATACTTATTATAAAGTCCTTTTTCATAAAAGATGATGGGGATGTTGTACACCAATGGTGAAATTAATTGGCATTCGTGTTCGTGTCTTTTTTGTTAGGTCTCTGGTATATCAGGTAAGGTATGGTTAATAGATTTGCATCCTTTTTGCCCGTCATGCTATGCTTTATCTATTTTACAACAACAACAAAGCCTTAGTCCCAAAATAATTTGGGGTCGGCTAACATGAATCCTCATATGTCATCTTGAAAAAAAAATTAAAAAAAAATAAAATAATAATAATAATAATAAAATAAAATAAAATAAAATAAAATAAATAAATAAATAAATAAATAATAATAATATATAAAAAAAAAAAAAAATCAACCCCCACATGGATTTTTGCCCTCCACTCCGGCCTCTTCAACACCATACTTTCATCCACTCCAAGTAAACTCATATCATTTTCAATTACTCTAATCCAAGTTTGTTTGGGTCTTCCCCTACCCCTCGCCATTTTATCATTTCTCCACTGTTCCGGCCTCATAACCGGTGCATCACTCGGTCTCCTTCTCACATGTCCAAACCACCTTAGACGATTTTCCCTCATTTTATCCTCAATGGGCGCAACTCCTACTTTACCTCTGATCACCTCATTCCCAATCGATCCTTTCTTGTATGACCGCACATCCATCGAAGCATACGCATCTCCGCCACATTCATCTTATGCACGTGACACTGTTTCACGGCCCAACATTCGGTTCCGTAAAGCAATACCGGCCTAATTGCCGTGCGGTAGAATTTTCCCTTTAATCTATTGGGCATGCCGCGATCACATAGAAACCCTGTAGCACTCTTCCACTTCAACCAACCTGCTTTAATCCTATGAGCCACATCTCCATCTAATTCTCCATCCTTTTGAATAATGGATCCAAGATAGCGAAAAAACTCAGAAGCTTGGATAATATTTCCATCAAATGTGACCGCCCTGCCTCCCTACTTCCAACTCGCTAAACTTACACTCCAAATATTCGCCTTGCTTCTGCTTAATCGAAAACCTCGAGATTTCAAAGTGTGTCTCCACAACTCCAATTTACTTTCAACACCCTCTCTTATCTCATCAATCAGCACAATATCATCTGCGAACAGCATACACTTTGGTATATCATCTTGGACTGACCTCGTCAATTTGTCCATTATCAAAGCAAAAAGAAAGGGGCTAAGTGCGGAACCTTGATGCACTCCAATCTTTATAGGGAACTCTTCGCCTTTCCCAACACTAGTCTGTACACAAGTACTAACTCCATTATACATGTCCTTGATAATATCAATATATTTCTTTGAAACACCCTTCTTTGCTAATGCCCACCAAAGTACCTCTCTTGGCACTTTATCATACGCCTTCTCCAAATCAATGAAAACCATATGCAAATCTTTCTTTTGATCCCGATATTTCTTCATGGTTTGTCTCATAAGATATATTGCCTCCATAGTCGATCTTCCTGGCATAAACCCAAATTGGTTATCCGAAATATCCACGATTTTTCTCAGCCTTTGTGCAATCACTCTTTCCCAAAGTTTCGTAGTATGGCTCATTAGTTTGATCCCCCGATAGTTGGCACAATCTTGGACATCACCTTTATTCTTATACAAAGGGATCAGAGTACTCTTCCGCCACTCCAATGGCATTGTGTTAACTCTCCATATCTTGTTAAATAGCGTTGTTAACCAATCTACTCCCCTCTCCCCGAAACATCTCCAAACCTTAATTGGTATACCATCCGGTCTAACGGCTTTCTTCATTCTCATCTTTTTCATTGCCATTTCCACTTCACTCTTTCGAATTCTCCGCATAAAATCTCGATTAACCATACTCGAAGAGATATTTAAATCTCCAACATCCTGCTCTTGACCGCCATTGAACAAGTTATCAAAGTACGAACTCCATCTATCTTTTATCTCTTTATCCCTCTGTTCTAAAAGACCCCGCCTAAGGGCGCCTAGGCCCCGCCTAGGCACTAGGCCCCTCTCCAACGCCTAGTTCTAAGCCCCGCCTAGGTCCTGACTAATCCCGACTAATCCCGATTAGTCCCCGACTAGTTCCCGCCTAGGCGCTAGGCCCGGCTCCGCCGCCTAGCATCCGCCTAGCGCTTTTTAGAACCTTGCTTTATCCCCGACTAAAACTCTTCGGTCTACATCCTTCACACATTTAACCGTCCCAATATTTCGTGTCCTCTTATCCCTCATACGAGCGAGTCTGTAGATGTCATTTTCCCCTTCTTTTGTATCCAACTTATCATAAAGTTTCTGATTCACCTTTGCTCTTGCGTCTCTTACTGCTTTCTTAGCATCTCTTCTAGCTTCCTTATACTTCTCATAGTTCTCGTCGCTCCTACATTTCCCCAATAATTTGTAGCATTCTCGCTTGCCCTTTATTGCTTGTTTTACTTCCTCGTTCCACCATGATGTGTCCTTACTTGGTGGCCCATTTCCTCTAGATTCTCCAAGGACTTCTTTCGCCACCTCCTTTATGGTATGTACTATCTTAGTTCAAGTCAAATCTATATCCATATCCTCCATATTATCCGACCAAATACCGGTATCGACCATCTTAGCTACAAATTTCGGTTGATTTTCCCCTTGAAATCTCCACCACTTGATTCTAGGGTCTACCTGTGATTTTCTCTTCCTCGAAATTCTCTTACTTCGAAAATCAAATACCACCAGTCTATGTTGAGTTGCTGTGCTCTCACCCGGAACAACCTTGCAATCTGTATAACTCTTTCTACAAGTATTTCTTACTAAGAAGAAGTTAATCTGACTCGCATTACCTCCACTCCTATAGGACACCAAGTGGAATTCTCTCTTCTTGAACCAAGTGTTCATTATACTCAAGTCATATGCCAACGCAAAGTCCAGGATACTATTTCCTGCTTCATTCCTCTCTTCAAAACCAAAACCTCCATGTATGCTCTCAAAGCCATGTCGACTAGACCCCACATGCCCGTTCAGATCACCACCAATCACTAATTTCTCACCACTAGGTACTCGTTGCACTACCTCCTCCAAATCTTTCCAGAACACTTGTTTAATAGATGCATCCAACCCTACTTGTGGTGCATAGGCGGAAATGATAGTTATAATCTCATCACGTATCACCAGTTTAATGCCCATAATTTGATCACTCTTCCTGTACACTTCCACCACATCATTAATATACTCCTTATCAATAATGATACCCACTCCATTTTTACCCTTATCCTTTCTTGAGTACCAAAGCTTAAAACCCCAAGGCAATATTTCTTTTGCTTTCTCTCCAACCCACTTAGTTTCCTGTAGACACATTATGTGAATCTTCCTCCTCCTCATAACTTCCACCACCTCTGCTGATCTCCCTGTCAATGATCCAATGTTCCAAGTTTCAAAGCGCATTCCACTACCCTTACACCTACCATGGACTAGCTTCTTTACCCGCACTCATCCGCAATGCGAGAACCCTTGCATATTTGACACCACCCCCGTGCGAAGAGATGGCGCGTCGCTTCCGGGCGACGACCTAGCAACCTTTGCATACTTATCACTACACCCAGGTCTTTGAAGTGTAGCGCACCCTTGCCTATTTGACACCACCCCCGGGCGAAGAGATGGCGCGTCGCTTCCGGGCGACGACCTAGCAACCTTTGCATACTTATCACTACACCCAGGTCTTTGAAGTGTAGCGCGTCGCTGCTGAGGAAACGCCCCAACGATATTCATATTTCGATTCATGTCATGTTAATGTGACAAAATTTTTACGCTGGCTGTCACATGCCTACCGCAACCCTCGCCCTTTATCCTGACTTGGGACAGGCAAGGAAAGAATGAAAATGGGTATGATGTGCATAGAATCTTGGGTTGCTTTACTTGGTGCTAATATATTTTAATTCCTTTTTCATATGTGATTGTGAAAAAAAAAATAAAAATAAAAAATAACGAATAACTCTTGTGAAATACGAAAAAACTAATTTTTTGCAAGATTTTAGCAAAAATAACTGAAAATAAAATTTGGAAAAGAAATAATAATAATCTATATTATACTAATGCTCGGTAATAACCGCACAAAGAGCGGTCAGGATCTATCATCAACCACCATAAAGAGCGGCTGTGATTGTCTCCAGGAATAACTTCCTATAGACTTTAAAGAAGGGTCCAGATTAATCCATAACCACCGCCCTCATCTAATGAATATTATTAAACGATTTTATTTCTTTTTAATTTCTATCGTTGGATTATTTTTTATTAACTCTAATTTAAGGGCTGACAATGAGCGGTTTCCTTTATTCATTTTTTAAATTTTTGGCAAAAACCATATTTTCATCACTGAACTATAACATTTTTCAAAATGTTCTCAGTGAACTATTTTTTTTCAAAATGTTCTCGCTGAACTTTTACATTTTTCAAAATGTTCTCACTCTGTTAACAAATTCGCTTAAAATTTAACGAAATCTAGCCACATTAAATATGCATGATTAAAAAATTATTAATTGTATTTTAATTGTGCGTCAATCAAAGTTCTAAATTTTTTATGTACATATAAAATATTTTAAATCATAATTATAATTAGTCACTTTAGTGAAATTTTAGAAGGGAAGAAACAAATCGAATTGGAATGTTTCGTAGCTTGAATCAAATATTAAGATTGTAGTTTAACAAAAAAAAATTACATTCTTTCACCGGGTTAATCAATTTAGCTATTAAGTTCAAATCAAGTAAGGCTAAATATTATCTCAATGATGGTACCGATGTTCGGGTGATGATATAAAACTTTAACCATATATTAAGGCAATCGACCTCTCCATTCCCCCTATCGCACAATACGTTATACACTTTTATAGAATCAACCAAATTCATACTGTCACCGTGCCATTGGCACGGGTAAGATAGTTCTAGTCTATATTACAATAGAACTCATAAATAACCGTCACATAACGAAGAGCTGGGATTCACTCTAAAATAAGACAAAGAGCGACTGTGATTTATTGAAAAAACTGTTTCTCACTACATTAACCCCCCATTAGTTACACGACGTCAATCCCTCCCCTCCGTCATTTTGTAAAACCAAAATTCCTCTACCTCGGCCCCCTTCCTTTCTACCCGCACAATGATGTCTTCAAGGAACATCTTTCTCTCAGACAACGCACATGTGAATTCATCCCCCAATATGGTTCCTCCCCAACTTCTATGAAACCGTTTTGTTCTTCCCCATTTCCATCTCTCCCCACCTGCAAATGTCCTTGCAAGACCAATCCAATTGCGCCGGAGTCGCCGCAAGTAGCAACACAGAGACATGTATGGCTGATGAAATGCCCTAGACCCTAATAATCCTCCTATTTGTTCTCAACTCATGTAACTCTCACTTCCCCTTCCTCTTCCCACCTATTTCTGTATGTGAATTTTTCTAGGGTACTGATCAATTAGGGAATAATTAGTCCAATTAAGTGTATGTATATGCAATTATATATTGGGACGGAGGTGGTATAATTTTGAGTAAGCTATGGTTTCATTTGTTTTTCTGCCCTGATTGCTATTGGTTTATGTTTTAGGGTGATTTGGGATATGGTAAAGATTGTTGAAAAATTTAGTTGGGGGATTTAATTGAAAAGGCATGTAGTATTGAATTTGGTTCACAAGAGGTGAGATTAAGGGAGTGTTTAAAGATATTACATGAGATTTTGTATGTGGGTTTGGATTGATTGAGGCCAACTTTTGTTGTTGTAGATAATGACAATGAAACTGAGGTGACTTCTATGGGTGGTATGGAGTTAAAGCAGGGGTAAGGGTGATGTGTTTAGGGCAGTGATTTTTGGAGAATGCTAAGGTTTCTGAGCCATTATGTGGAAATCTAGAGATTCAGGAGGTGAACTGGGTTCACTTAGGGTGAAAAGCAAAAGGAGGGAAGATGTTGGTAAGAAGTTGCTAAGTTGATACTTTAACTGTTCATATCGTCAGTGGGAGTGATTTTTGTAATTTTTGTTTGGGTTTTTAATTGTCTGCAAGTGTTTTTTATATTCATTTTTCTTTAAATTTTTAGTTGTTCATAAACTATATAAGGAGCAATCTGTAGGCAAGCAACAATTGTAATAGGCAGTTTGACCATATAGTTAGTTTTGATGTATAAAATCACTAAGCAATTGTAATATTTTTACTGTTTCAGTGTTTCCAGACTTTTATGGATTAGTCCTACATTTTTAAAAAAGTAGATTTATCCTACTTTACGACTGAAACATGCTCCAAAGTAATTCAGTTATTCTGTTCAGTATAATATACTTTCGCATGAGTTATCTTTTCTCATTCACTATTTTCTTTAGTTTGTTGTTATATTTTTTTTTCAAGTTATGTACTCTCTCTCTCTCTCTCTCTCTCTCTCTCTCTCTCTCTCTCTCTCTCTCTCTCTCACGCATTCAGAAAGTCAGTAGTACACATCGAGTTATTTAGAAAAAAGTGGTTGATCTCTGCTTGTAATTCTCTACGGACAAGGTTAGATTTTATTATATTGGTCTTTCTTAAACTTTAAATCTGTCAATTATGTCTACTGTATTTATGCATTTAAAAGTGTACCTGGCTACTATGAGTTGTGGATTTTTGATCATTTTCTTTAACACCCATTTATCTAACTTAATTGAGTCACCTACAGATGTTCCTCAAATGGCTTTGCCTTTTAAATTGCCTGCTACTGCTGCACATGTAGAACTCTCTTCTCTCTCTAATATCTACCTCAATATGTATATCTCCATTTATGTGTGTGTGTATTTAGTGTTTATTTGTGGGTATTTTTTGGCAGGCTTAGGCGTACTTTGTGGGACAATATTATCATGTGCTTTAGAGTCAGCCTGATTGCGTTCATCAATCAATTTTATAGTGAGCTTCTAAGAATGAGAAATATGAATTTTAATTATTTATTTGTCACCCAAATGTATTAGTAATGTGTTCAGTAATCCTTACGTCCCCTTATATTTTTTTTTTATATTTTTGTAAACTATGCTAGCTGTGAACTTTAGGTTGCTTTTGGATGGCTACAATATAAAATTTTGATGATGGTGTAATACACTGACTCTTGATTTTTTGCTTGGTTGAGCTTTACGATTTCTTATTACTTATTCCATTTGTGTTCCTTTCTTTCACTTGAATATTTGTGATTAAGATGGTACTGCCATTTTAGAAGTGCCCTTATAGTTGGTGATAATCTGTTGTGGCTTCTTCCTTCCCTAAGCACTGAACCTTTAGCTTTTTCTCTTATGTTGTGTAAGTAACTACATGGTACTTTACAATTTATCTTCATTAGCAATTTCAGTAAATGTTTTAATGTTTATAACTAAAGTCCCCTAAATGTAGAGATCTTACTGATAGAGGAATATGAGAGATGAAAGAGGGAGTTCCCGACTCTTTATCTGCATTTAAGTTTCATATGGATTTATATCCACCCATCCCCCTTCATAGAATTGATTTGCTGATGGAGATTATGTTTTCTACTACGTCACATATCTTTTTGAGTACACAATACTCTTTTTTAATTGCACCTGAGCTGTGGGTGAAGGATTTATCTGATTGTTGTGGCAAGGTGAAGCCGAATGCCTTAAGCCGGGTAGAAAGATGGTAGGGGGTAGAATATTTTTTTTTGGGGTGGGGTATGATGGTGTGGGGCGATTTCATCATTTTCTTTAATTTTTGTACTATCACCGTGTGATAACTCCCCACCTTCTCTCCCAAATCCGGTCACTCTTTTCCCGTTTCTTCTCCTCCTCACGTAATTCCTCTTTCGCTCTTCATTCACAGATCCAAAGGTCTTCTTTTTCCCCAATTTAATTTCCTTGGTTTCACGGGTTTTAAGAATATAGGTTATTAGGTATTGTATTACTCATGCAATTGGATTGATTATATTAATTTGTTTTTTGTGTGTGTTTTGGTTTTAGATTTTGTAGATAAAGACATGGGAGCATGGAGAAGCATTTTATTCAGTGGAGAACCATGTCACCACCATTGTCGTCTGCGAAACTAGTAGCGGTAAAACCACTTGGATTTTCCAAATTTTCCTTCCTATGTGTCTTTTGGTATTTCTTTGGCAATTGGTGTTTAAAAGTGTTTAATTTTTCTGTTTAAATGATTTTGTTGATATACGTCTTGCAGTTGTTAGACTGCACTCGAATTTTGTTCAAGTACACACTTGATAACATTGCTAGAAGGAAGTGAAGCTTGGGGATAGGCATTGTTTTTCATCCCCCTCTCATATTTCAAGTACTTATTCTGTTCAATAAATGGTAACTTTAATTTCAACTTCAACAAATTGAACTGCAGAGAGATTGTTTGTGAAATTTGAAAAGATTTGTGATAAGACCAAATGCATACATAAGTGTACGGTGTACCACTACTATACATGTAAAAAGGGGTTTATTTCAAGATGATCAGTTCTGATTAAAAGTTGTGTCGTTAGGGAAGTTGTGTCGTTAGGGAATGCTCTGTGCAACATGCTACCATAGTTTATGCAATGTAATGTAATGTTTATATGTAAATCAATGTTTTTCTTTTCTTTACCCAATATATATTGATGTAATTAGCAATGGATTCGATTGAGGGTTATTATAAAGAGAGTAGTGGTTGGGGTTAGAGGAACTGACCCGTGCCTTGGCACGGGGGGTTAGTACTAGTCTATATTACAATAGGGAAAGGAAGTAACCGCCAGGACAAAGAACGGCCAGGATTGATTCTCAGAAAATGGATCGGACGGCCTGAATTCTTCCCCCTCCACTTGACGGTTTTATAACTCCCCCATGCTTTCAGTGTTAACCGCTAGAGATAAATAACCCTACCTGGCAATGAAAAACTGCCATCAACCTAAATTTTCTGTTTTTGCAAGTTAATGGAATATTTTTTTTTTGTTAAGATTATTGCAGTGTTCATCAGGTTAATAGGGAAAGGAAGTAACCGCCAAGACAAAGAACGGCCAGGATTGATTCTCAGAAAATAGATCGGACGGCCTGAATTCTTCCCCCTCCACTTGACGGTTTTATAACTCCCCCATGCTTTCAGTGTTAACCGCTAAAGACAAATAACCCTACCTGGCAATGAAAAACTGCCATCAACCTAAATTTTCTGTTTTTGCAAGTTAATGGAATATTTTGTTTTTTTTTTGTTAAGATTATTGCAGTGTTCATCAGGTTTATAAAATTATAAATTTGCTTTGTGGAAATTTGTTCATGAATATGAAGAATTAACCATTTTTTTATTTAGATTCGAAATATGAGTTTGTCCATATTGCATGTTGTCATCTGTACTTTGATTTACGGTTCTTCAGTTTGTCATCATTTAAATATTTGTTTTGTGCTAATTTGAATTCAGATTCACGCGAGCATAGCTTTTGAATATTTGCATGGAAAATATTTAGGACCATAATCCACTGTCATTGAAATATCGCCCCCATTTTGACGGTTTCGGCCGCATCCCCTCTTCTTCCTCAAACAAACGACGATGGGGGTTTTCTGACAGCACGGGAAAACCCTAGGTTCAAGCCAATGTTGTCAAGCGAAGTTGTGCCACAGAAATCAGTGACTCCCATTCTCGATCGCTTCAAGGCTTTGTTGAAGGAGAGGGATGACGATATTAGGATTTTTGCTGCCGGCGGTGGTGAAGGCGACGGGAAGGAAGTTCTCACGCCTCCGCCGTCCGCCGATGAAATTGTGAACTTTTATGAATTGGTTTTGGCGAAACTGACTATCAATTCGAAGCCAATTATGACCATTATAGCTGGAGATCAGAGAGAACACGGGGAGGGCATCGCTGACGCCATTTGTGCCCGAATAATCGAGGTAAAGTTTGAATTTTTTTGTTTGTTTTTGGGGATTTTGATGTTGATAAGATTGTGAAGAAGACTAATTTGGATGTTTGTTAGTTTTCCCTTTTTAATTTTTGTAACTCATTAGAAATCGTTTTTTTTTTCTTCAGATATGCTATGTTTTATTGAAAGCAAGTACGTTGTGAAGTTTTTTTTTTCATAGTAACCGGAGATAAACATATTGCTTGACTAAAGCTGATATGTATCGTTTACTTCGTCATCAATGGTCAATGGTAGTGTTTGTTAATTTATATTAAAAAGACTTTAATATTGATATTTAGAAACTTTTAGGGTTGATATCAAGAAAGTTTGTTAGTAATGGAATTAGTCACGGCTTTAATTTTCAACGCGCGCGAAATTTCTCTTATTATAATAATGACACCGCGAATGAATGAAGTTTTTCTTATTTACAAAAATGTCAGCTCAAATTTAAAAACACATAGGAGTATTTTTTTAATCATTTGGTAAGGCAGGTCTTTCATGTGACTGATTCTTACAATTAACATCACTTTCAAACTATTATGTAATTACTTGACTACGTTGGTTAAGAAAACTTTATATTATTAATGGAGTGCGTCTGCTGAGAAACGCGTTTCTCCATAACTATGGAGAAACGTGTTTTCATGTAGAAGCTTTACATTTGATAGAAAAAAAAAACCCAAGGCCAAGACCAAAAGCTTCTGGATATCCAGAAGCTTTGCATTTGATAGGAAGCTTTGCGGTTGATATCCGGAAGCTTTGTATTTGATAGCAGGAAGGATGTGAAATGTATATCCGGAAAAAAAACCCAAGGCCAAGACCAAAAGCTTGGATATCCGGAAGCTTTGCATTTGATAGCCGTAAGCTTTGCGGTTGATATCAGGAAGCTTTGTATTTGATAGCCAGAAGGATGTGAAATGTATATCCAGAAACTGTTAGGTGCATATCCAGAAACCTGTTAGGTGCATATCCAGAAATGTGTTAGGCATATCAGAAATTGCTATTGAAGGTTTGAATATCAGAAACCTTCAAATGTATATCGAAACATTTTGAAGGTTTCTGGATATTCATTGAAGTTCGGATATCACTTTCATGCGCTTACTATCATTTCGTTGTCGCGACATGTCGGGACCCGTTTCTCCATAACTTATGGAGAAACGCGTTTCTCCCTAGATTTTGTGTTATTAATGTGAGGTTGAGGTGATGCCAACTCAAAACAAAATTACAACTACGAACCTAATTGGCAGATCAATTTTTAATTACAACCATTCGTCGTAACTCGGATTGATTAGTGGCTCACAATTTCTGATTGATGACGATGAAACAAGTTTAATTATATATAAGTGTTTATCTAATGGATTTAATTAATGGGCTATTGGGTTATGACAAAAATTGAGCCAACTTAGTCCACAAGATGCTCCTCTATGTGGGTCCACTCTACCCACGGTTAACCCATCAGGTTGGGTAAATGGACCATTCTCTTGTTGTGGATGGTATTCATTCATTTATTTGTTTGTTTGTTTTAAGGGAATTTGACCCGAAAGTTCCTTTTGGAATAAATCACTTTCTCTCAAGTTTTTCATTTAATTGAAATGACCTAAAAGTTCTTATGCAGTAATATATAATACTGAATGCAATATTATTATATTCACTCATATGTGAATATAATAATTTATCTATAATACAACATGATGAAGGAACTTCTCGGGCATTATGATACTTTTTTAGAACTTTCCGATCACTCTCTCTTGTTTTAAAGCAAAATTATAGGCGGAAAAAACTTTTTTTAAAAACTAGGAAAAAATAATTGCTTTTTAATCGCAGAATGGAACTTATGTAAATAATTAAAAATTCTTTTAGAATGTGTGGTGGCATCTTTTAAAATAATTGAAACTTCTTTTAAAATCGTGCGTGATATTTTTATAAATAACTAAAATTTATTAAAACATGATGACTCTTTTTTAAACTAAAACTGACACTTTTTGACATTATACATGAGATTTTTAACAATAACATGATTGACACTTCCTAACATTAACACCAACACCTAAAAACACGGACACTAACACTTTTTAACATTAATACTAACACTTTAAAACACTACTAATGACACATGCTTTTACATCAACACAGACACATTTTTACACACAAACTATTAGTTATTTTATCTGAATGTAGTCTGATTTAAAATTCTTGTTTTTCTTTTATCTTAGAAAAATTAATTAATTATGAGACCAACTTTTGTTTTATAACCATTTTTCGTTTCTCTATTAAATTAAAACGTTTATTTTTTTTTTATAAATAATACTCTTGTATAATATTTTGTTATATAAATATTAATCTCATCTTATAAACTAACATGTCAAAATAAGTACGTGCTACCTAATATTTCAAGTGATATAAATGTGATGATCATTTTAACTTCTAACCCCTGTAATATTGTCTTGCAGATAAATATTTTATACACTTAAATATATGAATCAAATATGTTGGAAGAATATAAAGAAAACTATAAATAATATATAAAATTTATGTAAAAAAGAATATAATATAATATACCACTTTTAAAAAGATGTTTCACATAAATGAATTTATTTATACTTTTTTAAAGATGTTCTAACTTATTAATTATTATTCAAATAAAATGAAAAACAAATAAAAAGAAGAACAAAAATCAGTAATTATTTATGGCCCAATAGGCCCAAACCATTAAAGTCCAAGCCCAAATGAAAGTGTTTAAAAAATAAAATTCAATTAACCCTAACACAACCTTATCCGTACGCTGCCCCATCTCTTCTCCTCAAGAAAAACAGATCATAATTTTCTTTCTCTCTCTTCTCTCTCTCTCTCTCTCTCTAATCGGTAACAAAATTCCAGATGTTTAACGCCGATGAAAGTCCCCTCTCTCCTAGTTTCTTCATTGAGTCTACACTTTGATGATTTACTAGAAGAATTTTTTTGGCATGGATCGGCCTAGCATCCAAAATGAATGGCTTTCGAAAGGCCATTAATATATGACATCTTGTTTTTGATAAATTCTAAAATTCTCAAATCTTTTATTATTTTATTCCATTTTACTGTAAAACTTAAGCATTAATATGATATTCGATCCCAAATCGTCTCTTAATTGAAGCTTTGTTGTATATTGCATTTATATATGAATGGTTACATAATCAGATCTTTTTATGTTTAATGTATTTTTTATTAACGAATATTGCTTTAAAATAAATTTAGATATAACCGTAATACAATGTGATTTCTTGATTTTTTATATTTATGTGTAGATCTGAAAAATCATAATAGTATTTATATATTTAGTGAAAATATGTTAATTTTGTAATCAAGCAATTGCATAAGTTGCTTCATGAAGAAATACCGTGATGAGATTAAACGGGGTAAGCAGAAATGTCCTCCATATATATTTAGAAACATTCATTAAATTTTAGAAAAATCATTAAAAATAAGAAAGAACGAATTCATTATCCAGCATATTTGCTGGTCAAACACAAGACTAATAATAAAAATGTAGTTCTTTGCATCCTATTCAGGTAAATTGTTTCAACAATTGTACTTATAGAGGATAAAATTCAAACCTTTGTAAACTATATTATATTATAAATTTCATGTTTTATAACAAATAATAATAATAAAGAACGTTAAAATCAAGTCTGAAAAGTCAAATGATCAAGCCCAGCTGAAGCTCAAATCATCCCTCAAATGCCAAAAGACTACTCCATGGTCATGGAATAAAACCAATAATTAAAACAATAATTTTCGACAAAAAATCTTACACATGTTAATGAAATAATATTACAAGTTTTGGAAAATTTTCTTGTAAACAACATTAGTTGTTTGACTTGTTGGCTTTCCATCTTCATCACATATTAAAATATTCAAATCAGCACGATTAGTTACTATTGACAATGCAACATAAAGCTGACCATTACTAAATACCTGTCTTTTCAGGAAAAGGCCAACATGCGACAATGATTGACCCTAACTTTTATTAATTGTCATATAAGAAATAATCAACGGAAACTGTCTGCTTTGAAACTTGAAAGGCAACGATAGATCCGAGGGAGTCATGTACATTCTGGGGACAAAAACTTTATCTCCGACATTGCTTCCATTTAAAATTTTAGCCTCAACCACATGATTCCCAAGCCTTGTAATGATTAGCCTAGTTCCATTGCATAACCCTGCTCTATGGTCAATATTACGAAGCAACATCAATGGGACACCAACCTTCAGCGAAAGCTGATGATTGAATTAATTGTAGCCATAACAATATCTTGTCTACTGCCTTTGGGAATAACTGGAAGAATTTGACGAAACTCTCCTCCCATCACAATGTTTTTCCCCCAAAAGGTTGATTGAAACTATCCAGATTTTCGAACCTCATGATATCTCTTAAGGTTTTGTCAAGAGCTTCAAAACAATGCTTATGAACCATTGGTGCTTCGTCCCATATTATAAGTTTACTCCTCAACATTAGTTTTGCAAGTGGACTTCCCTGCTTAATGTTGCATGTTGATTCTTCGTTGAGACTCAAAGGAATAGCAAATCTAGATGACCAGTTCTACCTCCCGGTAATAAAAGAGATGCTATGCCACTGGATGCTACATTTAATACTATGTTACCTATTGATCGCAAAGCAGCAGACAATATCCTCCATAAAAAGGTCTTACATAATCCCTCATAGCCATATAAGAAATGAACTCCTCCTCGACCATGTTCAACATCTTGGATAATTGTGTCATAAGCAATTCTCTGCTCATGGTTTCACATACAAAGTAATATCTTACATTTATCAGCTAATGCACTTTTGTCATAGTCCAACTTATCCAATATAAGTCGATTGTTGAACATTGATAAATCACAATCTTCAGGACAAGGCATAGTAGGAAAATCACGAAGCCCCTTACCCCTGCTTCGCAATTTCTTTTCAATTTTTAAGAGCATGCAATTCTTGATTTCTTCTTCAGAAAGTTGTAATCTGTTGGTGTTATGCCCTAGGCTTATAGTTATTTTGACTCATAACTAATACCATTATGTAATCATCTTTACCATTTATAATATAGAATGTTTATCTTGATTATTATATATTTTACATATTTATTATAATATTATGTGTCCCTAGTTATTGTGAATAACTAGTATAAGTTGGTAATAGATAATTATGGAGATGATTATATGCATAGGGGCATTACACTTATGGGTAATTGTTAGAGAACAAGGTACTGGACTGACCCATTTATGAGATTTATGACATGGTCTATGGTCATATATGTCATGATTAAATCTCATGATAGCCGTGTCATTAGAATCCTTAGTACCTGAGATTATCATCGTCTTTCACATGATGAACGTTCTGTTTGATGTAGGGGTGGTTCGGTTGGTATACCGAATTTATTTTACGTATACCATGTACCAACCAAGTGTGATTTGGTATACAAAAATATGTACCAGTACCAACCACAAAAGTCGGCTTACTAAGTTTATCGGTACGGTTGGTACTTGGTTGGTACGATTGGTATTCGAAAATACCAAATGTAAACGGAGACAAAAAAATGCATTTATAAATAGTTTTTGTTAGATTTTCTGTCAATTATAAAGAGCAACAGATTATAATATAAAAAGATGTATCAAAACAAAAATTATAAAGTCTTGAAACTAAAAAAAATAGTACAACCAAAGTATTGAAAATTAAACAATATGGTGATTAAATGTAATATACTAATAAAAGCAACAGCTCCGAAACCAAAAGATCACAATCGTTATTTAGTTGATGTTTGAGAGTTCCTATTCCCTCGGCTCCTTCAAAAGCTGAATAACAGGAGTTTTTTTTATTCAAATAACATCATGAAAAAAGGTAACAATATTGTCACATGAAAACTGACAGGCAACACAAAAGCACATTTGGCTAATACAACCCTCCGAGTGGAAATGAATGAGCATATAAAAAAAATCATATGCTAAAAATTATCTAACATCAGATTTTACGTAAATTATATAGCATTTCATCTGGCAAAATAAAGAAGGAACCAAAGATGGTCAAATTGGAGCTCTAAACATGAAGTGTTACAAGCATTACTGTTAAAAAGAAATATTTTACTATTGCAAGCAGCTAATGAATATTTACTGAGATAGTGGGAAAATGGTCAAACTAAGGCTCCGTTTGTTTCACCGTAAAACATTTTTCGGAAAATATTTTTCCATAAAATAACTCGTTTTCCGTTGTTTGGTGTTTTTCGGAAAACCGTAAAATATTTTCCGTTTAGTTGTTTTTCGGAAAATGTTTTCCGTAAAATAACTCGTTTTCCGCTGTTTGGTTGTTTTCCGGAAAATGGAGAAAACGTTTTTCAGAAAATATTTTACGAACTTTCTAAGTAAAACGACTTACTGACCTTGCCTTAAGTAAAACATTTTCCGGAAAATGGCGCCCTTCATGTACAACTCATATTTCACAAGGTACAACATTCTACTTCCACATTCTAATAATAATAATAACAATAATAATAATAATAATAATAATAGTAATAATAATAATAAAAATAAATAATAATAATAATAATAATAATAATAATAAATATTAATAATAATAATAATAATAATAATAAAAATAATAATAAAAAAATAAAAAAAAAAATAAAAAAAAATAATAATAATAATAATAAAAATAATAATAATAATAATAATAAAAATAAAGTAAAATAATAATAATTAATAATAATAATAATTAATAATAATAATAATAATAATAATAATAAAAATAATAATAAAATAAAATAATAATAGTAATAATAATAAAATAATAATAATAATAATTTTATATATATATATAATAAAATAAAATAATAATAGTAATAAATAATAATAATAATTGTATATATATATATATATTCAAAAAAACCCAAAAAATCCAAAGGAATGAAAGAATATAGAAGTCGATTTTTGTATTGCTATCGGAACTGAATCTTGTGTATTTGTACTTCCGCATATCTTGCTCATACGACATGGCATGAATCACCAAACCTGCACTCAGGAATAGTAATGCTTTGATTATATATATATATCAAAAAATATTTTCATTAAACACATGAAGATATTTTTCGGAAAACATTTTCCTTACCAAACAGCCGAAAAAATTTTACGCCCTTCCTAAGTAAAACATTTTTCGGAAAACATCTTATTTTACAGGAAAATATTTTACAGGAAAACATTTTGCAGGAAAACATTTTACATGAAAACATTTTCCGGAAAACGTTTTCCGAAAAATGTTTTACGTCGAAACAAACGGAGCCTAAGCATTACATAGTTTACATAATCATCCAGCTTCAACTTGCTCACATCAACCGATACAAAACCTCACAACTTATCATCACTTGTAAAGCTTTTACACCAAAACCATTCAATGTGCAAACATAAGCTCCCATGCAAACCAACATTGCCCATGAAACAGGGGAAGAAACTTTTTTGTGAAGTATTGTATATCTTACAACAAACATAATTCAAGTAATGATATTCAAAGTGATCCAGGAGAGAAAACATCACACATGTCCAAAAGATACAGGCCAGAAAAGGGTAGCGACATAGCAACAGTACTGTGAGACAGTCCAGCAGTAGGGGAAACTTTGAGCAATAAACTGTTTTGGCTCGAGCAATATTGGGCTGATTGGCATATATGGATTCGAAGCCCTATGAGTCTAGTTTCTAATGGCCCAAACGGTGAAGCATTTGGAATTTTCTGGAGTGAGTTATGGTCTTTTTTCTGGAAGGTAGCAGATTCATCCGAATATCAGCAAGTTCATGACTTTTGATTTTTTTTTTTTTGAGTCTTTCCGGTTGTCCTTACTGCTCAAGTTCAAGTCATATACGATATTAACTAGTGTAGGGAGGTTATGCATGAATTCCTCCTTGTCAATGAATGGTTTTTGGCATTTAAAAATTAGCAAAAACATATGAATTACACTGAATAGGAAGGCATACATATTTTCTTGAAACAAAGAGAAATAAGTTAATCTGTTTTTAAATTTTTTTCATGCTAAGGATACTTATTTTCTTGTAAAAGGAAAGGAACACAAAGAAGAAATTTATTTTGGGACAAAGGGGTAGTTATTTTCGAGTTGAAAGATTCCATTCCGTTTCAACCATAACTGATAAAAATTAACACATAACAATCTAATAATATATACTTATGTTTACAAAAGAAGCATTCTGAATTAATATCACCAATCACTTGATGATGACAGATTCTCAAAATAGTCAAAAGTTTCAAGGAAATACTTTCTCAAAAGAGACTCCATTAAGGTCTTCTATGGGTGCTTGAGAAAGTAAAAGGATAATGTAGCTGGATTGCTTATCTCATTACTCATTAGTGTTTTCTATGTTGAGTATAGAACCAGAAAGGAAAAGGAGAATGTCAGCTTCAAGAATCATGTTATACATTGCAAGTTAGGCCTTTTTCGAGAGAAGTGTACAACCTTTAAACAAAATGTACAATCGACTTCAGCCTCTTACTATTGTAAAATAATCCTAAATAAAAAATTTGAAAAAAATCATACTATTTACTCAAATATTGAAAATTATGTTTTTACCCAAATCTAAGCCCTAAATCAGTAAATCAAAGCCCTAAACCAGTAAATCCAAGAAGAACAAACCAAAAATCCAAAACAAAAACCAAATATCAAACCCTAAACAAAACATGAATGTTGACTGTTGAGGGTAGAGACTCGAGAGTAGAGAACTTACCCTTTAGAAGGGGAGGAGGCGTGCGGTGAGAAGATTTCGGCTAGCGGACTGATGTGGTGGCGCACTGGCGTCGCGAAATGACGGATCGTGGTAGAGAGAAACTGAGTCGCCACAGAAGGAGAGAAAGTGAGAACGGCTGTTGAAATTGAAGCTTTGAAATACTAGAATTAGATTTTAGGTTTAGATTATTTTTTTATGTTATATATACTTATATATAATATTTTTTAATAAATAAAGTCGGTACACCGGTATACCAACCGAAGTCACTATTGCGAACCATGTACCAACCAGTTAGACACAATTCGTAAGGTACTACCGTACCAAGAGTTCGGTATACCGACTTTTTGTACCAATTATAATTGGTACGGTTGGTATACGAGTTGAATGGTACGGACGAGTACAACTTTCCACCCCTAGTTTGATGTAGTCTAACACTATCTTTAATAGGATAGCAATAAGGGCGTTGGCACGACTGGATTTCTGTAGGGAAGAATGATAAGTCAAGAAGATGAGATTTGTCCCTCATGAAGAGAGATGTTTGCTTGGGCCCCTCGATGAATAGTGTTAATGAAATGTATGGCCATACTCAAGAGATTTGATAAAGATCAAATTCACTTGGATTATCAACATATTCGGAATCGAGAAAGCATTGAACAATATAAGTTGACGTGGACCATGACTTATGTTCAATATGACATCGTGTGACAAAGGGATTGTGACAATGATCTATCAAGGAATCAAGCTTTGATGTTATATTAATTGGGTGAACATAATGGCTTGCTAGAAACCACTTATGTCTTGTGAGGATCGATGTTTCGACTCACTACCAACATAAATATAATTCCTAAAGGGTCACACACAAAGAACGGATTGAACAATGGCTCAAATCTGGAAAAAGGAATCTGGGGTTATTGCACGGCCGTCTAGATTAAAGGACACGGCCGTGCAAAGGGTTTGCACGGCCGTGCGTTTTAATCAGCACGTCCATGCTAGAAGGCTGGAGCCGACGTGCAAGTTAATGAGCACGCCCGTGCAAGTGGTTGCACGGCCGTGCATACTTAAGTGCACGACCGTGCATGTCGGCAAATCAGCAGATCCGGTTTTGGCTTGGATTAGGGCTCTTCTCCCTAAAGGTTAGAGATATTTATAAAGTATAAATAGCCCCCTTCTCCTCAGTCAAGACACACGAAAATTAGGGTTTGAGAAACACTAATTGGTTGATCTTGATTACGAATCAAAGATCAAAACTCCTCAGATTCAATCCCATATTAGCCATAGATTGTTGAAAAGAGTTTCAACAATCGGGGATCATCTAGCAATCCAACAAGATACAGATCTTGGTTCGTTCGAGTGTAGATTACCAATAGAGGTTGGTTGCTTTATCACCTAAAGCTCGAAGGCCTAGCGTTGTTGATTCATCATAAGGAAGAACAAGGAGAAGATCAAAGTTTCATCTACGATTCAAGGTGAATTACGAATTCGTGTACGAAAGACAAAATCGCAACAAAGGTTAGTAAATCTATATTCATGGTTTTAATCTATTCATATTAGACGGATTCATGGCTAGGGTTTTGTGATTTATTCCAAGTCTTTCGATGCGTATGTAACCCCAAAACCCAACAGTGATATCAGAGCCGCGTTTAATCATGATTAGGTTAAATTGGCATGCTAGATATAATTGGATTATATGCTTTAATATGCTTGATGATATATATTGATGATTTTATGTGTATTGTTTTGTGAAACAATTATATGTGATATAATATGATTATGATTAATAGTTGATTGATGAAATTGATTTTCTTCATGGGTTATTGATCTCTTTAATTTGATTAATTAAGATCAGTAGATTCTCAAATTGAAACAAATTGTTTATTTAGGATTTGATGTTCATATTTGATTTGATTAATATGATTATTTGAATCCTTAAATTTTGAGAATTGAATAATTATGTAATTAATAATTGTTATTTGTTACAGGATTATTTGTATAATCCTAAAGTAGGATATTATGTGAAATCCCACGTTCATAGTTATGTACACATAAGTTTCATATACAACCATGCGATGTTTATTGCTATATGGAAAAACTTCTTAAATGTTTAAGTTTTATTCCACCCCTTGATTAGAACACTTGTGAAATATTCGGGTATTTTGATGTAGTTTCGACTCAGTTGGGTGCATCATTATATCGTAATATGGATCAAGATGAGATAACAGTTGATGTAGTTTCGACTCAATTGGGTGCACCGTTCTATGTGTCTCATACATTTGAAAAAGGTTGAACTTAATTGGTGCTTTCAAAAGAGTTTTGACCCAAGGCATATATGAGATTAAAACATGTGTTGACATATGATGTCCAGAATCTCATAAAAGATCTACGAGTCATATATGATATGATTGATAAGTGTTATCTATCTAATTAGCTTGATTTCGGGCATTGACTCAGTTAAACCAAAATTAAGTGACATATGGATCTTAGCCCATTATAATTATATGATACATGCTTGTATTTGATGGTGTATAATTTAGTGGGAGTATTTATGAAATACATTATTTGTCTCTTAGATGGTAAATGTAATGATACTTATATGTGCTCATATTATATGTATATCTTATTGTAGAATGGCTTCTCACAATTATCAACCCTTGTTACTGCGATCCGTCCTTGAGAAGGACAAGCTCGAAGAGTACGATACAAACTATTCTGATTGGATCAGAAGCTTAAGAATTGTTCTTAGGCAAGAGTAGAAACTGTACGTTCTTGACGAACCCGTTCTTGCAGAACCCGTTGCCGATGCTGCAAGGGCAGATAAGGAGCAACATTAGAAACATGCTGATGATTCTAATGATGTTGCTTGCCTTATGCTTGCCACCATGTGTAAGGCTCTTAAGAAGGACCTTGAACACATGGAAGTAGCTTTTGTCCTAGCACAACGCTTAAAGGAAATGTTCCAAGTGCAAGCTAGGCAAGAGAGGTATGATGTATTAATGGTTAACAAAGGAAAGATGTTCAAAAAGGAAGGCAAAGAAGGTAAAGTAAAGGTTGCTAAAACCTAAGGCAAAAGTTGCCAATACCGAAGAGGCTAAATCCAAAGTGTCTCAAAAGGATGCAATTTGCTACCATTGCCAAGAGGTTGGTCATTGGAAGTGAAATTGCAAGGCTTATAAGGAAGGCCTAAAAGCGAAGAAGGGCAATACGATTGCTACTGATTCAGGTATCTATATGATAGATATTTTCCTTTCTACTTCTTGTTCTTGGTATTGGATACCGAATGTGGATCTCACATTTATTTAAATGTGCAAGGACTAAAAAATAGAAAGCTACTCAAAGAAGGTGAAGTAGACCTACGTGTGGGGAATGGAGCAAGAGTTGCTGCATTAGCCGTAAGGACTTCTGAAGTCACTTTACCTAGTGGACTAGTACTTGTTTTGAACAATTGTTATTACGTTTTGGATTTGAGTAGGAATATTATTTTTGTTTCTTGTTTGGATAATGAAGGATATAGCTTTCTTATTGAGAATAAGAAATTTTCTATTTATTTAAATGATATGCTTTATTGTATTGCAAATTCATTTAATGGCCTTTATATCCTTGATGTTGAGAAATAAAATGATATTGAAGATATCTATAATGTGAATAAGAAATCTAAACCGAATGATGTGAGTAAAACATTCATGTGGCATTGCCGGCTTGGTCATATAAATGAGAAATGTATTTCTAAACTCCATAAGGATGGACTTTTATACTCATATGATTATGAATCATACGAGATATGCGACTCTTATTTATTGGGAAAATGACCAAACCACACTACACTAAGAGTAGTGGAAGGGCTAGTGACTTATTGGCCCTAGTACATACGGATGTATGTGAACCATTAAGTAGCATTGTTAGGGGAGAATTTCGATATTTCATTACATTCGCAGATGACTTATCAAGATATGGCTATGTCTATCTGATGAAGTACAAAAGTGAATCTTTTGAGATATTTAGAATATTTCAAAATGAAGTACAAAATCAACTTGGCAAAACTATTAATGTACTTTGATCCGATCGAGGTGGTGAATATTTAAGCCAAGAATTTGACAATCATCTCAAAAACTGTGGAATAGTTTCAGAGTTGACTCCACCTGGAACACCACTATGGAATGGTGTGTCTGAGAGGAGGAATAGAACCTTGTTGGACATGGTTCGTTCGATGATGAGTCAAGTTGACCTTCCTATTTCCTTTTGGGGACATGCATTAGAGACTGTTACGTTCACACTGAACAGAGTCCCTACAAAATTGGCTCCTAAAACCCCACATGAGATGTGGAATGGAAGAAAACCAAATTTATCTTTCATGAAGATTTGGGGTTGCGAAGCTTATGTGAAGACACTTGTCTCCGATAAGTTAGCACCAAAATCTGACAAAGTTATTTTCGTTGCTTATCCTAAGAAACAAAAGGATATTATTTTTACAACCTCAATGAGAACAAAGTGTTTGTTGCTCAATATAGTACTTTTCTTGTGAAACTGTTTCTCAATAAAGGATCTAGTGGGAGTAAAATTAATCTTGAAGAAGTTCAAGAGCCCGAAGATAACATGGAACCGAGAGTAGAGATGGAACCAAGTTCACAAGGAGTTGTGGAACCGGTTCAAGATGTACAAGTCCATCGTAGATCAGATAGGTTACGATCCGAACCCGAGAGATATGGATTTCTCGTATCGGAAAGTAATGAAGTGGAAGTCATTGAGAATGACGAATCTACTTCCTATCAAGAGGCAATGTCCACTCCTGATTCGAATAAATGGCTAGGAGCCATGGAATCCTAATTACAATCCATGCATAATAATCAAGTTTGGAACTTGATTGATCCACCTGAAGGTGTAAAAATCATAGGGTGCAAGTGGGTTTTCAAGAAAAAGATCGACATGGATGGGAAGGTGCATACTTACAAGGGTAGGCTTGTAGCAAAGGGATATATTCATGGTATTGACAATGATGAAACCTTTTTGCCAGTTGAAATGCTTAAGTCTGTTAGAATTTTAATTGCCATAAGCCGAATATTACGACTATGAGATATGGCAAATGGATGTCAAAATAGCTTTCCTACATAGAAGCTACATGAGGATGTGTTCTTGACACTGCCTAAAGGGTTTGTCGATCCAAGAAATTCTAATAAAGTATGCAAGTTGTAAAGATCCATATATGGGTTGAAGCAAGCTTCTAGGAGTTGTAGTCTTCGTTTTGATGAATCGATCAAAGAGTTTGGCTTCATCAAGAACGAAGATGAACCATGTGTATACATGAAGTTCAGTGGGAGCATAGTACTATTTCTAATATTATATGTCGATGATATCTTACTTATTGGAAATGGTATTTCTGCACTTCAGACTGTTAAGTCTTGGTTAGGGAAGTGTTTCTCAATGAAAGATATGGGTGAAGTCGCCAACATCCTTGGCATCAAGATCTATAGATATAGATCTAAAAGGATGATTGGTTTGAGTCAAAGTACTTACATTGACAAAGTTCCTAGAAGATTCAAGAGAGAAAATTCTAAGAGAGGAAACTTGTCAATGGGCCATGGTATTACTCTTAGCAAGACTTAGTGTCCTAAGATAATTGGTGAGTTAAAGAGTATGAATGAGATTCCATACGCTTCGGCTATTGGATCTATCATGTATGCCATGATTTGTACTAGACCTCAAATCTCGTATGCTCTAAGCATGACGAGAAGATACCAATCTTGTGGGCTCCCCGACCAGGAGAGTCTAAAACACTTTAATAAAACCTGTAAATTTTTAAAACTTTTTAACTTAACTTGTAATGAAACTAACTTTAACATATAACATCAACTTCTAACTTGGGTCATCTCCATTTTGGAGGAAAGGGGAAAATAAAACATAAACTAACTTTAACTCAAACTTATTTACAAACCTTTTAAAGAGCTCCATCTACTTCTATTTGAAACAACTACTTACTTACTTCACATATTTACAAAGGTCTAAGTCATAATTTACAAACTTACATAACTTGTTTTATGAACAAACTCCAACATAGGAGTATTAACCAAAAGACAAACTATCTAACCACATACATACCCGACAACCCAAAATACTAGCACAAACTACGCCCGAACTCACCGGCTCGGTCCGCCTGTCTCAGTCCGATCTAAAACATTAAAGGGAGAAGGGTGAGAATAAATCTCAATAAGTTATTATGCATGCATCAATATGCCAAGTAAATGCAACACATATAAGGTGCATATAATCACGTTGGAAAAGCCGTAAACATTTTTCGTTACCTCTGTTTACCTTTTCCCGTCTGACCAATAAGTCATATCAAATTGGAAGATAAAACTCCAAGTATTCCGTGAACACATGTCCACCAGAATCAAATCATATAACTGAGATAGCTATAAATATAACTCATCTCTTGTGAACTGCTGATTGCATATTCACATCTTATAAGACCCATTTTCCAGGGAAGATATAAGACTTCAACATTCATATGAACTGACTGCACATATTCATAGAAGTTGAGACCCCAATCTGTGGCCACAGAAGGGGAAAGGCCAAAGATATAATGTAGTCAGAGCACCTTATGGAGACGATTTCTCATAAGTGATCGTACTCCATTATACCCCCTACATCAGCTGATTAACACCGTTCAAGCACATATAAGTTACTTGAAATAAAATCCACAACGTGGGATAACCACAACAATATATATATATAACATGGTAAAACATACTCATGTTCAATCCATACTAGAGTGCAACATTTATTTCATACACCATGTACAATAATGCCAATGCATATGAACTCAAATGAAGTGGGAAGGTATCACAAACTATTCCTACATAGACCATATACAATAATATATAACTTCTATAAAAGTCCACATACTATTTACCAAGTTGAATTCACTTTGGCTAAGTATAAATCAATGTTACGCAACAAGTTCTTGACAATATTACAAGTACTTCTACTATTCCATTTTGATCAAATAAAGTATCATTGTGTAGCTAAAAGGTTCTACTTTAATCTAAGTTAAAGAGTGTTCAAGTTGGTCCTCGTTTGAATAGGTTTCCAAGTCATTAAAGTTGAAGCAACATTTTCAGTTCAGGGCACGACTCGTGCCCTATGGCACGACTCGTGCCTTCTTCCTCCATCTACTCAGAACGACTTGGCCCATGTGTCACGACTCGTGGTCACGAGTGGCCAAGAGGGCACGACTCGTGCTTCTAGGCACGACTCGTGCCACGACAGAATTCAGACTCCAAAGTCTGCACAACATCAGCAACCAGAATTTGAAAGCTATAACATTAACTACTCTGTTTTCCATGACCCAAAACCTGTACCAAATAGTGTCAATACCAATTCCAAACAAGTAAATACTCTTTCCACCATAAACCAACATCAACTAACTTCATTTTCATACCAAAAGTGTATCATTTTAACATGCAACCAAGCTATCAACCCACTAATCATCAAAAATCCCATAAACCATTATCTTTCAACTCAACTTCCTCCTTACTACTTAAAATCAATTCCAACCTTGACAAGAACACTTTCAAAACCCAATTCTCATGGTTTTAACAAAACGAAATCCTTTCCTGGAACCAATTATCAAATAATATCATAATATGAACAATTATTTGAAAGAAGACATAATAACTTACCTAAATGATGAAAATTGAAATATTTATTTGAGTAGCTCAAATTGATCTCCTCTCCGCCAGGAACCCGAATCTGCCCTTGGATTTGAAAATAGAGAAGTATTGAAGGAGCTAGAATTTTTTCTAAGAAAAACCTAGGGTTTGAATGCTTCCTCCATGGAAAGAGCTTTTTGAGGAGGTGATGACCTTTTTCTCAGCAAATGAAAATAAGAAGAAGGCTTTCACTTAATTGAAATTCCATGGAAAATGACACTTAATTACAAGAAAGCCCCTCAACCAATAATAACCCAAACTAACAATACTCTTACTTATTAAACTTAGTAATTAAGCACATCACTACAAATAACATTTGATTAAAATTCTAAATATTATAAAATCATTATCCACTTGAGAGTTTATTCCATTTAGGTCATTTATCAATTGATTTAATTCACTTTCATCCTAACTTCACATAAGTTAGTTAAAAACATAATTAAGCACATATATCTAACAAGTAACATAAAAAGCATAATATGAAACACTAAACCCCAACCCAACGTGCTTAACGAGTATTAAAAATAGTGCCTAATATCGGGGTCGTCACACTCACTCCCCCTTAAAAAAAATTCGCCCCGAATTTTAAGTAAACTTACTTGAACTCTCAAATAGAGAAGGATACTTCTCCCTCATCTCCGACTCTAACTCCCACGTGGCCTCTTCAATTGTATGATTTCTCCAAAGCACCTTCACTACCGGAATGCTCTTAGTTCTCAATTCTTTCACTTGGAATTCTAAAATTCTCAAAGGCTCTTCTACATAAGACATGTCGGCTTGGATCTCCTCGGGAGGTGAACTCAAGATATGAGAAGGATCGTGAAAATATTTCCTAAGCCTAGACACATGAAAGACATCATGAAGCAAGGAGAAAGATGGAGGTAATGCCAACCGATAAGCTAGTTCCCCGATCTTTTCCACAATCTCAAATGGTCCCACAAATCTTGGAGCTAACTTCCCTTTGTTCCCAAACCTTTTGATCCCGGTCCGCGGAGAAATCTTCAAGAAAACCAAGTCACCAACTTGGAAAGATAAATCCCGTCTTCGGTTGTCGGCGTAGCTCTTCTGTCTACTCTGTGCCGTCTTCAACCTGTCTCGTATTACTTTGATTTTCTCCGTTGAATCCCGAACCAAATCCGGACCCCAAAGTCTAGCTTCACCCACTTCATCCCAACATATAGGAGATCTACATCTTCTACCATACAATGCTTCATAAGGAGCCATCTCAATACTAGATTGATAACTATTGTTGTAGGCGAACTCAACTAACGGTAAAAGATCTTCCCAAGATAGCTGAAAATCCATCACACACGCTCTAAGCATATCCTCTAGAATCTGAATAGTGCGTTCCGACTGCCCATCTATCTGAGGATGAAACGTCGTGCTGAAACTTAACTTGGAACCCAAAGCTTCGTGCAATGCCCTCCAAAATCTAGAAGTGAACCTCGGGTCTCTATCTGACACGATACTAACTGGAACCCCGTGGAGTCTAACAATTTCCTTCATATACAACTGAGCCAATCTCTCCATCGAAAATTTTGTTGACACGGGAAGAAAATGAGCCGATTTCGTCAATCGATCCACTATAACCCAAATGGCATCCATCTTCTTCACGGTAAGAGGCAAACCTGTCACGAAGTCCATTGAAATCCCTTCCCATTTCCACTCCGGAATCTCTAATGGTTGAAGTAATCCCACCGGTCTTTGATGTTCCGCTTTTACTTGTTGACATGTTAGACACTTAGATACAAACTCCGCTATTTCTCTTTTCATCCCATTCCACCAATATCCTCGTTTCAAATCTTGGTACATCTTCGTGCTACCCGGATGAACAGCAAACTTAGATTTATGACCATCTTCTAGAACCCTCCTCTTGATCTCTGGTGATGAAGGAACACAAATACGGCCTCGAAAAGTAAGGAGTCCATCTCTATTCAAAGAAAAATCCCCGATTTTACCATCTTGAACTTGTCCCAATATTTTCTTCAACTCCGGATCAAGTGATTGAGCTTCCATCAAGTCTCCATATAAAGTTGGAACGGCTCGGACATTCGCAAAAAGTAACTCATGCCTTGACTCCCGAGAACTCAAAGTTGATAAGTAAGCCTTCCGGCTAATCACATCCGCAACAACATTCGCTTTCCCCGGATGATATGAAATCACGCAATCAAAGTCCTTCAAAAACTCTAGCCATCTTCGTTGTCTATTGTTCAACTCCTTTTGTGTAAATAAATATTTCAAACTCTTGTGATCCGTGAAAATCTCAAATCTCGCTCCGTATAGATAATGCTTCCACTTGTGCAACGCAAAAATAATCGCAGCTAACTCCATATCATGAGTAGGATAGTTCTGTTCAGCCGGTGACAACTTCCGAGAAGCATAAGCAACTACTTTCCCATTTTGCATCAACACACATCCCAAGCCCTCCTTCGAGGCATCACTAAATATCACAAAATTCTCGGAACCATCTGGAAGTGTAAGAACAGGAGCTGACGTCAACCTTTTCTTCAACTCTTCAAAGCTAGCTTCACACTTGGCATCCCACACAAACGGTACATCCTTTCGAGTCAACCGGGTCAACGGAGTTGCAATACGAGAAAACCCCTCAATGAATCTTCGATAGTACCCCGCTAACCCAAGAAAACTTCGAACCTCAGTCACAGTTGAAGGTTGCTTCCAACCGACAACGGCTTCAATCTTGGAAGGATCAACTGAAATTCCCGAACTAGAAACAACATGCCCCAAGAAAGATATCTGCTCGAGCCAGAATTCACACTTACTAAACTTGGCGAATAATTGCTTTTCACGGAGAAGAGAAAGAACAATCCTCAAATGAGTCTCATGTTCCTCCCGAGACTTAGAGTAGACAAGAATATCATCAATGAACACCACAACAAAGCTATCAAGATACGGCTTGAAGATACGGTTCATCATATCCATAAATACGGCCGGAGCGTTAGTCAACCCAAAAGGCATAACCATGAACTCATAATGACCATATCTGGTTCTGAAAGCTGTCTTGGAAATATCATCAGGCCGAATCTTCAACTGATGGTATCCGCTTCTCAAATCAAGCTTTGAGTAAATAACGGAACCTTGGAGCTGATCGAACAGATCATCAATATGCGGAAGAGGATACTTGTTCTTTATAGTGGCTTGATTCAAAAGACGGTAATCAATACACAATCTCAGAGTACCATCTTTCTTACGGACAAATAAAATAGGAGCCCCCCACGGTGACACACTAGGGCGGATAAACCCCCTATCTAACAACTCTTGCAACTGAATCTTCAACTCTTTTAATTCAGCAGGAGCCATTCTATAAGGCGCCTTAGAAATAGGTGTGGTACCGGGCACTAAATCAATGCAAAACTCTATCTCACGATCAGGAGGCATAGAGTACTCGGTAGAAAATACATCACCATATTCATTTACTACGGGGACATCTTTTAACTCAGGGGACTTCTTATTGGAATCTACCACGTAAGCTAAATACCCCGCACACCCTTTTAAAAGCAATTTTCTAGCCTTTATAGCAGAAATCACATGAATACCAAACAAAGACTTGTCGGCATCAAACACAAAAGAAGGCATATCAGGAATATCAAATAAGACCTTCTTCCTACGACAATCAACCATGGCATGGTAACGACTCAACCAATCCATACCAAGTATAACATCAAAATCCCGGATTTGTAACTCTACTAAATCCGTTGGCAACACGTGTCCACAAATAACCACATCACAACCATTGTATATCACAGAAGAAGTGAGGCACTCTCCCATAGGAGTCGACACCTCAAGCACATAAGGCATAATATCAGGTAATTTATGCAATGCAAATGCAAAATGAGACGCAACAAACGAATGGGAAGACCCGGGATCTATAAGGACGCGGGCCTTAACTCCTGAGACAGGAATAATACCTCTAAGGACTGCATTAGGATCAACCTCCCCTCTACCTAGGGCAAAGACTCGACCCTGAACTTTATCTTTAGGCTTGCCTTCATTATCCCTTTTTATTCCACCTCGCGGTCCGCCTTGTCCACTACCGGAAGCTTGCCCTCTCAACTTGGGACAATTCTTCCTAAAGTGTCCATCTCCTCCACATTCCACACACTTTCCCAACTTGTGCCAGCATCTATCTTCGGAATGACCCAGCTTCTTACAAAACTCACAAACAATCCCGGACTGCTTGGAAGGAGTACGAACCACTGGAGTCACCACTATTCCACTTCTTGCTGCACTCGGATTTGGAAACCTTGATTGCCCTCGATTCTATCCCGAACCTTGTCCTTGGAACCGTTGCTTGCTTCCACTTCCGCCTTTCGACTTGCCCTTATGCTCCTCTATATCATTCTCAATTCGATAAGCTCGGTTCACCGCTGCTTGAAAGTCCGTGAAATCATGCGTCAAAAGTTGCTTACGGAACTCCAACCTCAATCCTTTCACGAACCTATAAACCCTTCTTTCTTCATCCGGCACCAAGTGTGGACAATACCGAGCTAACTCCATGAATTTGGCCAAGTACTGCGCAACAGTCAAAGTCCCTTGCTCCAATCTAAGAAACTCCACTTCCTTCCTGTCTCTTGTCACCATCGGAATAAAGTGGTCTCGAAACTTACGAGTGAAATTCTCCCATGTTCTCGGTGTATGATCTCTATCCCAACTATCTTGAACAATATTCCACCAATGCTCTGCTGCTCCTTCTAACTTAAAAACCGCACATCTAACCTTTTCGTCGTCCGGGCTCTCCATCGCCGCAAAGATTTTATTCATTGATTCTAACCACCTTTCCGCCTTCACCGGATCAGGATCACCATTGAAACTAGGAGGATTCATCTTCACAAACTTCTCAAGTCCGTGCCCTTGCCTCCCTTCAGGCTGTTGTTGAGCTCTTCCTTGATTAGCCATATTCTGTAAGAAAGTTCTAAACATGTCCATCATCTCGAGGTTCGGATTACCATTACCCCCTTCATTACCAACATTCCCTTGAGCTCTATGTTGATCATCATCATTTCCCGCCATTATAACTAACACCTGCATCAAACACTCGGCGTCAGTTATCACACACTCCCCCTTAAACTAGACATATACCCTTGACCTCTAGACGAGGCTCTGATACCAACTGTGGGCTCCCCGACCAGGAGAGTCTAAAACACTTTAATAAAACCTGTAAATTTTTAAAACTTTTTAACTTAACTTGTAATGAAACTAACTTTAACATATAACATCAACTTCTAACTTGGGTCATCTCCATTTTGGAGGAAAGGGGAAAATAAAACATAAACTAACTTTAACTCAAACTTATTTACAAACCTTTTAAAGAGCTCCATCTACTTCTATTTGAAACAACTACTTACTTACTTCACATATTTACAAAGGTCTAAGTCATAATTTACAAACTTACATAACTTGTTTTATGAACAAACTCCAACATAGGAGTATTAACCAAAAGACAAACTATCTAACCACATACATACCCGACAACCCAAAATACTAGCACAAACTCCGCCCCGAACTCACTGGCCTGGTCCGCCTGTCTCAGTCCGATCTAAAACATTAAAGGGAGAAGGGTGAGAATAAATCTCAATAAGTTATTATGCATGCATCAATATGCCAAGTAAATGCAACACATATAAGGTGCATATAATCACGTTGGAAAAGCCGTAAACATTTTTCGTTACCTCTGTTTACCTTTTCCCGTCTGACCAATAAGTCGTATCAAATTGGAAGATAAAACTCCAAGTATTCCGTGAACACATGTCCACCAGAATCAAATCATATAACTGAGATAGCTATAAATATAACTCATCTCTTGTGAACTGCTGATTGCATATTCACGTCTTATAAGACCCATTTTCCAGGGAAGATATAAGACTTCAACATTCATATGAACTGACTGCACATATTCATAGAAGTTGAGACCCCAATCTGTGGCCACAGAAGGGGAAAGGCCAAAGATATAATGTAGTCCGAGCACCTTATGGAACGATTTCTCATAAGTGATCGTACTCCATTATACCCCCTACATCAGCTGATTAACACTGTTCAAGCACATATAAGTTACTTGAAATAAAATCCACAACGTGGGATAACCACAACAATATATATATATAACATGGTAAAACATACTCATGTTCAATCCATACTAGAGTGCAACATTTATTTCATACACCATGTACAATAATGCCAATGCATATGAACTCAAATGAAGTGGGAAGGTATCACAAACTATTCCTACATAGACCATATACAATAATATATAACTTCTATAAAAGTCCACATACTATTTACCAAGTTGAATTCACTTTGGCTAAGTATAAATCAATGTTACGCAACAAGTTCTTGACAATATTACAAGTACTTCTACTATTCCATTTTGATCAAATAAAGTATCATTGTGTAGCTAAAAGGTTCTACTTTAATCTAAGTTAAAGAGTGTTCAAGTTGGTCCTCGTTTGAATAGGTTTCCAAGTCATTAAAGTTGAAGCAACATTTTCAGTACAAGGCACGACTCGTGCCCTATGGCACGACTCATGCCTTCTTCCTCCATCTACTCAGAACGACTTGGCCCATGTGTCACGACTCGTGGTCACGAGTGGCCAAGAGGGCACGACTCGTGCCTCTAGGCACGACTCGTGCCACGGCAGAATTCAGACTCCAAAGTCTGCACAACATCAGCAACCAGAATTTGAAAGCTATAACATTAACTACTCTGTTTTCCATGGCCCAAAACCTGTACCAAATAGTGTCAATACCAATTCCAAACAAGTAAATACTCTTTCCACCATAAACCAACATCAACTAACTTCATTTTCATACCAAAAGTGTATCATTTTAACATGCAACCAAGCTATCAACCCACTAATCATCAAAAATCCCATAAACCATTATCTTTCAACTCAACTTCCTCCTTACTACTTAAAATCAATTCCAACCTTGACAAGAACACTTTCAAAACCCAATTCTCATGGTTCTAACAAAACGAAATCCTTTCCTTAAACCAATTATCAAATAATATCATAATATGAACAATTATTTGAAAGAAGACATAATAACTTACCTAAATGATGAAAATTGAAATATTTATTTGAGTAGCTCAAATTGATCTCCTCTCCGCCAGGAACCCGAATCTGCCCTTGGATTTGAAAATAGAGAAGTATTGAAGGAGCTAGAATTTTTTCTAAGAAAAACCTAGGGTTTGAATGCTTCCTCCATGGAAAGAGCTTTTTGAGGAGGTGATGACCTTTTTCTCAGCAAATGAAAATAAGAAGAAGGCTTTCACTTAATTGAAATTCCATGGAAAATGACACTTAATTACAAGAAAGCCCCTCAACCAATAATAACCCAAACTAACAATACTCTTACTTATTAAACTTGGTAATTAAGCACATCACTTCAAATAACATTTGATTAAAATTCTAAATATTATAAAATCATTATCCACTTGAGAGTTTATTCCATTTAGGTCATTTATCAATTGATTTAATTCACTTTCATCCTAACTTCACATAAGTTAGTTAAAAACATAATTAAGCACATATATCTAACAAGTAACATAAAAAGCATAATATGAAACACTAAACCCCAACCCAACGTGCTTAACGAGTATTAAAAATAGTGCCTAATATCGGGGTCGTCACAAATCTGATCCTGGTAAAAACCATTGGATGGCAGTTAAGACGATTCTTAAGTACTTAAGAAGGACTAATGATGCATTCTTGGTCTTTGGAGGGATAGATGATGATCTTGTTGTAAAGGGTTACACAGATGCAAGCTTCCAAATTGACAAAGATGATTTTAGATTGCAATCGGGTTTGTGTTTATGTTTAACGGAGGTGCGATTTGTTGGAAGAGTTCCAAGCAAAGTACCATAGCCGATTCTACAACTGAGGCTGAATATATAGCGGCATCCGATGCAGCTAAAGAGGCAGTTTGGATCAAGAAGTTCATTAGTGATTTGAAAGTCGTTCCAAGTATCACTAATCCGGTGGAACTTTGTTGTGACAACAATGGTGCCATTGCGCTAGCAAAGGAACCAAGGTCAAATCAATGATCAAAACACATACTTAGACGTTTCCACCTCATTCGAGAATTCATAGAAAGAGGAGATGTTAAGATATGCAAAGTATCAACAAACGATAACATAGGGGATTCGCTTACAAAGCCCCTCACACAAGCAAAGCATGATGTTCATGTTAGGTCCATGGGTATACGATACACATGAGATTGGTCCTAGTGCAAGTGGGAGATTGTTGGTTTTATGCCCTAGGCTTATAGTTATTTTGACTCATAACTAATACCGTTATATAATCATCTTTACCATTTATAATAGAGAATGTGTATCTTGAGTATTATATATTTTACATGTTTATTATAATATTCTGTGTCCCTAGTTATTGTGAATAACTAGTATAAGTTGGTAATGGATAATCATGGAGATGATTATATGCATAGGGAGGCACATTACACTTATGGGTACTTGTTAGAGAACAAGGTACTGGACTGAACCATCTATGAGATTTATGACATGGTCTATGGTCATATATGTCATGATTAAATCACATGATAGTCGTTTCATTAGAATTTTTAGTACCTGAGATTATCATCATCTTTCACATGATGAACGTTGCGTTTGATGTAGTCTAACACTATCTTTAATAGGATAGCAATAAGGGCTATGTTGGCATGACTGGATTCTATAGGGAAGAATGATAATTCAAGATGGGATTTGTCCCTTGTGAAGAGATATGTTTTCTTGAACGTTGCGTTTGATGTAGTCTAACACTATCTTTAATAGGATAGCAATAAGGGCTATGTTGGCATGACTGGATTCTATAGGGAAGAATGATAAGTCAAGATGGGATTTGTCCCTTGTGAAGAGATATGTTTTCTTGGGCCCCTCGATGAATAGTGTTGATGAAATGTATGGCCATACTCAAGAGATTTGATAGAGATCAAATGCACTTGGATTATCAACATATTTGGAATCGAGAAAGCATTGAACAATATAAGTTGACGTGGACCATGACTTATGTTCAATATGACATTGTGTGATAAAGGGATTGTGACAATGATCTATCAAGGAATCAAGCTTTGATGTTATATTAATTGGGTGGACATAATGGCTTGCTAGAAACCACTTATGTCTTGTGAGGATCGATGTTTCGACTCACTACCAACATAAATATAATTCCTAAAGGGTCACACACAAAGAACGGATTTAACAATGGGTCAAATCTGGAAAAAGGAATTTGGGGCTGTTGCACGACCATGCAAATTAAAGGACACGCCAGTGTAAAGGGTTTGCATGGCCGTGCGTTGTAATCAGCACGCCCATGCAAGAAGGCTGGAGCGGCCGTTAAAGTTAATGAGCATGCCCGTGCAAGTGGTTACACGACCGTGCATACTTAAGTGCATGGCCGTGCATGTCGGCAAATCAACAAATCCGGTTTTAGCTTGGATTAGGGCTCTTCTCCCTAAAGGTTAGGGATATTTATAAAGTATAAATAGCCCCCTTCTCTTCAGCCAAGACACACGAAAATTAAGGTTTGAGAAACAATAATTGGTTGATCTTGATTACGAATCAAAGATCAAAACTCCTCAGATTCAATCCCACATTAGCCATAGATTGTTGAAAAGAGTTTCAACAATCAGGGATCATCTAGAAATTCAACAAGATACTGAAATTACCCGGGATTTCGCGCGGGCGCGAAATGCGGTTGTCTTTCGCGGAGGGTTGGTGTCTGAGACCTCGCTTCATGGGAAGGAAAATGAGGAGTCGCCACGCGGTTTTGTATTTTGAGCCCAAACGTTGAGAAACGACTTTAGTGAAAAAGGTGTCATTTTTATTGGTAGCAAAAACTTAGGAAAAAGCTTTGAAAACAGGGGATCATTTTTATTGGTAGCAAAAACGAGTAAAAAGCTTTTTGAGTACCAGAGATTGTTAGGTTCGGAGGTCACGTTACGTTTCGGGAAGAGTATTACGAGATCACCCGAAACGCCTCGTATGACGAGTCTTTCTACCTTTCTCGAAAATCATGTGTGTGTGTGTGTGTGTGTTTTGAAATGGGGGCTTGAATGACAAGCTTAATCTTGGTTTGAATGTCAAACGTTTATTAGGTGACTTTGATTAGGGGAGAGTCCTCGAGTTCGCGGACGCCGAGGAGGCCTTTTGCATATTCCCGCCTGGAGGAATTCAGGGATTATCTGTTTGCGATGGATCTGGTAGCTGCGGAGCAGTGCGTCGAGTGCTCGGATGACGAGCAGGACTCGGAGTAGTCCTTCTTTACTGCTTTCTCTTCTCTTTTTTTTTTTTAGACAACATGTATCGTCTGGAACGATTTGATTTGAACTGTATCTGAAAAGGCGCTCGTGGGGCGGAACCTGTTCTTCGCGCATCTATTCTGTGATCACCTTCTGTTATATTCGACAAATAAGGAAGTAGGTTAATCAAAAATAAATAAAATGAAGCATGCATTAAAAATTGAACAGGTCAAAATTTATGCCTATATGTACTGATAATTAATTAATTGCACTGTTGCACGAGCCTGGGGCGAAAGGGATATTGACATTGGTTAAATGAAACTAGGGGCAGCACGCAGATTCACTAGGCATGAACAGGGTGTTGTTTGGAATTGCTTCCAATTTAGGAGCAGCTGGCTGCAGAGTTGACCAGGTCAACTGCAAGGGGAGTCCACGGGACCGAGGAGTGAATTTCCAGAGTCTTTTAAATTGCAGTTTCAGCTTTGCAATTTGTTAAGAACTGCGCATTCACCACTGATCAGTTAGCTGAATTCTCTCAAATTTCTAAGGCTTCTTTCATTTTCTGTCATGGCTCCCTTTCCTAAGCTATCGTCTCGGATGCAAGAGCGATACCTGGACAGTTTTCAGTCGTGGGTACGGAACCACACGAGGCAGAACAAAGGGTTTTTCGAAGGCTGTTACGGAATGAAGTCTGTTTGGGCTTTGAAGGAGCTCATGCCAGATTGGGATCTTTTGAGAGCCGCGTCTCATTTCTGGGACGTACGGAGGAATGTGTACAGCTTCTCGTACAACGAAATCACTCCTACGTTTGAAGATTTTCGGGCCATTCTGGGAGGACCTGAGACTGAACAGCTAGTTCTTCCGTATGCTGGTGGCATGGCCACTGTTGAGAAGCTAGTGTCTTTGCTTGGTATCTCGGCTGGAGAAGCATACGGGATGCTGATACTGAATACTGATTATGTTGACATTTCGGGACTGCCCGATAGATTTGCCGGAGCTGAGGGGAGCATTTTTGCGTGGGACGCGTTTGCTCTGTGCGCAATTGCTACTCTGTTCACGTTTACGTCCCTGGGTGTGTGCCATCACAGTGTACTGGACCTGGTGAGGCAGTGCCGGAGCGGGGGAGACATCGTGCCGTTGGTCTTGGGCGAGACGTTCCTGGGCATAGGTCGGATGGCGACCGGTAGCCGATACATGTGGGGAGGGAGTCCCGCTATGCTTACCATGTGGTTGAGGGAGAGACTGCAGATGATGCCTGAGGTGCCAATGTCTTGTGACGCTTGGTCCTTCTCTCGACGTCCTCTGGTGATTGGGGGCGATCAGGCTGAGCTGGAGCTCTGGATGGCCAGACTCCGCACGCATCATTTGCGATGGTGGGTTCCCCACTGGAAGTTACAGACTTGTCGGACCGCTCAGGAGGGTCACTTGGTTGTCAGAGTGCCGGGGCTGTCTCAGACATCCTTCTACATTCCATCGTTGGTTCTGCGACAGTACGGGCTGGAGCAGGTGCCATTGACGGGCTTGAGTCATGCTGCTACCTTCGAGGTGGGATCTCTGCTGATGGAAGATCCTTCGACGCTATTGCTGCTCACACGGTGGTGGCAATACACGTCCTTTCCTGCCAGGGTTCTCTTTCACCGGAGAGGGGGAATTGTTCTGTTGACGCAATATTTGAACTGGTATGAAGAATGTATAGGGGAGACACAGATGGCTATCTTGTGGAGACGGAGTGAGCTGTTGGGTGCTGATCACCTTGACAGCTCGACCTTGAGGAGGACCGAAGCGGGAGCTAACCCTGGGAATCGTACTGGGAACGACATGGCTGACTATGAGGCCAATGCTGATCGGGAGGCCAATCAAAGCACGGTCATGACGGCTAGAAGTGAAGCAGCTCGCGACAGAGCTAGGGAAAGGGCTGCATTGAATGCTACAGGCTTGACGGAGGCGTCGGGAAGGGTCCCTGAGCCAGGTAGAAGGACTACCGGAATATTCCCTGTGAAGGTGAAGAACACTCGCCGGGGGAAAGGGAAGGGGAAGAAGGATGAAGGACCAAGTTCGGGAAACTAGGTTGACCTTGCTGTCCAGAGTATCCACCCATTGTCATTGCAGACACATTAACCGATTAATGTTTTATTGTAGTTTTGCTAGCGTGTAGCGAGTCAAGAGTTGACCGTGCTTGAACTCATCAAAGATTGTTTTAACCGTAATGAATTTGTAGGTTAAATGAAAAGAGTTTTTCGAAACACAAGCAATTGATGCTTATTGTATTTTTTTTTGTTTTTTAGACCGAACCAATGATGGCTGCCTACGTTCCCCTTTTACAATTGGACTAAGGGGCTCAGGTCACCGTAGTTCGACACTTTTAGGTGAATTTGAGAAAAACGAAGACAAAAGAAGTGCGACCCTATTTTTTACCTGGATCATTAGCGGGAATGTATCCAGTTGGGTATTACTCTTTTAGCACTTTAATTTTACTGAGGGGTATTGTATGGGAAAGGAGAGTTGACTCGTGCTCTTCCTCAAACGAAATATCTGCGGAGCTTGCTTCCGTTCACGGGGTTAACGAAAGGGTTTCCATCCAAGTCTGCTAACTTCATGGCTCCTCCGGAGAAGATTCTTTGTACCACGAATGGTCCTATCCATGTAGGCTCCCACTTTCCGAGGGGATTGGTCTGCGTAGGAGGCTTTTCCTTTAGCACCAAGTCGCCTTCTCTGATGTCTCGGATCTTGACTTTCTTGTCGAATGCTCGGGCCATCCTGCTCTGGTAGGCTCGAGTGTGTTCCATGGCTTTCAATCTGCGCTCGTCGAGTAGAGCAAGTTCGTCGTGACGGCTTTGTAGCCATTCGACTTCATTGATCCCGTTTTCCAAGAGGACTCGGAGGGATGGAATTTCCAATTCCACGGGTAACATTGCTTCCATTCCGTAGGTAAGTGCGAACGGAGTCTCCCCTGTGGCGGTTCTGACTGATGTTCGGTATCCCCAGAGGGCTAGATGTAGCTTTTCGGGCCAGTCCCGACCTCTGGTGGTCATCTTCCTGATTATCATGGCGAGAGTCTTGTTGGCTGCCTCTACTGCACCATTGGTTTGTGGTCTGTAAGGAGAAGATTTGTGACGCGTGACTCTGAATTCGGTCAGAAGTTGGTCACAATCTCCTTCGAAGTGGGTCCCATTGTCGGAGATGATCTCGTTGGGCACTCCGTATCGGCACATGATGTTCTCTCGGATGAACTCGGCCACCTTCTTAGAATTCAGTACCTTGTATGATCTGGCTTCTACCCATTTGGTGAAGTAGTCGACTGCGACTAGAATGAACTCGTGACCATTGCTCCCTGGTGGAGTGATCTTGCCGATGACGTCGATTCCCCATGTGGCGAAAGGCCATGGTGTAGTCATGCAATAGAGTTCATGAGGAGGGATGTGATTGAGGTTGGAGAACCGTTGACATTTGTCGCAGCTTCGGACGTACTAGATGCAGTCTGTTTCCATCGATATCCAATAGTATCCCATACGGAGAATGATCTGTGTCAATGCTCGGGCGTTCATGTGCGGACCGCAGGTTCCGTTGTGAACTTCGTTCATTAGCTCGCTGGCTTTTTCTTTTTTTACACACCGAAGGAGTGGTCCTTGGTGGCGCTTCTTGTACAACATACCCCCCAGAATGACGAAATGGGATGCCAGGCATTTTAATGCCATCATGTTTTTGGCTTTGATCCATTCTTTGTATTTTCCATCTTCATTTGTGAAGGAAGCTTCTCCGTTTTGGAGGTACTGGTAAATTTGATTGTACCAGGGTTCGTCGATCGTTTCTTTTTTTTATTTCAATCTCACAGCAATAGGCGAGTGTTTCCCGTCTTCCTATTCTGAGGGGCTTTACTGCTTTTCCATCGGGAATTTCGACAAGAGAGGCGAGGGTTGCCAGGGCGTCTGCGAAGCGGTTCCTGTCTCTTGGCAAATAATGAAAAGAGATGTCCTTGAACTGAGCAATGAGCTCCTCCATGTAGGTGTGGTACTTCTAGAGGCCAGAATCTACCATCTTCCATTTGTTGGACACTTGATTGATGATCAATGCTGAGTCTCCGTATACATCCAGTTGAGATGTTGCGCTCGAGGGAGGCTTCCAGACCTGCTGCACAGGCTTCGTATTCTGCTGCATTATTGGTTGTTTCGAAATTCAACTTGATGGCTATTGGAGTGTGCTCGTCCTTGGGATCGACAAGGAGCATTCCAATACCATTCCCCTTCTTGTTGGCTGCCCCATCGAAGAAGAGTTGCCAGTGGTTTGCACTGTCGAGTGAGAAGATTCCGTTGTCCGGGAACTGCGGATCAGGACCCTTGGGTTCACTGCTTGGGAAGTCTGCCAGCTGATCTGCCATTACTCTGCCCTTTGTTGATTTTCTGACCATGTACTTGATGTCGAACTCAGCCAGGAAGAATGACCACTTGGCTAGTCTCATTGACAGGGATGGCTTGTCAAAGAGATATCGGACGGGGTCCATTTTGGAGACCAGGAGCACTGAATGTGACTGCATGTAGTGTTTCAGTTTCCCGACTACCCATACCAAGGCGGTACAAGTTTTCTCTAATGCTGAGTAGCTGAGTTCACTTCCTTGAAGCTTCCGGCTTACGAAGTAGATTGCATGCTCAACTTTGGAATCCTTCTGTTCTTGTGCCAGCATTGCTCCGATTGACGTGTCTGTTACTGTCAGATACAGGAGTAGTGGCTTGTCTTCATGTGGCGGGCACAGAATTGGGGGATTCACCAAGTAGGTCTTGATCTTCTCAAAAGCTGTTTGGCACTCGGAGTCCCATTTGATGTCGGCATTCTTCTTCATCAGTTTGAACATGGGCTCGCAGAGAGATGTCAACTGGTTGATGAAGCGACTGATGTACTGAAGTCTTCCCATAAAGCTCTTTACTTCTGTCAAAGTTTGAGGCGGCTTCATGTCGATGATGGCCTTGATTTTCTTGGGATCGGCTTCGATACCCCTTTCTGTAACCATGTACCCCAGTACCTTGCCGCGCTTGACGCCGAAGGTGCACTTCGCAGGGTTCAATCTCATGGAGTGTTTTCTGAGTCTGTTGAAGAACTTTCTCAGATCTGTCATATGAGGACCGCAAGGACCATTATGGACTTCGCTCATTAGCTCTTTTTCTCTTTCCTTGGTGACACATAGCAGGAGTGATCCTTGGTATCATTTTTTGTACAGATCATCTCCCAGAATGACATAGTGAGAGGCCAGTCATTTCAAAGCCTGCAAGCTTTTGGCTTTGATGCCTTCCTTCAAATTACCTTCTTCGTCTCTGAATGTTGCTTCCCTATCTTTGAGAAACTGATAAACTTAATTGTACCAAGGTTCCTTGACGAGCTCAGGTCCCACTTCTATTTCACAATTGAAGGCTGGTGTTTCCCTTTGACCCACTCTGAATGGTTTTACTGCCTTTCCCTCGGGGATTTCTACTGTGAGGCTAGAGTAGCCAAGGCATCTGCAAATCTATTCCTGTATTTTGGTAGATAATGGAAGGTCACTTCTTTGAACTGCTCTGTCAGTCCTTCCATATAGGCATGATTCTTCTGTAGGTTAGGATCCATAGTCTTCCATTTGTTTGAGACCTGGTTAATGATCAGGGCTGAGTCCCCATAGACCTCGAGTTCCTTGACATTTCTTTCTAGGGAAGCCTTTAAACCGGCTATACAGGCTTCATACTCCGCTGCATTGTTTGTGACAGGGAAGTTCAGCTTGACGGCTAACGACGTGTGCTCATCTTTTGGGTGCTCATCTTTTGGGTCCACCAACAACATCCCTATGCCATTTCCCCTTTTGTTAGCAGCTCCATCGAAGAAGAGTTGCCATTGGTTCTCGGGTTCAAAAGCGAAAATTCCTTCGTCCGAAAACTGGGGTTCAGGGCCTCGGTCCTCATTACTAGGGAAATTTTCCAGATGATCTGAGCGTGCTCGACCCTTGATTGCCTTTCTTGTTACATTGTGTGAATGTGGTGCCCAAGATCGCGGCTCTTATTTATTTTTTATTTTTTTGTTTGTTTGGAACCGCTTTCTCGTGTAAGGGGATCACCGCCTCACATCGGTTTGGAAACATCCGGTTTAAATTGAAAAACGGAGTCGCCACGCCATTTTGATTTCCTCAAAACTTTGAAAAAAAGGATTTGGGTCCGGAGGTTAAGTTACCCCTTGGGAAGAACGGATCGACGTTCACCCAAAGTGCCTTGCCGAAGCAAGTCTTCCAAGATCCGATTTTCATGCTTTCCTTAGTGTTTTCGTGTGTGGGATGTGTTTTTTAATAGGGAGGGAATGTGCCAAGTAGTCTTCCGGACGTATAAACCATGAGTTGGTTATCGCTCGGGATTTCTTGGATTTTGATATGTTCGGGACATTGATCCCGTTCTCATCTTGGACTTATGATCATCATTATAAGACCTTGGGTCACATGTGATCGAGATAGGGACACCTTTTTTATAGTCCAAGGATGAGACTCTTTAGAAAGGAATGACCTTTGCCCATCAATCCTACATCTTGAGACGATTTGAGCTTAGTCGAGACATTTATGCTCGTCTCAAGTGATGATCGGAGATGCAAGGGCTCAAGTTAATCCTTTTCTAAAGGGATTTCCGGCTATGGCATCTTTATGTGGAGGAAATGATGTAAAGATAGGACCTTTACACCATTACACTCCAAGAGATGCTTCAAGTACCAAAGGGGACTAAGGGAAGGGTATAAAGAATGGATCTTTATACTCATCCTATGCCTTTTTGTGCCTTATGAAGGTCACTAGGCAATCCTTGGAGAGTGATCCAACCGTGAGGGACATGGGGAATGCATTTTAAAGTAAAGATGATATTTTTACACTAACATATGTAATGAACATGATGCAAGCTAAGACTAGGAATATAAAGGGGGGACCTTTATGGTTTTTCTATGTCCTTTAAGAACCATTTAGGTGGACAATCCTTGGAAGCAAGGTCTATGGGGAGGGGGATGACATTCATGAATAAAGATGACATTTTTAATGTAAAAGATGACATTTTTATATGCAAAGGATGCTATTTTCACATCATCATGTGAGATATCCACCCTAGAACAAGCCATTTGAGGTCTTATTGTTCATCCTTGGGAAGGATCCTCCATGAATCCCATGTGATAAGGGAATGGGGGTATTATGATCTACATGACTAAAGATTCGATTTTTATAGCAATAGATCAAATATCAAGCAAGTAGATGACAATATAAGCAACAAAGATCAATATAGCAAGTATGAAAAGTATATTTTAAAGAGAGGAGGAGGAGAGGTTACCAATGATGGTGTTCCTCTATCTCCTTGAAGATTGCCTAAGGAAGGATCAACTTTGGAGGGGTTTTGGAGAGGAGGGAGGTGATTTTGGGAGCTCTCAGCTTTCTGGAATTTCTTGGATATACTTTGGCAGAGTAACAGTGCCAAAAACTGTATATCAAAATGGGTAGAGGAGGCCTCTATTTATAGGCACTCTGGTGAGGCTAATGAAGCCGTGCGGCTGTAACCCCCAGCTAATGAAGCCGTGCGGTCTTATCCATTAGTGACTCAGCCTATTTCTAGAACGATGCAAGGTGGCCTTCTAGAAGGTCTTTTCCAGCGAGGGACTACGTGGAATTTTAATTCCTAACAAGTCCTTCACCCCTCAGAAGGTTTGGAAAAGTTCCCAAATTGCCCCTGAACTTTAGGAAAGTCCAGGGAATTGCCGGGAAACTTAATCGGAAGGCATGAGCCAGATTTGGGTACTTACAGAAGCCCCTCGGCAACGTCACTTGCAAGGCGAGTGGGGTTGTCGATAAAAAAAGGATCCAATCTGGCAAACTGCCGAGACGGATTGGGTGACCAAGGTGGTCGAGTGGCTGAAACTTTGGAAGGCTACCTACGTATCCCGGAGGAATCAAGCCATGATCGTAGTTCGGAAAAGATACATTGGGGAAAGGGGGTGTCATATGTGACGAATTGGCTGAACCTAAAGTAGGCTACCTACGTATCCCAGAGGAATCAAGTCAGGTCGTAGTTCGGGATCCACTGGGGAATGGTGAAGAGAAACTAGTCCCTTGCATAGGGAAGATGGAAGGAAAGTGACCTAGGAGGTCAAATGGCTGATCCTACTGGGGATATGCCAGATGAAGGAGGTGACCAATGTGGTTGGATATCTGGACCTCTCTGGGGGGCTACTTCACCACTGAGGAGTGATGAAGGGAAAGGGTGACCATTGCGGTCGGATGGCTGGACCTTTTTGAAAGGCTCATGTACCACTACGGAGTGATGATTAAAAAGGGTGACCAATATGGTCGGATGGCTGGACCTTTATGAAAGGTACCTACATATCCCGGAGGAATCAAGCCTTGGTCGTAGTTCAAGTCTCACTAGACAGTTAGGAACAGTGTCTAGGATCCTTGAAATTTTGACGATTCATGGAGGAGTCACCTATTTGACAATTAATGGAGGTTGTCACGTGGTTGACAATTAATGGAGGTTGTCACCTGGTTTGACAATTAATGGAGGTTGTCACCTGATTGACAATTAATGGAGGTTGTCACCTGAAGGAACTAAAGCTTACATCGCTATCGAGGAGATAGAGGTAGCTAAAGTTTGGAAAACTTGAGCGTACTTCACTATCTATGAGATAGAGGTAGCTAAAGTTTGAAGAACTTGAGCGTACTTCACTATCTATGAGATAGAGGTAGCTAAAGTTTGGAGAACTTGAGCGTACTTCACTATCTATGAGATAGAGGTAGCTAAAGTTTAGAATTTTGACAATTCGGAGGATGTCACCTAACATTTATTCCGTTATAACGGAAGTAACAGAGGCGACTCGGGAGAAAAGTTTATTTTCTTTAGAGATAACGGATATCCTTTGGAAACAATGTTATTCTGGTTAAGAAATAACGGGAGTTGTATGCCTAGTTGAAAGTCCGGGGGCAAAAGTGTAAATTCAGTTCATATGAGGACCGCAGTGGTGCATTAATGCTCTATCATTAATGCTAGAGCATTATTGCAAGTCATCCTTTTCATTCATCACTCCTCAGTGGTGCATGAGCCTTTCATAGAGATCCAACCATCCAACCGCAGTGGTCACCCCTTTCATTCACCGTTCCTCAATGGTTCGTAAAACTCTTATAAAAGTCTAGCCATCCGACCACATTGGTCGCTCCCTTCATCACTCCTCAGTGGTGAAGTAGCCCCTCATAAAGGTCCAGATATCCGACCACATTGGTCACTCCCTTCACTTGGCACATTCCCAGCAGGATCCGCCATTTGACCTCCTAGGTCACCTCTTTTCCATCTTCATAGCAAGGGACAATTTTCTCTTCGCCATTCCCCGGTAAGGATCAGGCATGCGACCTCTTTAGTCACTCAATTCCAATCCTTGATAGCAATTCCAGTCCAATTCCAAAGGTTTTGCAAAAAATAGTTCAGGCTATCTATGTCACGTGACAAAACTGCCTGCTAAGTCGTGCGACACAACTGTCCCAACATCAGACATCAGTGACATGCATTCAGTTCCTACCAGGGTAATCCCCGACTTGTCATTTGCTGCAAACATCAGTCAACTACTTTGCAAACAACATGGGAGAGGGTTCATTCACTCAATGTAGACCCATGCATTCATCCACCTGGTACATATACAAGCCATAAATCCATTCAAGCCATCTACCATACCATCATCATTTCATAGACTCGTGCAACAAAAAGAGCTAACAATGTACATATAAAATATGAAATAACTAAGTCTGATCTTGTACAAAAGATGTGCATAGCAAAATAGCATAATTAGGGTGTATGTTTTCCCAAAAGGGTACAATAATCAAAAGTCATAATGATCTAAGGGGGGGGGGACTACTTTGAATCATCTTCATCATCCTCTGAACCATCTTCGTCATCCTCCAAATCATCATCTTCATCCTCTCCATCATCCTCAGCCTCCTCAGGCTCGTCATCAGGGTCATCAGAGGGTGCCTCGTAGGCTACAGTCCCCATGCTATAATAGTCATCAGGCTCGGTGATAACAACAGAGTCAAGCTCGTAGTCCGCGGCGATCTCGGCCTCATCATCATCATCATCATCACTATCATCATCATCATCGTCACTCTTAACCGGTCTGCAAAAAGGCACATTTGCAGTCTTTGTCCGAGGCCTCGGTCCGCTAATGCCCCCACTGGTGCCCACGTCATCAAAGCGGCCCTTCTTCTTTCTCGATTGGCCAGGCGGGGAAATATTAATCGAATTTTGTGACCGGCACTGGTTCTTCCAAAAGCTCACACCTTTCTGGAGCTTGCCAATCATGCCCACAGCGCCAGTAAAAGCCCTAGTCAAATGCCTGTAAGCCTGGGCTGACACCTGTTACAAGCAGACATAATAAATATCAGAATGCATTGATAGCAGAAAGGGATACAAGCAATTCAAAAGATGCAAAGGGCAGTACTTACTGATCTAGAACCTCGCGGGAGCAACAGACGAGGATGAGTTTGTGACATGTCAATATGAGCTCGCCGCATACGGCCGCCACCCTAGTAATCAATGTAAGTCGGGGGCAAAGGAGGTCTAGCCACATGACCAGTCAAGGGTCCCGCACCCTGAGCATCATAGCCAACTCTGACCTGTGGGAACTGAAGCTTCCTAGCCACATACAAGGTGTAATCTCCATCCCGTGCAAAGAGATGGGCCGCCACACCTACAATAAAAGCATCTACATTCGCCAGCTGGCGAGGCAGCCACATCCTAGCTGGAGGATCATCGAGGATTCGAGCATGCATATGGGGTCCATGCTGTCTGTACTCCCTCTCTGCTAAGTATAGGGCATCTCTGGTCAGACCCACTAAAAGCTTGCGACACCCGGTCAAGTGAGTCACGAAGTCCAAGTCCTCATCCTGATACCTCTCAGCCCAGGGGAATAAAGCAAGGTTGTGTGAGCGTTGTGATTAATTTCGAGTCACCACCTATATTATTCATTTGGAAAACATAGAAAAACCATTTTTTGAAAGAGATTGGGTTCGGGGCTTAGGTTATGAAATGGGTAGGTCAAGGAGCATCCATTCCACCCAATCCGGAGATCGGTCTTGCTGAAGAAAAGAGAGGTTTTCAGAGAAGAGAAGACGATTTCAAATATAACAAATAAAAATCCATTTAACGGGGTTAAACGGAATGTAGGATTGATTGCTTCGAGACCGTCCCCATGATTTGGAGAGGCTCTAGGCCGATCCTAGATTCAATAGATTTATACCACTCTAATAATCAATTAGAAATGGATTTAGGGGGTTACCTTGCGTGAGGTGATTTAGGCAGAGTTTCGACTCAAGTTTAGAATCGAATCTTGATACGGACAGAGCTTCGCCTCAGTCCTTGACTTGGATTTTGATGTTTGTTTATCAACAAGGTTGACAAACAAACTTTGAGGTGATTTTAAGGTGATTTTGTAGGAATCTTTCAGGGAAAGAAACCAACAAAATGTGTGTGAATTATGGAAATTTCGTCCTCTTTGATCCTTGGAAGTCACCAAGTATTTATAGGGGTTGGAGAAGTGTTGAAGATGAGATCAAACACTTCAAGAAGCTTCCAGACTCCAAACTCTATTGGTAAGCTGGATGGATGAAGTTTTATCCCGAAAAGAGGTTGAAATCGACGAGGAAACTGTCATCTGCATGCTGCAAAGGGACGATATCTCGCGTGAGACACGCAATTCCGCGCGAGATATTGTTTATGTTGGACAATTCTGTCCTTTCCTCGTTATCTCATATGAAGTTTAGTCCCAAACTAACGATGGTTAGTCAAAACTTAACGAAACATGACGAAATGGTGGATTTCTACTTCTTGACTCAAGGCGAGACTTAGAGTGGTATAAGTATGATCCGATGTGTTCAGAATGGGGTGTCTACAGAGCCCCTTGTCGACAAGTCTTATGAAAGAAGTCATGTCGATGATAGAAAAGACATCATTTTGAACATTAGGATGGTCGGGCTGCACGTCTTCCTACGTATCTCTATCTGAGAATCAGACCGTGACGTAGTTCGACTCCAAAACATGAAAAGGCTGCTTTAGGTATTTTGAAAATCATTTTGAAAATCGAGTAGATTTTGTTTGAAAGATAAATTCATACTGAGGAATCAAATCAAGACCCAATTCTGAATATACCTGTTTGTCTGAAGATTCGCCTGTCTGGGCTCCGAACCTGCGGGAAAGTATGTTAGAAACAAAGGCTTACCTATCTGGTCCTTTGAGTCCTATTGATTTTTGTGACGATTCGCCTTTCTGGGCTCCAAATCGGGCTTTTTGTTGTTGAGGATGACGATTCACCTGTTTGGGCATTGAATCGGGCTTTTCTTTTGACGATCCACCTGTCTGGGCGTTGGACCGGGCTTTTATGATGACGATCCACCTATCTGGGCATTGGACCGGGCTTTTTCTGTTGACAATCCACCTGTCTGGGCATTGGACTGGGCTTTTTGATTTGACAATCCACCTATCTGGGCGTTGGACCGAGCTTTTCTTTTGATGATTCACCTTTCTGGGCTCTGAATCATGTGGATCGAGTTGATCTTTGGACCACTCGGTTTTCGGGCGACTGGTGCCGTACCGGGCGATCGTGCGGGCGTCACGTTTGGCTCGTTCCGTGACTTGCGGTGCCGATTTCTCCACGTTTCCTTGCTAGTGTATCATTTCCAAGGGTAAATGTGTCAAAATTTTAAATTTTGACGTTGCGTAGACGCATATTGTCGGGGAAAATTTTGTCAATTTCCAGAAGGTATATCTCGCGCGATACATCTTATCTCGTGTGAGACTTGTACTGTCGGGGCTAATATAACAGCAGCTCCTCTTTTAATTTGAAAACATCCTTTTCAAAGTTCCCTCCCTAGCTCGAGCCAAGGTCATTTTTCTCTGCAATTTTTCGTGGATTGCTTGGTGATTCTCCTCCCAATCAATTCTCAATCCTCTCTCCCTCCACAATCAATGGCTCAAGAACAAAGGAATCCTATTTTGGGGAGTTATTTACTAGGGAAGGATTATCCCCGCGATGACCTCACCTTTAATTGGCACGTGCATATCTCCGCCGCTGTTCGGGAAGGTTTGGTAAGAGCTTCTCCCTCAACCCTTGATTCTTGTATTGCATTGTGTTTGAACCCATTTGAATCCCAACTTCATCAATGGCTATTTTTCTTTGTTTTTGTCCATGCTTAGAACTAGGTTCCTTCTTGCATGCTCTGATTTTATGCATTTTGTTGGATGATTGTTGTTGCATTGTGTGCGTATGAGCCTCCTACACATCATGGATTGTAGGAGAGGTTGATTCGAGTTATCCATTGCATCCTTGGACAAGCTTTTCTTGTACGCACGCCAAGTGTTCGGTGAAATGCCCCAATGAAAATTTTCTTCTATTTCATTGAGTTTTTGCCATGGAATGATTTCTAACATTGCCCTTTTTGTTTTTCCTCTGTTTTGCAGTCATATAGGCCGACGAAGAATTGTCGTGGGAGCCCAAAACTGGCTAGAGCTTTGTGGGACAAGATCAAGGATCTTGATGGTGTCAGAGATAGGGTGGCCCAAACGGGGCTTTTAACTTTTGTTGGTAACCTTCAGGGAATGAGGCAAACTCCCCAAGTTCTTCAGGTGATCAGGGAGAGGTGGTGGGATACTACCCACACCGTTCATTTGCGCTTCGGGGAAGCAACTATGACTCCGATGGACTTCCTTGCTATCACGGGGTTAGAGTTCATTGGCGATCCCCTATCGAAGACTTCGGGTTATAAGCCTGCGAGTCCTGATGTGTGGAGGCAGTTGATCAGTTTTGTCCCTAACAAGGTTAAGGGATTCGCTGCTGAGTTAACACCCCTCCGGCGTCAGATTGAGGAATATGCGCTTAAGCCGAATGCAGTTACTGATCGGTTGGTGAGGGGTGCCCTCTGGTATATTCTTTCTGAGACCATCTTTGCAAACCACTCTTCTACGGCTCGTCTTTCTCTGTTAGGTTTGTTGGTGAATCTGGATGAGGTGAGTGGATATGATTGGGGCTCAGCGGGGCTGGCCTTTTGCTATCACGCCATGGACGAGGCGTGTAGGCATACCAAGGATACCCTGTCGGGGTATTCTTATGCTTGGGAGGTATGCTCTTGGTTCTGTTTCTCTCCTTTATCTGTAGCCTTTGTATGTATTTCGTGCTGAATCTGCTATTGTTTTCTTGTGCAGATATGGGGCTATACTGTCCTTGGGCTGTACAAGTTTGAGTTGGAGAGCCGGACCCCTTTGTTCCCGGATATCAGGAGGTGGAGCCACCCCAATCGGAGCATTGACGAGGATGAGGATCAGGAGTGGACCCTGACGGTCGCGGAGGCGCGGGCCCTGCTGGATGCTTTTGAGTATGAGAGGCTGGGCCTTTATCCATGGACCCTGTTAGAGCGGGAGGTGCACCGTGCTTGGGATGCCACTGGGATGCAGAGGATGTTGGCATCTTTGGAGGGGGATATTATGTATCTCGATGAGCGGGTCTTCCCACAGCATGGCCGGGGTAGACTACCATATATGGTGCCGGCGGATCCGTCGAGGGTGATGTACCCCACCCACTCCATTCCAGATGACGATTTTGCTAGTCTTCTGGTGGGTGATGCGGCGACGGCTTGTGTTGTTCCCGGGGCCTCCTATGAGGAGTTCTTGCCTCGGCTGATGGGTCCCCTCCTGGTGGGTGATAGACGATCGCACGCTCGTGGTTCCGCCTCTGCCTCTGCCTCTGCCTCAGGTTCATCAGCCCCTAGTACCTCCTCCCAGTTTTCTGGCTCTCTGCCTTTCGCCCCAGACTTCGGTCCTTTGAGCTACACGTACATGATGGGGAGCATGCCAATGATGGGCCACATCCCGACTCTGGATCATATTCCCGAGGGTTACTGCCTTCTGCCGGATGTCTCCTCGATATGTTTCTGTTCATATTATCTCTCGTATTCGTCCATATAAGTATATATGTCCGACCTCATCTGAGCATTTCTTTTCTTTTGTTGTCAGGTCACTCTGTCCACGGCCGATTACAACCGTGGAGCGACCAAGATGGCGGGACTGATGGCCCTGGTGTCAGACTTGTCCGAGAGGCTGTTCCATAAGGCTTCTTTGGCGGCCTCGACAGTGGCCTCGGCGGTGACCCCTACTTGCGGAACCAAGAGGTCGAGGAGGGATGGTAGCCCCCGTGGTGGTGATGGCGGAGGTGCCGGTGGCTCGGGTGACTTGATGGCGTGATCCCCTTCTTTTCTCTTTATTTGATGATCTGTACATATTGGCCGTGTGGGCCCAGACAATTTTTCTTTTTCTTTGGTACCTGTTAGAAGCAAGTAAGTAGCACAAAAACATGTTTTCTTAATCCCTAAACCTAGGTCTAATTAGTTAGTTAATTAACTTTCTCGACTTTCCATGTTTTTGGAAATGGAATGGAATGGCCATCAAGGCCACAATTTTGAGCTTGGTCTTGGTGTTGCACTACATATTATGAACTGTATGCACAGGTTTTTTCGAGACTTGCTTCGTCAAGTCGGGGCTAGATTGCTGTTTGAGCAGAACTATTGCTGTTTTGCCGTAGCGATATCTCGCGCGGGACAAGGTGTCTCACACGAGACACGCTACTCCAGGCAGAATCCTCTTCCTTCTTCAAACAGGATTTTGTCAGTTTTCCCTATAAAATCATCCTATAGTTCGGCCAGATAACTTATTCTTGCCTTTCAAACTCTAGAGATATTCAGTTAGGGTGAAACTATTGTCTTCTTCTCCAACCCTACGATCCATGGCTTCCAAGGAGATTGCCCCAATGTCCATGATTTTAGATGACTTTTCTCTGTCATCTGAAGTGATTAAATCTTTCAAGCAAGCATCCAGAGATTTTGCGAGGTCGTTCCGCAACCGATCTCGCAATAGGTTTATAGCCGACTTTGGATTTAGAATCCTTTTTACCTTGAAGAACCTCCAACCGGATTGGAATCTCTTGCGGGGTGCTGCTCGATTTTGGGATCCCTCTATTCATCTTTTCAATTTTTCTTTGAATGAGATGGTGCCTACTGTGGAGGAATTTTCCATTATCTTGGATATGCCTTTGACTGGTGAGATTGCTGTTCCTAAGTACCATAGGAATCATTCGAAGGCTTTGAATGAATTGCTAGGGATCCCCCTTGATACTTGCTATGAGTTGGTTCACCGCAAATGGGTTGATTGCTCTTCTTTCCCAGAATGCTTCAGCGGGGATTCAGATGATGACGCCTTTCATGTCTACAAACGGAACTTTTTGGCCCTTTCTCTTTTCGGAGATGTTCTGTTTACATGCAGGGACGGCTTGGTTGACTCCCAACTGGTGGAAATTGTTCTGCAGGCTAGAAAACGTTCTAGGAACATTATTCCGCTAATCTTGGGTGAAACCCTGCATGGTTTTGATGAACTGCATAGGACCGGTGCCATGACTCAAGGGGGTCCTCTTTTGTTGACTATTTGGTTTAGGGAGCATCTCAAGTTGGTAGGTCCCCCATTGGAATATTCCCCGTTCACATATCATACGCGAAGATTACTGATCAAGGATCTCTCGGTGGATGAGTGGGCTGAGTTGATTGTGAAGACTGAAACTGCTGATATTCTTTGGTGCCCGCCTTATTAGAGGTTGAACAAGTATGTTGCCAATACCAAGGGTTTTGACAGGGTTGTTCTTCCAGGTTTACGAGATTCTTCCTTTTATTTTCCCAAATGGGTGCTCCGTCAGTTTGGTCAGCAGCAGGACACTTATCTTTTCGAAGGAGCTTCTCGTGATGTGTCTTATATTGGTGTGGAGTTTGCGCAGGTGCTAGCTCAAGCATGGGGCGAAGGAAATAGTCGGGACCGCTGGTCAAACCTTCGGACTTTTAATGCAAGTATCTTCTTATCTGACAAGTATTTGGATTGGTTTCTTCATACCGGCCATCCTAGTGTGGAGAAGATTGATGATCTGCGGCTTTCACTGCTAGGGGATTCTTTTGTGGCTAGCCGTATTTTGTGAAGGAGCGAGGCTCAGTCTGATCCTGCTAATGTGCAAACCGATCCGACCCAGGATTTTCTTGACGGGGATTGGTACGAGAGGCGAGGCAAAGGGATGCCTGGAAAGACGCAAGCTTTAGATAGGCCCAGTGTCTTCAAGAGGCTTTTGGAGTCTGTCTTTGATCGTCTTGAGGGATGCTCTGCTTTGAGAGGCTCAAAGCGCAAGAAGGATCGCGAAGACGGTGGTGACCATGTCCGCCGGCCCACCAAGTCAATGAAAGGCTAGATCTTAAGGAGTACCAAGAGATTGCTTTGATAGGTCAATAGTTTTTATTTTATTAGTATTTTTTTTTCAAGGTTATTAGCTTAGCAAATTAGTCGTTGTGGTTAGGATTTCCCTTTTTCCGTTAATAAAATGCATTCGATTAATAAAAGGACAAAAGTAGATTTATTTATTTGATTAGACCGAACCTGAAGGCTGCCTACGTTCCTCTTTTACTGCAATTAAATAAGAGGCTCAGGTCTAACGTAGTTCATTTTTGAGAGAAAAAGGACAAAATACTGCTTCAGGCCGAAGGGTAATCTCGCGCGAGACAAGGCCCCCTTCCTCTTTTTTTTTTTTTTTTTTTTAATTTTATGCACACCCTTTCTTTTGCCTAGACTGCCCCTTCGGGTTTTCACTCTAGCGGGCTTCTTTTCTTGTGCAAGCTCTAATTTTTGCCTAGGCCGTCCTTTTCGGGATTTTCAACCTAGCGAGTGATTTCTTTTTAGGAGGCCAAGTCACGCGAAGTATTTCTTGAGCTTGTCCATGTTGACCGGCTTCGGTAGTTGATCTCCGTCTAAGTCCACCAGCTGAAGGGCTCCCCCAGAGAATATCTTCTTTACAATGTAGGGTCCTATCCATCTTGGTCCCCACTTGCCTAATGGGTTGAAAGGTCCAGGACAATGCTCACGGAGAACCAGGTCACCTACTCTGATGTTCCTTGTCTTGACCTTTTTGTCGAAAGCTCTTGCCATTCTCCTTTAGTAAGCTTGGGTGTGCTCGGCTGCCTTTAGTCTTCTTTCATCTAGTAGGGCTAACTCCTCGTATCTGCTTTCTAGCCAATCGACTTCGTTCACTTGGTTTTCTAGGAGAACCCGCAGTGATGGTATTTCCAATTCTATCGGCAAGACAGCTTCCATTCCGAACGTGAGGGCGTAGGGAGTCTCTCCTGTAGCTGTTCGGACTGAAGTGTGGTATCCCCACAGTGCGAAAGGTAACTTGTCAGGCCAGTCTTTTCCAGTGACTGCCGTTTTTCTGATGATGGTTTCGATGCTCTTGTTTGCGGCTTCAACTGCTCCATTCGTTTGAGGCCTATAAGGAGATGACTTATGCCTTGTGATTTTGTACTAGGTTAGGAGGCGATCGACTTCTTTCTCGAAGTGCGACCCATTATCGGATATCATCTCTTGCGGAACCCCATATCGACAGATGATGTTGTGCTTGATGAATTCTGCAACCTTTCTGGCATTCAGAACTTTATAGGAGACGGCCTCGACCCATTTAGTGAAATAGTCGACGGCTACTAGGACGAAGCAGTGCCCGTTAGCTCCTATGGGTGTGACCTTTCCAATCACGTCTATCCCTCATGTAGAAAACGGCCAAGGAGAAGTCATAAGGTACAGTAAGGAAGGCGGTGCGTGCTGAAGGTTGGCGTGTATCTGACACTTGTGGGACTTCTTGACCATTTTGGTACAGTCGGCTTCCATGGTTAGCCAAAAGTACCCTTGTCTGATGATCTTTTTGGCAAGCATGTTTTCGCTCATGTGGGTTCCACATATGCCTAGATGGACATGGTCCATTATTTCTCAGGTCTCTTCCTCAGTGGCACAAAGGAGGTTTCCTTGGGAATGTTTCTTGAATAAGCGGCCAGCAGTGATGACGTAATTAGCGGCCAACCTCTTAAGGGCGATCTGAGTTTTTTGGTCTGTCTCAGGTGGGATGGTTCCATCTAGGATGAAATGCCAAATATCATGGTACCATGGTTTCTCTTCGGAGTTCTCAACAATGATACATTCAGATAACCATTTGTCTTCTCAGTAGGCAGGAGTTGCACACCATGTTATTTTGAAAGGTTTGACTGCCTTCCCTTTAGGAATTTCAACCAAGGAAGCGAGCGTGGCCAATGCGTCAGCAAACCGATTTTTGTCTCTAGGGAGATAGTGGAATGAGACATCCTAAAACTGTTGTGCCAACTCTTGGAGGTGGGTACTGTATCTTTGAAGGGTTGGATCTTGGACCCTCCACTTTTTCAGTGTCTGATTGATGATTAACTGGGAATCCCCAAATACCTCGAGTTCGGTCACGTTGCGCTCTAGGGCTCCCTCAAGCCCCGCTATGCAAGCTTCGTATTCTGCAGTGTTGTTAGTGGCATCAAAGTCAAGACGTATTGCTAGTGGAGTATAGATGTCATCGGGGTCTACTAACAACATTCCGATGCCGAACCCTCTCTTGTTGGCCGTGCCATAAAAAAATAATTGCCACTTATTTTCTTCTTCTATACTCATGATGTCTTCATCAGGGAATCGCGGGTCTTCCCCCTTTACTTCGTCGCAAGGAAATTCGGCCAACTGATCTGCGAATACACTCCCCCTGACGGATTTCTGAGTGACGTAAGTGATATCATATCTCGCGAGCATGAAGTACCATTTGGCCAGTCTCGAGGACAAATTTGATTTGTCTAGGATGTATTTCAACGGATCCATCCTTGCAATGAGGCGAACTGGGAAGGCTTCCATATAGTGCTTTAGCATTTTTGATACCCAAACGAGAGCGGCACAGGACTTGTCGAGTGGAGAGTAGTTGGTTTTGCTGCCTTATAATCTGCGGCTGACGAAATAGATGGCATTCTTTGTGTGTGAGGTAGGCTGTTCTTGAGCGAGCATAGCCCCTAGCGCATTGTCGGTAACCGTGAGGAATAGCTTTAGGGGATTTTCCTTGTGCGGTGAAACCAGGATAGGTGGGGAGGTTAAGTAATGCTTAACTTCCTCGAATGCTTCTTGACATTCTTCGGTCCACTCTTGAGGTGCGTTTTTCTTGAGTAGCTTGAAGATGGGATCGCACATTGTAGTCAGTTGATTGATGAATCGACTGATATATTGAAGTCTGCCCATGAATCCCTTTACTTCTTTCTGTGTTCTGGGTGGAGGCATGTCAATGATAGCCCTTATCTTAGCGGGGTCTGCCTCTATGCCACGCTCTGTGACCATGTACCCTAAGACTTTCCCTTTGACCACTCCGAATGAGCATTTGGCGGGGTTGAGTCTCATCTTGTGCTGTCTCAGTCGATTGAAGAATTTTCTGAGATCTCTGAAGTGTTGACCATCCGTCCCTTTTGAGTGAACAATCATGTCATCCACGTATACCTCTATTTCTTTGTGGATCATGTCATGGAATAGTGTAGTGACTGCCCTTTGGTAGGTAGCCCCAGCGTTCTTGAGACCAAACGACATGACCGTGTAGCAGAACGTTCCCCAAGGTGTGGTGAATGCTGTTTTGTGCTGATCCTCCTCTGCCATGAGGATTTGGTTATACCCTGTGAAACCGTCGACAAATGAGCGGACTTTGTATGCGGCTGTGGCGTCGACCAACATGTCTATGTTTGGTAGCGGGAAGTCATCTTTAGGGGATGCCTTATTCAAGTCTCTGAAATCGACACAGACTCGTTTCTTCCCATTTGCTTGGCTACCTGTACCGTGTTTGCTAGCCATTCCGGATACTCGATCACTTTGATAAACCCTACGTTCAAGAGCTTCATGATTTCCTCTTTCACTTGCATTGACCATTCCGGCTTGATTCTGCGTAGTTTCTGTTTGACTGGCTTGGCATTGGGTAGCAGCGGTATCTTGTGCTCCACAATTGACTGATTCAACTCGGGCATATCTTTGTAGGACCGAGCGAAGACGTCGACATATTCTCTGAGGAGCTGCATCAAGGTTTCTCTGTCTTCCCCCTTGAAGAAGCTGCCGATCTTTGTTTCTCTGGGGTCTTCCGTTGTCCCAAGATTAACCGTTTGCATTTCCTCATCGTCAACAGGGCCATTCTTTCCACAACGACCTACTTGCTTAGCTAATTCTTTTAAGATTTGTTCGTTTTCTTGATCTATCTCATCGTATGATTCATTATTAACGTGTTCGTTATATTGATTATTATTAGTTAATTCATCATTCACGATGTTAGCAATCTCAGGGTACTCGAAAAGATCAAAGTTTTCATTAAGGAAGTAAGGGAATACATGTTTAGCCACAGCCTCAATTTCCTCTTGAGTGAGTTCATCGGAGGTGAAGCCTGCTTCTAATGTGAAATTACAGGGCCTATCTTCCTGCGGGGATGGAGAGTGCAACCAAGCTCTTTGATCATGAAGTCTTCATCAACAACTGGTCCTCCGGTGACGTGCCAGTTTTGAATTGGCTCATCACATTTCTGTATTAGTCTTGTGTAATCAATAGTTGGAGCGTCCCCCTTGGAGATTGCATGGATCTGGCTATCTTCTAATTGGTACAGGTCTTCGAACTGTAACAGCATGTCTTCTCCCAACACAAAGTCCCATTGGCTTGTCATTTCTGCCTTCGTGCCCCACAAATCATTAGGGATTAGTGAGACGGGCCCTGTTTCATCTGGTGAAGCATCGCAGTCGCTGAAGATTTCAAAACCCGGTTGGCGCTTTCCTTTATCATCAGTCCATGGTTCTGAAAAGATAAAGTAGGGAGTACTTTCCCCTTCCCGGACGAAGTAGCCATTGAGTATCTTTCGATATGGCTCGAGGTTGTAATTCTTGGCCTTTGGGTCTTTGTGGCCTTTGTATGCGGTTCCTTCCCACTTGATTTGAGTGAAGTCCCACTCTTCTTTGTCATCCCCATCGTGGATGGAAATGATGTATCCTAGGCCATGCTTTGTGTGAGGTGGGGGAACCGGTGGTGGTTCCGTTATCCCTTGTAAGTGCTTTCCAAGCCCCAATCCAGGAAAGTATCCTTTTGCTTGCATCATTTTCCAGACAGGAAGGTTTCCAGAAAATCAAGATGCTTTGGAGTAATCGTTTTCGTTGCAAGTTTCTATGACATTCACAGTGCTTTCTTTCTCGATCTCAAAGAAGTAATTAGAATTAAAAAGGGAAATACTGACTAACTATTATTGAAAAGCAAACTTGATACTCTTGCCCACAAATGGGGATTTTAGGCAAGTAGTATCCAAAACTAAACTAGAATACTAACTGTTTCTTTTGCAAATAAAAGTAAATAACTGAAAAAAGAAAAAGAGGCCTTCATTTCTTAATCCAACCAAGGGCGCCTCCGCTAGGAGCAAGTTTGATGGTGTCGTTGTCGACTAAGTCTTGGACTGCATTCTCCAGGTTGAAACAATCATTGGTGTGATGGCCATGGAATTAATGGTAGTAGCAATAGAGGTGTGGAGATCGACCTTCCCTCTTAAGTTGGTAGCCCTCCATTGGTTTCATCACTCCATCCTTGTGAAGACTTCTGAAGATGTGTCCGAGAGTGATCCCTCCAAAGTCGGTGAAAATCCTTCCCTTCCTTCGCTTGGCCATTTGATTGTGAAGGTCTCGAATATGGTTCTCGTAGTGTTGCACAAAGACGAGGTGGCAAGACTGATATTCTTCTTCCATTTTCTCTTTGAGGTCACGGTAGAGAGTATTGAGGAAATACTTGACTCTTTCATCAATGTCATCTTCAATGTGGGCTTCGAGGGCGCTACACTTTTGGGTCATGGTCTCGAGTTCGCTCTTGACTTCCTCGAGCTCTTCAATCAGTAACTTTGTCTTTTCAGCTGGATGGACTCTTCCATGTGATGCCACGAGTCATTGTCGTTAATTTGCTGCAGGGCTTTGGCAAGTTGAGTTTTGATGTCATTTAGCTCCTCTTGTACAGATGATCGTCCACTGTCGGAGTCACTTTCCATCTTCCGGAAATCCCTAGAAATGCGGGTGGAAGGTAAATCAAAGGCTTCCCTCCAACCCTCAACATGCTCCATTTCAGCGACAAGAGACTTGGTCATCTTTCGCAAATCTTCCTCTTCGAGATCTCTCTTAGTGACGAAGTACTTTTCCGTAGACATTGTGTTGGGAGTCTTGGAGTTGAGTAGCTTCGGAAAACTGGCAGAAGAGATGCAGAGACGATATCAGGATCAACTCTAGCCCCAACGAGTCGGAAGCAGGCTTAAATGGCTCAGGCTCAGTTTCAGCAAACAGAGGCATTATCCCACGCAATATATGTAGTTCCGCGCGAGATAATTACACGGAAAGTAGATTTTTTATTAGACCTAAATTTTGGTCGGAACGGAAAATCCGTTTTGAGGGGTTTCTAAGGCCTTTATCAGAACCTAACGACTAAGCAATCAATCCGATTTTTGTAAAACAAAGCCATGTAAGATCGTTTTTCAAAGGATTATATGTATGTATATTTTTTCAAAGGGACATCCGAAAGGGTCATTCTGAAGGAACTTTTTCCGAAGGGACTTTTCCGAGTCCTTCTTTATTGTCAATTTTACATGGCTTTGTTTTGGTCAAAAACAAGAAAAGATCACCGAGTCAAAACCGACCGGTCACGGAGTGATCCTAAAAAGACAATCTACATGAGAATGTGGCGATTGCAGGGCTGGAACGCTAGGCTCCCCGCGATATGACAATCTAAGTGGATTGAATACGCGGAGTGGGATGGTCCAACTTCGGAGAGACCGGCGACTAGGTGGTTACCGTCATCCGTCCTTAGTGTGGGTCCCAGGTTTATAGAGGGTATGCAGTGCAATGACAGATATATCATGAGTGCGCTTGTGTGACAGTCAATCTAGGTGACAGATAAAAATAGAGATAATTTTTTTTGAAAATCAAAAGGAAAACAAATAGTGGCCGCACCAAGTGGTTGCCTACGTTTCTCCCAATTTAGGAAGACTCAGGCCGTCGTAGTTTCACATAAAGAGAGAGAAATAGATATAAATAAATTAATTTACAACTCCCGAATCCCCAATGGACCGGACTTTAATTAAATAAAACCCATTCACACGCAGTTTATAAATAATAATCAATCATTTAAATGAAATAAAGATTGGAGTTTTACATCTTAAGGGAGGCCTTAAGATGCGGGAACTCTGCAGATAATGAATTCTGGGATCCCCCTTGCGTGTTCGGCTCTCGCCTTGGACCATGAGATGAACGGGAGAAACCAGAAAACAACCAGATTGTCGAGGCGATATCTCGCGCGAGATAGGATATCTCGTGCGAGATATGCCTCATCTGAGAGCAGAAAATCGAATTTACAATAATTTTCTTTGAAAACCACTCTTTTAAATTTGACGCAAGTTTAAGCCTCTTAATTTCAAGTCCCCAGCGGAGTCGCCATTGTGAGCGTTGTGATTAATTTCGAGTCGCCACCTATATTATTCGTTTGGAAAACATAGAAAAACCATTTTTTGAAAGAGATTGGGTTCGGGGCTTAGGTTATGGAATGGGTAGGTCAAGGAGCATCCATTCCACCCAATCCGGAGATCGGTCTTGCCGAAGAAAAGAGAGGTTTTCAGAGAAGAGAAGACGATTTGAAATATAACAAATAAAAATCCATTTAACGGGGTTAAACGGAATGTAGGATTGATTGCTTCGAGACCGTCCCCATGATTTGGAGAGGCTCTAGGCCGATCCTAGATTCAATAGATTTATACCACTCTAATAATCAATTAGAAAGGGGTTTAGAGGGTTACCTTGCGTGAGGTGATTTGGGCAGAGTTTCGACTCAAGTTTAGAATCGAATCTTGATACGGACAGAGCTTCGCCTCAGTCCTTGACTTGGATTTTGATGTTTGTTTATCAACAAGGTTGACAAACAAACTTTGAGGTGATTTTAAGGTGATTTTGTAGGAATCTTTCAGGGAAAGAAACCAACAAAATGTGTGTGAATTGTGGAAATTTCGTCCTCTTTGATCCTTGGAAGTCACCAAGTATTTATAGGGGTTGGAGAAGTGTTGAAGATGAGATCAAACACTTCAAGAAGCTTCCAGACTCCAAACTCTATTGGTTGGCCGGATGGATGAAGTTTTATCCCGAAAAGAGGTTGAAATCGACGAGGAAACTGTCATCTGCATGCTGCAGATGGGCGATATCTCGCGCGAGACACGCAATTCCGCACGAGATATTGTTTATGTTGGACAATTCTGTCCTTTCCTCGTTATCTCGTATGCAGTTTAGTCCCAAACTAACGATGGTTAGTCAAAACTTAACGAAACATGACGAAATGGTGGATTTCTACTTCTTGACTCAAGGCGAGACTTAGAGTGGTATAAGTATGATCCGATGTGTTCAGAATGGGGTGTCTACAGGTTGTAGGGAGCCCCCCCTCAAAAGTGGCATCGTGTCAGCATACGAGGAAGTCACCCTACCCCTCGACCCAGATTCTCGAGTCTGCTGTCTGGCATTTTTAGTCCAGCGTCTGAGCGCAGGATATGTATCAGCGGGAAACTCATCCCTGACCCTCCAAGAATAGCATCCGAACACCTCATATGCCCAGGCCTGCATGAGACAAATCAGACGAAGTCAGAAATCAAGGATAATGACTATGAATACAGATATGTGGCAAAGATAAGTAAGGGTAAAGAGTTACCTCAAAGGCCATCTGACAACAATCAAAAGACTTAGCTTCTCCTCGGCTTATATCATCTAGAGCCAAATACAGCTCAGCCAACTCGGCTTCTCCCCAAGACAAGTTACCAACAGCTCCCCAATCCCTCAAAAGCTCCAAGAGGGCAGTCAAAGCAGTGGACGCAACATTGGAAAAAAGCATATCAGAAAAACTTGCCCAGACAAAGGCCCTAGCCAGCCTCTCAGCCCTAAGCCGACTATCCTCAGAATCATCAAAGATGGGAAGGTATGCCCGGCTCTGAGCCTCAATAGCTCCATGAATCTCCCCCAACTCATATCCATTGCCTTTCTTATCCCGGAGAGCAAACCCAACCAGCTCCATCATCTTACCATTACCCAGGGGCTAGGGCTCAGCAACAGGTTCAACAGCAAAAATAGGCCGATCAGTGAATGGCAACCCTGTGATGACTGCGAAGTCATAAGGGGTGATTGTGGCCTCACCCCAAGTAAAATGAAAGGTGTGGGTGGTCTCCCACCAGAATTCCCGGAAAGCCTTCATAAGCTCTACACTCCTCTTAGTGCCACCAATGGCCTCCTCCATCTCAAAAAACTGTCCAAGTCCAACTGCATATACCAAGCCTTTCGGTGAATGCACCTCAGCCGCTGAGCCAGGCAAGCTCCTCCAAAGATGCCCAATCACCTCGGACGACCGCCGCGTGCGTAGCCCCTGCAGGTAAACACATCACAGGTATCAGAATTATCTCAGTCAATTACATATTTTGGATACGAATCATTGTTCTCTCTGGTTCTGTCCCAAATGTTCAAAAGTCTTTGGTTCCATCGAAATCTTTTCACAAAATATTTGGGTCCGTCCTAACCTTTTCACAAAAGCCGTTATCTTTGGGTCCGTCCCATGTTTTCTTTACCAAAAATTAGATCCAATTCAGCAGTACAAGCATTGCAATTTCATTTTTTCTAAAAAAACAGTCATCCCAAGCATGTAATTTTTGAAATAAATTCAAAATCAAAGAAATAATGAGTTTTGCAGGAATCTTACCTCAGCTTTTCTGCCGACGGAGGTATGTTTATCCTCCTGCGGGTAGAAATGTCCCCGCGGGGCTTGAGGAACAAATGGCATATGATTCCTTTTGCTTTTCTTCCGTCGCTCAGCCAACTCCGCTTGTTGCTCCGCCTTCTTCGTAAGGTATAAACGGGGAGGCATCGTGGTAGACGATTTCAATGTTGATTGGAGTTTGAAGCAAAAAACCCTAGCTTTTCTCTTCTTTCTCCGCCCATTCTCTCGGTTGTCTTTTGAGTATTGTGTTTCAAAATGGCAAACTGGCTCGCATTTATTAAAACATACCCGCTTGGCCTGTTGAGCCGTGCGACGCAACTTGCCCGTATGGCTTGTTTTTACAATTTTGCCCCTGTAGGCCCAATTTCACAAACTCCTGCCCCCGTAGGCCTGTTTTTACCCTTTGTGCCCCTGGCATTTCCAATTATATTTCTTAAATAAATCAAATTTTTCTAGTGCCCTGTGGCCTATTTTACAAATTTACCCCTGTGGCTCGTTTTATTATTTTGCCCCTAGCATTTTTAATCTTATCTCTTAAATAATTAGAAAAAACGATCAGGTCCTTCCCACTTCTTTACAAAACCCATTGGGCCCTTCCCATTCTCCATCCAAAGATCTCCGTTATTCCCGAAGGAAGGAATAACATTTCGACCTCTCTCGCGATCTCCGTTATTCACGAATGAAGGAATAACATTTCGCTATCTCTTTCGATCTCAGTTATTCCCGAAGGAAGGAATAACATTTCGACCTCTCTCGCGATCTCCGTTATTCCCGAATGAAGGAATAACATTTCGCTATCTCTTTTCGATCTCCGTTATTCCTAAGCGAAGGAATAATATTTCGACCCAGTAAATGTTCGAACTCTATACGATCATGGCTTGATTCCTCCGGGATACGTAGGTAGCCTACCTTAGGTTCAGCCAATTCGTCACATATGACACCCCCTTCCCCAGCGGATCTTTTTTTCGAACTACGTTCATGGCTTGATTCCTTCGGGATACGTAGGTAGCCTTCCAAAGGTTCAGCCACTCGACCACCTTAGTCACCCAATCCGTCTCGGCAGTTCGCCAGATTGGATCTTTTTTCTATCGACAACCCCACTCGCCCTGTAAGTGACGTTGCCGAGGGGCTTCTGTAAGTACCCATATCTGGCTCATGCCTTCCGGTTAAATTTCCCGGCGATTCCCCGAAGTTTCCTAAAGTTCAGGGACAATTCGGGAACTTTTCCAAACTTTCCAAGTAAGGAAGGACCTGCTAGGAATTAAAATTCCATGCAGTACCTCGCTGGAAAAGGGCATTCTAGAATCTGCCACCTTGCAGGCTTCTAGAAGGAAAATGGATAAGGCTTGTAAGGTCGTGCGACACAACTTGCCATGACAAATTCCAATCTGCCACCTTGCATGTTTCTAGAAGGAAAATGGTTATGGCTTGTTAAGCCGTGGTACACAACAAGCCACTCCCATGCAGCTATAAATAGAGGCCTACACCTCTCATTTTGGGGACCCTTTTTCCACTCCTTGGCGTCACTCTGCCAAAATACTCTCAGAAACTAATCTCTCTCCTCATATACCCCCTAAAACAAACACTAAATCACACAATACACTCACCATTCAATCAATCCTACTCCCATTTCATATGTCCACATAGAACCAACGATTCTCATTGAATCAAGGCTTGATATCAGTTCCAGAGGCTGATGTTTGAAGGCGATGTTTGAAGGCTCCTATATCTAACTTGATATAGGAGTCGTGGATCTTCAAGGGTAACGCTCTCTTCCTTCTTCTCTCTCTCTTTTGAACATGCATGGTTTAATCAACTAAATAGTCTTAAATGTGATGTGATGGCTGAGATCTAATCATTGCCTATCTATTTTAGTCTCAGATCTCATAGATCAGTTGTTGTTTTTCATACCATCAAATGTAATCGAATCATTTTGACATAGTTTTGCATAAACACTAGAGATGAGTGTGGATTCCACATATCCATGCCCTCTCAAAGTGTTCATTATTGACATGCATGCTCTCTGAGATCTATTTGTGATACAACTTGACTATATTATTGCCTTGTTGTGTCTATAAATCTCAGTGGTAAAAGTCTATGCAAATGGCTATGTGTGTCACGCGACACAACTTTCCATGCAAGTCCTGTGTCACGCGACAGAACAAACCAGTATGCAGAGACTTCATCCTTTTCAGCTGTAATCTAATTTTAACCATTTCCAAGTTGTGATATCATATCAATCTGCAATTTAAATATTGATTTCTCTCCCACACAAAGGATTCACCGGGGATCCTTTCCCAAGGATGAACAAAGATCCACACGTGGCTTGTTCTAGGGAAGATCCATCGCGTGATGATGTGATGTCCCCTTACTATGTATATAAAAACGTCATCTTTATTTATGAATGTTATTCCCCCTTCCTATAGACCTTGCTTCCAAGGATTGTCCACCTAAATGGTTCATAAAGGACATAGGAAAGCCATAAAGGTCCTCCCTTTTTATTCCTAGTTCTAGCTTGCATCATGTTCATTACATATGTTAGCATAAAAATGTCATCATTAGCTTAAAATGCATCCCCATGTCCCTCATGGTTGGATCACTCTCCAAGAATTGCCTAGTGACCTTCATAAGGCACAAAAAGGCATAAGATGAGTATAAAGATCCAATCTTTATACCCCTCCCTTAGTCCCCTTTAGTACTTGAAGCATCTCTTGGGGCGTAGTGGTGTAAAGGTCCTATCTTTACATCATTTCCTCCACTTAAAGATGCCATAGACGGATTCTCCTTTAGAAAAGGATGAACTTGAGCCTCACATCTCCGATCATCACTTGAGACGAGCATAAATGTCCCGACAAAGCTCAAATCGTCTCAAGATGTAGGATTGATGGGCAAAGGTCCTTCCTTTCTAAAGAGTCTCATCCTTGGACTATAAAAAAGGTGTCCCTATCTTGATCTCATGTGACCCAAGGTCTCATAATGACAATCATAAGTCCAAGATGAGAACGGGATCAAAGTCCCGAACATATCAAAAATCCAAGGAATCTCGAGCGATAACCAACTCATGGTTTATACGTCCGGAAGATACCTTGGCACATTCCCTTCTTTCCAAAAATCACATCCCACACATGAAAACACTAAGGCAAGCATGAAGATCGGATCTTGGAAGACTTGCTTCAGCAAGGCTCCTTAGGTGAACGACGATCCGTTCTTCTCAAGGGGTAACTTAACCTCCAGACCCAAATCCTTTTTTTCAAAGTTTTGAGGAAATCAAAATGGCGTGGCGACTCCGTTTTTCAATTTAAACCGGATGTTTCCAAACCGATATGAGGCAGTGATCCCCTTACACGAGGCGGTGATCCCCTTCCACGACTCCTATATCAAGTTAGATATAGGAGCCTTCAAACATCAGCCTCTGGAACTGATATCAAGCCTTGATTCAATGAGAATCATTGGTTCTATGTGGACATATGAAATGGGAGTAGGATTGATTGAATGGTGAGTGTATTGTGTGATTTAGTGTTTGTTTTAGGGGGTATATGAGGAGAGAGATTAGTTTCTGAGAGTATTTTGGCAGAGTGACGCCAAGGAGTGGAAAAAGGGTCCCCAAAATGAGAGGTGTAGGCCTCTATTTATAGCTGCATGGGAGTGGCTTGTTGTGTTGCACGGCTTAACAAGCCATAACCGTTTTCCTTCTAGAAACATGCAAGGTGGCAGATTGGAATTTGTCATGGCAAGTTGTGTCGCACGACCTTACAAGCCTTATCCATTTTCCTTCTAGAAGCCTGCAAGGTGGCAGATTCTAGAATGCCCTTTTCCAACGAGGTCCTGCATGGAATTTTAATTCCTAGTAGGTCCTTCCTTACTTGGAAAGTTTGAAAAAGTTCCCGAATTGTCCCTGAACTTTAGGAAAGTTCGGGGAATCGTCGGGAAATTTAACCGAAAGGCATGAGCCAGATTTGGGTACTTACAGGGATACGATTTAGTGTTTGGAATGGTGTTTCGAGGTGTTTTGGTTCGTGTTTGGTTGAAACGCGGAGTTTTCAGGCAAATCAAGGCAAAACGGGGCTCGGGAGAGGGTTGAAATGGTTTGGCCCGTGGCTGAGAGAGAAAATGGAGTAAGTTTATCTTTTTCTTGAAATGTTAACAGACCTCTGTATTTATAGGGCAAATTTGCAAAAGAGTCCGGATGGACTTATGGTGAATTCCAGGGGGTTTTGTGAAACTTTGGAAACTGGAGGGACTTGCTGGCAATTCTGGATTCTCTGCAAAAGAGTCCGGACGGACTGGGACTGCATCCCAGGGGTATTTTGGTCTTTTCACACTGAAATGTGATTGAGGTTGACAAGGGAGCTGTGGCATGCGTTCCACGTGTCCAGTGACTCACCAGGGCATGGAATATCGTGCCATTATTCTCGGTTTTGTCCGTTTTTTTAAATAACTGTCCGAAAAATGTCCGAAACGCCCCCGGAAAGTGCGTTTTTCAGAAAAGCTATACTTTTATGTGCGACGACGCGTGTTGAGTACGCTTCGACGTTGGAATGCACGGGGCAGTCCCGAGACGTCTCATTGGCTTGGGAACGGGGAGTGTAACGGGTTCCGGTTAACTTGGAGCGGGCCAGTTAACGGATTCCGGTTAACTTCTAACGAATTTTGAAGATCCGGATTTGGGTACTTACAGGAAGAGATGAAGATAGCAAGGTTTATTAAAGGTTTATCTCCCCAATTACATCAGAAGGTTGAAGTTCATCCGTATTCAACTTTTGATGATGTTTGCAAGTTGGCTATCAAATTCGAAAGGCAAGAGAAGAACAAGAAGACCACTACAGCACGTGAATACAGTAAAGTATATAATAGCCCTCTCAAATTTGATGATGCATCTACTTTGAAGGATGTCAAGAAGGAAGAGCCAAAGGAGAAGGGTAAGGCTGTTTTGGAGCCTAAGTTCCGGAGGTGTTATAAGAGTCAAGGTTATGGTCACATTGCAAATGAGTGCCCTCAAAAGTGCACACTTACTTTGCAAGATCTTGATTTGCTGGAACCCAATTTTGTGGTCGAGGAAGAGGAGGATGAAGTTACAAATTATGATGTGAGTCCACCAAGTGAGAAGGAGATGCTTATGGTGCGAAATCTTCACATTAAATCTGGTCCGGAGGAGCAAAATCAACGCAACCAGATATTTCACTCTCGGTGCGAGGTTGGTGGTTAGACATGAAACTTTATTATTGATAGTGGTTCATTTACAAATGCTGCATCTAGTGAAATGGTGGAGAAACTTAAGCTTCCTACTACTACTCTTCCTGATCCGTATACGTTGCATTGGTTAAATGATGATGGTGGTATTAAGATTAAAAAGCAAGCACTCATTTCTTTTGTTGTTGGCCAATATAAAGATGAGTTGTTATGTGATGTGGTTCCCATGAAAGCTTGTCATTTGTTGCTTGGGAGGCCATGGCAGTTTGACTGTGATGTGTCTCATCAAGGGAAGAGTAATGTTTATTCTGTCCTAAAAGGTAAGGAGAAGTACAACTTGAAGCCTTTAACTCCAAGAAAGGACATTCCGAAGCAAGAGAAGATATTATTGAGTGCTAAGGAATTTGCGGAAGAAGTTGAACCAGAAGATAAGTTGTATATCTTGTTTGGTGGTGATAGCTCCCCTAATCGAACAGATTCTTGTGATGACTTGCAGGTACAAAGGTTATCGGAGGAGTATGGTGATGTATTCCCGGATGAGTTACCACCTGGTCCCCAAAGCGTGGGATTAAGCATCAAATTGATCTTATTCCTGGTGCTACACTTCCCAACAAACCAGCCTATCGTTGCAGCCCCAAAGAAAGATAAGAGTTACAGAATCAAGTGCCAGAGCTGATTGATTGTGGTTATGTTCGAGAGAGCCTAAGTCCATGTGCTGTACCAGTTCTTTTGGTGCAAAAGAAGGATGGAACATGGCGCATGTGTGTTGATAGCCGAGCTGTCAACAATATTACAATTAAGTATCGCTTTCCTATGCCAAGGTTGGATGATATGTTAGATGAGTTGCATGGGGCTCATGTTTTCTCCAAGATTGATTTGAGATCTGGTTATCACCAAATGAGGATTCATGATGGGAATGAGTAGAAGACAGCATTCAAAACAAAGCAAGGCCTTTATGAATGGCTTGTTATGCCATTTGGGTTGTGTAATGCTCCTAGTTCATTCATGCGACTTATGAATGAGGTACTCCGACCTTATCTTAATTTATTTGTCGTTGTTTATTTGGATGACATTCTTTTATACAACAAGAACACGGAGGAACATCTTATGCATTTGAAAAAGGTGTTTGATAAGCTAAGAGAGCAGAAGTTATATAGGAAACTTGAAAAATGCATGTTTTGTGTGCCGAGTGTGACCTTTCATGGTTACATCGTTTCTGGAGATGGTGTTCGTGTGGATCCTTCAAAAGTTGAGGCTATTGAGTCATGGCCTATTCCAAGATCAACAAAGGAGGGAAGGAGTTTCCATGGATTGGCATCTTTCTAACGACGTTTCATCAAGAATTTTAGCTCTATTGTTGCCCCAATTACTGAGCTTACAAAGAAGGGAGAATTTGTGTGGACTTCGACTGCTCAAAAGCCGTTTGATGAAATCAAAAGTATGCTATGCTCAACTCCTGTTTTGGCGCTGCCTGATTTCGAAAAGTTGTTTGAAGTGGAATGCGATGCAAGTGGAGTTGGCATTGGAGCTGATGGTCCATTCCGAGTGTTGGAAAAGTATGGTGATAGTGCGTATAAACTTGAGCTACCAGATGAGTTTGGTAATGTGAGTGCTACTTTCAATGTTGGTGATCTGTCTCCTTACTTGTATAACGAAAATTTGAGGGAAAATTCTTTCAAAGGAGAGGAGAATGATGTGAAAGCAAGCATAGAGGCTAATGGTAAGGAACTAATGTTGAGCTCCAAGAGTGTGGACCAGACTTTAGGGGTCAACTTGAGTCCAATTTTTGTTAACATGATTAGTTGGGCTTAAATAAGTGGGTTGAGTGTTTGATCAGCTTCTGGAATAATTTTGTTCGGGTTATATCTACATTTTGACAGTCTAGAAGGTGTTTATTTCCACGTGGAGATGCAAATAAAGGCGTGATCTTTCATATGACTACTTATGGCGGTTATGAGGACAAGTTCTTGAAGAGTTGTGGCTGTTCAAATTCAGACTGTTCAGATTACCAAATTTACTTTGTTTTCATCACCTATTTATTATCTTATTTATTAATAATTAATGTCTAGTTAAACCTAACTTGGAAGTATGTTCCAAGATTATTATAAATACCCTACAACATGCATTTGTAAGGCATTGAGTGATTGAATAAAATTTCCTTTGTGAGTTTGCGAACTTACTCCAATTCTTGTGAGAATTGTTCTTAAGCCTTGCGAGGTTTAAACCCCTTACTGCCCTTGCGAGGACATCCCTAGTCTTGCGAGATTAGGATTATCTAGTTTCAGATCTTGTTCCTTACGAAGTTCTTGAGTTAATCCATATCATTTCTAAAATACACTAGTTTACGTATCATTGTGTGTGTGTGTGTGTGTGTGTGTGTGTGATTCAAGAAAAGAGAAAGAATATGCCAAGTCTTTATCCGAACATAAGAACCATTTTAAGAAGGTTTTAGTTCAAGATGTCTTGGACTTTGATATTTTCGAAATTTTGATCCCATACCCACTTTTGAGCTTGTGATCATCATTATGGGACCTTTCGACCCTCCCATTAGATTAACCAACAAATTTAGGCATAGGAGCCTTGGTATATTTTAATCCAACATTCCTTGGGGATTTCAGTCAAATGTGATCAAAGAACTAGTTTTAAGCTCAAGAGTGGAAAAAAGTACGGATCTTGGACCTTCATCCTACATCTTGAGATATTTGTAGATTTATTGGGGCTTTTGGTATATTTATCTCAAGTGATCATAGGAGAGCTTGGGTCCGAGATCATGGATCTCTAAAAGGGACAAAGATTATGGCATTATGTAATGAGATTGATGTAAAGATTGAGTCTTTACACCAATCTTTACTTTAGAAATGCTCAAGAACCATGAGTCTAGAGAAATGAGACATAAAGGTTGGATCTTTATATTCATCCTATGTCTTTGACACCTTAATAGGCTTTAGACAATCCTAGAAGAAGATTCCAATCTTGGGGACATGGGGAGAAATAATATTAATGTAAAGACTTGATTTTTAATGTGAAAATAAAAGGAGAATCATTAATCTAAGAGAGAAATACATAAAGGTTGGATCTTTGTGACTTCTCCTATGCCCTTAATACCTCATTAGGTGGAAAATCATAGGAAAAGCAAGATCAAGGGAAGGGGAGAACATTTAACACAAAAAGATTTTATTTTTAGACATAAATGTAAAGGGGGTTCACATCCTCATTTGGTAGATCATCCCTAGAACAAGCCACTTGTGGAATCTTGTTCATCCTAGGGAGAGGATATCCAAGAGTTATTTGTGTAGGGGAGTGGGAAGTATGGATCTACATTGCTAAAGATTTGAACTTTATAACATAAGGAAAGGTAATCAACAAGTAGCAAGAGAATGAGAGTGTATACGATTAATTTAGAGGTAGAAAGGAGATATTACCAATATTGGTTCTTCTCTAACTTCTTAGGAGTGTACTTTGGGCTAGATCTATTAGGAATAGATTAGGTTTGGATTAGTGTAGGAGAGAGAGAGAGGTTTAGTATGTTTTAGGAGACTATATTTCTAGTTAGGATTTCTGCAGAGTAACTTTGCTGTGGAAATTCTCTTATGAAATGAGTAGAGGAGGCCTATATTTATAGGCTTTTGCTGTGCTACTAATGAAGCCGCACGGCTGGAACCCGTGATAAAAGAAGCCGCCCAACTAAATCTTTTGTCGCGTCAGCCTGTTTCTGGAAACATGCAAGGTGGCAGCAATGGAAGCTTCTTTCCAGCGAGGTCATTTCCAGATTTTTTATTCCTGGCCGGTCCTTCCTTGCTCGGAAAGTATTGAAAAGTTCCCGAATTGCCTTAAACTTTATGAAAGTTTGGGAAACTGTTAGGAAACATAGATGTGAAGGCATGAGCCAGATTTGGGTACTTACACTCTCGCACCCATGATGCTTTTTCATTAGTAACATTATGTTCTTTCTCTATAAGATGTCATTGATTACGAGGAAGTGCACGATGCATTCAGAGCATATTGGAAATATGAATTAAGTATTAATTTAAAATATACAAGATATAATGAATGTTTGGCTCAAGTAAGGAATCACTTAGTCTAGGTATTGTTCGACATCTTCGGTATTGAAAAGCACATATCTATGCGCTTGTACTCGTGTGATGTAATCAAGGGTAATTTCCTCTTTTTTTCCTACAAAGCGGCCTAACTCTTCACCTTCATCATCATTTCTTCTAGGACGATTAGAATTTGTCTCAATATCATTCAAATATTATGTACAAAATGTCATGCTTTATTCAGCCACAATTGCCTTAGCTATGGAGGCCTCGGGGTGGGCTCGATTTCGAACATATAATTTTAATATAAGTAGAAACTTACAAAAACATTTACTTATGCTAAACCAGATATATAAAGGAATTTAACTTTTTTCAAATAAATTTAATATGAATGTACCTCTCTACCGGATACATCCAATAAATTGTATTGGGCCTGCTAGCAAGGCCTCCTCGGCTAAATGCACCGGCAAGTGCTCTATAACATCAAAGAAAGATGGTGGGAATATTTTCTCGAGAGCGCATAGTGTAACAGCTACCCGATCTTGTATCTTTTTGAGATCAGCAAGTGTATTCACCTTTAAGGATGGTTGCCTAATGTAAGTACGCTAATCCAATTCGCTACCCTTTTCGATGCATTTTAATACGATAAAATTGCATTAAGGGGCATTTTGGTAAATTCCCGATCTATTCCGAGACTTCCGGAAACATTCCATAAGTTTCTTGCGAAGGAAGTACCTTTTAGTACTTTGCTCATGCTAAAGGACCTACAGGGAATAAACTTGTTTTGGACCTTTTGGGTATTTATCCCTGAATCTTCCAGAAACTGGTTTTGGCGCCAAAAACAGTTGGTGACACCTTGTGTCACGCGACAAATCGAGGCTTGAAAAATGGTTACAGAAGGTCGTGCGACACCTTGTGACCATCAACTGCAGCCTATAAATATGACCCTACTCCTCTCAGAAATGGATCCAATCTTTCACATACTGTTACTCTGCCAAAATTGGAGCGTAACACACACCCTGCAAACACCTCCCTCTCTCTCTCATCCAAATCTATCTTCAATTCCCCCAATTAACCTAAATTCACCCACTAATACTTGGATCCTCCTTCCATCAATCCAATCCAGTTTAGTTCATCCCAGAAGCAGTTGTAGAAGGGTTCTATACCAGCCTTGGTATTGGATTTGTGGAATCATCAAGGGTAATGCTCTAAATCCTTCTTCTCTCTCTTACCTTGTAATTTCTATAATCCAATCATCTCATCTTCATCAGATCTCAGTTATTCGACTCCATCTGTCGTGATTACTGAGATCCAATCGCAATCTCTCTGTTTAAAATTGTTGTCTTGCATAATTGAGTGTTCATGATTTGATCCTTGTGGGAATTGGTGTTTAAGTCCCAAGGGAGTGTGGATCTCTCCATATCCATACTCCCTGGGTTGAATTGTTGTTAATTTGTTCATTTTGAAGCTAATCTGATTGTATAGTTAGATCTGTGTTGGCTGTTTGTTCTTCTGTGTTCAAGCTGTGAGGTATCTGCATACGGACATCCTGTGTCACGCGACACATCGTGCTTGGTTGATCCTGTGTCACGCGACACATTCAGCCATGCATGTCATGTGTCACGTGACACTCTATGTCTGTTTGCAGAGACCATTTTCCAATTGTAATCTGTTTCAATCTGTGTATATGGGATGTGGCCTCCCTAACCAAATGGCTCACAAGTTGTTAGATCTCAGTTCATATCAATAAAATTCACGTTTACCACATTTGTTTATTATCATTGCTTGCACACACCTTAGATTACTTGGATGTTTGATTAGAAAGACTCGTCCACGGACGAGGCGTGTTGGGTGAGCTCTCGGTTCTTCCCAACACGTAACCTGACCCTCGGACCCATTTTCTCTCTCAAAGGTTTTTCAAAGTGTACCTTAAAACATGGCGTGGTGACTCCTATTTTTCATCATCGAAATCCAAAATTTTGGGCGAGTGCACATTCAGTGGCGACTCCGCTGTGGATACACTTTTAGAAAACCTGTTTTTCAAAATTAAGAGGGTCAAACTTTCGTTCAATTAGACATCCAACATATCCATCTTTGTGTGCATCCTTGATGATGTTTTGTGGTACATGCATCTTATTGCATTATGAGACTTGTGAGCCTTTTGTGTTCTTCTTGTGGCCATTTTGTTATGCTCTATTGTATTGCTTTGTCCTTTGCCATAGGAAGGCAGGGGCTGAATTTCATTTATAGGGTTCTGGTTCAGTGACTGTTCAAGTCGTGCGACAGCTTTGTGCCATGCTGTCCTGTGTCACGTGACAAGATTGGTCACCGGCGGTCTTCGAATCTTTGGTTTGAGGCGATCTCTTGAATCAAGCTGCGCAGTTGATTGTTGTACCCCTTGTTCCCTGTGAGAGTGTGTGTGTTTTCTCTTTTGTTTTCCTTTTAAAATAAAAATAAAAAAAAAAAATTCATTTTCATAAATAAAAGAACATAGTCATCCGCACACTACACCACATAGATTTAGAACCCTTGGGTGCGATTGACGGCATCGCGGACGGTGATGTATGTCGCCTACGCTTGAGCGCCTAATATCAAACCTATCCTACTAGTGCGTTATAGGTGGCGCCACACTTAAAGCTTGCCCACGGTTGGTTTTGATACAACATTTTTGAAATCACATTAAAATGAATTGTCTTGAGATTTACGATAGGTCCTTATACCTTTCCAAAAACCTTGCACCTTGTGGGCATGTTGCCAATGCAACATGGTTTCACGTTGGGACATGTCACTCTCGTGACGTGTTCTAACGAGAGATCATGCCGCATTGTCACCGTGCACCGACGAGAGGTCATGCCGGATTTTTCTTTGAAATTCTTCGAGAATACCCATTATGCTGCCCAAATTTTCCCAGAAATTTGGACCACCTCTCCGTCCCATATGGTGTTTAGGTCCTGTTTAGGTATCGTCACCTATTATTAATTTCAATGCAAAGCATTTGGTGTAATTTGAATGTTGCATCTTTAGGTTTCCCTGAGGTGTAGATTGCGTAAATAAAGGCTTCTCCTTTCCCAACCGTATTTAGGATTTAAAATACCGATTTATACTTGAATGTAAATAAATTGTTTGTGCGAGTCCATCCTTCTTCTCCTTTCTCTCTCCCGTACTTCCTCAAAGTCTTCTTCCTCCACTACCTTATAAACCCGTATCTACCCCTGCAGCTACGGCGAGTTGGATCCGCTCTTCTGTTTCGAGAGCTCATCTGGTCCACGTTGTTGAAGAAGTCCAAACAGTTTCGGGGGTTTCATTCAATTCAGAATTATATATGGCCGGAAATGGTGATCTGTTTGCTGCTCAGTCTGCTGGAGGTTCAGTTTCGACGGGTCAACCGGGTTTGAATGACATGTCCGCAGAAGAGTTAAGAATAACTTTGGAAGCTGCTTTGGCTAGGGAACGTGAATCCCGTTTGTTGGCTCAGAATGCTAAGGCTCAAGTGGTGGAAGTCCATACCCATTTTGTAGAGGCCATGCGAGCCAGGGGAATCGCAGTACTCCGCCGAGAGGATGGTTCTTACAAAGAATTCACTGAAGATAGTAACAATGGGATCGGATCTGCTTCTCCCGTTCAACCTGCTCAACCCAACTACCATGCTATGCCACCTCACGTGAGTTATGCTCCTCGCCCGGATCGGATGACGTCTCCGAAAATGACCGTGAATACCCAAGGAAGGGTTCCTCTCCCAATCTCTCAGACTCATAGTCAAGTTGCTCAGCAGGGGTTCAGCAAAAGTGGTGGCCAATCATTGAACTTCTTTGATCTCACCTCCTCTCCAGTCCCCAATGCCCCAATGCCGCAAGCTCAGTACGGATTCCAATTCCAAGGAAGTTATTCCCAACCCCAGGTCAGCATGTATCAAGATAGTTATCAGTATGGTCAGTCCAATCAGCGGTAAGGTGTTTTTTAAGCTCCACAGCAGAAATCCAGCCAGTACCGTCTATCAGGAAACCAGATTTGTCAGGATCAGTTCCCGCAACATCCCCAGAATCAATCTCAGTTCCAAAGCAACTTCTCTCAGCCTGCAGTGTGTTCTCCTCTCACCCAGCACCTGTATGGTTCCACCCCATATTCAGCTCCCTGTATCAGTACCGGATTTTCTACCCAAGGTCAGTTTGGATGTCAATCGGCGCAGTTTGGTCCACAGAATCCAAGTGTTCAGTTTAATGGTTACGATATGTACGGGAACAAGATTCCCAGTTCAGTCAGTTTATTGGATAGAAACATCAGCATCCCCAGTACTTTCGGTCTTCCCTCAGCCGCCATGCCTATCAGATCTACTCTAGAATTTCCAGTGCCATCTTCAACTGTGGCTCCTGCTATTCCTCAGATCTCGGGATTGACTCCAGAAGTGACAGCTTTGTTAAGGCAGATGCAACAACAAATTGATAGATTGACTGTAGGTTCCAGTGGCCTCAAAGTGGTTGACCCGGCTCAAGTGACACCTCTTCCCCATAAGTTCAAGATGCCAAAGATGGATTTTGACGGCACGGCCTGCCCAAAGACTCACATAGCTACCTACGTCATGACGATGGGGGCGATGGGTTGCACGCCCGAGTTTATGGCTTCTCACTTTCATCTGACTCTAAAAGGCCCGGCGCTCACTTAGTTTTTGGCCTTAAAGCAAGAATGCCGCTCCACCTGGAGCCAGATCACCGAGACTTTCTTGGAGAAATATAGAGGAAACCTAGAGTGGCACACTACCCGAGACGATCTAGTGGGCACCATTCAGAAAAATGATGAGTCGATCATGGAGTTTTATAAGAGGTGTAATGCCAAACTCAATGAGCTGTCGGAACCAATTCCCCTTCAAGATCAGAAAGATATTTTCCTGTCATGTGTTAAACCTGTGTTAAGGGAGGCCATTGGAAAGGGATGGTACTCAGATCTAAGAGAAATGGTTGGTATGGGTGCTCGGAGCGAGAACAGGCTCTTTAACCTTGCTCCGAATACAAACACTGGCAGTAGCAGCGGAACTGGAGGATTCCGGTATCGGACAACCAACCCAATTTCTGCAATGGCGCCCAAAGGAAGGGAGGTGGCCAAAGACAGTAGCGTCAACAACCTACAAGGAGGCAACAATGTACAAAATGGTGAGAGATTCCAGCCCAGACAACAGCAGAGATTCGATGACTTGGGCATGTCCACGGAGGAAGTCTTCAATGGTCTGCTTCAGACTGGCATGATTAAGCCCCTGGACAACTACAGTCCTGTCAACCCTAATCCCAATCTCGACACAAGAAAATATTGCCAATTTCATCAGTACCCAGGGCACACCACCAATACATGTGTCACTCTCAAGAAGATTATCCATGTTCTTGTTGACGATAAGAAGATCGAAAAGTCTCCTTGCCCCAACATCGTCAGCAACCCTCTGCCCAGCAACAACATGAACCTAATTGACTTTGGTCAAGATTATTTTGTGAATGTAATAGAGTTTGAAGAGTCTGTAATTGGCAAAGTTAGTGGTGATTGTAAGAAAGTCAATGATGATGTAACTCCTTGTTTCAATGAAATAAAAGACAACTTTTGCTACGTCTTGTATCTTGATGATTTGTATGGTTTAAATAATGTCGCTGATTACGATGAATATGAGGAGCATTTGGTCATCAACGCTATCTCTTCTGTGGTTCCCAAAGAGTCCAAAATCTCTTTGGAAGAGCTCAGATTAGCAGCTAACTTGGAGACACCATTGTCCGTGAACGAGATAAGACAGGCAGCGTGGCCATACAACACCCGCCCTGTTCCGCTTACACTAGCTGAACTCAAAGAGGCTAGCAAAAATTTTGTGGTTGAGAATGATCAAGAGGTTAATTTGTTGACACGATCGGGTAGAATGTTGGGAGCAGATAGCGCTGATCCACTTGGAAAGGGCAAAGGAATCGCGGTCTCAAACCCCCAGGCCTCCAGAGATCCCTATAGATCAACAGGAAATGAAGAAATCCAAGAGGACCCGATTTTGACGCAGTTGAAGAGAACCCAGGCTGATATCTCCTTGTGGTCCCTGTTTACATCCTCATACCCCCACAAGCTAAAGCTAGAAGAGGCTCTATCTAAAACCAAGGTGTCCGTCAATACAACTCCAGATGAGGCCTGCCAGTTGATCGGAACAGCACAGTATGGGAACATCATCACTTTTACAGATCTTGATTTGCCTTCGTACGGTTCAAAGCACAACGAGTCTCTACACATTACCGTGCCCTTGGAGGGGCATCGAATTCCCCATGTGTTGGTGGACAACGGTTCGGCCATGAACGTGCTTCCTGCAAAGATAATGAGCATGTTAGACATTGATGCACAGAGTCTTAAGCCATCCAACCAGATTATAAAAGCCTACGATTCAACTTCCAGAGCGGTATTGGGGATTGTTTCTTTAAATCTGTTATTTGGGGGTAAGGAGATGGCAGTGGAATTCCAGGTCATCGATATTCCTGTCACGTTCTCGACATTATTAGGCTGGCCATGGATACATGAAATCGGAGCGGTAGCCTCCACCCTCCACCAATGTTTGAAGTTATTGCAAGATGGGGTTTTGACAACCATTTACGGGGATAGCGTCACTATTGGGGAGACTAGCACCAACACCATGCCGGTAATGGAAATCAAGCTTGACCAAGAAAGTCTGATGCTTAGTGGTTTCACGATCGAAAAGCCGAAATGGCAAGTCTGCACTATCGATTTAACAACTTTTTCTGAAAAAATCCCTCCCGTACTGAAAATGATGAGAGGCATGAGCTACATTCCGGGCCTGGGGTTAGGAAAGCGACAATAAGGACCGCGTAAGCTTGAGATGCCGGAACCCAAGAGAAACAGGCGAGGTCTGGGATATGTTGTGACTGGAGATGAAAAAGCATAAGATAAGGCCGAAGCACTTAAAGAACGGCTGACCCTAGCTGCCGGCAAGAGATACAAAAAGCCAGATATGCGCCTTTATAGCTGGTCTCTAAACAAGCACTTTGTCAAGGAGGATGGGGAAATGTTTGTTTGCCCGGAACCAAAGCTGAGTCAGATGGAAGAGAGGGTGAAGACGATACGAAAGTTTGCCACAAGCCAAAACCCGATGAAGGAAATGTTCGTCAGCCTGCCCAAGAGACCAGGCGTCACTGCTACCTACGAGAACAACTACCACTTTTGGAGGCCTGACTATGTCAGTCAGTTTGAGAAGCTTGCTCTAGATGAGCCTGTGATACATAAGATCCGCGGTGCTGACCCTTTGGACATGGACGGTGATTTGGCAAATCTGTTCGAAGATCAGGGGCTGTCAGAGCCTGAGAGTGGTGTGTTTACAGAGGAGGTACCTGCAGTAAGGGTTGTTGTTGCTAAAGATCCCCGGGATTTGATCGACTTTTCTTCAGATGATGATGTAGTGGACATGCTTGAATTTGAGAAGGGGCCAGTTGTGGATCCGAGCATGTTGGAGACAATTGCAGAGAGGCCGTTGCAGAATTGGACTTCATTTCAAGAACCGGTTGCTAGTAGGGAGACTATGATCAAGAAACTTGGGCTCAAGCCTCGTCCCAGTCCCTCTGTGTCTAAGTTTGTCCCTCATGTCTTGAGTCATTCCCCTGAATCCCTTGTAATCGAGTTTGAGTCTTCTGATAGGTCTGACGTCCTCACGACCGAAGACCGTCGTCGTGTTGTAGACACTGTTTTCCCATTCGCTCTTAATAAAATGGTTGATCTTTCCAAGTATCCCGTGATTGCAAATCTAACGATTGAACGCTTAACCAAAAATGAGCACAAAGATTTAAAAATAATTAAGCCATAATCAATCGAAGATAATGCAGACTTAATAGATGAACAAATTTTAGAAAATAATTCAAAGCATGTTTGCGAGCGAAAGGAAAGCCGGGCTCAAGCTGTCGATGAGATATTAACCACAGTGAACCTGGGAACAGCTGAGGAACCCAAAGAAAGGCAAATTGGTAGCTTCTTCACCGGAGTTGATCAGGATGCCCTGATCGAGCTGCTTAAAGAGTTTGTAGACTTTATCAAGGTGATCGAATATCCGACTTGGCTGGCAAACATCGTAACGGTCACAAAGGCAAATGGAAAAGTACGGGTTTGTGTAGACTTCCGAGACCTCAACAAGGCTAGTCCCAAGGATGATTTCCCCTTGCCGAACATTGACATGCTTGTGGATGCAACAGCGAACTATGAAGTCAAATCTTTCGTCGATGGCTTTGCGGGTTACAATCAGATTAAAATGGCCGAGGAAGATCAGGACAAGACAGCATTTACCACTCCTTGGGGCACTTATTACTACACAGTGATGCCGTTTGGGCTGAAGAATGTTAGGGCTACCTACCAGAGGGCCGTCACTACCCTGTTCCACGACATGATCCATAAGGAGATTGAAGTGCATGTTGACGATATGATCATTCATTCAAAGGGGTCAGATGGACAACATTTCATTGATCTAAGGAAGTTCTTCAACAGACTTCGGGAGCACTCCATGAGATTAAATCCAGCGAAGTGCACTTTCGGGGTTATCCGTGGCAAGGTCTTGGGATACATGGTCACAAAATGCGGCATCAAGGTAGATCCCAAAAAAGTCAAGGCAATTGTCGAAATGAATCCACCCAGAACTGTCTCTGAGGTAAAGGGATTCATGGGCCATCTACAGTACATCAGCCGATTTGTCAACCAACTGACTTCTATGTGTGAGCCAATATTCAAATTGCTGAAGAAGAATCAGGAGGTGATCTGGAACGAAGAATGCCAGTCAGCTTTCGAGAAGATCAAATCTTATCTTGTTAATCCTCCCATCCTTTGTCCGCCTCATGGGAGCAAACCTCTACTTCTATACTTGATGGTCACAGATACAGCTATTGGGGCCATGCTGGCGCAAGAGAAGAAGGACTCCAAGGTTTAGAATGCCATCTATTTTGTCACCCGCAAATTCCAAGGTAGCGAGTTGAATTACTCTGCCCTAGAGAAGATGTGTGCAACTCTGGTCTGGGTGGTCGGAAAATTGAAGCACTACATGCTATCCCACACGGTACATCTGGTTTCCAAAATGGACCCGATCAAGTGCTTGTTTTAGAGTGACAGAGACATTATCTCCACCAGACTTGCGAAATGGACCTTTTTCCTAGCTGAGTTTGATATTAAGTATGTGATTCGAAAAGCAATCAAAGGACAGGCTTTGGCAGATTAGTTAGCCGACTCTCCCAGCACAGAAGCTCGAGGACCAGATCTTCAGTTTCCGGATGAGGGGATTTTTGTCATAGAAAATGGAAACCGGCGGCAGCTATTCTTTGACGGTGCAGCGAACAAAAGAGGTAACGGCATCGGGATGGTATTAGTAGACCCGGACGACATGCACACCCCCATAGCCATCAAGCTAAATTTCTCAGTTACCAACAACGCAGCCGAATATGAAGCTTGCATAGCCGGTCTTGAGGCCGCCCTTGAGCGGAATGTGGATGAATTGGAAGTGTTTGGCGATTCCCAGCTGATAATTAATCAAGCCGCTAACAGATGGAAAACAACAGATCCGTGTCTCCAGAAGTATCATGCTTATATTGCAGAGCTCGTCGCCCAGTTTAAGGATGTGTCATTCCAGTTCATGCCACGAGATAAGAACAGATTCGCCGACGCACTAGCTACTCTGGCTTCTTTAGTAGAAATACCAGAAGGAAAGTCAATCAAGCCATTCAGGGTCGGAAGGCGAGAAAATCCGGCATATTGTTGTGAAATCGAGCTTGAAACCATCGATGAACCGTGGTACAGCCAGATCTTTCAGTATCTCAAGCATGGTGAGGCATCCTTCCCTGTTGATGAAGAGGGTGACCTAAAAGGTATCCGAGCCAAGAGTCTGCAAGCTCTGAGAAGGCTATCAACTCAATATGTCATACTTGGCGATGAGTTATGGAAGAAGAGGGAAGGTTTCCCACTCCTGCTCTGCATCAGCAAAGAGAAAGCTCAGAGAGTAATGGAAGACGTTCACAATGGCGCCTGCGGACCTCATATGAACGCTCGATCCCTTATGCACAGCATTATCGAGGCCAGGTTGCCCGGATCACCATGGAGACTGATTGCATCCAGTTTGTGCGGACTTGCGACAAGTGTCAGCGGTTCTCCAACCTAAACCACATCCCTCCCCATGATCTATATTGTATGACAACTCCTTGGCCCTTTGCAACGTGGGGAATCGATGTCATCGGGAAGCTAACTCCATCAGGGAGCAATGGACATTCATTTGTTTTGGTCGCGGTAGATTACTTCACAAAGTGGGTGGAAGCCGCGTCCTACAAAGTGCTCACAGCTAAAAAACTTGCTCGCTTCATAAAGGAACAAATCTTTTGCCGCTAAGGAGTCCCGAATGAGATCATCTCTGACAACGGATCCCATTTTGAAGGAGAAACTGACCGACTTCTCACCGAATACAGGGTCAAGCGGCATAAGTCATCGCCATACAGACTGTAGACAAACGGTGCTGTCGAGGCTGCTAATAAGAATCTTGAAAGAATTATAAAGAAGATGGCCGAGCGAGGAAGGGATTGGCCAGAGAAATTGCATCTAGCATTGTGGGGCTACGGCACTTCAATTCAGACTGCTACCGGTGCAACTCCATATGCCTTAACTTACGAAATGGAGGCCGTCATGCCCATCAAGCTAGAGATTCCATCCCTCAGGGTATTGCTCGAGAACGAGGTCAATGAGATTGAATGGCTCCAAAGCAGATACAATGAGTTGGCACTGTTGGACGAACGCAGATTAAAGGCCATGGAGCATAACCGGGCGTATCAGAAGAGAATGGCCCGTGCTTCCGACAGAAAAGTGAAACCCAGGGATATAAAAGTCGGTGATCTGGTCCTCAAGATGAAACCCTCGAATCAGAGCAGTGCATTGGGCAAATGGGCACCTGTCTGGGTCGGGCCTTTTCTAGTGAAGAAGATATTCTCCGGAGGAGCTATGCAGCTAACAGATCTGGACGGCAACCCATTCCTGCACCCCGTCAATGGCGATAAGTTGTGGCGGTATTATGTTTGATCGAGTCTTCCCCTCTGTATGTAAAATAAAAATAAAAAAAAGAGAGATAAAAATAAATGAAAATAAAGGCACAATAAAATTGTCCCAGATGAGACTGAAAACCTCTCAAAAGGCAGTCCATGCAAAAATAAGGGACGCGCCCGGTGCTAAAAGAATATACCCAACTAGAGTGAAAACCCTAAAAAAGGGCGGTCTAGGTAAAAAATAGGGTTGCACCATGTCCCCCTTCTATCTTCCCTTTCTTAAACACAAAAGTCAATTGAGTCGAACTACGGAGACCTGAGCCCCATAGTTCTCTTTACAAAAGGGGAACGCAGGCAACGACTCGTGGTTCGGTCTAAAATGCTGCAAAATCCCAGATCTTGTCAATCAGTTGGTGCTTTCAATTTTGCCAAAATGTGTTTTGATTACAGCTCCAAGGCTTTTCGAAGGTTCATTACAAATTAATATTCTTTTTGATGAGTTCAAGCACGGCCTGCTTTCGACTCATATAACCCGCTGCGAATAAAAAGTAATAAGTTTTCAAAATTCTAACATCTATTTTGTCGGCAAATAAGTAATCAAGGGATACTCATGTTCCATACAATAAATCCTTTCCTCATAATACAAACAAAAAAGTCTCCTATCTCTCAGATAAAGCGTCTAGGAGCTCGTTCCCGCTCCCAAACTTGCATCTCTATTCTTCCTATTCCTCGGTCCCCGGGAGGTCCTTGGCCTAGGAATGTCAAATAAGTCAGTTTGAGCCCGTCCTAGCTCGGGTATAATGCATGTCGGTAGCTCGATCAGACCAGTCTCCCTCAAAGCTGCCCTAGCAATCCTCTCTTGCCTCAAGGCCTCTCTGGGAGCTGTCCCTTCTGGGTCATCTCTCATAGCAGCTCTCCGGATCTCTTGCCTCCGATAGTCTTCAGCAACATCGCCGGTAACATCATCTGGGTTCCCCTGGGCCTCTGTATCTCTGAAGGACCGGCTGGTCGGGTAGTTTGCTCCCAAGTATTCCCGACGGCGAGCCTCTATGGTCAACTGCACAGGACCCCGCTGCTCCTCATACCAGATCAAATACTCTGTGGTCAAGAATGTAATACCTGACGAAGAAGTGTCCGAGTGGGAAGAAAGCCCTCCAGAAAGGATCTACTGAAAAACTGCACAGTCTGGGGCTCGGTCATGTCCATCGGAACAACATCAGTCATTAGTCTCTCCCTCAAATCCCAGACAATCTGCTGAGGGTACCGATACTGCCTACTCACCATTGATGGGATGCAGAAGGAAGATACTTGCAGTCCTGGCAGCCTGACTACCACTGACCCATCCTGAATATCTCTCATGGTCTGCAACCCCCACGCCGGAATCCAGAAGTTCAGATCAACAGTCCCGTACCGCGTCAACCTCATCTGCCAGCTATCAGCGGCCGCATCTCTCAACACTCGGGGTTGCCCCGTCACCTAAGGCATGGCAATTTGACCCACTGGAAGTGGCATGATCAAGTGTAGCCTCTCAGAAAGCCACAAAGACAATAAACTGGGGCTGCCCGCGCCCATGGAATCTGATCCTCCTGCTAGTCCATCAATGCCATGATAGGTCTCAGCCAGTAAAAATGGTACAATGTCCATCTCTCCCTGCCCAGAGCGGATTCGACAAAGGTCCATACCTCGGTCACCCCTGAGTTGCCTGACAACCTGCAGCAATGCACCCGGACAGACTCCAATGTACCCGCAGAAATAATGAGCCGACAAGGTAAACATCATAAACATGTCCAGTGACGTGGAAAGAATGAACAGCTCAGGACTGGAAAAGCGCAATCTAGCCATCCGAGTCAAGTCTATGGACCCATCACCCAGAATCATAGATGGCACCTGATCTCCCGGCAAGCACAAGAAGTCGGATAACTGCTCCGTAATCGACCGCCTGTCCCGTGGAAATGCTACAGTCGTCGACTCACTCAGGCCTGTCAATGCTCTGAAATCCTCTATGATTGGCGTCAGATCATTGTATGACAAAGTGAAGACATGTCGCTCCGAATCCTAAAAGCAGGACGTAGCCCGGAGCAAATCCCAGTCAATCCTCCAATCTTTCAATGACCAAAGGCATGGCATACTATACCTCCCATCAATGAGCTCTCTATGATGCTTCCGGTGATAATGCAAAATTTCAAGGAAGTCTTGACGAAATTGATACTCCCGGGAAGCCACTTCTCTGCTATAATGTTCCATTATGATCGAAAGTTCCAATCTTTGTCAAATAAATTGCCTGTCTGCCAAGCTGGGGCTGCTGGTTTTCTCCTACTGAAAGGGCAGTGTCTACAGATGAATCCTGAGCTGATTTAAAAGGGGCCTGTTACGAGCTTCCCCCAGTCGCGCGACACAACTTGCCCATTAGAAATGACATGTCGGGCGATACATCTGGTCAACATCAGACATTATCAAAGTTCCTGCAAGTCTACCTTCCAAGGCGCTCTCCGACCCACCATCACTGCAATACACCTCCCATCCTTACACATATTCACATATACATACGGGAGAGAATCCACTACACCATATGTATCACCGTACACACTCACCCGATACAACTCCACCATCTCATGTACAAACCCGGCAAAGCTGACCCTTCAATACATTAATCACATTTCTTCAATTCAATCATCCATCCCGTTCCCAGAACGGATAGATTCGCGCAAACAAGCTAACATAGTTTAATCTTTGATAACAAAGTAGCATAGTTAGATTATAGTGCTTGGAGTGTTGTTTCCCCCGCAGGTACAATAATCAACTAAGCATCACCAAGTCTTGAGGACTGTCCCTCAGCCAAAATCGAGACAAAGGTTCCAAATCTGTCAGTCTCCCCCAGCAATGTTCATCAGTATCATCGGCCCTGCCGCCAAAGCATCAGCAAGAGAGATCCATGTCCTGCCAAGCAAAGTTCATGACTCCAAAGTCAACCAACCGTCAACAAAGGTCGTCCCTTGCCAGGCAAACTAGCAATTCATCAAACGACAGTGGTCCAAGTCCCTCCGGCAACCACCACCACTAGCAGCAATTGTAGCATGAGAGCCCCTGACAGCTACATATATCCCCAACAGAATCAACAGTAGCGTGAGTCCCCTGGCAGCTACTCCCCGTCAGCAGTGGCATGAGTCCCTCCGGCAGCCACGACCATCAGCAATAGTAGCGTGAGTCCCCTGGCAGCTACTCCCCGTCAGCAGTGGCATGAGTCCCTCGGCAGCCATGACCATCAGCAACGGTAGCGTGAGTCCCCTGGAAGCTACTCCCCATCACCAGTGGTCTGAGTCCCTCCGGCAGCCACGACCATCAGCAACGGTAGCGTGAGTCCCCTGGCAGCTACTCCCCATCAGCAGTTGCATGAGTCCCTCCAGCAGCCACGACCATCAGCAATGGTAGCGTGAGTCCCCTGGCAGCTACTCCCCGTCACCAGTGGCATGAGTCCTTCCGGCAGCCACGACCATCAACAACAGTAGCGTGAGTCCCTCCGACAGCTACTCGTCACCATTACTTGCAACATGAGACCCTCCGACAGCTACAACCTTTCACCATCAATAGTAGCATCAGTCCCTCCGGCAGCTACAACCCTCCATGATCATCAGCGATAGCATCAATCCCTCCGACAGATACAGGTAAGCACAACAAAGGTATGAAAGCTTATCTCTACCCTTTCTTCACTAGTACAAATTGATTCTTAGGAAACGCAACTTAGATAGCGCTTTTAAAAAGCGCTATCTAAGCTTCACACTTACATAGCGCATCATCTTTTTAAATTTAATAATCAGGAAAAAAAAAACAAAACAAAATAACTTGGATAGCGCATACTTGCAGAAGCACTGTCTTAATAAATTCTAAGATAACGCTTATTGAAAGCGCTGTTGAAGTGAACGCTTCTTAAGAGATTAAGAGAATAAGATAGCTAGGTTATTAATTTATTTATTTCCTGGGTTTCAATTCATAAATTCAGCGTCAACACAAAAACCGACGAGGAGATCGACGACGCAAGAGCAATCCACCACCGTTACCAGCCATCGCCGCCACCAGCGATCGCCGCCACCACCACCGACGAGGAGTACAACGATCGACCACGACTGAGCAAAACACCGACTGCCAACAGCCATCGCCGCCACCAGCCATAGCCACCACTACCAGAACATTAAATCGACTATAATCTTCAACACAAAATCGACGATATAGCACAAAAATTCGAGGTTAGTATTATAATTAGGGTTTATATTTGGGGATTTATCAATTCTTTTTCTGACTCTTGCCCTTTTTATTGGGTTTGATATTAATTTTTTTTTGGGGATTTCTCCATAGTTGAATCAATCATATTTCTAGAGTGATAAACTTTAGAGAGAGAGAGAGAGGGAAAGAAAACATGATTTCCCTCAGATTGGGCTTTATTCTTGTTTATGATTTGAATGTGTTTCAAATTTGGTTGGGGCATTCTGCTATGCTATGCTATGCTATGTTTCAAATTTGGTTGGAGCATTCTGCTATGCTATGTGTAAATGATGTAGATTTTATTTAAGAATTTGACCAAGTAAGTAAAGGAGTCTTTATGCATCTTGGCAATACGATTGTAGCCAAAACCATGAATCTCACTGTCTATATATGGATGAGTTTGAAACTAAAATAAATAACAGCTAGATAAAGTATATATCAATCATAGTATAGGACTTTAATCCCTTCCTAACTAATTGCTGTAAACTGTGTATATAGTCTTTGTATTCTCATGGAATGAATAACAAGAAAGTTCTCCAAACCATGTCTTTGTAGTTGGATTTGAATAGGGACAAGGAAGGACAACCAAGGCTTTGTGGCTAAGGCTAGTAGCCAAGGCCATGGATGCTGCAAGGCACATCAATTGTGGCGCAAGCTTGAAGCTGCTTCCTGGTTTTGGACAAAGCATGGCCGAGTGGGCCTGGTTGTTGGGGTTTTGGCAGTTTGGTTATTTCTTGGCCGATTTCCTTACCGTATGCAACAAGGATTTAGGACTCCTTCCGTATTAGACTAGGTTAATTAAGGAGCAGTATTAATACTCTCCTCTCCCCACCAACACACGTATTAGATTTATAGTCATAGAAATTCCTCTCTCCAACCCACATCTCCACAGCTACCGTGGCAGTAATATCAGGGAATGCCGGTGTTAGATTTTCACCATAACGACCGCTAGAATGGACCATATTGCAATCACCAATACGCTGATTAGCATAGTTCTGAGCAAAGGATGCCACGTTGTAGTCCATAATCAATGGTTTGAGCGTCTACGTACTCTTGAGGGGAGTTTTGTGCTAGAGAGGATGCTAGTGCAATTATATATACAGGAATGAATAGTTATGTGCTAGAGAGGAATGAATCATTGCTCGCCATTGTAAGAATTTAAAAAAAAAAAAAATTGAAAAACAAAACATCTGATATTTATTAACCTAATATGCACATCTGGTAATAATTAACCAATCTAATTGTGTCGTACCATACAGAGAATAATTTGTGTAAATTTAGTAAACCCCATTTTGTTTTGTATTAAAAGATGATGAATATCAAATCTATTTATAAGGAAATAATTTTGGAAATTATTGGGTAGATGGAGAAAAATTAACCTAATCCGATTAACATATACATATAATAGCCACCAGAGAATAGTCTGCTATTAGAAAATTTTAGCTCCTACTTCTGGTTGCGTAAGATTCTTTTTTTTTTTTAACTTTTTGTTGCAAAGCAAGAATATTTCAAATCTATTTCAATGATTTATTTTGTTTAAGAAAATTTACTTTAAGGGTAATTAATCAGCCATCCGAAATAATTTAATCCAAATCATTTTCTAAATTTTATTCCATTTTTTCTAATAATTTGATTGTTTTCATCTTTTTTTTTTTTTCACTATGACACATATGCGTATTCATGTTAGTCAATCCCAGATTATTTTGGGATTTATAGGGCTTTGTTGTTGTTGTTGTTGTTAGAGCTTGCGACAGGTGTCGAAACAACTTTAAAAGATTCCTGCCCATCTGTTGATCGATTTATATCCATGAAGTTACGGACGACCACAGTTACATCGGATATATGCCACCTTTACATCGGCTATATGCTTTCTGGTGGAAGAGACAACGTCCGTAATTCATTAATTCACATTTCTAGGAAATTCAACATTATAAGTATTGATTTTTCTAGTAATCCGTACATTGCATTTGCACTTGGTGATGGTTTAAAGCATTTACGAAATTATGCAAGTGAAAATAAAAGCAAGGCACACAAAATTAATTTTGACATAAAATTAATATTGCCATTTTTTTGTTCTGATTTATTGATCAATTAAAGCATGAGTATTCAGACTCTTATTTAACTTACATGACAGTACATTATACAATTACAATAACAAAGGATCAGAAATAATTTGTGATTATATATCTAGAATGGAGAAAATACGAAGGGGCTCTTTTGTGTGGTAGAAGAATGTCCTAGAATATCCTTGTGACAGTTAAATTATTTTATTAATATATACATTTATAATTATTTGCAAGTTTTCACTATATTCTACCGTAGTAATTTTTGCATTTATTTGTAATTTAGCTAGCTATGGATCGCAAGTGGATTGTTGTTGCTGTTGCTGTTGCTGATTGTTGTTGTTGTTGTTGCTGATGTTGTTGGTCTAGTTTGTTATATAAGAATACTTTTTTGTCAAATATGTCTCTATAGGTGGCAGCCCTAACCTCCTCATATATTCTTCCATGCCGCACTATTTTGTTGCACATGTGTAAGAATATCTCTTCACAGAAAACCATCAGCCTCCGCAAAAGTTGAAAAAAAAGATTTCGGGGGTTGTTGGAAGAATATGAGAAATCAAACCTGAGGGATTTGTGAATGAAATCTTTCATTCCAGGGTAGGAGGGCAATATTTTTTATGGTGCCAAATACAGGCTGCTCACATATAGATTGCACAACTCCATCATCATCAATAACCACCAACTCTATGGTGGTCTCCTGCATGAATGTCGTAAAGAATTACAATTAAACCAAGCTGAGACAGTGGATTTTTTTATTCAATTAGAGATTAAGTACATGATAGTCAGGCATGGTCAAATAGTAGAACGGAGCAGAGCCACTTTCTAACCACCAAGCATCATTCAGGATTAGAGATTCCCAGGCTTGTACTAAACAACAACAATAGGAAGGTAGCAATGGAGACCATGATAAAGCATATAACACAGAGAAACTGATTAAAGGACTTAAAAGAATTGATCTAAACAACAGAGTAAAGCTCTGAAAAAGGTTATCACACACAAAAAACACATATATGTATGGATATGCATATGACCCATACTACAGTAACAAGAACCCATGCATGTAGTATTTAAATACACATAATCATCAGATAAGGTTGAAATATTCCAATGGAGCATCGTAAGGAGATAATATATGAACAGAGTATGTATAAAGCTAGCAACCATGTGTGTCTCTGTGATTTTGTCTTGAAATGATTCAGAATGGTTACTATAGTGGTCTCTTTTCCCCTCCCTTATTCATATTATTGACGATGTTTGTACTTCCTTAAGGCTAATACAAATCTGTGGTTTATATAAATTTGATTATACAGACATAGTACTCGAGGCACATATGGTAATACTGATCGGGAGAACGATGGTCATAGTGGGAGCCAAGGCACAGGCACCTCTGATAATAGTGAGATCTCTCATCCTCCAGCGCGAGGAACAGTAAGTATGCTCAAAGTAATAAAAACAGAAGCAAGGGAATATTTGTGGAGGTAAATAGTTTGACTAGTTGCTTAGTTATTGCAATGTAAATGATTCTTTAATTTGTAACAAGGCCTACTTCATTTGCATTTTTTAAATATATGGTATTTTCAGGTGAATTGGAATAACCTAGGCCAACAGATTGGTAAGGAGTCAGTAACCCTTGCACATTATGTTGGGGCTTTAGCTAGGAGGACGTTCCCTATCACTGTTACTGATTTTCGCAAGAAGGAGTTGGCTCAGGCTAAGGAAAGATTTCGGGATGAGATTATGGTATAATATGATTATCTAAATTGTCAAATTTATTTTATGCTTATAAATCTAATTTATTTATTTTTCATTTGTTTAAATCTATGTTGCAGGCTACTTTCAAAGGGTTGGATAGAAATCATAAGAATATTATTATTTCTCGTGCCGGTTACTATCACAGGATGTTTAGGACAAGGTTGAGAAATCTTGCTAGAGATGATGATGGTAACTACTTAGCATAGCCACCAATTCTGTATCGAGAGTTGAGTACGGTAACTCCATATTGGAGTGAGTTTGTGGGACAAGCATTGAAAGAGGAATTCAAGGTATATTTAATGTTATATCAAAAGTGAAACTTAAAGTGTCCTTGTTTTTTTTAATGAAAAAGTAACAAGTTTAGTACATTTGATAGGAGAAGAGAAAGAAAAATAAAAAGAGTGCAGAAGCAATTGAGGCGAGATATAAGAGTGCTTGTGTTGGTTATGCCCGTCTTAGAGAGAAGATTGTAAGTGCATATATAACTTGTGAACTTAAATTTATTTAAATGTAATACATACCTAAATATGCATGGTTATAATGGTCAATGCAGTTTGCAGAGAGAATTCAGAAGGCAGAAAAGAATCCAATTGTGACTCGATTGGAATTGTGGGAGGCTGCTAGGAGAAATGCTGATGGTGTTGTTGATGATCCAGAAGCATTGCAAATACTTGAGGATGTGGTAATTATGTTAATATTGTTCTGATAGTTAAATGAACATAATTGAAGTGTTTACTAATCTTGGTCATAAATTTTGCTCAGGTTCAAATAGCTAAGACTCTAGGCAAAGATGAGGTTACAAATATTGGCACTGATGATTTGCTTGCTCGAGCCATACCCTTGGAGTACCATGAACGCGTACGGGGTTATGGTTGGGGCATCACCAAAACGTCATTAGACTCGGCACCCCATGTCTCTTAATTGGCTCAGTTGAAAAAGAAAGTTTTTCCTTTAGAAAAAGTGGTGGGAAAGATGAAAGGTAAACTCTTTCGTGAGCCGTCATCCGGAGGATAAAGGGAAATGGATAATTTTGAGATGGATGATTGTGCCGGTTTAGATGAAGACCTTCCTTATGATCTTGATGATTTTCATGGACATGGTAATCCAGATGTAAACCTTCCTGAGGTATTTATTCTAGACTAACAATTGTTAATGTTGGTAGTTCTTATGGATGTGGATTTTATTTTCTATTTTTTAGTAATTGATATTCGTTTTCTATTTTCACTATTTGTTTTCTATTTTGATAATTCGTGGGCAGGGTCCAGTCGAGTGTTATTTGTACCAGGGACCTCCTCGTAGATATGTTGGGAAAGGGATCTTGCACAATGGTCCTAATGAAACTTGCCATGGTGTTCGGCTCGAAGCTAGTTACGTGAGAGTTCAATTTAAGGTGGGGGGGTCGAAGATGAAAAAGATACATTGCTACCGGTGAAACAAGTATCCCTATTTCTGTAAGTAAATCGCTCATTTGTACTCCCTGTCCCCGAATTTGGTTTCCTTTCATTTGTACTCCCCGTCCCCGAATTTGGTTTCCTTTCATTGGTACGTACTCCCCGTCCCCGGATTTGGTTTCCTTTCATTTCTATTCCCCGTTGTTGTTGTTGTTGTTGTTGTTGTTGGTTGTTGTTGCTGCTGCTGTTGTTGTTGTTGTAGCAGATAACAGAAAAATGAGTAGTCTGCCATATAATAAAAGAATCATTCATCTTCCTATCAGTCCTCTGGAAAGTGCTTGAATTAGTGTCTCTTAGCTTATTTTATGTCAGTCAAGTACTGAGTACTGAGTACATCCTATGTCTGCCTCAATTTTTTTTCTACAGATAACTGTTAAGCACCTGAAACACTGAAATGGATTACTTATAGCAGGGTTCATTTATTTCTATATTTTAAAAGCCCCATTGCAGTTTTATTAACTGTATACATTTACTTGCATGCATATTTTATCCTTTTTTCTCGGCCTTTGTTGTGGAATGGGATTACATATTTTATTGGACTTTTTATTTTTCTGGCATTAGCGTGAGAAGTGTTTAATGTGAGTTACTACTATAGATAAATTTCTTAATCTTACTTTGTCCTGTAATTAAGCAGAGTGGCGAAGTTTGCATGCTACTGTTGGCATTTATGATTTAGTCCCAAATTTTGCGTAAAATAGTATCACCATATTACTTATCAGGTGGAATAAACAAATTTATATAGTACGTTTAATGTACAAAGTACTATACAAACTAGATGAAATCATCTGTAATTTGCATAGAGCGATGAAATCATCTGTACTGCTATAGGGGAATATGAGAATTGAGATGTAGAGCAGCTAGATGGCATGCATTACAGGTTGAGACTTAGGTCAATAATTGAAAGTGGATTTGATGTCTAAGATGCAGAAAATCCTCCAAGAAAGAAATTAGATTACAATGTGACAACTTCAATCGGAAAATAATTCCAATGGGCAAAAAGTAAATATATCCGTAATCAAATTTTTGTTACCATTGCTGCTATTTCCCATAACTGATACTTATTTCAAAAGTCCATTAGTCGCTCGCGCTTTCATTTCAAAATTCCGTTAGTCCCCCGCGCATATTGCCAAAACTGTTATTTATTTCCAAAGTTCGTTTGTCGCCCGCGCATAGTAGCAAGTAAAGTTCTGTTACCCTTGCTACCGTTGCCGAAAGGATTGTTCATTTAATCACCCAATTGCACTGCAGTTCTTAAAACGGATACTTAACAAAGTATTGTGTATCATAATGTTACTTTCTTATGAACAATTTCATTTTCTCTTGAATTAAGAATTTTTAGATGGATGGATATTAAGTCATGATCTAGTCAGATATTGGCTAGATCTGCCTGACAAGTGGCAGCGCAAAATGAGAAGGTCCGAAACCCCTATGCCTATAAATTGAGACTACCTCCTTCTCTGGTTTTCACCCCAGCAGCCCTTTCTTCTGTGCTCTATTTCTTTTGGTTGCTTAGCTCTTATCTGAAATACAGACTTCTCTGCTCATTTTCCAACAATGGAAAACCAAAATGAAGACAACATTGTTGAGAGGAGATCCGAGTTGATGAAATCCTTTTCAAGCCTTGAAACAAACTTAAGATTTGGCCAATTTCTGAGGCCATCTGCTAGCTTCATTGATGGAGCACTGCCAGATTTCCCCTCAAACTCCATCTTCTCGTCAAATCAGAGTACTCAAGCCCAAATCAATCTGGTCTTCATTGATGGAGCATGTCCAGATTTGTTGTTGCTGTTGTTGTTTAGCTATTACTGTTGCTGTTTTGCTGTTTCTGTTGCTGTTGTTATGTTCTGTAATTTTTTAAGAGGCCTAAAAGTGAGCATGACTTAAAATGAGCCCATGTTGTTGCTGTTGTTGTTTTGCTTTTGCTATTGCTGCTGTTGTTGTTGCTGTTGGGCACCTGTATTTTGGCTTAATTTTTTTCAATAATGTTGTTTCTAATAAATATTTTTCTTGTAATTTTTTTGGTACAGTTTGTCCATACAAACCGACTCAAGTGTTATCCTCCGAGAAAAATGCAGATTTTTCAGATTAATTCGGTAGGATAATTGTATAACCGGTTTCTTAAGGAGAAGATGGGAGGGAAGTAGTAGAAAATAGGCACTACAAAATTTTTTGGTTCTAATTAGTGTTGATTGTAATATTAATGATATTGATGATCGAGAGAAAAAATATTTTTTTACTCTTGTTAGTATAACTCTTTTGGATGATTGTAACAATTATTGTTGAGTAAATAAATTAAAGGTTGATTATTATTGTTGAATGTGATGATTGTTAGTTTCTATTATTTTTTATATAATTTAAAATAGGTGCATATTAATTTTTATTTTTATATAATTTAAAATAGGTGCAGCCGAAAAAAAATATGAAATTTAACTTGCATAGCGCTTACTTGCATAGCGCTTTTTAAAAGCACTATGCAAGTTGATAAAAAAAGCGCTTTGATATCACATAAAAAACGCTATGGAAGTTGATTTCTAAAAAAATAAAAGAAGTGCTTAGATAGCGCTTTTTAAAAACGCTATCTAAGTTTGAGAGCTTATGTAGCGTATAAAAACGCTATATAAGTTGATTTTTTTCAAAATAAAAAAAGCTCTTAGATAGCGCTCTTTAAAAGCGCTATCTATGTTTTGGAGCTTGGATAGCGCTTATACAAGTGCTATGCTAACTTGCATAGCGCTAGCTTAGATAGCGCTTATAAGCGCTATCTAAGCTCAAATCTGTACTAGTGCTTGCTCCTTGTCGGTTTCATTTCCGAACTACGATTTGGCTTGATTCCCTCCTAGGGATACGTAGGAATCCTTTTTCCAAAGGTCCAGCCATCCGATCTCACCAGATCATTGTCCAGCCCTCCACCAAAATCCCCAGCCGCTCATTGGGATTGGGTTTTATTTTATCGACAACCTTACTTCTTCCATAAGTGACATTGCCGAGGGGCTCTGTAAGTACGCCAATCCAATTCGCTACCCTTTTCAATGCATTTTAATACAATAAAATTGCATTAAGGGGCATTTTGGTAAATTCCTGGTCTATTTCGAGACTTCCGAAAACAATCCATAAGTTTCTTGCGAAGGAAGTACCTTTTAGTACTTTGCTCATGCTAAAGGACCTGCAGGGAATAAACTTGTTTTGGACCTTTTGGGTATTTATCCCTGAATGTTTCAGAAACTGGTTTTGGCGCCAAAAACAGTTGGTGACACCTTGTGTCATGCGACAAATCGAGGCTTGGAAAATGGTTACAGAAGGTCGTGCGACACCTTGTGACCATCAACTGCAGCCTATAAATAAGACCCTACCCCTCTCAGAAATGGATCCAAACTTTCACATACTGTTACTCTGCCAAAATTGGAGCGTAACACACACCCTGCAAGCACCTCCCTCTCTCTCTCATCCAAATCCATCTTTAATTCCCCCAATTCACCTAAATTCACCCACTAATACTTGGATCCTCCTTCCATCAATCCAATCCAGTTCAGTTCGTCCCAGAAGCAGTTGTAGAAGGGTTCTATACCCGCCTTGGTATAGGATTCGAGGAATCATCAAGGGTAACACTCTAAATCCTTCTTCTCTCTCTTACCTTGCAATTTCTATAATCCAATCATCTCATCTTCATCTGATCTCAGTAATTCGACTCCATCTGTCGTGATTACTGAGATCCAATCGCAATCTCTCTGTTTAATATTGTTGTCTTGCATAATTGAGTGTTCATGATTTGATCCTTGTGGGAATTGGTGTTTAAGTCCCAAGGGAGTGTGGATCTCTCCATATCCACACTCCCTGGGTTGAATTGTTGTTAATTTGTTCATTTCAAAGCTAATCTGATTGTATAGTTAGATCTGTGTTGGCTGTTTATTCTTCTGTGTTCAAGCTGTGAGGTATCTGCATATGGACATCCTGTGTCACGCGACACATCGTGCTTGGTTGATCCTGTGTCACGCGACACATTCAACCATGCATGTCATGTGTCACGCGACACTCTATGTCTGTTTGCAGAGACCATTTTCCAATTGTAATCTGTTTCAATCTGTGTATATGGGATGTGGCCTCCCTAACCAAATGGCTCACAAGTTGTAAGATCTCAGTTCATATCAATAAAATTCATGTTTACCACATTTGTTTATTATCATTGCTTGCACACACCTTGGATTACTTGGATGTTTGATTAGAAAGACTCGTCCACGGACGAGGCGTGTTGGGTGAGCTCTCGGTTCTTCCCAACACGTAACCTGACCCCCGGACCCATTTTCTCTCTCAAAGGTTTTTCAAAGTGTACCTTAAAACAAGGCGTGGCGACTCCTATTTTTTCATCATTGAAATCCAAAATTTCGGGCGAGCGCACATTCACCTAAAGAAATTTCCCAACTCAATGATGGCTTTTACAACAGTAGTAGGCAATGCTTTTCGAACAGCTAAAGGGAGTAATTGTTGGAGCAAAATATGACTATCATTGCTCTTGAGACCCCAAATAGTTCTTTCCTCTAGATGTACACAACAAGATATGTTTGACGAGTAGTAATCAGGGTAATTGACTCCCTTCAGAACATTCAAGAATGTGTCTTTATGCTTCTTACTCATTGTGAACTGAGCCAGAGGCAAAATTTCTTTGCGTGATGGAAGTAGTTGTGGATGCAATGGTTTCCGAATGTTCATTTCTTTTAGGTCTCTTCTTGATTTCTCATTATCTTTTGATTTCCCTGCAGCTCCTAACAGAGTATGTAGCACATTATCATACACATTTTTTTCAATGTGCATAACATCAAGATTATGACGAACATGATTATTTGCCCAATATGGCAACTCAAAGAAGATACTCCTCTTTTTCCAATTGTGACACAACTTAGGAACCTTTCTCTTTTCCAACTTGGCTTATTGCTTCTCACCCTCTTCTCTTTTCCTCTTTTTAAAAACATCATCTATTTTATACTTTGTTTCCATATTTTCGACTTGTTTAAGAAATTTTATTCCAAACAATAACTTTGGCTTATCTCTCACTTCATGAGTACCATCAAAAGAGCTTTTATCCTTATAAAAAGCATGACTCCTAGGCCAGAAGCATCGATGACCAATATAACAATACTTGCCACCATGTTCCAATCATCGTGCTTGAGGTCTCACATTGCAACAAGGGCAAGCATATTCAACTTTAGTGCACTATCCAGACAACATTGCATATGCAGGAAAGTCATTTATTGTCTATAATAGTGAAGCTCGTAAAGTGAACAACTCGTTCCTTGATGCATCATAAGTTGATATACCATCTTTCCACAATTACTTTAACTCATCAATTAACGGTCGGAGATACACATCAATCTTGTTGACCAATACAACCTTTGCTTTAAGGGAAAATACCATATTTTCTTCATCGCTACCTTCTTGGGAAGTTTATTATTGCCACTTGTTTTCGTACCTTCACCGCTACCCCCTTCTTCTTGTTGCTTATATCTTGAGGCTCAACAAATTTCACATTTACTAAGTTTTTCAGTTTCATTTCGAAACAACATACAAGGATTAATGCACATGTCCCATGTTTTATAATTGAAACCCAAATCCGCAGTCATCTTGTACGCCTCACGGTAGGAATTTGGCACTTTTGCTGATTGAGGTAATGCCCTAATGAAAATATTTAATAAATAAGTAAATCCCTTATTGGCCACTTGATAATTAGCCTTCCAGTGCATAAGTTCTACAATAAATGAAAGTACTATAAACTTATTACACCCTTCCCTAAAATAGAAGATTTAAAGTTGGTAAAGATCGGCCCCTTATTTCAGTCAGAATGAGTCCCCGGGATCCCGGGACATTGGCTTCCGCCAATAGTGAACTAATCGCATCCCGTGCATATTCTACATTATAGCCTGCAACTGATTCAGCTTCCGCTTCTTGGAGATCAAACGGAGCTCGATTAGTTTCTGCTACCCACAAGGCTTGATCAGCATCTCTCAAAAGTCTAAGAAACTTTGCGGTGGCTGCATCTAATTGTACAATTTCTTCAATTCCTGGCTGGTTACTGTCCAGCATACCCATCCCTTCATGTACCATTTACCTCATATAATCTTGCATGCCTAAGTCAATTTCAATGCCATCTTCATTTGTCCTATCATTATTATCATTCTTATACGCCAAAATCTACTCTTCCCCATGCCTAGTCCAATTCTTGTAATCTGTTTCAAATCCCACTTCAATACAATGTGATATCACGGTTGCACGGTCTTTTTGGTAACGATTTGAGCATTTTTTACAAGGACAATATATATCTTTAGCACCAAGAGACTTATTTTAGAATGCAAAGTCGAGGAAGTTGTCAATCCCAGACATATAATCATTTGAAATCCGGTTACCCAAATAATTCCAACTTTTGTCTATATATGACTTGATACTTTTAACGTTAAAATACAACCTATAAGATAGAAAATAACAAAGTTTAGAATAAAAATAAACTCATAAACAAACATAGTCTAAATATTTAGTATCACGTAAAGATGCAGAGATTTATAATACAGAAAGAGGGGTTACACAATTAAGATACCCATGATGTCCATTTTTACCACTATAACTTACAGTTAGTACTATAGTTCAATGAGATTTTAAAATTAATATTTGTGTCAAAGGCATATGTCGTGGTCCTAGTAAGTAATGTTAAGATGCATGTATGATTCTTTAAACAAGTAAATGAAACACCCTTCCATCCTAAATACTTTGTATCACGTAAAGATGCATAGATTTATAATATGCATGTATGATTCTCATTAGATATACATGAACCCTAAACCCTAGCAGAAAGAGCAATCAACGAAGTAGAATCATAACCCTAAGGACTCGTTTGGTGCACAGGAATTAGTATCTAAGATGACCTTATCCATTCCCTTGTAATAGGTAAGTGAAACTCTTTTTTTTTTTTACATTGAGATTAGGATGCCCATGAATAATGGAAATGACATACCCATTCAAATGTACCAAACAAGCCCTAAGGGGAGACACATTATTAGATGTTGGAATTTCAAAGCATGAGGTTTCAAACTTGAACCTTCCCGATGCCCTCTTAGTATAAAAAAGGAAAACAGTACTATTGATAGGAACAATGAATCTGTATTTGATTGTTTATCAGCATCTTGTATCAGTGTCAAGAAACAAATACCCAATACCCTCACCCCTGCCTTCTTGAGCAAATGGATCAAAAGTCTGCACAGTGTCTGATGAGCCCGGATCTACTGGACCGGGCCCGCGCTCGGTCTGGTCCAAGGAACCAGTGACGTGGCAGTTCCTAGACCGCTGGGGGGGAAGACCGCGGACAGATAGGCCCTTGAGGTCAAGACCGCGTCCCTCCCCGCATTAATCCTATCAAAGACCGAAGGATCTGACCGCTATATTCGTGCCCGCACGACACTGACCGTTGTGTCCGTGCCCGCAGATCATATGTCCGCGAATTGGTGCCCGCAGAGTCATGACCGCGTCAACCGTGCTCGCGTCATATACCTTTGACCGCGGCCACAATATTGACCGCGGGCACATGTCCGCTTCCTGTTAATATCAAGCCTTACTGAGCAAGTTAGCTTACCGGATCGATAGGCCACTTGCCGGCTCCCCATCACGCATTCAATGCGGCTCGCCAGCGCCTACTATTCCATTTAATGCTCCAAGCCAGCTACACGGCTCATGTCCCTTTCACCATGTCCCCCGGGACAGCCAATGTTCTCTCCCCGACAGACCAATCGATGCGGACACGTGTAGCCGGTCAAATACCAAAGTGCCCCTTAGGGCCGATCTCATTGCTTACCTCAACAAGCACCATTGCATTGCCTATAAATAGAAGTCCTTTACCCTCGGGGCAAGGTAAGTGACATATACAATTGAGTAAGCCATATTACTCTAAACCCTAAACACACACACACTCCAAGGTATTCAAAGCCTTATTATCTCAAAAGATTCTTACTCACACCCGAGGGCCTGAGTTGGAGTAACATCCAACTTTGACCTTAACAGTACTTCTTTGTGTTGTGATCTAGGTACAAACAAACCACCAAAATATCCTAGCCAGATATCCTTGAACCGCTCCTGACCCCGTAAAGCTTCAAGGCGTCATCAGTGGTTCCATTGCCGGGAAACTTAGAATCTTTTCTTTATTTACTTCCCGTGTATTTTGTTTTCAAGGCACCTCTCGTGTCCTAAACAAAACAAGTGCCGAAAGGCTCTTCTTTTTCCATCATCTTTTTACAGAATATGTCTAAGATACTGGAAAACGCCGGTCATTGACCTTGGAGGATGAGAACCAAGCCTCACCCTCCGCTATCAATAAGGGTAAGCATACTAACTCGTCTTCAACGTAATGGGGGCCCATTCCCACCGCTTCACACCCTTTCCCCGGCCGAAAGCCATGCACAAGCCGATTGCACCAAATACGTGCCGAAAAAGCACAAGCCCTCCTAAACAAAAGTCCCAAAACTCCCCAAGCTCCCCGTAAACACCACCATGAACACTCCTCTCTCCCCGGAGCAAATCCTGAGGAGACAAGAAATTCTGGACTCAAATCCAAGCTGGTCGCTGAGGCCATGGTAATTGCCGACCAACAATTGGGAATGTTCGAAATAGAGGCCAATGGAGGGCTACAGTTTCCACAAGGGTCCGAAAGGTTCTCCCAACGAGCTCCCGTTAAATCACTTGCTAGTCAACTACGGGGGCAAACCGGGTTGAACCAACCTCGAGCGCGGACACCGGCCAAGCGCAGTGTGGTGCACGTAGATGATAGCGAGGAGATTGGGGAAGAGGCGCAGTCAAACCAACATGCGAGGCCCCAAGCACTACCCCTGGCTCCGGCCAAGGGGAAGGCCGTGGCTCCACGTAATAAAAAACAGAAGATTGATAGCCAGAGCCCTGAGTTCGTTGATTTCATGCAGAAAATGTGGGAGACCCATCAGAAGGCCGCCCAAAAATGTGGTCGCACAATGGATGCCTTCGCCGACAAGATCGCGCGGCACCTATCCAAAGGGGAAGCCCCTGCATGGATACATATGATGGTTCCAAGAACGCGAGGAGCCACATGGGTCGATTTGAGGGACAAATGGCATTATTCTCCGTGGACGAATCCGTAATGTGCAAAGCTCTAGCTGCCACTTTCACGGGCAAGACCCTATCCTGGATGCTGGCTCTCAAACCCCGCTCCATCAACTCTTTCGGCCACTTCAGGAACATTTTCCTTAATGCCTTTGCTGGAGCCGGGGTGCCCGCTAGACCAAAGACAGATCTTGTCCGTGTCAAACAGGCCCCCACTGAATCCACAAAAGATTACATTGCTCGATTCAAAAAGGTGAGCGAGGAGATAGTGGATCTGGAAGAGGGGGATATCAGACTTTGCTTTGAGGGAGGCCTCACCTCCTCCTTCCTGAAATTGAATTTCGCCTCCAGCCAACCAAAAACAGTGGAGGAGATGTATGAAAGGGCTTCTGCCATTGCCTCTGCCGAAGAGAGCAGTATGCCCGTTCCCCGAGCTTCAGCCAAGGAAAGAATAAGCCAAGTTCAGGAGACCACCCCAGAGGCTGCCCAAGTTAACAACCAGGGCAAGAACAGAGGCCGTGGGTCGGACAAGCTCCGGAAAAAAGTTGCGGAAACAGTCTACACCGAGCTCACCGAGCCAAGAGCAGTGATCATGAGGGCCTTAGATTTTCCTCCTCCTCCCCCCATGCTCAGAAAACCAAGTGAGAGGAGTAGGACAAAGTTCTGCGAGTATCATAATGATCACGGGCACGGAACTGAAGACTGCTTCCAGCTAAAGAGAATAATTCAGCAGAGAATCAATGATGGGGAACTAACCAGATGGATCAAGGGAAAAAACCAGGCCCCCAATAATAACCAACAGCGGGCACGAAACACTCGTGGTCCCGAGAGGGTGGAAAGAGACAATTTTGAGGATGACGACGGAGACTACAATATAAACTTCATCGGAGAAGAACCTCCCTCCAACAAACAGCTCTCCCTCCAAATCCGGACATTAGAGAAGGTTTTCTCCGTCCCCGCAATGGCTCCGGAAGAAGAGCAAGAAATTGGGTTCAAAAGGAGTGAACTTGCCTCCACCCTTTTTCATTCCACTCAGCCTCTCACCCTCAGAATGAGAATCAACCGGGCAAACATAGGCCGAGTGTTGATAGATACTGGAGCTGCCCGCGATATACTCTACTACCATACGTTGGTAGGAATGAGAATGACTGAAGCACATCTTTTTCCATATGCGGGCATGCTTGAGGGCTTCACAAATCACGCCGTAAGGGTAAAGGGGACGATTGTGTTTGACGTAACTATTGGGGAAAAGCCCATGCAGAAGACGGCCAAGATAACTTTCATGGTGGTCGATCTTCCTTCCCAGTACAATGCCATTCTCGGCGTAACTGCTCAGGCCGAATTGGGAATAGTTGCGTCCGTTCCCCACCAAAGGGTGAAATTTAACACCCCGGGCGGGGTTGCTACCATCAAGAACCAGCCCGGGAGATTCCTCCGAGCACTTGAGGAAAAAAGGAAAGAACAGAAAGGCCAGGCATCCTGCCCGCCGATAGAGGGCGAGGACAAATCGAAAGAGGGAAAAGGCGAGGACAAATCAAAAAAGGGAAAAACCCTTGCTCTCCCGCCGGCACCCATACCGATTGGCATGCTTTCTTTCCATTCCACGAAGGTGGAGCTCAAGACGAGCAGAAAATCAAAGCAATTGGCCCCTATTGAGGGAGGTTATATTGATCGGGGAATAGAGGGGGAGATTGACCGCGATATCATATACTCTATGGAAACACTGACTGGAGCTCAGGTCAACCCCCCAACCATAATCATTGACTCCTTGCACAACCGTGAAATCAGCGACCTCCAACCTAACGACGAGCTCGAGGAGGTGGTTATCAATCCCCACTTCCCCGAGCAAACAAGCTTAAAGTCGGCTCGGAAATTCACAGCGAGGAGAGAAGAATCCTGATCGAATTCTTAAGGGCAAATTGTGATGTGTTCGCTTGGAGGGTGGAAGATATGCTGGGAATCAGCGAGGACGTGATCCTCCACAAAATCAATGATGACCCATCCTTCAAAAACATTCATCAGAAATCAAGATACTTCTCTCCGGAGAAAGAAATGGCAATCAAGGAAGAGGTGGAAAAATTGCTCAAAGCGGGGATAATTAAGGAGATTTCCTACCCCAAATGGCTAGCCAATGTGGTAGTGGTCAAAAAATCCAACGACAAATGGAGGATGTGTGTTAATTTCACCGATCTCAACAAGGCATGTCCCAAGGATTGTTTCCCTCTTCCTCGCATTGACAGATTGGTGGATTCTATAGCCGGCCACATAGTATTAAGCTTCATTGATGCATACTCCGGCTACCATCAGATCCAAATGTCTCCTGAAGATGTCTGCTCTGTAGCTTTCATCGCTGCGGGAAAGACTTACTGCTACAAAATGATGCCCTTCGGGCTGAAAAACGCAGGAGCCACCTATCAGCGCATGGTCAATCTGGTCTTCAAAGACCAACTAGGCAGAAATCTTGAGGCCTACATTGACGACATGGTTATAAAGACTAAGGAAAACTCCCACGAGCTCGACGTGGAGGAAACTTTCAAAAACTTGCGCCGCAATAACATGAAGCTAAACCCCCTTAAGTGCGCTTTTGGGGTCAAGGCAGGCAAGTTCCTCGGATTCATGGTCAATCAAAGAGGGATAGAGGCTAATCCAGAAAAAATCCAAGCCCTATTAGACATGAAACCTCCTGCTTGCGTGAAGGATGTCCAAAAGCTCAATGGCCGTATCACCGCACTTGGCCGCTTCATCTCGCGGTCAGCAGAGAGATGCCTCCCTTTCTTCAAAACTCTCAAAGGGGGGAAGAGAGCTGATGAATTTACATGGAGCGCTGAGTGCCATCAAGCTTTTGAAGAAGTTAAAACATACCTCGGGCAGCCACCTCTACTCAGCCCGGTGCTCTGGGAAGAGCTTTTTCTCGTTTTTGGCGCAAGCATCGATCCGGGCAAGAGCCGCCGTTCTTGTAAGGGAGGAGAATAACTCCCAAAACCAGCTTTATTATGTATCTAAGGCACCGTCCGCCGTAGAAGGGCGTTATCTTAATATAGAGAAGTTAGCTTACGCCTTGCTTGTATCCGCTCGAAAATTAAGAGCTTACTTTTCTCGCACACCCTATAACCGTACTTTACCGAGGCCCCGCTTAGAAAGGTTTTACACAAACCGAGTCCTCGGGAGAATGCTAGCTTGGTCTATCGAGCTCACCGAGTTCCGCATCACCTACTCCCCGAGAAAGACAATCAAAGCGCAGGCCTTAGTAGATTTTGTGGTAGAATCATCATTCAAAATGGCGGACAACGACCTGGGACAAAGACAGCGGGCAGAATATGAAGAAGTCCCAAGTAGCCCGAGCACGGAAATCATACAGCCAAGGGAGCGTCCAGAGGAGGTATGGATTTTATACGTGGACGGCTCTGCGAGCAAGCTAATTAGTGGCGCGGGCATACTTCTGATCGCACCCTGCGGGGAGAAATTTAAGAGAGCCTTGAGGTTCAAGTTCGAAGCATCAAACAATCAGCCGAGTATGAGGCGATTATAGCGGTGCATGGAATTGGCAAGAGACTTGGGAGTTCGTAATATAGAGATCAATAGTGACTCTCACCATAGTTAATCAAATTAGGGGGAGTATGATACTATCAACCCAAGACTAACTCGCATCGTGGCCTTACAAAACCCTCATCAAAAATTTCACCTACTATGAGCTGAACCAAGTCATGAGAGAGGATAATGTGGAAGCTGACCTCCTCTCCATAATAACCGATAGGGAAATTGGGGAATTAGAAGCAGATTGCCAGATTGAATTCACAGAGAGACCTGCTATAGATCGGATTCAGATAAACAATATTGAGGATCAAGTAAGGGACTGGGTAGATGAGATGAAGGATTACATCGAGAAGCAAACCCTCCCCGAGGACCCAGTAAAGGCTAGAGCCATCAGAACGGTGTCCGCGAAATACCTCGTCCTCGATGGGGTACTTTTTCGACGATCATTCACCAAGCCTTTGCTGAGATGTGTCAAAACTCACATGGTCACCAACTTACTCTATGAGGTCCATGAAGGAGTTTGTGGCGGACATCCAGGTGCTCGCACCCTCTCAGACAAGATCAAATTCCAAGGATTCTTTTGGCCCACAATGAGAAGGGATGCACAGGAGTATGTGAGAAAGTGTGATAAGTGCCAGAGATTTGCAGACATCCCTAGACTACCATCAACAGAGCAAACTTTGGTCGTACCATCGTGGCCGTTTGATACGTGGGGGATTGATCTCATTGGACCATTCCCGACTGCTAGAGGAAACATCAAGTATGCTGTGGTGGCCGTGGATTATTTTACCAAGTGGACAGAAGCCAAGGGCTTAGCCACTATCTCCGAGGAGAATACAATCAATTTTGTCCACGATCACATCTATTGTCGATTTGGGGTTCCCCGAGCAATTATTTCAGACAATGGCACCCAATTCTCTGCGAAATTCACTGCTGAATGTGTGAGAATGAAGGTGCAACACCGTAAGTCCGCAGTGGCCTATCCTCAGGGAAACGGCCAAGCTGAGGCCGCAAACAAGCTAGTTCTGACCGCCCTAAAGAAAAATTTGGAGGGGCGAGGAGGACGATGGTTGGACGAGCTCCATCGCATTATGGGTTGTCCTCACAACTACAAGGAATTCTACATGAGAAACTCCTTTCTCGCTCATGTATGGGTCAGAGGCAATGGCTCCAGTTGAGGTTGCCCTACCCTCGTACAGAGTCACATACTTCGACGAGTCTCAAAACGAGGCAAACAGAAGGTGTGACCTGGACGATCTCGAAGGAAAGAGAATGCGGGCATATGAAAAAATGGTGAACTACAAGCAGAAGGCGAAGAAGCACCACGACAAGAGAGTAAATAGGAGGAGTTTTTCAGTTGGAGATTGGGTACTCAGAAGCATAGAGGTCCAGGGGACCCAACCTGGTTTCAACAAACTGTCCCCGAAATGGGAAGGTCCATATGAGGTCACAAAAATAGTCAAAGAGGGCACCTACATATTGCGACCAAAAGAGGGAGAAGAGCTTAAGCACGCTTGGAATAGCGACCACCTTAAAAGATACTTCTTTTGAAATCTTTGTAATTTTTTGGAAGGAGTATAGACTATATATATATAAAGGAGAAGTTATCATCATATTTCATCATATTTTGATGCAAAAACCTATTCCCACCAGCCTCAAAAGCTAAAGTGGATGCCCGCAAGAGGATGCCAGTAGGTTAAAGAGCAAACATATGAGCTCCTACCTACTGATGCGCAACGATCTTTCGGTCCGCAAGCCTATATGAGTACAAAGATCCATTACGATCCGTACTCCGATCGCGGGGAGGATACCCTGTCCTGCCCGCGTGACACCACCAAGAATAAGTGGATATAGATGCCAGCGAGGACAAAGGCCAAGGCCCTTGTCCCCGCTCAGTGCGCGAAGGTCCTCGTTAGGGCCGTTACTCGTATGCCTGTATGTGACAAAGGCCTACATATAAGCCCGTTACTGTATCGCGAAGACCCTCACACAAAACTCCAAGGGGTTTTGAATAAAGGGTCAAAAAAGCGTGAACCACCAGTAGTGGATACAGATGCCAGTAGGTTAAAGGGCCGCTATGCTAAATATGCTCCTACCTACTGTTGCGCGGACTATAGCTTCACGGCCACACTCTGCATGCCCTATGAAGGTAGCTTGCCTTGGCTGCTTTTGACTTACACCACGGCTCGCAAGGCTGGGAATAAGTGTAAACGGATGACAGTGATCAAAAGAGTTTTTACAAAGCCAAACAGACAAAGGGGGTTAAGGCCCCAAAGTTTGCCACAAGGCCAAACAAACGCGATCACAGATGAATAAGGCTGACTCTCACGAAAAATCCAAGTGATTTTGAATAAAGAGTTAGGAAAACTCAAAAAATGCGGGCAAAGGGCCTACTAAGCTTTTAACCGCAGAAGGAGAGTATAAAGTTTAATTGCAAGTCAAAAAAGCTAGAGAAAGAGCAAGAATGCAAGTATCAAGGTACTCAAAAATTGCAAACACTCATAATAGCCTACGAGACTAGTAATTAAGAGAATAGTTAAGAAAAAATTCTTCTATTAATACTGAAAAACATTTACAAGGTCCTAATCTATTACAAAAAGAAGAAACAAAAAACCTAAGCTAGTGGAGCTTGCCCCTTGGGATCTTCAGATTGAGGAGTTGGAGAGGGCAGGCTGTTCACGAGAAGGTCTGTGATAGGATCAAGGACGGCCTCAGTTGAGACTGGAGCAGGAGCTGCCCGATGAGGAAAGAGATCTCCTATGGCAGGCCCATCTGGAAGAACGCGGGCAAGGGCATCCCCGAGAGAGATAGGGTTCTCCCCAAACCTCAGCTCATCCAGATCTGCGATGAGGCTAAGGGCAGTCACTTCTGCCACAGGAGGCAAGGAGGCCGCAGCGGACAGCTCCAAGCCTTTGACCTCATCCTCGGACAAGGGAACGAACGCATGCCCGGGCAAGCATTCTTCATCTGTAGCAACAACAGAGCCAATAACGGCCAACTCTTGTACAGAAAACCTGCCCGTGGCCGCGAAGTTCCGAATCTGCGTCCGGACCCCAGCCTCATACTGAGCCAGATTCTCAGCGAGGAGCCAATCCTTGAATTCTTGGGAGTTCTTGTACTCCTCCACCGCTTCCTTGCGGACATCATCAAGGGCGGATTTCCCCTCCGCCTCCAACCTTTTATAGGGGAGCAGCTGCTCGGACAGCTCGTCCACCTTTTTCTCCAAGGCCTCCAGATCAACCTTGGTGGCCTCCAGCTTGGCCGCGAGCTCCTTATTCCTTGGCTCCCACTCGGCCTTGTGCCCGCGGAGCTCATCCCGCTGACCCCTAACTCTTTCAAGGTCCTTCTCCACCACGGCCAGTCGGTCGGAGAAGTCCTTCAGATCAGACTCCTTCTGAGCAAAGGCCTTGTCCTTGTCCTCCATGAGGGAGTTCAAGGTCCCAATCCTCGCTTGAGCCTCCTCCAGCTCACGGAGTTTGGCCGCCAAAATGGAGGTCTTGTTCTCCACTTCACTGGGCCGTATCGCAGCCTTTCCTGCACCAAGAGAGATTTCCTTATCAAGCTCACCTACGAGGAAAAAGAACAAAAGTTAGACATATTGAGAGGGTGAAAGTGTGGAACCAAGGAGGACAGGCGATTATCTACCTCGGTCAGAGCAAGGCCTATGTCCCCCACCATGGCAGAGGCATTCTCCTCGACAACTATGTTCTTATAGAAGTCGGGGGAGTATAGACGGTTCACCAGCCCGATCCCAACTGAGGCGTTGGCTGAATTCCGGGCATAGATGTCCACCCTGGGCCATAGCGGTCACCTCGTAGAGCTTCTTTCGACGGCCGTCTCTCCTCGCGGGTGGTCAGAGGGGCCACCGGATAGGCCACAGAACAGATTGACCCCCCAATGGGGGAAGAGGATGAGACCGCAGCAGGAGCAGTCATGGTCCGGGGAGGAGCGTCCCCGATTTTCTGGAGCTTTCTGTGTCCTTGCCCCAAATCTCCTTCTCTGTCATTCCTCTTCCGAGAATCCACTTGGTGGCCGGAAGGAATGGTGCGGCCGGGAGAGGTAGCTCGGAGAGCATTCGCCGGAGGAGGACCCCTGGGAGGTGGAGGCAGATTCCCTGTAGTAGGGATAGTTTTGGAGCTGGTCAGAGGCTCCCCTGTCTTCCTGCTAACCACAGGAATGGTCTTATCCTTGGTTGAGGCTCCCCCCAACTCAGCCTGCCTCCTCGCAGCAGCATCCCTATTGGCCTTCATATTTTTGGCCTTCAGCTGAGCGGCATTCATAGGGGCCATCAGAAATTATATTCTTCTGGATCTACTCTGGAGGGAAAGAAAAATGGTTAGAATGCAGTTCAAAAATTCAAAAGCAAAATAAATTGGCAACAGTTGTATGAAAAAATCGTAGACCGATAAGTTCGGGGATCGCATTCTCGTGCCCAAAGATACAGTGTCCTACAATCCGCCTCGAATTGGTAGTGCTCGTGCACCCTCCAATCAGGGTCACGGGGCAGAGGCTCTATTTCTACTCTGGGGGCATATGGGGCGCCCTCCCTGCGAGGAGCCACCCCCGAGTAGATCAAGAGTGGCTCATCCTCAACTATGGCGCCCACATCATACACGGGCTCCTCCCCGCTGTCTAGATAGTTGGCCAGATATTTCTCTAGGGCACAGCGCATGGGATCAGCGGAAGAGGGGTCTGGATAGCTACTAGCAGCCACCTTCATTGGGACTGGATTTGAGGGTTTGGAGAAGGGCCAGCTGAACCTAGACTCAATGACCAAGATATCCTTCTGGTTCCATTGGTCAAATTTGTTTGATGGAGGAGAGAAGGTCCGGGTAGAATAATTCCTAGCCTTCAAACTCAGAATACTATGGCTGATCTGGTTCTGATAATAAGCATAAAGCCCGGCCAGGGTAGGTTCATAGCCGTGGAATCTGCAAACCGCGATGAAGGAAACTATGGCCCTAATGGCATTGGGAGTCAGGTGCATGGGGAGGCAGCCGTTGAACTCCAAGAAAAAATAGAAGAAGGGGTCCAGGGGCAATCTCAGGCCATTCTCAAATTGAGCACCGTAAAAAATGCAGGCCCTATTGTCCCCGCGGACATCTGCTACTGTTTCTGGCCGCAGCTTGTCCTTGTCTTTCAAATGAACGTGCCCAAGGGTGCGGACACGGAAAGCGTTGCGGTCAACATTGTAGACCTCATAAATATCCTCCTCCCAATCAATAGTAGCCACCTCCTTGGCTTTCTTATTACCGCGGCCACGGCCAGGACCAGGGTTCACCTCAGCTGCTGGCCTCTTGCCTTTATTCCGAGCAGGGGCCACCACTATCTCCTCCTCCTCGGAGTCAGGGTCAGAAAAGGCATCGACTATGTTCGTCGTCTCATTAGCCCTCTTGGAGGTCCCCGCGGCCCTCCTATCCTCAACCTCGCGGTCATCCTCCTCGGTCTCCGAGCTCGACGAGCCAAAGAGACCGGTGGCATCACCGCGGGCAGAAGTCACTTCATCCTCATCCTCCCCGCCTCCAGTAGTCTCAAAGTTCAGAGGCTCCAGCTCCTCACTACTACTCAGTTCAATTAGGTTAGCACCAGGGGCCGCAGGCACCACATTGGGAAATACCGTCCTCAGGGGCAGAACATCCAAGGGGTCATTCGTGTCCGTGCCCGGTGCCCGCGGAGCATTGGTTTGATCGGGATCCATTAGCTCACACTTCTCCCAGTCAGTTATTTGTTCGGGGACACGAATCGCTCTCCTCACTAGTTCAACGGCGTTCAAATCCTGATCTCTCTCGCGGGGAAACCTGCACAAAACCCCCATTACAAAGTTTCTTAGCCTACGGTAATCCCCCAACACCAATACGTCACGGTTAAATATATATTTCCTCTTGGCCTCCCACAATCGGGGTGGGACGAACGGCCCCCAATCAGACTTCTCACAAAATACAAAAAACAATGAAGGGGCAACCTTAGCCACCCCAAACCTACTTTCCTAAAAATCCCCCCAGTCCATTTACAGACGGCAAAGATGTCAGGGGTGGCTCCATCTCCTAATTCTATGGGACGGCGGGGTCCAAATTCACGGGTGGTCATCTTTCAAAACCCAGAAAAATAAAAACAGAAGGGGATGAAGAAGAGAAACATCCTAAAATTACTTACGAAGGAAAGCTTGGAAATGGGAGTCGGAAAAAGGTAGCATGAAAATTCGCAGCAAGAAATTTCTCTCTCTCTAAAGCTCTTTGATGGTTTGGAAACGGTAAAAAGGGTTTGAGGTTTAAGGGTTTGGTATTTATAAGGCCTACCTATACGGGTTAACCCGTTAACCCGTATTAATTAGCCCACAAACCACGCCTCGGACCCTGAACCGTCTCCAACGTTTGAAAATTCGAAAATTAAAGACATTTTGCATTTATTGCCCCTCTTAAATGAGCGACACGTACCCCTGTACGTACCACTAACCCGTCTTTTCATCTGCCAAGGGGCCCACCTGTTAACCGGGAGGCACACCATGCAAGGGGCCACGTGTCACTCACTGGTGCCTCCCGAACGTTCCCATAGGCCCATGGGGCCAAGCAACAACCAACAAAAACGCTAACACTGGTGCTCGCCAAAGCGGCGATCCAATCCTACCGAGCTTCTAGTACCTCCTCGCTCAGACCATAAATAATCACACTCGGAGCTAGGGGCCATTGATGAGCCCGGATCTACTGGACCGGGCCCGCGCTCGGTCTGGTCCAAGGAACCAGTGACGTGGCAGTTCCTAGACCGCTGGGGGGGAAGACCGCGGACAGATAGGCCCTTGAGGTCAAGACCGCGTCCCTCCCCGCATTAATCCTATCAAAGACCGGAAGGATCCTGACCGCTATATTCGTGCCCACACGACCTGTGACCGTTGGGTCCGTGCCCGCAGATCATATGTCCGCTGAATTGGTGCCCGCAGGAGTCATGACCGCGTCAACCGTGCTCGCGTCATATACCTTTGACTGCGGCCACAATATTGACCGCGGGCACATGTCTGCTTCCCGGTTAATATCAAGCCTTACTGAGCAAGTTAGCTTACTGGCTCTGACAGGCCACTTGCCGGCTCCCCCATCACGCATTCAATGCGGCTCAGTCAGGCACCTACTATTCCATTTAATGCTCCAAGCCGGCTACACGGCTCATGTCCCTTTCAGCCATGTCCCCTGGACAGTCAATGTTCCCTCCCTGACAGGACCAATCAGATGCGGACACGTGTAGCTGGTCAAATACCAAAGTGCCCCCTAGGGCTGATCTCATTGCTTACCTCAACAAGCACCATTGCATTGCCTATAAATAGAAGGCCTTTACCCCCTTGGGCAAGGTAAGTGACATATACAATTGAGTAAGCCATATTACTCTAAACCCTAAACACACACACACTCCAAGGTATTCAAAGCCTTATTATCTCAGTATTCTTACTCTCACACCCGAGGGCCTGAGTTGGAGTAACATCCAACTTTGACCTTAACGGTGCTTATTTGTGTTGTGATCTAGGTACAAACAAACCACCAAAATATCCTAGCCAGATATCCTTGAACCGCTCCTGACCCTGTAAAGCTTGGCGTCATCAGTGTCCAAGAAAGATAAACGAGGCAGATATAAGTAACATATAGGCCTGCACATTAACCATTTTTTACAATCTTGGAAAAAAGAAACACATATCTCAACGAAGTAGGATCATAAACCTGAAACCCTAGCAGAAAGAGCAATCAACCAAGTAGAATCAAAATCTAGAACCTGGGTTTATTTCAATACACCAAAAGATGAGATGGGTTCTTCTCCATCTTCACCGGTCGCCGTCGGATATCAGCTCACGAAATTGATTAGGGTGATTCAGGGAGAGTTTTTGGTTTGGGTAAACGCCAGGTTTTGTTTTGGGAAATTTCTCTTTTGCGCGAAAAATAGAGAGGGAATTTTGGGGAAATTTCATTTCGCGGTATATATTAATATATACGGCGGCCCGAAACCGACGTATATGTCAAATTTTATATGATATTCGTATATATGTATTTAGTATAAGTCGGCCACCGAAGGCTGCTGTATATAAGTTAGTTAAATACGGTGATTATTAAATACACCGTATATAAGTTTTTTATTTACGGAGGCCACCATAGGTAGTCGTATATATTTAGTTATATACGGCGGCTCCGTGTAGACCGCCGTATTATGCTGCCGTAAATAACTAATATTCTTGTAGTGATGGAATTTTTGAGTCATATTGCTCACAGGGATTCGTAAAAGTAATATTTACATTATTGACTTAAATTCTGCATGTAGTATTACTAAACTCTGTTTTATAGCCAAAAGTTTGAGAGAAAAGGCTATGGCTCAAGTGTATAAGCCACTTGAACTTCAAATATCTTGCGAAAATTGGAAGGGAAAATCTCGTTCGCGGTTTACCCAAAGTGGCTGATCATCATGCTAAAAAGTGTCGTGCCTGTCAACTTGGTAAACAAACTACTTCGTCTTTCACCGGCAAGACCGCTCCATCAACTTCTAGATGTTTACAACTGCTCCACATAGATTTGTTTGGACCCGTCACCACTGCAAGCATTGGGGGAAATAGATTTACATTTGTAGTAGTGGATGATTTCTCAAGATACATGTGGGTAGAAATGATGATCACTAAGGACAATTGCTATGAAATTCAAACCTCACTATTTAGACGGCTCCAAACCCAAAAGAAAGATGACGTCATTAGTGTAAGGTCTGATAATGGAACAAAATTCAAAAACAACGGTGTCGCTGAATATTGTGACGACCACCGTATTCATCATAAATTTTCTACTCCTGGTGTTCCACAGCAAAATGAGGTTGTGGAAAGAAAGAAGAGGACGTTGATTGATCTCTAGGCAGCATGGCCATATCCCTCCATTGGATGCCATTACCCCGTGATCCTCCAAGACGGATCAAGCCCGGGCCAGGATCGGTCGGCGGATGACATAGAGAGATATCGGGCGAGTGTAGGCAATGAGGAGTATTTTGACATGGCTACCCCTTATGCTATCTTTGTGGAGCAGCGACTGAGGACGCCACAGAAGCTAGTAAAGGCCAGTTTGTCCGTCACTGTGGGTATGGGGAGGCCGAGCCTCCGACCCGCCGATGCCTCCCCGCTCATCTTTCTTATATAGTCAATGGGGTACCGAGGAGGTTACGGATACACGTCCCCGACACTAGGGAGCCCGGTATATACTCTGTCATGGGACAAAGACCTTTGTAAGTACACTTTAGGGTCTTTTCCCTTTTTTTTTAGACTTCTTTGCTTTATGCAATTTCAAGATTTTCTGAGATTTCCTTTTCTTTTTCTCAGGTTCCAGCTCGGACTTATGACGGCTTGGTCAGGCAGAATAGGGGCTGGAAAGATGTATGCCGATCCCTTTTGAAGAAGCTGGCTTGCGCTTCAAAGGCCGCAGCGAACGTGCAGGAGCCTGTGCGCAAAAGGAGGCATGTAGGGGGCACGTCATCCACCTCATCGACTTCAGAGTACTCCTCTAGCGCCATGCCTCGGGGACGGGGACCCAATGCCGACATCCTGGAGCATCTGGCGGAGTAAGAACATGTGAATGTTCATCTTTCTGATGTGATCAACAGTGAGGACTTGATGAGAGAGGTGAACCTTTATGAGCTGAGTAGTGATGAGGAGGAATCGGAGGCCTAGGAGGTCTCTAGAATCGATTTAGGAGGAAAAACAAACAATGAACAATTTTATGCACAACTTGTTTATTTTTTGCTTTATTTGGGCGCCGATGGGGCGAAAACAATGTACTAATGTTTTATTTGCTTTTTTAAATTTATGCTTTATGAATTTACATATTACTTGAGCCTCGGGGTAGTTTTTTGCTTGGAATTGGGGCTGAAACTGGGCCAAAATGATTTGTGATGACACATAACTGCATGGTTAGTGTTTGGATATATTTTTGCACAGGTTTTTATTGGAAAAGTGGGGTGAAAACTCCCTTTGGGCAGCAACTATGTTGCTGCAGATTTTTTTCTCACATCAGGCAAATGAAGCCGTGCGGTCTGGTCTCTGGAGCAAATGAAGCCGTGCGGCTTACAGTTCTGTCTGGACTGGTTATTTTTAGAATAAATCCAAGGCTTGGCCATTTCATTTCATTTTTACTCTAGACTTGTCCCAACTGTTCCCAGAGCACATATTTGACCTAAAGACATCGACTTTGATCATTTTGCAATGGAGAAGCCCGTTAAATTGCAAAGGGGGAAAAGAGACCGCTTTCTGTCCGATCTTCAATCTTGGGCGAGATATAACTTTCAATCTCACAAGGGGCTGTTTGATTCTTCTTTCAATATCAAATCTTTATGGCATTTGAGGGATCTCCCACCCGATTGGGACCTTTTGAGAGCAGCAGCAAGGTTTTGGGACGTCCGGTGACACGTTTACTGCTTTTCTTACAATGAGATTGTCCCAACTTATGAAGACTTATGAGCCTTGATTGGGGGTCCAGAAATTGAGGCTATATCGATTCCTCTGATCGAAGATGTGCCGATAGCGGCAAAGCTTGCATCTTTTCTGCACATATCTCTGGGAGAGGCTGAGGGGATGATGATAACTCCGGACAGGATTGACCTTTCTGATATCCCGGGCAGGTTCGGGTCTCCGGATATGGCTACGACCATGGTGGCTATGGATGCATTTATCCTCTGCATATTCTCTTCTCTGTTCACCGCTGAGTCCGTGGGGATCTGTCACGGTGGTCTCTTGGACATGGTTAGGGATTGCAGGGCTGGGAAGGACATTGTCCCATTGGTTTTGGGTGAGACCCTGCATGGCATCGATAGGATGGCTAGAGGAGACCATTTCATGAGGTCTGGGAGTCCGGCCGTGTTGACTTTGTGGCTGCAGGAGAGGCTCGGGGCTTTGCCAGGGGCTTTGCCGACTCAGTGCCCTTGGGTGATTTCCCGGAGGGGTTTACCTCGACAGCAGGACCAGGGTGACTGGGAGCTGATGATGGCTAGGTTATCCACTTCGGATATTCGCTGGTGGGTACCTCACTGGAGGTTGCAGACCAGGAGGACATTTCAGGAGTCCTATATAGTGAGGGTTCCAGGGTTCTGCTGGTCATCCTTCTACGTACCCTGCTTGGTATCCAGGCAGTTCGGGGCCTTACAGGAGCCGTTGGCCTATTGGGAGGACATTCTTACCATGGAGGTGGTGCCATTAGATATGAGGGGTCCGGCCAGCTTCTCATTCTTCTTGAGGGCTTGGACATACACTGTTTTCCCACCCAGGGCTATCCTCAGGAGCAGGAAGAGTACCATCTTGACTACAGTCTACTTGGATTGGTACGAGAGGGAGATGGGAGCGACTCAGGTCATATTGGGAGAGAGGCGTCAGTCTTTATTGGGCCGACGGTGACTCGAGCAGGACTCTGAGAGAGACTGAAGCTAAGGCGAGTCATCATAACCAGTCGGGTGACCTTATCAAAGATATGGAGGCTCGATATAAGAGGATTTCTGAAGTCGCTCCCTTGACTGAGGCTCAGAGGGAGGAGGTGCGGACTCGTGCCCGTGTTGAGAGGGCACTTATTGACACCGGTTTGATGGAGGCTCCAGTGAGGATACCGGAGATCGGGATGAGGGAGACCGACATCTTGGAGAAAAAAAGAAAGAAAACTCGACGAGGTCGAGGTAAAGAGAAGAAGACCAAAGAAGACTCAGTGAATGACGACTGACAGATTTTTTCTTAGGATTCCCTTATTGCCATTTTTGCAAACACAGTAGTTTATTAGGCATTTTATTGTATTTTAGATCTTTGTAGCAGGTTAGCAGAGTCAAGAGTAGACCGTGCTTGAACTCATCAAGAAGTTTTTAACTTGTAATGAACAAGAGATATTATCTTAGAAATTAATCAAGACACAATTTCATGGAAATTTCACTGTCTTATTGATTAGGACCCGTTTTATGAAAACTTGAATGCCCTTTATTTATTGTTTAGAACGTATTTCATGGAAACTTAATTGCCCTTTTTTATTGTTTAGACCGAACCATAAATGGCTGCCTACGTTCCCCTTTTACAAGAAAGACTAAGGGGCTCAGGTCTTCGTAGTTCATTCTGGTGAACTTTTTTTTCTTTTTTTTTTTTATGTGCACCCAGTTTTTTGCCTAGACCGCCCTTTTTGGGTTTTCAGCCTAGCTGGACATTACTCTTTTTGCACTAAGATTTTTCTTCTCTCTTTTTTTTTTTTATGTGCAACCCTGTTTTTTGCCTAGACCGCCCTTTTTGGGTTTTCAGCCTAGCTGGGTATTACTCTTTTTTTGCACTAAGATTTTTTCTCTTTTTTTTTTTTTAATTTTCTTTTTATATATATTTTTTTATTTCATAGACATAGTACCTTCGGAGCTTATCACCGTTGACTGGGTGGACAAAGGGATTGCCGTCCAGGTCTGCAAGTTTCATGGCTCCTCCCGATAGTATCTTCTGCACCACATACGGGCCGATCCAAACGGGTTCCCATTTTCCCAGGGGGTTGTCTCTGGTAGGGGGCTTCACTTTCAACACTAAGTCACCCTATTTGATGTCCCTGGCCTTGACCTTTTTGTCAAATGCTCTGTCCATTCGCCTCTGGTAGGCTCGGGTGTGCTCCATGGCTTTTAGCCTTCTTTCATCAAGCAGGCCAACTCATCATGCCGTCTACGTAGCCATTCTACTTCGTTGACACTGTTTTCCAGAGGACCCTTAATGACGGGATTTCCAACTCCACCGGTAACACCGCTTCCATCCCGTAGGTTAGGGCAAAAGGAGTTTCTCCGTGGCCGTTTCGACAGACGTTCGTAGCCCCAGAGTGCCGAGGTGCAGCTTTTTGGCCAATCACGACCACGGGTGGCCATTTTCCGGATGATCCGTTCGAGCGTATTATTAGCATCTTCTACAGGCTCCGTTAGTCGAGGTCCAGATGGGGATGACTTGTGGCAGTGATTACGACTCGACGGTAACCTATCGCAGTCTCCTTCAAAGTGCGACCCATTATCGAAATGATCTCATTGGGCACCCCATATCTACACATTATGTTTTCCTTGATAAACTGGGCCACCTTCTTGGAAGTGAGGACCTTGTAGGACTTGGCCTCTACCCACTTGGTGAAGTAGTCGACGGCTACTAGCACAAATTCATGCCCATTGCTTCCTGTCGGGGCTATCTTCCCTATCACGTCAATACCCCAAGTTGCAAATGGCCAAGGAGTCGTCACGCAGTACAGGTCATGAGGCGGGAGATGGTTGAGGTTGGCAAACCGTTGGCATTTGTCGCACGCTCGGACATGCTGGACACAGTCTGTTTCCATGGAAATCCAGTAGTAACCCATTCTGAGGATCACTTGCATTAGGGCTCTAGCATTCATATGAGGACCGCAGGGACCATTGTGGACTTCAGTCATCAACTCTCTGGCCCTTTCTTGAGTGACGCACAAGAGGAGTGGTCCTTGGTACCGCTTCTTGTACAGGTTGCCTCCTAAAATGACATAATGGGAGGCCAACCTTTTCAGGGCTTGCAAGCTCTTGGCTTTGACACCTTCTTTTGGTCTACCTTCTTCGTCTCTGAAAGCTGACTCTCCGTCTTTGAGGAACTGGTAAATTTGATTGTACCAGGGTTCCTTGATAGGCTCAGGTCCCAAGTCTACTTCACTGTAGAAAGTGGGGCTTCTCTTCTACCCACTCTGAAGGGTTTTATGGCTTTTCCCTCGGGGATCTCTACCAGTGAGGCTAGAGTAGCTAGGGCATCTGCAAATCTGTTCTTTTCCCTTGGCAAGTAGTGGAAAGTCACTTCTCTGAACTGTCCAGTCAACTCCTCCATATGGGCATGATACCGCTGAAGATTAGGGTCCACAGTCTTCCATTTGTTGGAGACCTGGTTGATGATCAGGGCTGAGTCTCCATAAACTTCGAGCTCCTTGACATTCCTTTCTAAGGCAGCTTCTAAACCAGCAATACAGGCTTCGTACTTGGCAACATTGTTCGTGGCAGGGAAGTTCAACTTAAGGGATATGGGCATGTGCTCATCTTTCGGGTCAACCAGTAGCATCCCTACGCCATTTCCTCTTTTGTTAGCGGCTCCATCAAAGAAAAGCTGCCATCGTTTTTCAGGCTCGACTACAAAGATCCCTTCATCAGGGAATTTGGGTTCAGGCCCATGGTCCTCATTACTAGGAAAATTTTCCAGATGGTCTGAAAATGCTTGACCCTTGATGGCCTTTCTGGTCACGTAGTTGATGTCGTATTCAGCCAAGAAGAAGGACCATTTTGCTAGGCGCATCGAGAGGGAAGGCTTATCAAAGATGTACTTGATGGGGTCCATTTTCGTGACCAACTGCCATATCAGTGACAGTAAGTCTTTTTTCTCCTGAGCAAGCATAGCCACAACTGCCGTATCAGTGACAGTGAGATAGAGCAGAAGAGGTTTCTGTCTATGTGGGGGGCATAGTACCGGAGGATGTACTAAGTACGCCTTGATCTGGTCAAAGGCATCCTGGCATTCTTCGGTCCACTCTATGTCTACATTCTTCTTCATGAGCTTGAAAATGGGCTCGCACATAGTGGTCAACTGGTTGACAAAGCGGCTGATGTATTGCAGTTTGCCCATAAAGCTTTTGACTTCTGTCTGGGTTTGAGGTGACCTCATGTCCATAATGGCTTTGATCTTTCGGGGGTCGACTTCAATACCTCGCTCCGTGACCATGTACCCGAGTACCTTTCCCCTTGTTACTTCGAAGGTGCATTTAGCAGGGTTTAGTCTCATGGAATGTTGTCTTAGCCTCTCAAAGAACTTTCGCAGGTCAACAAAGTGCTGCCCATCCTCGCCTTTGGAGTTAATTATCATGTCATCGACGTAGACCTCAATCTCCTTGTGGATCATGTCATGAAAAAGAGCAGTCGCTGCCCTTTGATAAGTAGCCCCGGCGTTCTTAAGCCCAAATGGCATTACTGTATAGCAGTAAGTGCCCCACGGTGTGGTGAAGACTGTCTTTTCTTGGTCTTCTTCGGCCATCTTGATCTGGTTGTAGCCTGCAAAGCCGTCAACGAAGGATTTGACTACGTAGTTGGCAGTGGAGTCCACCAGGATGTCTATGTTTGGCAAGGGGTAATCGTCTTTGGGGCTGGCCTTGTTCAGATCCCGGAAATCTACACAGCAGCGCACCTTCCCATTGGCCTTGGTTACGGTCACAATATTGGACAACCATGTCGGATATTCGATGACTCTGATGAATCCTACCCGCAGTAGCTTCTCAATTTCTTATTTGACCTGTAGAGACCACTCTGGCTTGATTTTCCTCAGTTTCTGCTTCACTGGCTTAGCATCTGGTGCTAGAGGGATTCTGTGATCTACTATTGAACTGTCTAGCCCCGGCATATCCTTGTACGACCATGCAAAGACGTCCATATATTCTCTGAGCAGATTAACCAGTCTGTCCCTTTCAACCCCCTGGAAGAAGCTTCCAATCTGTGTCTCTTCAGGTTCCTCGACATTACCCAGGTTAACACTCGTCAAAACCTCCTCGGCAGCTTGGGCCCGGTTTTCCTCTTTTTCTGTAACCTGCTTAAAGATTTCTTTAATGTATTGTTCGTTTAGTGTGTTTGCATCTTGTTCAAATGATTCATTATTAATTGTTGTTAAGTTTTGAGTTAATTTATCATTTGTTAAGTTGGCAATAAGAGGATACTCAGAAAGATCTGTCATTTCATTCAAAGCAAAGGGAAAGATGACATTGATTACATGTTCATAATCCTCAGGCGTGAGGCCTTCGGATGACTCAGAGGACTGGAATTCAAAGATTCCTGACTCAAATGACTCTTGACCCTACTGACTCTGGACCCTACACTAATTATTGACTCGAAGTGGTTTGACGCGGGTTGGACTGGGGTTTATTCTTTCCTGCTGTTGCCCTGGGGAGTAGCAGTCTTGTCAGCATTCTTCAGAAAGTTGTGCATCCTGCGGACCATCATTGCTTTTGTTGACACCATTCCCGTGGGGAATGTCTGACTGATCTGGAGCAAGCTCCTTTCCGAATCTGACTGTATTCGTATGTATCTCCGGGATAGTGGGACCAGTTGTACTTTCGGCATCTGAGAGACAGCTTTCTTCATCACAAAAGTCTTCTGGCTTGTTCACTCTTCTTTCCACCTTTTCCCAAACAGGGGGTTGGGACTGATCTTCAGAGGTAGTAAGAGCCATCACAAATACATTATGCTCATCATGGGTGATGAAGGGTTCCGAAGAGACTTTTATTAACATAGCTTGTTTTACTTCAAACTCGCAATCTTCATAAGTGATCCTTTCTTCTGTAATCTTTACCATGGTCACTGGTTCGATATCATAAAAGAGAGGTCGGGCTCTGACAACATTAACGAAATCAATTCCTATTATGGGTTCAAACTGTCCTTCCATGGCGGCGGCATTAATCAGATCTTTCCACTTTCCTTGTAATTCAGCATAAGGAACATTGAATTTCAGGATGTCTATGATCTTTGGATTCCCAAAACTGACTGCATTTGTCTCTCCGAATTCGATCACGTTGACTTGATTGTTAGTAGGAAAAGGATTCTTGACCACATTAGGACCCCGAGGTGGCTCCAGCTTGCCTTCTTCAATCAGGCGAGAGATCAAGAACTTTAGGTAGGTGCAATCATTGGTGTTATGCCCATGATATTTGTGAAAGTGGCAGTGCTTGGTTTCGTCCATCCTGACACTAGGGTTCTTTGGTTTCCAGTTTTCCAAAGGTCTGATGAGTCCTTCAGCTACCAAACCGTCGAAGACCTTTTCTAGTGGCATTCCGAAATCTTCGACAGTATAGGAACGAGGCCTTGGCTTTGCAGCGACTTGGCTTGAATTTTGTCCAATCCTCTCATTCTGAATATAATTGACTGCGTCAACCGTTTCTTTTCCCTTTATAGTAACAGCTGTGGCATTTGAAACTCGTGCTTTGTAGCGATGGGAGTTGGCCGTTCCTGTGGCCGGGGCCATGTTGAAGGCATTTTCAAACTTGGTGCCAGCATTTACCATTGCCCGAAGGTCAGGATAATAGTAATTGCCAATTTGGACCCTTAGTTGAGGTTTCAAGCAAGATTGGAAGATCTCCATTTGTTCCTCTTCATTCAGCGGGGTCATCATTTCACTAAGCTTCCAATTCCATCTCTTGTAGAATTCACTTACTGGCTCATCTGGGCATTGTAGAGTGCCTTGTAGGTCATTCCTGCTGGTTTCCCAATTCAAGTTGGCCTTATACTTTTCCAGGAATGCTTCCTTGATCTGGTCCCAGGTGGCTCGGGCCTCTGGCTTTACATGCAGGAACCATCTAAGAGCTGAACCCTTTAATGACAGCTGAAAATGGTCGGCCATTTGCTGATGTGTACAATCTTTGGCTCTCATGGCAAGCAGGTAGCTTTCAATGTGAGTCCGGGGACAATCGGTGCCATTGAACTTTTCAATCTCAGGCATCCGGAATTTTGGAGGAAGAGGGACAATTTTCTTTGGGATCGGTGATCGGTATCTTGCCTTTTTGGTGCTCGGTTCTCCAAACTTCTCTTGCATGGACTTAACTTGTTCCATCAACCAAGTCATGTTGGGGTCGTGTGATGGTTTAGGATTGTTCGATTCCGAAGCGGGCTTATCGATTTGAGTGGCGGGACAGTGGGTGACACGGTGGTAGCCGGTACCATGGCTTGGGGATCTTTAGAAGGGAAGTAAGTGTAAACTTGGCACGGTCTGTGTTTCCGTGAGGCCGAGAGGCATAGGAATTAGGCTCGTAGTTGCGAAGTAGGAAAAAGGAGCCTCGTGGGATCCTGTTGGCAAGCTTGGGGGTGGAAGATCTGCTGTGGAAGGGCATAGGTTGAAAGGGTCACTCGATTGATTCTGAGGCCTAGAAATTGTCTGGGACGGCCCATACTGGGGAGAGGGAACAAATCCACGGGGTAGTGCAGAGGCTACGTTACGGGGATAGCTGTGGCGTTTGCTCTCTGTTGGTAGGGAACAAAGCTGGGTCTTATCTGAGGAGGAGAGGGCGTCGGGACCCTGATGGCTTGAGACATTGGGAAGGATTGAAAAGGGACAGTCTTTGGTAATGGATCATATGTGGATGGAGGAGGGCATTGGTTATAGGCTAGGGAGCCTGAGATGGTTACTCGGAGTCTCATCTTCTACCATAACCAGGAAACCGTTGGGCTCTACCACTATCTGGACCCCATGACGACGGAGCGCATCAATGAGCATGGTTTGCTATTCCTCATGGGCTCTTACTTTTGTTTTCCAAGGTGAAGATAGCTCTTCTTCCCTAGTCATCTGGTTACCCAAACCGATCTTGTTCTCTGTCAAATCGGCCATTCGACTCTGCGGGCGACAAAGCCGAGGATTCAGGCGGCCGTCTGAGAATTCTGCGCTAACAAGTCGCTGACCCGGTGTTCTCACCCACATCTTTCTTGCTGCAGGAAAGGGATAGGAGAGGTTTAGACTCGGGGTAGGTGTTTAGGCTGAAGGCTCAAGCAATATGCAAATTAAGAATCTTCCAGTTTACTTAAAACAGTGTCTTTTATTAATTTCTATTTGGTTGGAAAAGGGGTTCTGCCCTTCTTTTTCGCAGCTACTCTAGATCCTGGATCAGTGGGTTCCATCACTACGTCTATAAGCCCCTCGTATTCCACCTGTATTTCGACCTCCCAGGGTGGACAGCCCCGGGCGAGGGTCCTATAGGGCACGCAGATCCCACCGATCGAGAGAAGAACGCTCCTAATGGGTCTAGCGGGTCATAGGAACTTTTAACGCACGAGCGATGCGAATTATAGTCAAGGCAATACCGGGAAAGTCTCGTCTTTCAGCCTTAACAGAATTTCGGCAGAATTTCGCTTGCGCGATTGACGTTTTGACTTTTTCGGTAATGTCCGAGAAGATAATAGGCATGGATCGGGCGGTAAAAGCTGGATGACACAGTGTCACATTGAACTTCGTTGCATACACCGTGCGTGAGTCAAGATCTAAGTCAATGTCGGGTCAAGATCTTGCCAATTTTTCCTTGTCGGAATTTTGGCAGAGGTTCGCTTGAGCGAAAGATCTTTGGAATTTCTTGGCAAGGACTCGGTCTCGACTCTTACACATTCCGGGTAAGTCAAGGTCGAAGTCAATGCCGGAGTCAAGATCTTGCCATTTTTTCCTTTGTCGGATTTTTAGCAGAGCTTCGCTTGTGCGGAAGATCTTTGGACTTTTGGCATAGAATCGGTCTCGACTCTTACGCATTCCGTGCAGGTCAAGATCAAAGTCAATGTCAGAGTCAAGATTCTACCGATTTTTCCTCGTCGGAATTTAGGCAGAGTTTTGCTTGAGCAAAAGATCTTGACTTCCGTTATGGACTAAGGCTTGACCTTTACGGGGACATGCAACTGGGCTATATGACACGGACTAGACCAAAAACCAACCAAAAATTCACGGTTTTTTGAAACGTGTGACACGGACTGTGCATTGGTCGACACTGGCTGCCATGGGGAGTTTGGGGTGATTTCGTGCGCGCCCGAGAGCATCGTAAGGCTGTCCGTGACTGCAGCTGAAAAACCACCCCGGGTTTAAAGGGACGTGCGTGCAAAGTGTACAGGATATATAAGGTGCGCGTAGTGTGCGGCCTCCTAAAAATATTCCTTTTTTGAGTTAAAACAGAGATTTTCAGAAATGTGTTTTAAAGGAATGATTTTTCGAGACGGGGGAAAATGCAACAGATAAGGCACGTAAATTTTCTGGGAGCCCCAGTCAGTCTTGGAACTGAATAGCCCCAAGCTGCCAAGGCTGCCAGATTAACCTCAATTTTTTCTGGTGGAATTGCCACTGAGGCCGCCCGGTCAGAATCCAAGGAGGATTGAGCCGTACGACTGCATGGATCAATTTTCCAGGTTCCACTCCTTTGCAATTTCAGGTTGTTTCCCGAACATTTTAGGCACCTTTTAGCCTTGAGAAGGCTTCCTGTTCAAAGTATGCACAATTCCCAAGATGCAAATGATGCAATGCAAGGTAAAGAAAGCAAGCACGATAATTGGAATCCGCGATGGGAGTCTAACCCGCTCAAAGGAAAAAAACTTTTTTAGTTTTTTCAAAAAAAGATACCGGTACGTGGGATTGTTAAACCACCGTTTATCCCAAGCCCCGGGTTAGGGAGCGATACAGGAAGGTTAAATGGTTTCCACCTATATACCGGGTATCGTTTATTTTGAAAATGAAAGCTTTTCTCCTTTGGGATATCCCCAGCGGAGTCGCCAAACTGTGAATGTGTGCCCAAATTCTAAATTTTTGTTTTTAGATCGGATTCACGCGAGTTTGTAAACATCCGATTTAATTTGAAAAAACGAAGTCGCCACGCCATTTTTATTTCCTCAAAACTTTGAAAAAAAGGATTTTAGGGTTCGGAGGTTAAGTTACCCCTTGGGAAGAACGGATCGTCGTTCACCCAAGGTGCCTTGCCATATCAAGTCTCCCTAGATTCCATTTTTCGTGCTTACTTGCGTGCTTTCTTGTGTGCATGTGTTGAAAAGAGAGGGGGGAATGTCCCAAGTTGTCTTCCAGATGTACAAACCATTTAATTGGTTGTCGCTCGGGATTCCTTGGATTTTTTATGTGTTCGGGACTTTGATCCCGTCCTCATCTTGGACTTGTGATCATCACTATTTGACCTTGGGTCTTGCGTGATCGAGAGAAAGGCTCTCTTTTATAGTCCAAAATGGGGTTCTTTAGAAAAGGAGCGTCCTTAGCCCATCAATCCTACGCCTTGAGACGATTGAGCTTATATGGGAGCTATCATGCTCGTCTCAAGCGATAATCGGAGATATAGGTTTAAGGTTTATCCCTTTCTAAAGAGATTGTGGCACCTTTAATGGAAGAAACGATGTAAAGATAGGATCTTTACACCGGTTCGTTCCGAAGGTTGCTAATGGGGACATGGGGGAATGCATGTAAAAATGACATTTTTAGTGAAAAGATGACATTTTTAGGGTGCAAAGGATGCTTTTGATTTGCAAATGATGCTTTTTGATGTAAAGAAAGGATTTTTATGCAAAGGATGCATTTTTATGATGCAAAGAAATGATTTTTAACGCAAAGGATGCATTTTATGTATAGAAAGGATTTTTAATGCAAAGGATGCATTTTTATGTAAAGAAGTGATCTTTAATGCAAAGGATACTTTTTTATGTATAAAATTGAGTTTTAGGGTGCAAAGGATGCAATTTGAATATAAAGATTACATTTTTATATGCAAAGGATGTATAAGGATACCATTTTTATGTAAAAAAGAGGGTTTTAGGTACAAAGGATGCACCTTTAACTCAAAGATTACATTTTTATGGGCAAAGGATGCTTATTTCATGCAAAGGATGCAAAGGGGGAGGGGGTATGATTTGTATGAATAAAGATAGGATCTTTAACAACTAATACCAAGTCCCAAGCAAGATAATGGTAATATATAAATGCAAGGAGCAATTATATCACATAAACAAGCATGATGCAAGGTAAGGGAGTGAGAGGTTACCAATGGTGGTGACCTCTTCTTCTTTGATTCTTGCCTAGTGGATGGACCAACTTGGAAGGCTTCAAGGAGGAAGGAGGTGGCTTCTTGGCACTCTTCAACTTCTGGGATTTTCGCAGCAGGGCTTGAACAGAGATTTTGGTGCTGAATATGGTATGTTGTTGGTGTCTAAAATGGGTAGAGGAGGGCTCTATTTATAGGCAGTCTAGATAAGGCTAATGAGGCCGTGCGGCTAGGAGTTCTCTCCTAATGCAGCCGTGCGGCATTATCCTGTATGACTCAGCATGTTTCTAGAATCATGCAAGGTGGCACTTTTAGAAGGTTTTCCATATTAAGGAAAACGTGTCCTTTTAATTTAAATCAGTCCCTTCATTCCTTGGAAGGTTCAAAACAGTTTCGGAATTGCTCCCGGACTTTAGGAAAGTTCGGGAAATTGCCGGAAAACTTAATCGGAAGGCATGAGCCAGAATTGGGTACTTACAATCTTAGAGACCAGGAGCACTGAACGTGACTGCATGTAGTGTTTTAGTTTCCTGACTACCCATACCAAGGCGTTACAAGTTTTCTCTAATGCTGAGTAGTTGAGTTCACTTCCCTAAATATTTCGGCTCACGAAGTAGATCGCATTCTCAACTTTTGAATCTTTCTATTCTTGAGCTAGCATAGCCCCAATTGACGTATCAGTCACTGTCAGGTACAGCAGGAGTGGCTTATCTTCATATGGCGGGCAAGTATGTCTTGATTTTCTCGACAGCTGCTTGGCACTCGGAGTCCCATTCGATATCAGTATTTTTCCTCTTAAGCTTGAATATTGGCTCGTAAAGAGATGTCAGCTGGTTGATGAAGCGGCTGATGTATTGAAGTCTTCCCATGAAACATTTTACTTCTGTCAGTGTTTGCGGTGGCTTCATGTCGATGATGGCCTTGATTTTCTTGGGATTTGCTTCGATGCCTCTTTCTGTGACCATGTACCCCAGTACTTTGCCTCATTTTACATCGAAGGTGCACTTTGCAGGGTTCAATCTCATGGAGTGCTTTATGAGTCTGTTGAAGAAATTTCTCAAATGTGTGATATGCTGCATGTCTGATCCTTTGGAGTGGATGATCATGTCGTCGAAGTACACTTCGATTTCTTTGTGAATCATGTCATGGAAGAGGGTAGTTGCAGCCCTTTGATAAGGAGCCCTAACATTCTTTAAATCAAACGACATGATCGTATAACAGTATGTCCTCCACAGAATGGTGAAAGCAGTCTTGGCTTGATCTTCTTTGGACATCTTGATTTGATTGTATCCAGCAAAACCGTCCACAAAGGATTTTACTTTGAAATTTGCCGTGGTGTCGACCAGTATGTCGATGTTGGGCAGTGGGAAATCGTCTTTAGGGCTGGCCTTGTTGAGATATCGGAAGTCTACACAGCATCTGACCTTTCCATTGGCCTTGGTGACCGTTACAATATTGGAGAGCCAGGTTGGGTACTCAATTACTCTGATGAAGCCGACGTGGAGCATCTTCTCAATTTCTTCTTTTACTTGCAGGGACTCTGGCTTGATCTTGCGCAGTTTTTGTTTGACAGGCTTGGACTCAGGATCCAGAGGAATTCGGTACTCCACAATTGAGGGGTCGAGTCATGGCATGTCTTGGTATGACCAGGCGAACACGTTAACATACTCTTTGAGGAGATTTATCAGGGCTTCTTTTTCTGGACCAGCGAAGAAACTGCCCACCTGTGTCTCTTTAGGCTCTTGCAGTGACCCCAGATTCACTTTAGTCATAACCTCTTCGACATTTTGGGCCCAATTTTTTTCTTGATCAATTACACGCTGGAGAACTTCTTTAATGAATTATTCGTTTAGTGTGTCTGCTTCTTTATCAAGTGAATCATTATTAACTTCTTTTAAGTTGTTAGTTAACTTATCAGTTGTTAAAGTGGAAATGAGGGGATAATCCGAAAGGTCGATTATTTCATTTAAGACGAAGGGAAATACATTGTTGGCGACACACTCATAGTCTTCTGGCGTGAGGCCGTCAGATGACCTAGAGGACTTGACTTTGACACTAACAGACTCGAAGAGTTTGAGATTGGGTTTAGGGAGATGTGGGAGTAGCCCCAGTTTGTCTTCCATCTATTTCTGGCTTGCCCTTGGTCCGGTGAAATTCACCCAGTTTTTCAGTGGCATTGAAGGATGTTTGGTGAGGGTTCGGGGGTCGAGAGGCTTGGCTTCTGCTGTCCCGTTCATGGCGATCATGCTTTTCTCGGAGCCCAGGTCAATCAGGTTTGGAACCTCCATGACTTCTTCGAAAAGATTTTGTAGAGCAGGTCCACTTAGAGCATCTTCCACGAATTATGGTTCTTTCTGCTTTGGAGTCACTATTTCGAATGTGGCTTTGTAGGCTGAACCGAACACCCTGTCTCCCAAGAAGAGCATCTCGAGTTGTTCTTCTATGTCGGGGATCCCTTTGAATGAGTACTCATGCTGAATTGTAGTGGCAACTGGTCCAGGTAGCGCAGTGATGTCGAGGAATGTTCCCCATATCGGATTAGCCTTGAGTCCTCTAAAACGCTTGAGGTTATATGCCAGCTTTCCCATCTTTTCTATAGTCTCTGTACTGACTTCTCATGTTCCTTTCTCATCTTCATCAGTTCCACGGTCGGTCCCCTTAGTTCTGATGTCGGTTCCCTCAGTTTTGCTGTCGGTTCCACTGTCAGTCCCCTCAGTTCTGCTGTCGGTTCCCTCAGTTTTGCTGTCAGTTCCCCCAGTTCCTTTCTCATCTTCATCAGTTTCGCTGGCGGTCCGTTTGACGAAGTAACGAGCGAGGTCGAAGTTGTAAGGTCGGAGGTTGGGTGTGCCGTAGGAGGTTCCACTTTTGTGGGCTGCTGCTTTGGTGCTGGCAAGCCTCTTGTCTTCCTTGATGTCAGCTGGTGTTGGCACATAACCGAGCCCCTGGACTGTATTGTGGTCCTTGACTTCGATGACTTAGTGTTGGCCTTGTAACCTTTTGCCGAGCCCCAGTCCTAGGATAAAGTTCATGAGTTTCATCATCTTCATGGCAGGAGGGATCTGGTCCCAGAATAGTGGAAGGTCTACGCTGCATATTTTGATTTTGGAAGTTTCCAATGTGAATCCAGTTAATGCCATATCGTCGTCATGCTTGATTTCCAACACTGGAATGCCGTTGGACCAGGTCCCTTTGGTGGTGACGCTATCATCATAGACTGTTGTCAGCTCATTGCCTTGGATGAATTTGATACATTGGTGAAGGGTAGATGCCACGCCGTTGATTTTATGCAGCCACGGTCGTCCCAGAATAGATGTGATAGTGATAGGAATGTCTAACACTTGAAATTCGGTAGGCATCATCCGTTTGCCAAACAAATGTTTAAAGTAGCAACCCCGAGAATAGTGCGGGAAGTAGAATCATATGCTTTAACAGTGTGGACCGAAGGCTACAAATCTGTGGGCTTGATGTCAAGCAGGTCCATCATCTTGGCGGGCAAGACATTCATTTCGGAACCTCCGTCTACCAGTACGCGGGGAAGGTGACACTCATCCAACTGAACAGTCATGTAGAGAGGTTCGTTGTGATCAACCCCAAATTTTGGCAGGTCCAAATCTGTGAAGGTGATGATGTTTCCATAGTGAATGCTGCCGATCATCTGAATTACTTCTTCTGGAGTTGCATCCACGGGGACCATGGTACGGGCCAAACTTTCCTCTAGCTTGAGCTTATGAGGGTATGAAGATGTGAGCAGAGACCAAAGGGAAATGTTTGCCTGGGTCTGCTTTAGCTGAGTGAGGATCAGGTCCTCCTTTCCGGAACATGTTTCTTTGAGTACGGGATGACCGGGTTCCGACACTGGCTCTGTCGGCTTTTTGGTGGCATTGGGCGGTAGCACATGGATTTGACCGGATCGGGTCAGAACATTGACGTCAGGCTTGGTCTCCTTCGAACATTTTGCTTTGAATTAAGCCATAGTCAGTGGAGGATTTTTTGAAGCACAGGGCCATATGTCCTCTCTCAATTTGTTGACTGTTGATGTCTTCCCGGGGGCCTCAGCAGCTCTTCGGATTCTGTCCCAGGATACTGGTTTAGGTGCCTTTGCAGGGAGGTAGCCTATGGTTCGACGCAGTTGTTCGAACGTCAGTGCACAACAGTGGTTCCTAGGACTGAGCTTTGTCTTGTTCACCCTCTGGGGGAGGCTAGAGAGTTCTTGGTTCTTGCAAACTGATTCTCTGATCTCTTCGCGGTATACTGCATTTTTCTCTTTCTTGCTGAGCAGGCTCATGGCGTTCTTGAGTTGAGACAAGCAGTAATCATGGTTTGCTAACTTTCCTCCGCTCTTAGCCCAATTCTTCTCTCTTGTAGTCGAGCCTTAGTCGAGAGCTAGCGCTTGCGTTTCTTCCCAGGTCAGAATAGCAAATGCTTCTTTGAACCGTATGCGACAGTCTAGGTAAACTTCCATCGGGGAGAGTTTTCTTTGTTGCTTTAACTGAGTGGCAGGTATGATGGAAGGTTAGTGTACTGCTTCCCGATCGTCTGCCCATGTGACTGGCTTTTGTCCCAGTTGGTCATTTCTGTAAACGGGCGTTGTAGCCTGTGGAATCTCCTTTAGAATTTGATGGAGGTGTACTTCCATCTTTCTCTTCTTTTTGAATATACCTTCCTTCTTCAGTTGGCCTTTTAGTTTGAGAACGGAAATGATCTGTTCCCATCCTCCCAGAACCCTTGGGATTCCGGTTTTGTTGATGCTGTGAGTTGCTTGGAAGAGTATGATTTCATTTTCTTCGTCGTCACTTTCACAAAGGGCATGCTTCTCTCGGGAAGATAAATGCTTGTATTCTTCATGCTGCTGGGCCAGGTATTCCTTGTGTTGTGCCATTCCATCTCCAAGGTCATTTGGACCGTTGACCGCACTCCCTTGCCAGAGGGGGTTTGCTGAGATGTGATGGTAATCCAGGAAATTGCCATGGGCAAAATCTTTAAGGTCGAACTGATCAAGAGTAGCCTCTAGTTGTCTGTTTGTAGTGGCTTGGGAAGCTTTAAGGGCTTGCTCATTGTGAGTCTTTCGAGCTTTGTCTTCGTCCCAGAGGTGAGTTTCTTGCAGAGCTAGTTCCAGGAGGGCTCCCCTTGCGAGAGTTAAGCAGTCTCCGTTGGTACGCGCTGTCTGACTGGTGTCTAGAACTATTATCACATCCAAATCTTTGAATGGCAGAAATACTTGGATTACGCTCACAAAGGAAGTCATATTCGGACATTCCATGCGGCCTTCTTTGATCTCGGTCACCAAGAAGTCTGCCCACATCTGTTTGATCAAACTGATGGGCGTGTTGAATTCTGCAATGCTGATGGTCTCGTGATCTCGGTCAAGAGCCAAATCTATCAGTGCTAGTAGCTCGGTGGTGGGCTGTCTGGATCCGTGGCCGTGATAGCTAGGAATAGGATTAAATTTGAGCATGTTGATGCTGAGGTGATCGTTCCTTTCTTTGGAAGTCTGAACTGTCTCGCTGGGAGCACTTTCCTATATGTTCTCAGGGTTGCTGCTGTATGCGTTCCTGAGGCTGATCAGCCTTGTAGTCACATGAGGAGCTTTGTCTCCTTTATTGATGCCTTCGGCCTTGGTGGTGCTCTTGGCTGTAATTTTGACTGACGGCACGGGCCAGTTGCCTCTGGGGCCGATACTTAGAGATGATCATGAGCCTTGAGTTCTTTTGGCAAGGACCTCGTTTACCATGATCAGGCAATCGTCGAGGGTAACTTCCACATCGCAAAATCTGATAATAAGGACTGGATCCTTGGTCTCGTCGGGATATCTGGAGAAGATGATGTTGACGAAGTTGTCATCGGTTACATGATCAGAAGGGTTATTTGTCATGTCAACCATTTATTTCCATTCGCCGAATAACTCTCTGTACTGGACATTAAGTTTGACAATTTCCATGGTGTTTGAACCTTCATCATATGTGACCTCAGCTGAACTAGTGCCATCCTCGAATCTGAGCATGTTCACGAAAAAGTCTTCTTGCTGATCTGTCGCGTCTTCTACCCCAGAGAGTTCTGACTCATCTCTGCCTGATGGTTTGACCCATATTAAAGGACGTCTCATGCCATGTTGTGAAGCTGGTACTGCTAGAAAAACTTCATGTCCTCTGCTTGTGCAGAGGGGCTCGACGGGAAATTCCATGTGTAAAACATCCCATACGACTACCATGCATTCTTCACGAGTGTGCCGGTGTCTGTTGACCTTTATTGTAAATATTTCTTTGCCTGGTTAGACCTGAGAGTTTGCTCGAAGCATGCTTACGAACTTCCGATCGGAGATGAGGGGTTTGTGTCCCTGTGTCATTGCGGTGTCCAAGGTTTCTTTCCATTCTGGATTCAAGTCTCGGAAACAACAATTGAACATGATGAATATGATTGCTTAAGGCTCCTCTTGTTCAAGGGCGTTGACGTAGTTGGCACCTCCGGACACGGAGGGATTCTGATGAGATTCTCCTTGGCGGTTTATGAACTTGATACACTGATGGAGAGTGGAGGCTATGGCCTTCATGTGGTGTAGCCATGGATGTCCCAGCAGAGCTGTAAATTCAGATGGAATGTCCATCACATGGAACTTCACGAGCACCATTTGAGCTTCGAACCAGAGTTCCAGAGTCGCCGTTCCTAGGATGGGACGAGATGTGTTGTCATATGCTTTGATAGTTCGGGCAGATGGGGTCATATGGCCTTCATCGATGCGCAAGGCTCGCATCATGCTGAGGGGAAGGACGTTGACTGCTGATCTGTTGTCTACCAGGACTCCAGGAAGGGAGATAGTGTTGAGCCGAACAGTGATGTGCAGAGCTTCGTTGTGTTCTGTAACCCCTTTTGGCAGGTCTTCATCACAGAATGTGAGCATGCTGCCGTACAGTCTGGAATCGTAGATTTGATCTCTTTTTGGAGAGGGGGAGTCATCGAGCCATCCATTTCCTGTCTTTCTCTTGAGAGGTAGAGGTTTTGGTGGTGCCTCGATATTGCATTGAGGTTGCTTGTGGCGGTGGCCTCCCTTTGTCAGCACATTGATTGAGTGCGAGGGCCAAGTTGGCTTTGACTTTCCTTTGCCGGCCCGTGCTCTGAACTTTGACTGATCCTTCTGGGGATTATGCTTCTGGCTAGCAGTAGGGTTGCCGGGATTTGAGACCTTCTTGTGTCCTGAGGCCTGAACTTTGGTGTGAGTAGGATATTTTCGCTTTCCCACTCCTGCATGTTATGGAGTTGTGCTGCTTGAAGGAAGGGAGGACTTTCTAGAGTAGAGTATATAGTAATTGATCTTCCCAGATGGCTCTCCGAGTGTACCCACGCTGGTGTCTCCAGCTTCGAATCTCTCCTTATGTTTCTGCTAAGAAGACTGTTTCTTCTTATTTCTGGGAGAATCATCCCTAATCATGTCCTGGAACTCGTATTCAAGGCATTCTGAGCAGTCACATACGTCGTACCAGCTGTGGACGTCTAATGAGAGCTTGACTTGAAGAGGTGGAGGAACTGGCTCTGCAGCAGTCTTCTTTGGCACCAACTCGATGGATTTTACACTGTTGTTGTTCGGAAAAGGGTTTTCATCTGTATTAGGTCCACGGGGATGCTCCAAATTTCCTTCTTCTATCAGATTCTGGATCTCATACCGCATCCCGAGGATATTGTCAGTGTGAGCCCATGGTATTCATGGAATGTGCAGTACTTGCTTCTGTCGGCATTGGCTGCAGGATTCTTTGATTTGTAGTTTTCAACAGGCTTGAGTAGGCATTCTTTGACTAGTCCCTCCAACATTTTACTCAGAGGCATATCCAGCTTGTCGAAGCGTATGGAAGGTTGCTTCTTGGAAGAGTCCTTGCTTTGCAGGGTTGGGCTTCTGTTGCTTGACTGATGTCCCTGATGGATGTGGTTGATAGTAGTGTCTTTTCCTTTGCCGGGGGCCGGTACAGGGTTGAATGCAGTTGTTGCTCTGTATCTGTAAGACGGAACTGTAGCCAGCTTTTCTTTCAGGTCCTTCTCGAACTGGGAACCCGCATTGACCATGGCTCGGAGATCTGGGAAGAAGTGGTGGCTGATGAGCGTTCTAATTGATGGCCTCAAGCAGGACTTGAAGATCCGCATATGTTCGTCTTTGGAGAGTGGCTCCATGATTTCTGAGAGTTTTTAGCTCCACCTTTTGTAGAACTCTCCAATACTTTCGTCGACATTCAGTTCGGTGGTGATTAAGTCCTCACAACTTGTTTTCCATTCCAGGTTGGACCGGTATCGTTCAACGAAGATGTTAATGATTTGATCCCAAGTATGGCGAAATTCGGGCTTGACCCTTAGGAACCACTTTAATGCTGAACTCTTGAGAGTCTGCTGGAAATGGTCAGCCATTTGCTGAAGGGTTGCTCCTTTCGCTCTCATACCGAGAACATAAGTGTCAACATGTGTCTGAGGGCATTCGGTCCTGTCGAATCTGTCCATTTCTGGCATTCTGAACTTGGCAGTGAGAGGTGTGACCATTCCCGGATCTATAGATCTGAGTGTTTCTTTCTTTGAGCTGCCCATGCTAGCTTTCAGGTCCTTCATTTGTTCGACTATCCAGGCCAGGGTTGGGTCCAATGGTGGACTTTGAGGCTCGAGGCCGGGTGCTGCTATCTGAGAAGCAGTAATTGAAGGTGGAAGGCTTGATATATGTGGATATATGGGGGCCTTTTCTGGATTGTATCGCGGTTTTGCCCCGTTGTTTTGAGGTTCGTATATAGGTAACAGGTTGAACCCGGGCGGATACTGGAGGATGTTGGGATCTGTTTGAGATTGTCCAGCACTGTGCTGGTTGTATTGAGTGATGGGGGTAGTATCGGCTTGGCCGTATATGATAGGGGTGCCTTGAGAAGTGGCAATATGAAGGCTCGGTCGGCTGTTTCCTTGATTTGAAGGATTCCCGTTGCTTGGTGGTGGAGGAACCTAGTTGAAGGTTTGGGGAGCTGATCGCGGAGGATCGTCGTCCTCGATTAGAATGAAAGTACCATCTGGCTGGGGGATAGCTGCTATACCTCGCTCATTCAGAAGCTGTACCACAAAATTCTGCTGATCCTCTTTCTGTTTCTTGTGAACCTCACAGGCCTGGATGGCTTCTTCCAGTGTCATGTCGTTTATCGGTGGCGGGGTTCCGTTCCCGTCATGATTTCTCGGTGAGTCTGACATATCGGAGAGTACATTTGTAGGAGGCTGAGGGAACTAAGGAAGCGTACGTCTTTGCCGTATACGTAATACAGCGGCGGCCAGTCGAACAACTCTCTGTTATTTGCGAGGAACGAAAGGTAGGGCTTAGGTTTCGGAAGGGGTATTTGGCTCAAGGATTTGGGCTTGTGCAACGTGCAGTTACCGCTTAAGTTAACTTAAAACGCATTTTCTCAGAGTCCTAATTGGTTGGAAAAGATTGCTCTTCTTTTTCGCAACAAACCTAGGGCCTGAATCAGTGGATCCCGACACTACATCTATAAGCCCCTCATTTTTCACCTGTAAATTGTCTTTACGGGACGGACAATCCCGAGCGAGGGTCCTATAGGGAAAGCGGATTCCACCGACAAAAGGAAAAGTGAACTTAAGGCTAGCCTGTCATGTAAACTTTCAACGCATATGACATATGGGTCACGGCCGAAGTCAACATCCTTAAGTTAAGGCATAAATTGTGCTGAAATTTCGGCATGACCTCTCTTGACTCGCTTTCGCGAGGGGCCTTAGCTTTTGACGTTGGCCAATTCGTGGCTGGTATGGTTCATACGTTGAGGGTTTGATGACACTGCGTCACATTGAACCTTTGTGTATGTTTTCAACACGGTTCTGCGTCAAAGTCAAAGCTGAAAAGCTAAGAATTTGGGTCAATAAACGACCTTCGATCTCAACTTTTAAGTTTGACTTGTGAGGGAGATTGGTGAAAAGGCATACACTTAGGCTTTATGACACCAACTAAGCCAAAAACCAACCAAGGTCTTGGACGAAGTGTGACACAAAGGGTGCATGGTTAACACGGGCTAGGATGGGCTGTTTGGGATGACCCCGTGCGCACTCGAAAGGCATAGGAAGGCCAATCAAACTGCAGCTGAACGGCCACCCCGGGTTAAGGGTTGTAGTGTGCAGTGTACCGAGGCAGCAAGTGCGCAGTGTGCGGTGTACCGAGGCAGCAGTGCGTGTAGTGTGCGGTCACTATATTCTTTTTATGAGTAAAATAGAGATTTACAGAATGATTTTTAAAGAATTTATGCGCATTTCAAAATATAGCACAAAAATCAAATATGAACGAAAAAATGCACGAACATGTTATGATTTTGAAAGAGATGAAAAAGCAATATCTTTTTTTTTTTAAAACAGTCCAATGCTTTGAAATCGGAGGTATTTGAAATTTCCTTTTTTGAAAAGAAAAAAGAAGTAACACGCGATAGTAAGAAAATACACATGCAAAAAAAAACGAGGAAGGGTAAACAAAAGTTTGACCCACGAAATGTTTTTAAAACAAAGGCAGTTTTGAAAAAACATGTTAAGTCCCCAGCGGAGTCGCCAACTGAAATTACCCGAATATCGTGGAATGCGGCGAGCGGTTTTTTGATGGACTTCAGTGAAAAGAGAGTCGCCACGTCATTTTGTATTATGAGCCTAAACATTGAAAAAGGCTAGTTTGAAAAGGAGGTCGTTTTGATTGGGAGCCAAAACTTAGGAAAAGGCTATTTGAACAGAGATTGTTAGGTTCAGAGGTCAGGTTACATTTCGAGAAGAGTATCTGGAGATCACCCGAAATGCCTCACATGACGAGTCTTTCTACCTTTCTTGAAAAGCGTGCGTGTGTGTGTTCATGTTACTTTTGTAAATGAGCTTGACTGATAAGCTTTAATCTTGGTTTGAATGACAAACGTTGATTTTAAAAAAGATAGTTTGAATGAGAAACGTTGATTTTGAGGGAGTTTAAAAAGGAGTTCGAATGACGAACTTCGGTTTTGAACCGGGAATTACGAAGCTACCCATTTTGATTTCAAAATGACAAGTCATTTTGTGACTCGGACGTTTGAAATTAAATACTATCAACAAACCGAACAGTTTGGACGTGTAAATGACAGTATTGAAATTGCGGTATCGACGGATCGAACAATCCGGACACTAAAAGTGCGAATCTACGAACCTAACGGTTCAGACTGTAAAGGTGTGTAAAGTAAATAGCGATATCAACGGATCAAACGATCCGGATGGTAAATGACGATCACGAACCTAACGGTTCGTATGGTAAAAAAATGAATCAACGGATCGAAGGATCCGGACGGTAAATGACAGAAAAGAAAAAACGAGACTCGAATGCCATTTTAACCCTAAATTACTTCTCTCGAGCGAGAAAAGATGATAGAGGACTAAAATGTATCGAGACCCATAGACAACGTTTTGTCTACATTTTGAGAACTTTGATCGGATTGAAAATAGTGTATGATGCGTAAAACGAGGCAAAGCAGAGTTTAGAGAGTGGGAGTGTTACAAATGGCTAGGTATTGACTCTTTATCTCGGGAGGACATATACGGGATACGAAAAGGTGTTTGAAAGGTGTTTCAGACGTGTTTGGCTGGTGTTTGGCTTGGAAAATGTGGTTTTCACGCAACTCTAGGCATTTCGAGGCTCGGGAGGGGGTTTTGGTTGCTGGAACCGAGGATATTTTCCGAGGGAGTGAATATTTGGACCTTATTTACTGAAGGGGAGGGGCTGTATTTATAGGGGGTGAAACTGAAGAACAGGTCGTCTGGCCATTTCCTCAATTTGAGGGACTTTTGAGGTATTTTGAGAATTGCTGAGACTAATTTGTTCATTTGGAAGAACAGGTCAGCCGGCCAGTCACTAAGATTGCCCATTTGCTCCGCTAAGCCCGATTTTGACTGTTTTCGAAATAACTGTCCGAGAAAATGTCAGAACAGTCCCGAAAATTGCGTATTTTTGGGAAAGTGGTACTTTTACGTGTGTGAATGTGTGTTGAGTACACCTTGGATTTTGAATGCACGGGGCAGTCCTGGGAAGTCTCGTTTACTCGAAAAGGGGGAGTTAACGGATTCTCGTTAACTTGGAAAGTGCCAGTTAACAGATTGTAACGATCCGAATTTGGGTACTAACACTAACGTTCACCAAGGAAGATAGCGAAGTAAGAGCTCAGAAGGAAATTACAAAGGGAAAGGAGCCTGCAACTCAGCCCGCAGTAAGTTTGCCCGACGATTGCTGGAAAGTCTATTCTGATGGGTCGGCAACCAAGAATGTTAGCGGAGCTGGGATTGTTCTAGTCGAGCCAGAGACAGACAAAGTTTTCAAAAAAGAATTGAGGTTCAAGTCCAAAGCTTCCAACAACCAGGCCGAGTATGAAGCCTTGGTCGCAGCTATTGAGTACGCCAAGTGTTTTGGGGCGACTAAAATCATGGCCTATTGTGACTCACAGTTGATCGTAAACCAATTCAGAGGGGAGTATGAAATACTAAACCCTACCTTAGTAAAATACTGCAACCTAGTGAAGGAATTAGTCAAAGACTTGGAATTCTGGGAGATACAAAGGGTAGGTCAGGATGATAACGAGTTGGCCGATCTACTCTCAAAGTTGGCCACATCGGACGAGAAGCATGGAGAGCCGATCTCTTATCAAGACCATCCAGCATACGAAAGGATTCAGATTCTCTGCTCGGTTGACGACCTGAGAGGTGGCTGGATTAATACAATGTGCTGGATCAAAGAAATAAAGGACTACATAGAAAAAGGAGAGCTACCCGCTGACGAACAATCAACTCGAGAAATTAAGAAGAAAGCTCCAATATATGTCATACATGGAGATGCACTATTCAGAAGATCCTTCACAAAGCCGTTGTTGTGGTGCGTTCACCCTATGGAGGTTACTCAGCTTTTGCACGAGGTACATTGTGGAGTTTGTGGTGGACACCAGGGGGCCAGAACTTTGGCCGACAAGCAGATCACTTTGGGTTACTATTGGCCTCACTTGAGAGCAGACGCTCATGATTTTGTTCAGCAGTGTGACAAGTGCCAAAGATTTTCCGACCTAACTAAGCTGCCTACAACCGAGCAAACTCTAGTGGTCGCAGCTTGGCCTTTTAGTACCTGGGGAGTCGATTTGATTGGTGCCTTCCCACCCGCCCGGGGAAACTGTAAGTACGTGATCGTCGCCATTGATTACTTCACTAAGTGGATTGAAGCCAAGCCCTTAGCCAAGATTACAGAGGAGAACGCCATCAACTTTATTCATGATTATATTTGGTATCGATTTGGGATTCCTCGAGCTATTGTGTCGGATAACGGGCTACAATTCTCAACAGCCTTTGAAATGGAGATGAACAGATTGGGCGTCAAGCACTGGAAGTCATCAGTCACATATCTTCAGGGTAACAGACAAGCAAAAACAGCGAATAAACTGGTCCTATCAGCACTTAAGACAAGCTTAGTTGGTTGAAGTGGCAGATGGTTGGACGAACTTCCCATTGCTCTCTGGGGAGTCCGCACAACCACCCAGGGGCCTACGGGTGAAACCCCATTCTCCCTTACATACTGATCAGAGGCCATGGCACCAGTCGAGCTACAAGTTCCTACAGCAAGGGTGGTTTTCTTTGATCACCAAGAGAACGACGTCAATAGACTGCTAGATCTGGATTTGCTCAACGAGAAGCACGCTACATGTCAGCTATGATTGGTCAATTACAAGCAGAAGACCAAGGGCTACCATGACAAGAAAGTTAAGAAGAGGTCATTCAATGTGGGGTCTACGTGATGAGGAAAATCGAGGTACCAGGAAAGAAAGCAGAGGAGAACAAATTATCGCCTAACTGGGAAGGTCCTTACATAGTTACTCGAGTTATCAAAGAGGGAACTTATATGATTGGTCATCCATAGGGTGAAGAGTTGAAATATCTGTGCATGCTTGCCACCTTATTAAATATTACTTTTAAGTTTCAGTTTTCGATTTCCTATGTAACCGTTCAACTACATCAATATAACTCGAGTTATTCAAACAAGTTGTATTATTTCTCGCTTCATTCTGTTCAAAGTATGACTCTTTGTCGACAACAACATTCTCTTAAACTGGTCCAACTTTTAGTCTATCTCATTCTAACAGATTTGACTCTTAGTCAATCTCGTTCCTCTAACAGGTCCGACTCTTAGTCGACCTCATTCTAACAAATTCGACTTTTAGTCAATCTCGTTCCTCTAACAGGTCCAACTCTTAGACGACCTCGTTCTAACAGATTCGACTCTTAGTCAATCTCGTTCCTCTAACAGGTCTGACTCTTAGTCGACCTCATTCTAACAGATTCAACTCTTAGTCAATCTCATTCCTTTAACTGGTCCGACTCTTAGTCGACCTCGTTCTAACAGATTCGACTCTTAGTCAATCTCGTACCTCTAACAGGCCCGACTCTTAGTTGACCTCGTTCTAACAGATTCGACTCTTAGTCAATCTCGTTCCCCTAACAGGTCCGACTCTTTGTCGACCTCCACTACCAGAAAAAGGTCATTTAGCGACGGAAATTTCCGCCGCTAAAATTATATTTCCGTCGCTAAAATAAATCACCGACGGAAAAATTCCGTCGGTGGTCCGCCGCTACCAGCTCGTCGCAGTGCTCCGACGGGTCAATTTCCGCCGCTATTTTTTTCTTTTACCGACGGAATTTAATTCCGCCGGTGAATTAATGGTTTCAGCGACGGAAAATTCCGCTGCTATATTAATTTAATTTAATTAAATTTTCATTTCAGCGGCGGAAATTTCCGTCGATGTAATAAAAATTAATTTAATTAAATTAATTTCAGCGGAAATTTCCGTCGGCCGTAATAAAATTTAAATTAAAATTAAATTATTTCAATGGCGGAAATTACTGTCATTGAAATTATTTAATTTTAATTTAAATTTTATTACAGCCGACGGAAATTTCCGCTACGAAATTAAAATTAAATAAAAATTAAATGATTATAGCGGCGGAAATTCCGTCCCTGAAATTAATTTATTTAATTAATTTTTATTTCAGCATTAATTTCGGCGACAGAAAATTCCGTCGCTGATTCTGAAATAAATTTAAAAAAAATAATTTAAAATATCAATAAACCAAAATTTTTTGTACCTGATATAACATTTCAATTTATAAAACTAAAACTATAAAAACTAAAATTCAAATATCAGCGTACCAAATAAAAACTAAATACCACCGTACCAATTCGGGAGGGGGAGAGGGGGAGGGGAGAGGGGGAGAGAGGGGGAGGGGGAGAGGGGTGGAGCGGGGGGAGAGGCGGGGAGGGGCTCCCGCGGGTACCAAATGTCTCAAATGTTTACAAACAAGTATAAATTAATACAAAAATGTCTAAAAATGTCCGCAATCAACCTGGGGGACGCTGGAAATTACCCTGGGAGTCCTGGCCGCAATATTTATGATATTTTTTCAAAAATATCATAAATATTTATGATATTTTAATGTTTTTTAGTTTGTTATTTTGTTAATTAGTTCTAAAAATAAACAAAAATTACATTTTATTATCAGCAACGGAATTTTCCGTCGCTGATAAATAAAAAAATATTAAATTATCAGCGGCGGAAATATTCCGTCGGTGTTTAATAATAATAAAAAAAAACATTTAATTTCACCGTCGGAAATATTCCGTCGGTGTAATATTTCAAAAAGAAAAATAAAAAATATTTTAATTTCACCGTCGGAATATTTCCGACGCTGATAAATAAAAAAATAAAAAAATGATATATTTTCACCGACGGAATAATTCCGTCGCTGATAAATATTTAGCGGCGGAATATTCCGTCGGTAAATCAACCGCTAAATTAGCGGCGGAAATAAACGAATATTCGAGGAATATTCGTTTTAGCGGCGGAATTTAGCGGCGGAATTAAATTCCGTCGCTAAATTTGTCGCCAAAAATTTTCCGACGCTAAAGCCTATATTCCGCCGCTATTTAGCGACGGAATCTGTCCGTCGCTGATAATTCCGTCGCTAAATGACCTGTTTCTGGTAGTGCTCGTTCTAACAAATTTGACTCTTAGTCAATCTCGTTCTCAAATAAGAAAGTATTAAGTCGACTTTGTTCCTAAACTAGTCTGACCAAAAACTTATGTCAAGTTCGTTCATCATTCAATCTAGTTCGACATACAAACAAGAATATGGATCGAAGCAAAAAGATTCAGAAGAGTCAACTACGATTGAATAAATAAAGTCCCCCAAAAGCGGGCCAGGACTTGAGCAAACAAATGTTACGAGTATCATGCCTCCCAAAGAGGGCTAAGGCATTAATCAAAAAGTATTAGAAACATGTTGCATTACTTCACCAAATCAAAGTAATGAAGAATCAAACTGCTGGATCGCCCTCAGTATAGCCGTCGGCTTTAGCTTGATCATCGATAGACTGCCCTTGTTCTCTCTGCTCAGCTTCAGCAAAAACTTGATCCTGGTCGACCTCCTCCTCATCCATTTCATCTGCCTACTCATGATCATTAAGCATGGTATTGAAATTTACCTGCTCGATAGGAGGTATGACCCAAGGCTCAGCTCCTATCTCTTCATCCTCTTGGGCAATGGCCGCCAGGTCGTTATCATTATAAGGCACCTGGGGATGACTGCTGTGGGCCATCATATCATACTGTTCCTCCGAGGCCCATTTGGCCAATTGTTGGAAAGAGATGTGTAATTGCCACAATCTGGGTCGTTAATGTTCCGTCAGCCTAATTAATGATTTACAATCATTTAGGGGCATTTTGGACATTATTTTGACAATTTGAATGAGGAATGACCTCTTAGGAATAAAAAAGTGGCATAGGACCTCGCTGGAAATTTGTCATTTCCAAAAAAAAGGAATATTGACCATTTAACAAAAAGCCAAAGCTGCTTTCTGCAAAAACCAGGCACGCTGCTGATCCCATCCGCACGAATGAGATTGTGCCTACAATCTCATCCACGTGGATAAGATTGTCATCCAACCAACCAATAAATACAGCCCTTCTCCCTCAGTTTAAGAAGGCCAAAAAATATGAAAACCTACTGTTATGCTGTCAAAATCCATTCCCAAGCAGTCATTTTCACCTTCATAACTCAAATTCCACACCAAATCCAACCTCAAATCCACTCCAAAACTACCCCTAACCCCTTAAAACCTTCAAACCCTAAACACAAACCCAAGAAAATTGGTAAACCCTCACTCCCTCTACTCATATTTCTCTCATTCATACACTTACTCCATATTTAAATCATGTAGTCTTACTTACAACTTGTTGTTTTGACTCCCCTTTCCCTCTTGTCCCAAGGATACAAGAGGATCTCCATGGAATCCATTTCCATGGATGATCTTCTAATGGAATCCACATTTTAATTACTTTCATGTTATTCCCCACTTCCCTTCATTACATTACTTGGTACTTGCTTCCTTGACCTAAAGTATGGTCATCTTGGAGCCCATCTCCATAGATGACCACCTTAAAAGGTCCATATTATTTACTTCCTTGCAAATCCCCCTCCCTATGTCTAAGATGCTCACCTTGGAATACTTTCCTTGGATGAAAATCATCTAGACTCACAATTTAGGTCACACAAGATGTATAAGATACACTTGAGTATAGGTCTCAAGGATGGTCTTCTCATGACCACTTTAGAGATCTTCTTCTAAAGTTGATACATCTTGACCTAACTCTCTTGTCAACTTACTTTTCATGTCAAAATCCCCCTTGTCCCTAGCAAATGAAATGTTTTCAAAGTCCTAACATACCCCCGGGATGGCATGGTTAAGTGGATTCATCAATTATGACCACTAATAAAAGTCTAGGGAAAGAGAGGACAAAACATGGATGCCAAAAAATCCAAACAATTCCTTCATTTTCTACTTTCAGTTACATTTCCATTTAAGTCCTGTAAATCCAGTTAAGTTTCTGGAAATTACAGTGACTAAACTGGAAACTGTAAAAAATATTGACACTGCACGCGGATAAGACTGCACTACAATCTCATCCACGCGGATGACTTTGTCCTCTCCAAATAGCTTTCCAGTTTTCTGTTATTTTCTGTTTAATCACTATTTTCAAACAGTTTTTCAGTTCAGTCCCAATAATTTCTGTTATTTCCATAAAACTCTTTTTCTAAGTCTTTTTTTTTAAAACACACACACACACAACAAAAAATTTCAAGCTTGGAAGACTCGTCATACAAGGCATTCAGGGTGCAAGTCAAACGTCCATCCCAGAGTGTAACGTGACCTCCGAACTCATTTTCTCTAATTTTGGGCATTTTTCAAAGTTTTTGCCCCTTAAAACTTAAAACGGCGTGGCGACTCCGAATGATTTTCACAAAAAAATCAGGTGACATCACAGTGGTGACTCCGTTGGGGACTAAGCTTTTTTTTTAAAAAAAAAAACTCATTTTTCAAATAATAAATAAAACATGTTTTTTAAAAGAAAAAAAAGGCTTTTGCGGGTCAAACATCCATTCCAAACACTTGAAACTTTTGTTTTGTGTGCATGCGTGCTTCGGGAAAGTCAATTTTGGTTGTCAGATTCATTTCCTTAACTGCTTGAACTTTATGTGTTTATGTGCTTATATGCTCGTGCATTTATGTGTTTACATGTTTTCGAAAAAAAAATGATAATCAGTATATAGGCTGAAAACCATTAAATTTCCTCTTAACGCCTCCTTATGGGAGCCGGGGATAAGTTATGGGGGAACAACGCCACGTACTGGTCTCATTTCAAAAAAAAATTGTTTTCAAAAAAAAAAAATCTTTTTTGTATGCATCATGCTTTTAAGACACACTTGAAAATTTCTGTTTTTAATCAAAAAAGAATATAGACTGCCGCATACTATGAGCACGTTGATCGTACACTGCACACTACATCCTTAATCCTTAACCCGAGAAATCTCAGTAGCAGACTGGGAGGCCTTACTACGCCTCTCGGTGCGAGCATGGGACGACCCAAACAGCCATTGGTTTACCCTCGTGTCCACCCTGCACTAGTCCGTGACACACTTTTTTCGAGACTCGGTTGGTTTTTGGTCTGGTCCATGTCAGACTGTGTTAGTATATACCCCGCGTAGGTCAAACCCTAGTCAGTATGCCAAGTCAGGATCCCCCATGGACATAACTCAGTCGAAGTCATGCCGGTTTTCCATCATAGGCTTTGACTTGATCTTGACTGGGGCTTAGACTTTGACTTTGACCCGCACGATTTATGCACCGGTGTGAATGTGGCCCTCGGGATCAAACCGTTTATTATAGGGTCGCCGCTTCACCTCAGTTTGAAGACATCGGTTTTATTGAAAAAACTGAGTCGCCACGCCATTTTGATTTCGTCAAAACTTTGAAAAAATGGATAAGGTTCCGGAGGTTAAGTTACTCCTTGGGAAGAATGGATCACGTTCGCCCAAAGAGCCTCGCGAAAGCAAGTCTTCCTAGATCCAAAGTTTATGCTTGTTTTGTGTGCTCGTGTGTGTGTGTGATTTGAAAAAAGAGTGGAATGTGCCAAGTTATCTGCCGGACATATAAACCATATAAGAAGGTTATAGCTCGGGATTCCTTGGATTTGATGTTTTCGGGATTTTGATCCCGTGCTCATTTTGGACTTGTGATCATCATTACGTGACCTTTTTACCCTCCCATTGGATTAATCAACCATAGTAGGCGTAAGAGCCTTGGTGTATCTTAAACCAACTTTCTTTGGAGACTTGGTCATATGTGATCAAGAGAGGGACACCTTTTTATAGTCCAAGAATAAGACTCTTTAGAAACGGTAGGATCTTTGCCCATCAATCCTACATCTTGAGACGATTGAGCTTCGTAGGGACATTTATGCTCGTCTCAAGCAATGATCGGAGATGTCGGGACTAAGATTCATCCGCTACTAAAGGGACTACGACTATGGCATTTTAGTGATGGAAACGATGTAAAGATGAAGTCTTTACACCGATCCACACCACGGGATGCTCCAAGAACCAAGGGGACTAGGGGAGGGGATATAAAGATTGGATCTTTATACTCATCCTATGTCTTTCGTGCCTTAAAAGGCTAGTAGACAATCCTCGGAGAGTGATCCAATCAAAAGGGACATGGGGGAATGACATTGAAAAGTAAAGATTGCATTTTTAAGGTAAATAACGTAATGAACATTATCTAAAGCTAAAGACATAATGTAAAGGGATGACCTTTATGGCTTTCCTATTTCCTTTAAAGCCTTATAAGGTGGACAATCCTTGGAAGCTAGGTCAAGGAAAGGGGAATGATATAATGAGAGTAAAGATAGCATTTTTATGTAATAAAATGAAGGGATTTCACATCATCATGTGGTGAATCTTCCCTAGAACAAGCCACATGTGGACCCTTGTTCATCCTTGGGAGAGGATTCCCCATGAATCATTTGTGTAAGGGAAAGGGGGAATATGATGTTTACATGATAAAGATAGGAACTTTATATCATATAATCAAAGTAAATGACAAATAAAGGCAAGATAAATGGCAAGTAATGAATAGAGCAATATAATAAGAGTATTTCAAGGGAAAAGGAAGGAGAGATTACCAATGGTGGTTCTCTCTATCTCCCAAGGGGATTTTCCTATGTAGGAATGGTTTTGGAAGGATTTTATGGAGGAGGGAGGTGGTTTTTGGGATGTTTTGTTCTCTGGAAATTCAAGTTTTCAGTTTGGCAGAGTAACAATGCTTAATTATTCTAGTTAAAATGAATAGAGGAGGCCTCTATTTATAGGCTGCAGTGTGCTTCCTAAAGAAGCCGCCCGGCGTTAACCTTCTGCAAAAGAGGCCGTCCGACGTTATCCACTGATGAGTCAGCCTGTTTCTAGATTCATGCAAGGTGGCAGCAGGAAGCTTCATTCCAGCGAGGTCCTGCCTTGAATTTTAATTCCTAGCAGGTCCTTCCTCCCTTGGAAAGTTTGGAAAAGTTCCCGAATCACCCCTGAACTTTATGAAAGTTCGGGGAATTGCAAAGAAACTTAACTGGAAGGCATGAGCCAGATTTTGGTACTTACAGAAGCCCCCCGGCAACGGTACTTAAAAGGCATGTGGGGTTGTCGATAAAAAGAATCCAATCTGGCGAACTTCCGAGATGGATTGGTTGACCAAGGAGGTCGAGTGGCTGAGCCTTTGGAAGGCTACCTATGTATCCCGGAGGAATCAAGCCATGATCGTAGTTCAGAATCCACTGGGAAAAGGTTGTCATATGTGACAAATTGGCTAAACCTAAAGTAGACTACCTACGTATCCCAGAGGAATCAAGCCATGATCATAGTTCGGAATACACTGGGGAATGGCGAAGAGAAATTGGTCCCTTGCTAAAAAGATGGAAAGGAAATGACTTGGGAGGTCAAATGGCTGATCCTATAGGGGATATGAAAATGAAGGGAGTGACCAATGTGGTCAGATAGCTGGACCTTTTTGAAAGGCTCATGCATCACTGAGGAGTGACGAATGAAAGGGGTAACCAATGTGGTCGGATGGCTGGACCTTTTTTGAAAGGCTCATGCACCACTTAGGAGTGATGAATGAAAGGGGTGATCACTGCGGTCGAATGGCTGGACCTTTTTGAAAGGCTACCTACGTATCCCAGAGGAATCAAACCGTAATCGTAGTTCGAAGTTCACTAGATAGTTAGGAACAGGTCTAGGATCCTTGGAATTTTGACGATTAATGGAGAAGTCACCTTAAGAAACTAAATCTTACGTCGCTATCGAGGAGATAGAGGTAGCTAAAGTTGGAAGAACTAAAGCTTTCGTCGCTATCAAGGAGATAGAGGTAGCTAAAGTTGGAAGAACTAAAGCTTTCATTGCTATCGAGGAGATAGAGGTAGCTAAAGTTGGAAGAACTAAAGCTTACGTCGCTATCGAGGAGATCGAGGTAGCTAAAGTTGAAATTTGACAATTCGAAGGCTGTCACCTGACGTTACCCCATTTGGCAATAACGAAAGGTTTCCCGGAGGAGACATTATCCCATTTGGCGATAACAGAAGGTTTCCCGGAGGGTACGTTATCCCATTTGGTGATAACGGAGGATTTCTCGGAGGATACGTTATCCCATTTGGCGATAATGGAAAGATTTCCCGGAGGAAACGTTATCCCATTTGGCGATAACGGAAGATTTCCCGAAGGATACGTTATCCCATTTGGTGATAACGAAGGATTTCCCGGAGGATATGTTATCCCATTTGGTGATAACGGAGGATTTCCCAGAGGATACATTATCCCATTTGGTGATAACAGAGGATTTCCCGGAGGATACATCATCCCATTTGGCGATAACGGAAGGTTTCCCGGAGGATACGTTATCCCATTTGGTGATAACGGGATGCTTTAAGAAACAACGTTATTCCAGTTTGGGGTGAACTAAAAGTTCTTGGTTAAATGGAAAGCTGAGGGGCAAAAGTGTAAATTCAGTTTGAGGCGATGAAGCAGCAGGCATGAGATGGGGGGAAAAGAGAAGTCGTCAAGCTTCCCAGCTAAACTCAATTTTCACCATATTTATTTGACAAAAATAGACAAACGGGCAACAACCATTGTTGTTGTTGTTTCTGTCTAGGAGAGAGGAGAGAAAATAGAGAGAAACGCCAAGGTTTTCAACTCTTTAGCTTTCTATTTCTCAAAATGGATCAAGTAGGGAACGTCTTGCCCCGCCAAGCGCATCGGAACTTGTCGCAAATTGCGAGGATGAGGCGGAGGGAATTTGTTAGGACCGAGCAGAAGTATGACTTTGTGGCACCTACTTCTGAGTTCTATCCCGGTAAAAGGGAGCACAAGTCTATGAAACCTCAATCAATTGGGGTAAGCACTCTCGATTTACTTGATTTCATCAATTTTGATTGATTTTTGATTGATTAGGGCTAGACTCGAATTTTGGGAATTTTTGTATTTTCCTTGTGATTTTGTTGATGATTTTATGGACTTGATAATTAACCTATGGGGCTAAGGATATGGACAATCATGCATGTGCAATTTATTTGGAAAATATGAGAATGACTCATTTTTTGAAAATAAAGTGAGAAAAATAATGCCTAAAATGTGACGGAGTTCTTGCATGTGCTAGAACTAGGTCAGCTCCTGATCATGGATGTGAAAACAAGATTTTGGATGATGAAAATGATTCATGTATGCCATTTGGAAAGATTAAAACCTATATACAAAGAATTTTGTGAAAACTGGAATTTTTGTGCTTGGGAGAGCATGTGCTCGGGGTGACATGTTTCAAATGACGAACGACATGTGTTCAAGGCAAATAATGTTAGAAACTTCTTATGAATGCTTTTCTTTGCAATATGTGCATTATTTTGTGAATGTATGCATGCTTCTAAGATAAATTGAAGGACTAACGTGCTTTTATTGTGCTTACCTACAGGAGAGCAAGTCGTGGGGACCCGCTGAGGTAGCGGTGAAGTTGTGGGAGAGGATGCCCAACTTTGAGAAGGATGGCCACAATCCTAAACAACTAGTGGTGGCGACTGGTCTCCATTCTTTTGTCGAGGCTATCAGCCGAGGCATTCATGTGATCTCCAAGAGCAAGGGGCTGGTCCAGGCTCTTTCTGAGTTTTGGTGGGACACCACTCACAGCTTTCATCTAGGCTGGGGAGAGGTCACGGTGACTCCCGCCAACTTTACAGCTATTACTGGCTTGAGGTTCACTTATTGGCCTGTGACTTGGAGGGATCAAATTTCTGAGGCTGAGTTCAGAGATTATGTGGGATTTGACCTCCATCCGAAGGGGCTAGGGATGGAGAATCGGTTTGTCGAGGTTGAGGTTTTGAGGTGTATGGAAGGGTTTGCAGCCAATGAGGTGACTCCCCACCAGCTCGCGATAGCTTTCTTGTGGTTGACTCTGTCTGTCACCATTTTTGCCAATTCTGGGACATTGGAGATGGTTTGTCTACTTGACTCTTTGGATGATCTGGATGTGGTTGGGGAGGTCTCTTGGGGTGAGGCCGGATTGGCTGAGCTTTATTTTTCTCTAGACTTGTACAGCCGGAACAAGGCTGCTTCGATGGACTGCTTTTCTTTTTCTTTGGAGGTATCCTCATTTTCTTTCTCTCTTTTCCTTTTTGTGTCTTGAGACTCTATGAGAGAAATGACCCTTATGTTTTGATATGCATGTCTGGTTTTGTGAGAATATTAGGTTCTTTCCTTGGAACCAACAGAGTGATCCCGCTATCTTTCCAGCCATGGTGCGCTGGAGAGGAGAGGCTAGGGACAAGTTCACCAGGAAGACGTGGATCACCTTTGATTACAAGATAGTGAAGCCCGTAATCAACATGGACGGTCATGAGGTAGTGGACTTCTATCCTGGGGGAGGTATCCGGAGGCTCTTATAGGAGATGCCGTGGTGGTGACCAGGCAGAGGAGGTGGCTGACAGGCTTGACCTGTGATATTATCTATTTGGGGGATCGATTCTCCAGGCAGCACGGTCATGTCCCTCCTTTGGATGCTATTACCCCTCAGGACCCCTTCCTTTTATGCTAGAGCCTAGGCACTGGTCAGTGGATGAGAGGGACAGGTACACGGTTGGATTGGCGGCTGAGGATTATTTTGACTACGCCACCCCGTACGCCACCTTTGTGGAGGAGCATTTGAGGATGCCACAGAGGTTGCTAAAGATACCCGCCGCCTAGGGGTACGGGGAGGAAGAGTCAACTGATAGCACTATAAGTAACTCTGGGTTTATTTCTTTATTCGACTTTTCTATTTTCTGTGATTCTGAACTTATTTGGGATTTTCTGGGCTTTTCTTTCTCGTAGGTCCTTGCTCGCACTTATGACACTCTAGTGTGGCGTAACAGGGGCTGGAAGGAGCTGGCTCGGTCCCTCTTGAGGAAGCTGGCTTGTGCATCAAGGGCTGCGGGAAATGCGCTGGAGCCTAAGCGCAAGAGAAGGCATGTCGCGAGCACGACTTCTACATCATCAGCCTCGGAGTACCACTCATCTTCTACCAGTGCCGTATATTGGGGCGAGGGCCTAACACTGATATTTTAGAGCAGCTGGTGGAGTACGAGCATGTGCCTGTCAACTTGACCGCCATGAGTGATGATGAAGACCTGCTGAGGGACCCCGAGTTTTATGAGCTGAGTAGCGATGATGATGAATCGGAGGCTTAGGGTTCCTTTGGTTCAAACTTGGAGAGTGAGAGAGAAAACAATGAACAAATTATGCACAATTTGTATTTATTATTTTATTTGGGTGCCAAGGAGGCAAAGACAATGTAATGATCTCCTTTTTTTTCTTTTCTTATTGATGCTTTATTATTTTGCATATTACTTGAGCCTCGGGGCAACTTTTTACATGGAAATGGGGCGGAATTTGAGCCAAAATGATTTATGATGGTGTATGAATGTATGAATGGTGTTTGAGAATGTTTTTATGCAGGTTTTGTTGAGAAAATGGGGTGAGAATCCCACTTGGGCAGCAGCTTTGGCTGCTGCAGATTTTTTTTCTGCAGAAGCGAATGAAGCCGTCCGGCCAGGTCCTGGGCAAATGAGGCCGCACGGCTTGGAGCCGTGTCTGAACTAGTTTTCTGCAAATAAAACCAAGGGAGGTCCTTTTTATTTCATTTTCAACTTAGACTTGTCCCAACTGATTTTAAAGCACATTTTTGACCAAAAATCATTGAGTCCGATCACTGCCATGGAAAAACCAGTCCGAGTGCAAAAGTGGAAAAGGGATCGTTTTCTGTCCGACCTCCAATCCTTGATGATACACAACTTTCAATCTCTCAAGGGGCTGTTCGACAACACCTTCAAGATCAAGTCTTTATGGCATTTGAAGGATCTCCCACCTGATTGGGACCTTTTGAGAGAAGCAGGAAGGTTTTTGGACGTCTAGAGACATGTTTACTGCTTTTCCTACAACGTGCTCCTTCCAATCTTTGAAGATTTCCAGGCATTGATTGGTCGTCCAGAAATTGAGGCCATTTCGATTCCTTTGACCGGGGACTTGCCGGTGACCGAAAAGTTGGCATCTTTTCTACAAATTTCTCAGGAAGAAGCCGAAGGGATGATGATAGCTCCTGACAGAATTGACATTTCTGATATTCCGAGAAGATTCAAGTTTTCGGGTACTGATGCGACCACAGTATCTATGGACGCCTTTATCCTCTGCGTATTCTCCTTCCTATTCACTGCTGAGTCCTTCGGAGTGTGCCATAGCGGCCTTTTAGACATGGTCAGAGACTGCAGGGCCGAGAGAGATATTGTCCCACTGATTTTGGGGGAGATTCTTCATGGCATTTACAGGATGGCTAGGGGGGACTATTTCATGCGGTCTGGGAGCCCAGCTGTGTTGACTTTATGGTTGCAGGAGAGACTCGGGGCTTTGCCTGGGGCTTTGCCTACCCAGTGTCCTTGGGTGATTTCTCGGAGGGGTGCACCAAGATAGCATGATCAGGGTAGCTGGGAGCTGACGATGGCTCAGCTGTATATCTCGGATATCCATTAGTGGGTGCCTCACTGGAGATTGCAGACTCGGAGGACATTTCAGGAGTCCTACATAGTGAGGGTTCCGGGACTCTCTTTGTCATCTTTCTACATTCCCTGCTTAGTGTCCAGGCAGTTCGGGACCTTGCAGGAGCCATTGGATGACTGGGAGGACATTTGTACCATAGAGGTGGCACCTTTTGACATGAGAGGTCCAGACAGCTTCTCCTTTTTCTCGAGAGTGTGGACATATGCCGCTTTTCCACCCAGGGCCATACTTAAGAGCAGGAAGAGTACCATCTTGGCCACAGCTTACTTGGATTGGTACGAGAGGGAGATGGGGGCAACTCAGATTGTTTTGGGAGAGAGGCGCCAGGCTTTATTGGGTGCTGACAGTGGCCCTAGCAGGACTCTGAGGGAGACTGAAGCAAAGGCTAGTTGCCACGACCAGTCGGGCGATATTATCTGGGACATGGAAGCCAGATATGAGCGGTTATCAGAGGTTTCCCCCCTCATCGAGGCTCAGCGGGAGGAGATAAGGACTCGTGCCAGGGTAGAAAAGGCACTTATTGACACAAGCTTGATGGAGGCTCCAGTGAGGATTCCTGAGATAGAGATGAGGGAGACCGACATCATTGTGAAGAAAAGGAAGAACACTCAACGGGGTCGAGGTCGAGGAAAGAAGAACAAGGAGGACTTTGTTGCTGACAACTGAGAGACCTATTCCGAGCATCTACTTATAGCCTTTTTCAAACACATTAGTTGATTAGGCCTTTTTTTGTATATTTTAGTCTTTGTAGCAGGTTAGCAGAGTCAAGAGTAGACCGTGCTTGAACTCATCAAGAAGTTTTTAATTTGTAAATAACAAGAGATATTATCTTAGAAATTTTCAAGACACATTTCATGGAAATTCAAATGTCTTATTTATTGTTTAGACCGAACCATTTCTGGCTGCATACGTTCCCCTTTTACAAGAAAGGCTAAGGGGCTCAGGTCTTCGTAGTTCATTCTAATGATCTTTTTGGATTTCTAGTTTGGTTTTTTTTTTTTTTGGTGCAACACCCTGTTTTCTGCCTAGACCGCCCTTTTCAGGATTTTCAGCCTAGCTGGGTGCTACTCTTTTGCACTATTTTCTTCTTTCTTTTTTTAATGTATTTTTTTTTAAGTGCGACCCTGTTTTTTGCCTAGACTGCCCTTTTCAGGGTTTTTCAGCCTAGCTGGGTATTACTCTTTTTGCACTATTTTCTTTTTTCTTCTTCTTTTTTTTTAATTTTTTTTTATTTTAGACATAGTACCGGCGGAGCTTCTCACCGTTGACTGGGTGAACAAAAGGATTGTCGTTCAGTTCTGCAAGCTTCATTGCTCCTTTCGATAGTATTTTTTGCACTACGTACTGGTCGATCCAAACAGGCTCCCACTTTCTTAGAGGATTGTCTCTGGTAGGGGGTTTCTCTTTCATAACCAAGTCACCTTCTTTGATGTCTCTGGCCTTGACCTTTTTTTCGAATGCCCTGGTAATTCGCCTCTGGTAGGCTCGGGTATGTTCCATGGCCTTTAGTCTCCTTTCATCAAGTAGGGTAAGCTCGTCATGTCGGCTGCGCAACCATTCTACTTCATTGATGCTGTTTTCCAGAAGGACCCTTAGTGATGGGATTTCCAACTCAACTGGCAATACCGCTTCCATTCCATAGGTCAATGCAAAAGGGGTTTCTCCTGTGGCTGTTCTGACAGAGGTTCTGTAGCCCCAGAGTGTCAGATGTAGCTTTTTGGGCCAGTCACGACTGCGGGTGGCCATCTTTCGGATGATTCTTTTGAGTGTCTTATTTGCATCTTCTACTGCTCCATTGGTCTGAGGCCTATACGGGGATGATTTGTGGTGAGTGACTTTGAATTCTGACAATAATCTATCGTAGTCTCCTTCAAAGTGCATCCCGTTATCCGAGATGATCTCGTTTGGCACCCCATATATGCACATGATGTTTTCTTTGACAAACAGGGCCACTTTCTTGGAAGTGAGGACCTTATAGGACTTTGCTTCTACCCATTTCGTGAAGTAGTCCACTGCCACTAACACAAACTCATGCCTATTGCTTCCAGCCAGGGCTATCTTCCCTATTACGTCAATACCCCAAGTTGAAAATGGCCAAGGAGTCGTCATGCAGTACAACTCCTGAGGTGGGAGATGATTAAGGTTGGCAAACCACTGCATTTGTCGCACTCTCGGACATGCTGAACACAGTCTGTTTCCATGGAAATCCAGTAGTAACCCATTCTGAGGATCACTTGCATCAATGCTCTGGCATTCATGTGAGGACCGCAGGGACCATTATGGACTTTATTCATTATCTCTCTTGCCTTTTATTTTGTGACACACAGAAGAAGTGGTCCTTGGTCTCACTTTTTGTATAGCTCACCTCCTTGGATGACATAGTGAGAGGCCAGCCGTTTTAAGGCTTGCAAGCTTTTAGATTTGATGCCTTCCTTCAGTCTACCTTCTTCTTCTTTAAAAGCTGACTCCCCATCTTTGAGAAAGTTGTAAAATTGATTGTACCAAGGTTCTTTGACAGGCTCAGGTCCCAACTCGATTTCGCAACAGAATGTTGGGGCTTCCCTTCTACCCACTCTGAATGGTTTTACTGCTTTTCCCTCAGGGATCTCTACCAATGAGGCTAGAGTAGCTAAGGCATCTGCAAATCTGTTCTTGTCCCTTAGCAAGTAGTGGAAGGTCACATCTCTGAACTGCTCTGTCAATTCTTCCATGTAGGCATGATACCTTTGGAGGTTAGGATCCATAGTCTTCCATTTATTAGAGACATGGTTGATGATCAGGGCTGAGTCTCCGTAGACCTCGAGTTCCTTGACATTTCTTTCTAGGGGAGCCTCCAAACAAGCTATGCAGGCTTCATACTCTGCCGCATTGTTTGTGACAGAGAAGTTCAACTTGATGGCTATTGGCGTATGCTCATCATTCGGGTCTACCTGTAGCATTCCTATGCCATTTCCTCTTTTGTTAGCAGCTCCATCAAAGAAGATTTCCCATCGGTTCTCAGGCTCAACAACGAAGATCCCTTCATCTGGAAACTGGAGTTCAGGCCCTCGGTCCTCATTGCTAGGGAAATTTGCCAGATGGTCTGACAGTGCTTGACCCTTGATTGCCTTTTTTGTCACATAGTTGATGTCAAACTCTGCTAGGAAGAATGACCACTTTGCTAGGCGCATCGAGAGGGAAGGTTTGTCGAAGATATACTTGATGGGGTCCATTTTCGAGACCAAATTCACAGAATGGGCCTGCAGGTAGTGTTTCAGCTTCCCGACTACCCAGACTAGTCCTGCAAATGTCTTTTCACACGCCGAGTAATTGAGATTACTCCCTTGCAGCTTTCGACTACAAAGTAAATGGAATTTTCCACCCGAGAATCCTTCTTTTCCTAAGCCAGCATAGCCCCAACTGCCGTGTCAGTGACAGTGAGATAGTGCAGAAGAGGTTTCTGTCCATGTGGGGGGTATAGTATCGGGGGATTTACTAGGTACGCCTTGATTTAGTCAAAGGCATCCTGGCATTCTTTTTCCATTCTGTATCAACGTTTTTCTTCATAAGCTTGAAGATGGGCTCACACATGGTAGTCAGCTGATTGACAAAACGGCTGATGTACTATAACTTACCCATAAAGCTTTTGACTTCTGTCTGGGTTCGAGGTGGCCTCATATCCATAATGACCTTGATCTTTCGGGGATCGGCTTCAATGCCTCGCTCTGTGACCATGTACCCAAGCACTTTTCCCCTTGTCACTCCAAAGGTGCATTTTGCAGGGTTCAGTCTCATAGAATGTTGCCTTTACCGCTCAAAGAACATTCGCAGGTCGACAAGGTGTTGTTCATCCACGCCTTTAGATTGGATAATAATATTATTGACATAGACCTCGATCTCCTTGTGGATCATGTCATGAAAGAGTGCAGTTGATGCCCTTTGATACGTAGCCCCAGCGTTTTTCAACCCAAAAGGCATCACCGTATAACAGTATGTCCCCCACGGTGTGGTGAAAGCTGTCTTTTCCTGGTCCTCTTTGGCCATCTTGATCTGATTGTAGCCAGCAAAAGTATCAATGAAAGATTTGACTTCGTAGTTGGCCGTGGCGTCCACCAGAATGTCTATGTTTGGCAATGGGTAATCGTCCTTGGGACTGGTCTTATTTAGATCCCATAAATCCACACAGCAGCGCACCTTCCCATTGGCCTTAGTCACAGTTACGATATTCGACAACCAGGTCGGGTATTCAATAACCCTGATGAATCCTACTCGCAGAATCTTTTCAATCTCCTCCTTGATCTGCAGAGACCATTCTAGCTTGATTTTCCTTAGCTTATGTTTCACCGGCTTGTCATCGGGTGTCAAAGGGATCGTGTGCTCCACAATTGAGCTGTCCAGCCCCGGCATGTCCTTGTAAGACCAGGCAAAGACATCCATATACTCTCTGAGTAGATCAACCAGTCTATCCCGTTCAGCCCCTTGAAAGAAGTTCCCGATCTATGTCTCTTTAGGTTCTTCGATAGTACCCAGGTTAACACTCGTCAAAACCTCCTCGACAGCTTGGGCCCGATTTTCCTCTTTATCAGTAACCTGCTTAAAGATTTCTTTAATGTATTGTTCATTTATTATGTTTGCATCTTGTTCAAATGAATCATTATTAACTGTTGTTAGGTTATTAGTTAATTTATCATTTGTTAAGTTGGCAATAAGGGGATACTCAGAAAGATCTATCATTTCATTTAATGCAAAGGGAAAGATAACATTGGCGACACACTCATAATCTTCAGGCGTGAGGCCATCAGATGACTCAGAGGACTGAAACTCAAAGACTCCTGACTCTAGAAACTCTTAACCCTACACTATTATTGACACGGTGTTTGACTGGACTAGACAGGGGGGTACTCTCTGCTGCTGCTGCCCTGGGGCGAAGCGAATTTGTTAGCGGTCTTCATAAAGTTGGGAAGCTCGAACTGGTCAAAAGTTTTGCTAGGGTCATTTGTAGGTAAATGCCTCGGAAAAGTGGTAAGGGGATCCAGAGAGGCCTGGTGCAATCTCTCAGCAAGCTCATCCGTGACAACTAGACTTATGGATTGAAGGGTCGGATTCATCTTGTCAAGACATTGTTGATAGGTCATCTTTCCTTTACTGATTTTTGACATCAGAACCTTGTCTGTGTAGCTGACAGGAGGATTGGCCTGGATTATACTGATAAAGTATTCTTCAGGTGAGACCTTGATTCTGCCTTGATCGACCATGCACTCTACGGGGATCCTGTACTCTGCCTCCAGATCTTCCAACTTCTCGTTAAACTTGACGATGGCTATGAATTCAGAATTCTCTGCCTCTAAGGGATCGACAGAGAGGGGATTGCTGAGATGGATTTTGTCCTGGCTAACTGATGCTTTGATGGGCTCCTTGGAGTAGCTGACATATTAGTCAAACTTGCCCGAGGGTTCTACTAGCGTTCCTACGCTGGTGTCCCCTGCTTCGTACCTCTCCTTCAGCTTTTGTTGTGTAGACTTCTTCTTCTTCCTCCTCTTTGAGGGGGCATCCTCATGAATCCATTCCTGATAGGCGTCTTCCAAACACTCGTCACAGTCACAAACATCATACCAAATATGGGGTCTGGGTTGAGCTGGGATGACTTCCTCTTCGGGCATCGGGTTACCACCATTGTTTGCTATCAAGCCGGCCATTCTAAATTCTGGGTTGACAAAACTGACAATTCTGACGAACTATCTGAGCCTGAAATTTCTGCACTGACAAGCCGCTGACCCGGTATTCTCACCCACTTCACTACAAGAAAACTGGTCTTTCGCGACGGCCAAAAGCCGTCGCGTAAACCCTTAAAGCCGTCGTGGAAGGTTAACGCGACAGGAAAAACCGTCGCAATGGAAATCGCGTAAAGCCTTGTCGCGAAAAGATAAGGTGACTGAAAAAAGCCGTCACCTTTGTCAATTATTTTTCGCGATTGCTTTTTCCATCGCGTAAGAGTTTTTTTAAATTTTATTTATTTAATTATTTTAATTACATTTGCAATCGCCTTAGCTCAGCAAAGGAGATGGCAAATGCAATCGCCTTAGCTCAGCAAAGGAGACGGCAAATGCAATCGCCTTAGGTTTTAAAGAAGGAGACGGCAAATGCAATCACCTTAGGTTTTGAAAAAGGAGACGACAAATGCAATCGCCTTAGGTTTTGAAAAGGGAGACGACAAATGCAATCGCCTTAAATTTTGAAAAGGAGACGGCAAATGCAATCGCCTTAGGTTTTAAAAAGGGAGACGGCAAATGCAATCGCCTTAGATTTTGAAAAGAGGACGGCAAATGCAATCACAAATATCAATGTAAAAACAATATAAGACAGATTTTGCAATCGCGTAAACTCACTACTTATTTATATAAAATATTTTTCTCCTAAAAATAATGATGATTAATATTCAAAACAATACTATTAATTGATACATAAATAATAATAACTAGTAAATATATTATATTTTCAAAAGCATACATCAAGGTTTAAAATTGTTCAAAATAGTGACATCCAAATCCACCATCATAAACTCAAAAAAATGGACATCCTCCGTCACATAATCCGATTAACAAAAATCAACAGTTATCTTCCTAATATAATACCACTAGAGACAAAAATATTTTAATATACCATACTAGTTTTCATCATCACCTATGTGCTCATCAGCCATGTGTTCATCACCCATATCATCATCAACAATATTTACTGAACTACCATAGGGAGTATTAGACCCACCATCAGATGTAGGAGCTCCTAGAATAAAACTGAGAGGCCGAGGAGGAGGGGGATCTCCATTCTTCTCGGCACAAGCTTCCATATACTGATACAATGACTGAATGTATGCATTTCTTTCGGAATCCTTCTTTGATTTTTCATCCAATTTCTTCGCATTTTCATCTAGAGCTTCTTTCAGCCTTTTCACCTCTTGAGTAGACCGTTGGAACACTACTTTTTTGGCAAAATCCATTGAAGACACTTGACCAGACCTTTTACTCCATTTTTCACTGGGCCTTCCAACAAGCCTACCCTTTTGTACACCTCCAACAACCTCTTCATATATCCTCAAGTCAGGATCCTGAACCCCATTCACAGGTATAGTAGGCTCTAACCCATTTGCTTCACGCAATTTATTTGCATAAGTTTCCTGAAAAATGAAAAAAAATTGAATTACCAAAATATAGATTATAATGCATCAAATATTCAAAGAACACATTTAATACCCTTCAGTGCACAGTGTGATGTTCATTCAGCTTCATGGATTAAAAAAACTTCAGACCATATATTATTTAACACAACACTCCCATGTGTTATTTTCCTAACTAACCCAGAACACACTGCTAACTAACCCAGGTAAGTTTCATGCCTCTCTGACAGTAACTCAAATCACATGCAACTTACAGATTTACAGTACATTACAAGATTAATATTCATTCAGCTTCATGCCTCACTGACAGTAACTCTTAAATCACATGCAATTTACAGTACACAACAAGATTAATAGTCATTCACTAGCCACATATTAAAAAAATAAAATTATTTGACCAAGTAAATAAGTTTAATACTAGAATACAGTTGCCTCATTTGACTGTCCAACACAATATTGCATTAAACAAATCAACAGTAAGGTAAGGAGTATGGACAGTTTCAATATCTCATTACTCAATAATCATCAATAAGATTTCTTTATACTATCAAGGAATGTATTTTAAGAAACATATTCTATGGACAGTTTCAATATCTCTCGGGCTACAAAACAGTCACCAAACCTATCCAGAGACAATACAGTATATAAAAAGAAAAAAATGAAGTTAATATAATTTGACGGGTAGAGTATATTATGAGAATTGAAACCTAAGTATTGACAAGTAATGGTATCATTTTTTTCAAAGTATTTGTGTGATTTCAATATGTATAATCAGTCCCGTGTTACAATATCATCATGGTTTGACAAGTCAAATAATACAAAGTTACCGTGATTCATAATCTTTACTATACAGAAAACCAAGTGCAAAATAAGGACATGGAACACTGGGGACACCAAAACGGGGAAAACAAATGCCTAGAGACGGGACTTATAGATACATAACATGGGTACAAAGGGGTGTTTTTTCCCTAAAAACCACATCAGGGAAGAGACATATAAGCAATATGCAATATCAAAATCTTCATAAGTGTGTAGAAATTGTAAATCTTCATAGAAAAAAAAAACTACCATTAGAGCTTAAAACCTAATAGAGACCACATCAGGGAAGAGACATATAAGCAATATGCAATACCAAAATCTTCATAAGGAGACTTAGCTAGGGGGACTATATAATTTACAGGGACTACAAATTTAATAAGCACATTAAAAACTAACCGAAAATTTCTCTGGATCTTCATTTACAAATTTCTTCTCCGTACCACCTCCACGCTTGGTCAAGTGAGTCTCATTAAATGATTCCCATTGGGTTGGTCGACGACCCAAAGCTTTGAACTACAAATTTCAATTTTATAAGAACTTTTATGAGTGACAAATATATTAATTACAATTTTAAAAGAACTTTAGAACATATATCGTAACAATGTCAGATCTCGTTCCTCGAATGTTTTGTTGCCTGATGCATGAGGTATCCCTTTTCTTGAGGACCTTATTTATAAAAAAAATACATGTATTAAGCAAAAGAATTACTTGAATTGATTTAATATTTTTTAAAAAATGAAAAGGTGTTAAAAATAAATAAATAAATAAATTATATAGATATCACCTCTCAAATGGATACATCCAGCGAGACTGCACTGGCCCTCCTAATTTTGCCTCATATGCCAAGTGAATAGGTAGGTGCTCCATTGAATCAAAGAAAGAAGGCGGGAAAATCATCTCAAGCTTGCATAATGTTTCAATTACTCCCAATTCAAGCTTCTCTAACTCCACTACTTTATATACCTTTGAGCATATATCCCTGAAAAATTGACACAATGCATTTAGAGGTTCCCAAATATCCTTGGGCAAGAATTCACGAAAGGCTATTGACATGAATCTCTCCATTAAAATATGGCAATCAAGTGTCTTAAGCCCGGATATCTTGCCCTCTTTTGGGTTAACGCATCGAGAAATGTTTCCAGCAAACCCGTCCGGAACTTTTAGCAACTGTAACCACTCATACACTTGCTTAGTATGTTCATTTGTCAAAGTGTTCTTGGCTTTTGGAAGTAACAAAGTTTTATTGTGCCTCTCTATTGGATGTAATGCAGCTCTTATACCAAGAATTTTCAAATATTTGCGGGATTTTAAATTATCTTTGGTTCTCCCTTTCACATTCATTACAGTATAAAAAACATTATCAAAAACGTTCTTCTCAATATGCATCAAGTCTAAGTTAAGTCGAATCAAAAGCTTGCTCCAATATGGCAACCGGAAGAAAATACTTTTTTTAGTCCAATTATGCTCAACCCCTAACCCAAGAGTTTTTTCATCACTATTCTTCCCTTTCCCCAAAGTAATCGAATCAAATTTACTCACGTAAGCCAAAATTTCATCGCCACTTTGCCTTTGAGGAGCCATCTTTCGCTCTGTCTTATTGTTAAACTTTTGTTTATCTAGCCGCCATCTATGTTTAGCACTTAACCATTGACGATGACACCCAAAGTAGCATGGCTTTCTACCTTCTATAAAGTTAAATGCTACAGTGGTGTCTAGACAACAAGGGCATGAATTCTTCCCATGTGTACTCCACCCAGATAACATACCATATGCAAGGAAGTCACTAACAGTCCGCATCAGAGTAGCCCTCAAAGTAAAGTTTTGTTTTAGTGAAATGTCATAACTTTCAACCCCAACATCCCATAATGTTTTTAACTCATCTATTAATGGCTCTAAATAGACATCAAGTTCTCTGCCAGGGCCCTTAGGTCCAGGAATGACCAAAGGCATAAACATGTATTCTGGCTTCATACACATCCACGGTGGGAGATTATAGGGAACAATGAATACGGGCCATGTGGAGTGTGGCTTACTTGAGTGCCCAAATGGATTAAACCCATCCGTAGCCAAACCAAGTCTAATACTTCGAGCATCTTCAGCAAAGGAAGGATACTTTTGATCAAAATCCTTCCATGCCTCACCATCCGCTGGATGCCTAAGCTCACCCTCAACATTCATACGCTTTACACCATGCCACCTCATATGTGTTGCTATCTTTGAGGACAAGTAAAGTCTTTGAAGCCTAGGAATAAGTGGGAAATAACGTAAGACCTTTCTTGGAATAGGCTTACGTTTTTCCTTTATGGTTATATCAAATATTTTGTACCTAGACTCACCACACATAGGACATTCTTTCAAGTCTTTATTATTTCTCCAAAACAAGATACAATCATTCTCGCATGCATGTATTTTCTCACAAGGAAGACCGAGACCCTTCATCATTGCCTTACACTTATAATAAGAATCAGGCAACTTGTTGTCATCCCAAGAAAGATTCGCTTTATAAACAAAAGTATTTGGTCAACACCTTTATTGGGTATGCCATACTCTGACTTAAAGTGTAAAATCTGACTTATAGCACTCAACGTGGTATCAGACTTGCAACCCTTCCACAATGGTTCATTTGCAGACTCAAACAAGTCATAGAACATTTTTGATTTAGCATTAGGATGTTCATTAGATGGCTCATAATTAGGACCTGCAGCTTTCGTTAACATTTCATTAACCCAATTTTCATAATTCCCCTCATCTTCAATATCAATATCCATCTCAATATTAGATTCCCTGTGTCTACTCCATATTTTATAATCAGCAACAAACCCATTTAAAAGTAGACACATACATACACATTCTCGTGTTTTGTAGCAACTAAAATCACATTTAGACGATGGACATCGAATCATGCCATCCTCTACACACTCGTGGTGGGAAAATGCAAAGTCAAGAAACTCTTCAACCCCCTTGTAATAGAGCCAAAAACAGATAATTAGTTCTGCAAAGTAATATTAAAAATGTTAATACAACTATACATAATCCGATGAAATTATGGTTGTTGAGAAACTTTGTGTCAACAATCAAAAAAACTTAAATAGTTAATATTATTTGAGTACAAAAAACAATTGTCACAAAAAAACTTAAATAGTGGATCGAAAAGTTTTATTAAACGTCGTGGACTGAAAAAATACGAATGAAATAGCCGACTGAAGTGAATGGGTTTGATGGAGAAGGGCTTGAGCCCTACCCACCTCTGCAGTGGCGGATCCAGGAGTTTGAATGAGGGAGGTCAAAATTTTGCCACTGTTATAATTTAAAGCATTCGTTAATAAAAATATTTTCAAGTATCACTCTTATAACAGCTTAAACCATTCATTAATGAAAGAGACATTTTTTAAAGAGGGGGGGGGGTCAAATTTTAAGACTACATGAAAAATGAAGATCTAAAATCATAACAAAATGATAATAAAATTAAATCAAATGCCATATTCCTTTCCAGAAATTCTTAAAAATAAACATAACAAAAAAAGATCAAAACTAACAGGCAATAAAAAACACAAACCCATGACAAAATTAGGAATTCCAATGAATAAACAAATGGACTTATATAATCAAACAATCATCGATGAAAAATACCCTAATATTCAAAAATAAAGCATACGACCTAAATTCAATCAAACCGGAGCAAAATTGCAGGTGATAAGACAAAGGCGAGATCTTGATAATCGATTTAGACAACGATTGAGATCTGAGACGGGGCAAAATTTTGGTAGGAGCAAAATAGCGACCCAATAGGGAGATAATGAGAAATCGAACCTGATCGGAATTGAAGGTCCCGCAGATCTAGAGAAATCGTAGACGGACGAGAGAGAGAGAGAGAGGAGCAAAAATGTGAAGCTCCCAGAGAGAAATCGTAATCAAGGAAATAATGGTTCTACTTTGCACCCCCTAATTTTTTTTAAAAAAAAACTACTCGGTAAAAAACTTTGGAAAAGAGAGAGAGAGAGAGAGAGCGAGAGCGTGAGAGAGAGAAAGCGAGAGACAGAAAGCGAGGGAGAGGGAGAGAGTCACCTGATGCCGGAGAGGAAGAACGCCGGAGCCCGAGGAAGAATCTCCCTAGTGGAATTGCGTTGCCTGAGAGGGAAGAGGTAGAGGTAGAGGAAACGAGAGTGAGAGAAAAGAAAACAAAGGGTTTTCTAATAAATCAGTCGTGTATTGTGAATAAGTTTTTTAAAAAAAAGTTTTTTAATTTATTTTTTATATAACGCGATTGCAAAAGCAGTCGCCGTTAACAAAAAAAATCCAATTTTAAAATTATTTAATTTAATATTTTTATAAAATGCGATTGCTAAAGCCATCGCCTTTGATAAAAATTAGAATTTCCCACTCCCGCCCGGACTGCATTGTTGGCGCTAGGGGGAAAAACATATATTGTGATGGCATCCGTGACTGCTTAGCCATCACGCTAGCCTACTGTGACTTCACTAAATGCAGTCACAAAGGCCGTCTCCTTATATACTCAAACGTGACTGCTTTTTTTGCCATCGCCAAAAGCAATCGCGAAAGACCAGTTTTCTTGTAGTGTTCTTTCTCGCTGCAGGAAAGGGATAGGCAAGGTTTAGACTCGGGGGTAGGTGTTTAGGCTATAGGCTCAAGTAATATGCAATTAAGAATCTTCAAGTTTACTTAAAATAATGTCTTTTATTTATTTCTATTTGGTTGGAAAAGGTTGCCCTTCTTTTTCGCAACTACTCAGATCCTGGATCAGTGGGTTCCGTCACTACATTTATAAGCCCCTCGTTTTCCACCTGTATTTCGACCTCCCAGGGTGGACAACCCCGGGCGAGGGTCCTATAGGGCACGTGGATCCCACCGACCGAGTGAGAAGAAAGGTTCTAGGGTCTAGTGGATCATATGAATTTTTAACGCACGAGCGATGCGGATTATAGTCAATGTCAATGCCGTGAAAGTCAAGTCTTTTAGCCTCAATGAAATTTCGGAAGAGTTTCACTTATGCGATAGGCATTTGACTTCGGCATTGTCCAAGGAAAATAATAGGCATGGGTCGGACGTTAAAAGTCGAATGACACGGCGTCACATTGAGCGTTGTTGCATACTTTGTGCAAGTTAAAGTCAAAGTCAATGTCGGGGTCAAGATTTTGCCAATTTTTGCCTAACGAAATTTTGGCATGGCTTCGCTTGCGTGAGAGATCTTGATTTTTTAGGCACGGACTAGGGCTTGACTCTTACATACCCTGTGCGGGTCAAAGTCAAAGTCAATGCCGGGGTCAAGATTTTGCCAATTTTTCCTTGACTAAATTTCGGCATGGTTTCGCTTGCGCGAGGGATCTTCACTTTTGGCATGGGCTCGGGTATAACTTTTACGGGGGTATACAACGAGGCTGTATGACACGGTCTAGACCAAAAACCAACCAAAAAGTCACGATTTTAAAAGTGTGACACGGACTAGTGCATTGGTCGACACTGGCTGCCATGGGGAGTTTGAGATGATTCCGTGCGCGCCCGGGAGCGTCGTAACACTGTCCGTGACTGCAGCTGAACAACCATCCCAGGTTAAAAGGACGTACGTGCAAAAGTCTACAGGATATATAGTGCGCGTAGTGTGAGGCCTCCTAAAAAATTCTTTTTGGAGTTAAAACAGAGATTTTCATCAATGTGTTTTAAAAGAATGTTTTTTGGGACGGGGAAAAATGCAACACGTAAGCACATAAATTTTCTGGTACCTGGCCAGACTTAGGACTGGATAGCCCCAAGCTGCCATGGCTTTTAGATTAACCTCAGAAAGTGTCCTGGTGGAACTGCGAATGAAGCTGCCCGGCTATGATCCAGGTAGATCAAGCCGTCCGACTGGATCCAGCAGTTTTCCAGGTTCCAATTTGCTTCATTTCAAAACTATTTCTCAGAGCATTTTTGGCAACTTTCAGCTTCAGAATGGTCCCTGTTTATTATTTCAGAGTACGCACAAACCAAAAACAAAGATGCATGCAAAATAAGAAAAAGAAGCACAAGCACAAAAATCGGAACCGGGACGGAAGGTTAACCCTCGTAAACATTTCCAACGCTTCTTATGAGAAAAAGAAGTTTGGAAACATTTACTACATTCCCCAGCGGAGTCGCTAAACTGTGAATGTGGGCCCTCGGGATTGAACCGTTTATTATAGGGTTGCCGCTTCACCTCAGTTTGAAGACACCGATGTTTTCGAAAAAATGGAGTCGCCACACCATTTTGATTTCCTCAAAACTTTGAAAAAAAGGATAAGGGTCCGGAGGTTAAGTTACTCCTTGGGAAGAACGGATTGCGTTCACCCAAGGAGCCTTGCGAAAGCAAGTCTTCCTAGATCCGAAGTTTGTGCTTGTTTTGTGTGCTCGTGTATGTGTGTGTGTGATTTGAAAAAATCGGGGAATGTGCCAAGTTATCTGTCAGACATATAAACCATATACTCCCTCCATCCCACAAATGTATGCACTTTTTGTGCCGGTGCGGGAATTAAGGTAAAAGGTGATAAAGGTGAAGTGTTGTTAGTGTAAAAGTAAAATAGGAGAGAGAATGAGTGGAGAAAATAGTAAATTTGAAAAGTGTTGTGAGTAGAGAAAAGTGGGTCCCATTTCCATTATAGGAAAGTGCAGATTATTGTGGGACGTCCAAAAGGGGTCTTTTTGCATGTTATCGTGGGACGGAGGGAGTAAGAAGGTTATAGCTCGGGATTCCTTGGATTTGATGTTTTCGGGATTTTGATCCCGTGCTCATTTTGGACTTGTGATCATCATTACGTGACCTTTTTACCCTCCCATTGGATTAATAAACCATAGTAGGCATAAGAGCCTTGATGTATCTTAAACCAACGTTCTTTAGGGACTTGGTCATATGTGATCGAGAGAGGGACACCTTTTTATAGTCCAAGAATGAGACTCTTTAGAAAAGGTAGGATCTTTGCCCATCAATCCTACATCTTGAGACGATTGAGATTCGTAGGGACATTTATGCTCGTCTCAAGTGATGATCGGAGATGTCGGGACTAAGATTCATCCGCTTCTAAAGGGACTACGACTATGGCATTTTAGTGATGGAAATGATGTAAAGATGAAGTCTTTACACCGATCCACACCACGGGATGCTCCAAGAACCAAGGGGACTAGGGGAGGGGATATAAAGATTGGATCTTTATACTCATCCTATGTCTTTCGTGCCTTAGAAGGCTACTAGACAATCCTCGGAGTGTGATCCAACCAAAAGGGTCATGGGGGAATGACATTGAAAAGTAAAGATTACATTTTTAAGGTAAATAATGTAATGAACATTATCTAAAGCTAAAGACATAATGTATAGGGATGACCTTTATGGCTTTCCTATGTCCTTTAAAACCTTATAAGATGGACAATGCATGGAAGCTAGGTCAAGGAAAGGGGAATTACATAATGAGAGTAAAGATAGCATTTTTATGTAATAAAATGAAGGGATTTCACATCATCATGTGGTGAATCTTCCCTAGAACAAGCCACATGTGGACCCTTGTTCATCCTTGGGAGAGGATTCATCATGAATCATTTGTGTAAGGGAAAGGGGGAATATGATGTTTACATGATAAAGATAGGAACTTTAGATCATATAATCAAAGTAAATGACAAATAAAGGCAAGATAAATGGCAAGTAATGAATAGAGCAATATAATAAGAGTATTTCAAGGGGAAAGGAAGGAGAGATTACCAATGGTGGTTCTCTCTATCTCCCAAGGGGATTTTCCTATGTAGGAATGGTTTTGGAAGGATTTTATGGAGGAGGGAGGTGGTTTTTGGGATGTTTTGTTCTCTGGAAATTCGAGTTTTCAGTTTGGCAGAGTAACAATGCTTAATTGTTCTTGTTAAAATGGGTAGAGGAGGCCTCTATTTATAGGCTGCAGTGTGCTTCCTAAAGAAGCCGCCCGGCGTTAACCTTCTGCAAAAGAGGCCGTCTGGAGTTATCCACTGATGAGTCAGCCTGTTTCTAGATTCATGCAAGGTGGCAGCTTGAAGCTTCATTCCAGCGAGGTCCTGCCTGGAATTTTAATTCTTAGCAGGTCCTTCCTCCCTTGGAAAGTTTGGAAAAGTTCCCGAATCTCCCCTGAACATTATGAAAGTTCGGGGAATTGCCAGGAAACTTAACCGAAAGTCATGAGCCAGATTTGGGTACTTACAACCGGCTCCCTGTATGACACCGAGTCATCAGGCATTAACGCCCAGTCCATGTTTAATTACTGCTTAAACAACGACGAGTTAAGATCCCTTGTGGACTATTATCAGTCAAGGTCATGCCGAATTTTCGTCAGGTAGCCTCGACCCGATCTTGACTCTCGACGCTGGCCTTGCCGGTAATTTACATCGAGTGCACGTTAAGACTTTATGATCCGTCAGACCTTAGGTTCATTTTCCTTTTCGGTCGGTGGGACCCGTTTTCCCTACGGAACCCTTGTTCGAGGTTACAGGTTGAGGGTCCGCAGGCGTAGTGATGGGTCCCACTGATCCAGGATTCAGAGTAGTAAGAGAAAAAAAGAGCAATCTTTTCCAACCGCTTAGGTTTTAATAAAACACGTTTTAAGTAAACTCAAACAAATAACTGCATGTTGCATGAGCCCCGAGCCTAAACACCTACCCTTTTTTTCTTCAACTCCCAAATTCTGAACCTCCCTTATATCTTCCTCTCGCAGCACCTCGCAAGGCTTGGGTACGGACACCGGGTCACCGTCTGGCCAGTTGGGAAGAATCAAGCGCATCATCAGCTTCACCATTCACTTCAACTCCGGTTTTCAGAATGTCTGCATCAGCTGGTAACAATGGGGTTGGGGTCAATACCACTTCGCCTCCCGGGATCCCTCAGACAGACCATCATTGGATTCAGTTGGTCGAACAGATGAGATTGCGACAAGAAGCTCAGATGAACAGCCTTCTGGAGGCTATTAAGAGCCATGGTTTGATCGCCAGTCTCAATCGCGACGATACTTTAACCGTGGAAAAGGAAGAGGACCCCAATCCTACTCTCGGTACCCCGAATATGTCAGGATGCCACCACCAGCCTCTTATGTGACTACCGCCAGAACCACTGCTTCTCGGCCAATAGGTCAGCCGGCCCCCAAGCAACAACTCAAAAGGCCACCATCACAGCTTGATCTCAAGCAGCAGTCAATGATGGGCCAGTTCGGCTTTTCTCAATAGCAGTGAAATGTCCCTCCTCAAAATGGTACCCATTAGGCAAATCCCAGTGCATCCCTAGCTGTCCAAGCAGATATCAGCAAAGGAAATGAGACTTTACTTCTAGGAAGCTTTCGAACAATGGAGGAAGTATGGTTAGCCGTCAGGGCTCTCGAGGAACGCCAGATGAGCAGCAGGCCTGGATCTAGGAAGCCACACATCATTTCGGAACCTTGACAATTCCCCAGCTGACTGGAGCTCCCCTAAAGGACAAATATGTGCCGGGTCCCCTAGTTTCTAATGTCTCTCATTACCCCTCGGGATCCAATCATTTGCTTTTAAGTGAACCCAGCAACAAGTATATCGAGGCCCCAAATTCACCACCAGCTGTTGAACACATTTGGTGGGATGTCTGCGATTGCCCCGATTGTCTCGATAGAGACTACCAAGATGAATTCAGTGAAGACTGTCCCCCGAAAAGGAAAACAAAGCCCTCTTCCCAGCAAAAGCTGAAGGCAAGATATGAAGCTGGTGATCCCGCAGTGGGAACCCTTGGAGAGCCATCCGAAAAATTTGATTACTATGTCATCTATTTCAGCTAATCTTCTCAGTCCAGCTCAACTCAAAACCACTCCAGCGCAGCCCAGCCCAAGGCTCCAAACCCACCACCAGTTGTCGAACACACTTGGTGGGATGTCTGCGATTGCCCTGACTGTCTCAAGAGGGACTATCAAGATGAGATAAACGAGGATCATCCTACCAAGAAGAAGAAAGCTTCCTCCCAGGAAAAGTTGAAAGGAATGTTCGAAGCCGGTGATACCAGTGTAGGGACACTTGGGGAACCATCAGGGAAATTCGACTACTATGTCCTCTACCCTAATCAACCTAAGCCGCAACACAGATGACTGCAAAATCTTGAGGCTCGCGATCCAAGCACCAATAAGTACTAGCTATGATAGGGTCTACCCATCCTTAAGTGAAAATGTTAAAATAGTCTTTTAGTCAACCTTCGTAGGCTCTAGTATTTTCCTTTCACATAAGTCCTTCATGGGCATATGCTATTGTAGTCCACTATGGACAGGGTAGTTAAATATCTAACCTCTATATGAGTCTTCTTTCTTTTCTCGCTAGACTCGAGACACTATTTTGTATTTTATGAAATGGTCTTATTTCAAATGATCACTCGTATTGCTCAATGCTTGAACTATGACGGCCTGAGCTCCTCCGAACGAGGGGAACGTAGGCAACCAGAAATGGTTCGGTCATAAATGCATTTCAAACTGATAAAGGATCTTGGGCAGTCTTGTGATCATTTTGGATAAAACATGTTTCCAGATGTTTCGACAAGTCTTCTTTTTCTACAACATAGGGAAAGTAGAGCTAAACACTGATTTCTTTCAGCAAGGGCTTCCATACACTTTTCCATGTCCATGCTCTCTCAAAAGAGCCAAATCCCGAAATGAGTTCTTTTGTGTCCTCAGCAAATGAGGCCATCTTCGGAAATAAATGAGGATACTCAGTATATAGGCTGGAAACCATTAAATTTTCTCTTAAAACGCCTCCTTATGGGAGTCGGTGATGAGCTATGGGGGAACAATGCCATGTTCTGGTCTCATTAGTCTGTAATACAATTCGGGGACTTCCCACCTCACCAGTTTTGAAAGCATGCCCTTGCAGGTATACACTTCTAAAAAATCTCTTTTGTCTGGTTGACTAATTGACTAAAGAAAATAAAGAAAATATAGAAGGATGGGTTGCCTCTTTCGCTACATGGCAATTCAATCTTCGATAGTGGTGGGCCATCCAAGGAATGACGGCGCAACCCTTGGTTCAAAAACTCGTAACTTGGGAGGCAATCCGGAAGGCTGCCTAGTCAGAAGCCAGTAATACTTACTATCCCCAAGCTCAGCCCCTCACTATTGCTAAGCTCCTGGAAACTTGTAACAAAATTAGTCAGAACCAGTGGCCAGTTGCCAAGCAAGCTCCTCCGTTGACCCTAGGAGCATTGAAAGAGTCTTGTAAAGAAGTAACAGATAAGCCAGAAGGAGAAGTGTGAACCTGTTGACCAGATCCGGGCAGATCCACCAGGACAATCCCAGGATAGAAAAGAAGTCAGCAGATCAAGCACCCAGGGAGAACCGTAACCCTTATACCAAGACAGCTGAAACTCCTGACCCCGAGAAAGAGGATCTCGTGCTCACTCAGTTGAAACAAACTCAAGCTAACATCTCTATGTGGTCTTTTCTCACCTCATCTTATCCCCACAAGCTGAAATTGGAGGAAAGTCTGGCCCGCACAGTGGTCCCTATTGATGCTACCCATGACGACGTGCTACAACTAATTAGGAACATCCACTACGGAAACATAGTCACCTTAACAGACCTCGATCTCCCCCAGTTCAGAGCCGATCATAATGAGCCTCTCTTCATCACGGTCCAGCTAGATGAACGGAGCCTCCCTCGGGTCTTAGTTGACAATGGGTCTGGAATGAATATCCTCCCAGCAAAGCTCATGAGCCTGCTCAGCATCAAGCCCACATATCTGAAGCCTTCCTCCCTTACAGCCAAGGCCTATGACTCAACATCTCGTACTTTACTTGGGGCTGCTACTTTGAACTTGTGGTTCGGCAAGAAGATGAAACCCGTAGAATTCCAAGTCATTGATATCCCAATCACCTTTAACGCTCTTTTGGGAAGACCTTGGCTGCACCAAGTCAATGGGGTTGCTTCAAGCCTTCATTAGTGCGTGAAGTTCATTTCAGATGGAGATCTAACAACCATTTATGGAGACCTAGTCACTCTGGAAGGCACTGACACAGGTGGAATACCTATCCTGGAAATCAAGCATGATGAAGATGGTTTCATGCTAACTGGATTCATAGTCGAATCTCCTAAAGCCCATGTTTGCAATGTGGATCTGACTGTCACTCGGGACAAAATCCCTCCTGTCATGAGGATAATGAGAAAGATAAACTACAGGTGGACAGCAGCGCAGTCAAAGAGCCCACAGGTGGACATCAGCGTAGTCAAAGAGCCCACTCCCACAAAAGGCTGGCTGAAACTACAGGAGAATCTTAGCAAGTTCAGGGGAACCAAAGCCTACCCCGTACAAAGAATGTTTCTCGATTTACCCAAGATACATGGGGCTACTACCACCATGAAAAGTGAGTATACTTTCAAAGGAGTGCCAGACATGACTGACTACTTCATAAAGGGCCCTAAGTTTCTCCCTTTCAGTCCTGACATGACTGACTACTTCATAAAGGGCGCTCCACAGGTGGACAGCACCGCAATCAAAGAGCCCACTCCCACAGAAGGCTGGCTGAAACTACAGGAGAATCATAGCAAGTTCAGGGGAACCAAAGCCAACCCCGTATGAAGAATGTTTCTCGATTTACCCAAGATATATGGGGCTACTACCACCATGTAAAGTGAGTATACTTTCAAAGGAGTGTCGAAGCTGGCAAAGCAGTTTGAGAAGCTCAACGAAGTCATCTCGACTATCGCAGAAGCCATAAAAGTCGAATTTGAACTGGTCATGCCAAAGGACAATACTCCAGAATTCTCCCTAGATGAATGGGATGGTCCCGTCATGCAGCAGATGTTTAGGGAAGAAGTGTACATTCCAGACCTGATCGACCTGAGTTCAGTGAAAGAAATGATTGCGGTAATCGAAGCGGGAGGACAGAAGTCGTTAGATCCCCGAGCCATGGTTATCCAGTCTCCCATGCCCCTGAAGAATTGGGAGACTCTCTTCTGTCCGTCCACGAGCTAAGAGGAAATGGTCACGAAGCTTGGATTGGTCCCTCGTCCCCTTGTGTCCACCTATCTCAAGCCCTCTGAGTCTCTTGTCATCGAATTCGAGTCCCTAGAGTTGTCTGATGGCCTTATGCCATAAGACTATGAAATTGTAGCCAATGTTGTACTACCTTTTACTCTGAATGAAATGACCAACCTTTCCGAGTATCCCCTGATCGCCACTTTAACTAATGATAAATTAACTAATAACTTAAAAACGGTTAATAATGATTAACTGGATAAAGATGCAGACACACTAAACGAACAATACATTAAAGAAATCTTTAAGAAGGTTGTCGAGAAAGAGAAAAATCGAGCCCAAGCTGCCGAGGAGGTTTTGACTCGTGTGAATTTGGGAACTGCAGAAGAGCCTAAAGAGACACAGATTGGCAATTTCTTCGACGGGTCTGAACAAGCAGCCCTGACTGAACTACTCAAGGAATTTGTGGACGTGTTTGCATGGTATTACAAGGATATGCCCGACCTCGATCCCTCCATAGTAGAACATAGGATACCATTGGACCCCGAAGTCAAGCCAGTAAAGAAAAAGCTGAGAAAGATCAAGCCCGAATGGTCGTTACAAGTAAAGGAAGAAATTGAGATCCGGGTCATTGAATACCCCACCTGGCTCTCCAACATCGTAACAGTCACCAAGGCTAACGGAAAAGTCCAAGGCTGCGTGGATTTTAGAGATCTCAACAAAGCCAGCCCAAAGGACGACTTCCCCTTGCCTAACATTGACATGCTCGTAGATACCACGGCCAACTACGAGGTCAAGTCTTTCATTGAAGGTTTTGCTGGCTATAACCAGATCAAAATGGCCGAAGAGGACCAGGCTAAGACAACTTTCACTACTCCCTGGGTGACATACTGCTACACAGTCATGCCTTTTAGTCTGAAGAACGCTAGGGCTACCTATCAGAGGGAAGCCACTGCCCTATTCCACGACATGATTCATAAAGAAATAGAGGTCTACGTGGATGACATGATAGTCCACTCTAAAGGATCCGATGGCCAGCACTTCATTGATTTGAGAAAAATCTTCTACCGTCTCATAGAACATTCCATGAGGCTGAACCCAGCTAAATGCTCCTTCGGTGTCAAGCGAGGTAATGTATTGGGATATATGGTAGCTGAGCGGGGAATTGAAGTAGATCCGCAGAAGATCAAAGTCATAGCTGAGATGAAGCCGCCTCGAACACTGACCGAAGTCAAATCTTTCATTGGAAGACTGCAGTACATAAGCCGCTTTGTGAATCAACTAACCTCTATCTGTGAGGCTATCTTTAAGCTGATGAAGAAGAGCACATCCACTGAATGGAAACCAGAATGCCAGTTTGATTTTGAGAAGATTAAGGCATACCTCGTGAATCCTCCAATCCTTTGCCCCCCACATCGGCAAAAGCAACTACTGTTATTCTTGATTGTCACAGACACAGCAATCGGGGCTATGCAGGCACAGGAGAAGAAAGACTCCAAAGTTGAAAGCGCCATCTATTTTGCAAGCAGAAAGCTGCAAGGCAGCGAACTCAACTACTCAATTTGCGAGAAGACCTGTGCATGTCTAGTATGGGTAGTGGGAAAGTTGAAGCACTACATGCAGCCTCACTCAGTACACTTGGTCTCAAGGCTAGATCCCATCAAATACCTGTTTGACAAGCCCTCCCTCTCCATGAGATTGGCAAAATGGTCATTATTTCTGGCCGAGTACGATATCACTTTGTGACAAGAAAGTCCGTGAAAGGGCAGATAATGGCAGAACAACTGGCTGATTTCCCAAGTGATGAATGCCAAGGGCCTGAACCTCAATTCTCTGATGAAGGAATTGATGGATGTGTATTTACCCATCCAAATGATGCACTTTTAGGCTTTCTTTGTGTTTGATTCCCGAGTTTTATGTATATTTGATATGGTTTGTTGAGTATTTTATGAGTACAGGGTAAAGAGATGATTAAGTGTGAATTTTATGGTTAAAAAGTGCAAGGAGTAAAGTTGGAGTGGAGCGAAGCAAAGAAAGAATGAAACAGATTCGAGCTCCAGAAACTGCCAGCCAGAGCGGCCGCGCTCAACACCATTGCGGCCGCACTCAAGTGAAGAAAACTCAAGCCAAAGTCCCTGCCAACTAGCGCGGGCGCGCCATCCACCAGGGCGGCCGCGCTGCGCCCATTTCCAGCAATAGTTTTGACGTCTTAATGAAGGGCATTCTCGACTTTTCCTAGCTTTTGTCTATAGTTTTTGCCCTAGTCTCTATTTATTCACAGCCCACTTTTAGTTTTAGGTATCGAATGTTTATTCTTTTCTTTAACAACTCCTTGAGAGAGACGAAGAATTCATCATATTCCAGGTTTTTATTATTGTAAATTATGAGTAGCTAATTTCTTAGATTTGTAGATTGGTTTGATCTTCACCGGATTTCTATGTAATGAAGTTTTAATTCTTTCAATTTGATTCCTTCTAGTTCAATAATAGTTCATAATTCCATGTTATCAGATTTGAGATGTATGTTAAGATACGAACTCATCTTTGAATAATTGGGTATTTATCGAGCCATTAATTTGGGCGATTTATACATAGACTACTATTTATTGAATAACTTTAATCGGTGCCATAATAGAAACTGATCAAAGTTAGGTTCTTTAATTCTTATGTGCTTAAATTATTCTTGGCATATTGTGGTAACGTAATAGAAACTACAATATTAAGAGAGTATTTAGGATTGTAATCCGGTCACCTAACCGTGCCGATCCTAGCTAAAAGGAACGAACCCTAGAAGTTGAGTTGATGTTTATAAGTAAAATTCTGCATAGAATGATGGTAAAGTAAAATCCAATCTACGAATCTCTGCTCATAATCTGTTTTCGCGTTTAGTTAGTTTTTGTTATTTATTTTATGCTTTTAGTTTTAAATCAAATCCATAAATTGTGGTTACTAAATTCACTGCATTTACTTTATTTGTTTACCAACGAGTCTCTGTGGATTCGACCCCTGCTCGTGCATACTGCTACATCGGTAGTGAGTACACTTGCTCGGTTTTTATTACAAGAGGGAGATTTCCTCCATCAAGTTTTTGGCGCCGTTGCCGGGGACTTGTTGCAAGTAAACAAGTAGGTTAGGTAGTGAATGCAATGTCGTTGTTCTTTGAAGCCTACATTGGTGCCATTGAACGACAACATAAACAGACTTAATAAAGCTAAAGACACTAAGCTTCTTGAGGAAGTATTTGAGGGCGATCCCCTCTTTAATCCCCTTTTCTCAGAATCGAACACCGAATCAGAACCCTCCGCCACCGAGGTAGAGGAAGAGAAAGCCGAGATGGCAGAACCACCGGCACAAACTATGAATGATTTCCTGAGACCTCGGGTAGACACATCTACCTCTTGCATAGTGCTGTCCGATGCAGCCAAAAATCTAGAGGTCAAAGGACAATACTTTGCCATGTTGCCAAGCTTTCAAGGATTGCCTGGTGAGGATGCACTCACGGTCCTTAATGAGTATATTATTGTTGTTGATCAATTTTTGTTAACACAGGGAGTGACTGAGGAGCAAATTAGACTGAAGTGCTTTCCTTACACCCTTAAGGGAGTGGCTAAAACATGGTTGATGATGCTTTCACCGAGCAGCATCAGGACTTGGGGAGAGTTACAAGATGTGTTCCTTAAAAGATATTACCCACATCATCTTTTGGCTGATTTTAGACAGAAATTGATGACATTTTCCCAAGATGTGGGGGAGCCCTTTCATGAGGCATGGGAAAGATTTAATACAATGTTAATACAATGTCCTCAGCATAATTTCACACTACCCTCACTGAACCAAGCCTTTTATGATGGCTTGAATGAAAATGGTCAATCAATAGTTGACAATGCTGCTGGAGGCTCGATAGGAGCCAAGACCTTGGAAGAAACTAAAGCTTTATTTGAGACGTTGAGTGCTAATTCTCAATAAAAGAGTTCGAGGGGTATAACAATGGGGGTACTTGAATTGAATGCTAGTGATAATATTTCAAAGCAGATTGCACTTTTAAATAATAAATTTGATAAATTAACTACTTGTGGCACTTCTGCTGGTGCCAATGTTATTACTGATTATTGTGCAAATTGTGGTTTATCATCTCATGTGACTAATATGTGTCCAAGTGCAGCAAATTTCTTGTATAATCCTGAACAGGCATATGCGTTCAATGGATATGTACCAAGACCACCACCCCAAGGCAACCCATACGGTAACTACAATCCATGGGGTGGCCATCATAATCAGCAAGCAAAACCTCTTCATGTGCCACCACCCGGACAACATGATAAAGAGCCTTGGGAGCTGGCAGTCCAGCAGTTAAGGATGGAGGTGCAGCAAAGTAATAGAAATACAGAAGCTACAATTGAAAAGATGGGCACACAAGTAGAGCAACTTGTGAAGGTTACCCAAGAATTAATAAAAGAAAGACACCCACCTGAGCAAGTAAAGTCAATCACAACAGTGTGGGATGAAAGTGAGGAAATTGAGGAGGTATTTCTATCTTCTCTTGATAATATTGATTGTTGTGACAATAATGATGATGTTCAGGAGGATGAAAAGGTTAAACATGTTCAAAAAGACCCCGGATGCTTCACGATCCCAATTTCTTTAGGGGGTAAAATTTTTAAAGGTTTTTTGGATCTTGGGGCAAGTGTCAATGTGATGCCCTTTCATGTTTTTAGAAGTTTGGGGGTATGTGAGTTGAAACCACCCATGAGAGACTTGCAATAGGCAGATCTCTCAATTAAAAAACCTTTAGGGGTTATTGAAGGGGTGTTGGTTAAAATTGATAAAATCATTATCCCCATTGATTTTTATGTGATGTGCATGGAGGGATCAAGTGAGGATCAACTGAAAACTCCCATTCTACTTGGGAGGCCATTTATGTTTGACACTAAGGCCACCATTGATGTGTGTCAAGGGGTTGTGTCCTTGAGAGGTATGGGGGAGGAATGTAAGTTTTGTATGCTTAAAAATGATAAGAAACCCTCCCCCAAAGATGGTTTTGTAGGAGCCATAACCGATTTTCCAATTTTTAAAGATGACGTGAATGGATGTGTGAAAAGTGGGGATAATTCGGACGTCTGTCCCGTGGCTAGTAACATTAAAGCCGACCAATACTCTAGGAGTAACGGGTCATATCACTCCCCACACGACTCCCATAAAGAGTCGAATCCATCACATCTACCACAAGGGCCTTCAAAACTTAAAGTTAGTGAGGAGAGTTATAGTGATTTATCTGATTCTATATTTGCTACTATTTTTGTTCACGATAACTCTCTTGATCTTGGTTGTGAGGATGGTGTTTTGCAGGTTGCGGAAAAGGTTGAGTTTGGGGGTGGAAACCCCAATAAAAGGAAAAGAAAGAGGGGTAAGCACAAGCATAAAGTTTTAAAAATAAATTTGGCTTTACCCCTACTTGTTGACAATGGAGAGCTGAATTGGAAAGAGAAGGGCGTTTGTGCCCGTGAGGAAAAGAGATGGTCCAAAGGCCGCAAAGCTAAGGCCAAGTAAGCTTGGGACCATAGTCGGGCTAACGACTTTAACCAAATGCGCTGCTTGGGAGGCAACCCAATGAGGTATGTTTTATGTTTATGTTAATTACTGTTTAGTCATGTCATGTCATCCGTTGAGCCCAAGGCACGCTTTTGTTCTCTTTGCTCTGAGGACATAGCATGTTTTGAGTTTGGGGGTAGACATCTCTCCGAGTTTGTGGGTTTATAGGGGAGTGTATATAGTGTCACCCTCCAAAAAAATAGAAAAATTTAAAAAATGTTTGTTCTGTTCATAGTTGGGATGTTGGCCAAAGTCTGTGATGATTAGAGTGTGCTTAAATTTTAAAATCACATGTGCTATTATTAGTGTGGTGATTGGGATTGCATTGGAACATTTAAATTATGATTGCACCACCTCTCACTTCCGTATCATATTCTTGGTCATTGTCATCAACTTAGGTGCCTTTTATGGGATCACTTTGTGTATTCTCGGGGTCCCTAGAACATGTTTGCATGATTGTCAATAACACATCAATAGGTCACTTGATATATATGGCTATTCTTTGAATCTCTTTTTGTGAGCCTTAAACTTTCTAGTCACTTATATAAAATTTTCCGCTAGAACCCCTTTTGAGCTTGGAAAAGAATGGAATCTCTCACAAAGTGGGAGGCTATCTGAGACCACCATTCGCCTTCATTCCTACCCTCATTATCCCACCCTTTTAACTTATACACTATTTTCTTACCTTATTAAGAAAGTGAAACTAGGAAAAGAATGGGGATATTTTGGGGGATGTTATGAAAATCAAAGGATTGAGTGGAAATTGGTCACGAAAATAAAGAAGTGGGTCATGTTATGTAATGAAAAGAGGGGCTTGAGCAAAATATTAAATGCACATTCTTTGTGATATATTTGTGCAAAGCAAAGAAAAAAAATTAATAGAAAAAAAAAGCCTTGCCCTCTCTAATATCAAAGTGGAAATTTTGTTTCAAGGTGACCAAAGAAAGTAATGGAATGTGATAAACCCCATGTCGATGTATGAAAAAGTTTTAGTTTGTGGGTTGGCACATTGGGAAGTAATAAGGGTGAGCAGAGGAATTATCGTCAAAGTGAGGATGTATTGTTACAAGAAGACTTTCTAGTTTCATTTTTTTTATTTTCGTATGTCCTTACCTTTATTTGTAACCATGAACCTAGCCCTCACGAATTGTCACACTTAACCAATGCAGTCATATTATTCTTTCAATATCGAGTAACCGGGTTGACAATCGTGTAAATATGCATATGAGTGTCCTTTTTTGGGTTGTTTTGTCTATGACATATTGATTTAGAGCATCGCTTAGTGAATCCATAAACAATCTTAGGTTGTTGGCAGTGATCTCCCATAATTCATTCATCATTCATGTCGCGGTGGAAAATTGTGAGTTTTATGCTTCAATGTGATTGTAATCCCTTAACTGTGGTGGCACTTGTTGATTTTGTGTGTTGGTGAGAATCTGAGACTTGTTTGGCCAATGACTCATCCGTGATAGAACATCCCAAAAATAATTATTTTATTTTAATGTTTTATTATTAGTATTTAGAGTAGCTTTATTTTACTTCTTTTAGTTTTGTTTTACTCGGGACGAGCAAAAGGTTAGTTTTTGGGTGTTTGATGGATGTGTATTTACCCATCCAAATGATGCACTTTTAGGCTTTCTTTGTGTTTGATTCCCGAGTTTTATGTATATTTGATATGGTTTGTTGAGTATTTTATGATTACAGGGTAAAGAGATGATTAAGTGTGAGTTTTATGGTTAACTAGTGCAAGGAGTAAAGTTGGAGTGGAGCGAAGCAAAGAAAGAATGAAACAGATTCGAGCTCCAGAAACTGCCAGCCAGAGTGGCCGTGCTCAACACCATTGCGGCCGCGCTCAAGTGTAGAAAACTCAAGCCAAAGTCCCTGCTAACTAGCGCGGGCGCGCCATCCACCAGGGCGGCCGCGCTGCGCCCGTTTCCAGCAACAGTTTTGACGTCTTAATGAAGGGCATTCTCGACTTTTCCTAGCTTTTGTGTATAGTTTTTGCCCTAGTCTCTATTTATTCACAGCCCACTTTTAGTTTTAGGTATCGGATGTTTATGCTTTTCTTTAACAACTCCTTGAGAGAGACGAAGAATTCATCATATTCCAGGTTTTTATTATTGTAAATTATGAGTAGCTAATTTCTTAGATTTGTAGATTGGTTTGATCTTCACCGGATTTCTATGTAATGATGTTTTAATTCTTTCAATTTGATTCCTTCTAGTTCAATAATAGTTCATAATTCCATGTTCTCAGATTTGAGATGTATGTTAAGATACGAACTTATCTTTGAATAATTGGGTATTTATCGAGCCATTAATTTGGGCGATTTATACATAAACTACTATTTATTGAATAACTTTAATCGGTACCATAATAGAAACTGATCAAAGTTAGGTTCTTTAATTTTTATGTGCTTAATGTATTCTTGGCATATTGTGGTAACGTAATAGAAACTACAATATTAAGAGAGTATTTAGGATTGTAATCCGGCCACCTAACCGTGCCGATCCTAGCTAAAGTGAACGAACCCTAGAAGTTGAGTTGATGTTTATAAGTAAAATTCTGCATAGAATGATGGTAAAGTGAAATCCAATCTACGAATCTCTTCTCACAATCTGTTTTCGCGTTTAGTTAGTTTTTGTTATTTATTTTATGCTTTTAGTTTTAAATCAAATCCATAAATTGTGGTTACTAAATTCACTGCGTTTACTTTATTTGTTTACCAACGAGTCTCTGTGGATTCGACCCCTGCTCGTGCATACTGCTACACCGGTAGTGAGTACACTTGCTCGGTTTTTATTACAAGAGGGAGATTTCCTCCATCAGGAATTTTCGCTCTAGAAGGAGAAAATCGCTGGCAACTCTTCTTTGATGGGGCAGCAAACAAACGAGGGAATAGGATAGGAATGCTCTTGGTCGACCCCACTGATGAACATACTCCCATAGCCGTAAAGCTCAACTTCGAGGTCACTAACAATGCCGCCGAATACGAAGCCTGCATAGCTGGATTGGAGGCCGCCTTAGAAAGGAACATCAAAGAGTTAGAAGTATATGGGGACTCTGCTCTCATCATCAACCAAGTGTCCAACAAGTGGAGAACAGTTGATCCGGGTCTGCAAAAGTACCACGCCTATATGGAAGACCTCGTAGCCCTGTTCAAGGAGGTCATCTTCCACTATCTGCCTAGAGACCACAACAGGTTCGCAGATGCCTTGGCTATACTAGCCTCTCTTGTTGAAATACCCGATGGAAAATCAGTCAAACCCTTCAGGGTTGGGAGAAGAGAAAACCCAACATACTGTTTTGAGATTGAAGCGGAGGGGGAACCAGTAGATGACTCGTGGTATGCTCAGATCTACCAATACTTAAAAAGCAGTGAAGCCTCCTTCAAAAATGAAGATGGGGAATACAAAGAAGGAATCAAGGCAAGAAGTATGATAGCTCTGAAATGCCTAGCTTCCCACTACGTCCTACTGGGAGATACACTATACAAATAGCATTACCGGGGTCCCCTCTTATGCTGCATCACCAAACAAAGGGCTGCCGAGCTAATGAATGAAGTGCATGGTGGTACTTGTGGCCCCCACATGAATGCTCGAGCCTTAATGCAGGTTATCTAGAGAATGGGTTATTTCTGGATCTCTATGGAGACGGATTGCATCCACTCGTGAGAAGCTGCGACAAATGTCAGCGCTATTCAAATCTCAACCATTTGCCTCCACACGACCTCTACTTCATGACAACCCCTTGGCCTTTCGTTGCCTGGGAAATTGACATCATCGGCAACGTTACACCAACAGGAAGCAATGGTCATGAGTTCGTCTTGGTAGCCATATATTATTTCACCAAATGGGTCGAGGCCAAATCTTACAAAGTCCTCAATTCCAAGAAGATGGCCCTCTTTATCAAAGAAAACATCATGTGCAGATACGGGTTGCCAGCTAAAGTGATTTCTGATAATGGCTCTCATTTTGAGGGAGAATGCGACAGATTGTTGGCAGAGTTTAAAATAACTCATCACAAGTCATCCCCTTATCGGCCCCAAACCAACGGCGCCGTTGAAGCGGCAAACAAGACTCTAGAAAACATCATCAGGAAGATAGCTGTCTGAGGCAGAGACTAGCCAAACAAGCTCCACCTTGCCCTCTGGGGATATAGAACATCTATCAGAACTACCACAGGAGAAACACCCTTTGCCCTCACTTACGAAATGGAGGCCGTGCTCCCAATCGAATTGGAAATTCCCTCACTCCGTGTGTTGTTGGAAAATCAGATCAACGAAGTCGAATGGCTCCAGAGTCGCAAGGATGAGTTGGCCCTGCTAGATGAACGTCGTCTGAAAGCCATGGAACATACCCGGGCCTACCAAGCAAGAATGGCTAGAGCTTTCGACAAGAAACTAAAATATCGGGACACCCGAGAAGGTAATCTCGTGCTAAAAGAGAATCCTCCGACCTACACCAATTCACTTGGCAAATGGGAGCCCATGTGGATTGGACCCTATGTAGTCTAGAAGATCTTCTCTGGAGGAGCCATGCAGCTCGTAGACTAAGATGGAAATCCTTTCGTGCATCCGGTGAATGGAGACAAGCTCTGCAGATACTATGCCTGAAGATCGAGTCATTTCCCCTCAAAAGTGCTAAAAGAGTAATACCCAACTAGGTTGAAAACCCAAAAGGGCAGCCTAGGTAAAAAATAGGGTCGCACTTCTCTCTACCTACCCCCTTTTTTTAAAAAAAACAAGCCCAATCAAAAGCTTCAAAAAAAAAAAGGAAAAAAAGAGGGCCCAAGCAAAAGCTTCAAAAAAAAAAAGGGCTTCAAAAAAGAAAAGTGCTAAAAGAGTAATACCCAACTAGGTTGGAAACCCAAAAGGGCAGCCTAGGTAAAAAACGGGACCGCACTTCTCTTGTACTTCTCTCTACCTACCCCTTCTAAAAAAAGAGTGAACAACTCATAGAGTCAAACTACGGAGACCTGAGCCCCTTAGTCCACTTGTAAAAGGGGAACGTAGGGAGCCGAAAACGGTTCGGTCTAAAACATAAATAAATATCATATTTTGTCATCAACACAATGATCGCATCACACTGCGTCTCGAAAAACTCTAATGCAATTCACATATTCATTACTGTTAAAAACTTTTTGATGAGTTCAAGCCCAGTCTACTCTTAAACTCGCAACTGAGCTAAAAGGAAAAGACATATAAAAATACATAAAATTAATGTGCTTGCAAGGATGATCAGTGGATACTCAAGGGTCTAGCTACTAGTGCTCGCATCCCCTTCTTTCCTCCTCCGTCTCCTCCCACCATGCCTCGTGTTCTTCCTAGGCACAGGAATGATGTCCGTCCTCCTCCTCCCTAGCTCCGGCATAGGGGCCGGGTCCATCAAACCTGCCTCTATCAGAGCTCTGGTTGCCTGGGCTTCGTCTCTGATCTCCTGCCTCCTGGGCGGTGCCATGGGAATCCTGTCTCTCTGGCATTCCACTCTCACCCCATAGTCAAGCATGTCATCCCCGTTCCTTTCATAAAGACTAGCCTGAGCCTCGGTCCTCCTCAATACTGAAATCGGGATGTCTTCTGGTCCCACAATGGCCTCATGCCTCCTCATAAGAGCCAGATGAGTCTCCCCCATGTGTCCCTCGTACCAATCCAAGTACCAAGTGGACAGAAAAATACGCTCCAGACGCTTGAGAAGAACCCTAGGATGAAAATCATGGTACCTCCAAACTCGGGAAAAGAAGGAAAATGCAGATGGATCATCCATAGAAAAAGACACCACCACCCGGGTGGTAATATCATCGCAGCCCTCCAAAGGAACCTGCTCCATCCCGAACTATCTGAGAACTAGAGCCGGAATGTAGAAGGTAGACCAACAGAGCCCCGGAAGCATAACTACCTGGGATCCATCCTGAAGCGTCCTCCTAGTCTCGATCTGCCAGTGCGAAATCCACCATCGGAAGTCCTGGGTACGACGCTGAGCCATCCAGCACTCCCACGGGGCCTGATCCTCGATCTCGACAGTAACCCCTCTCCTGGTAAAAGTCCACGGTCTTAACGGTTGTAGAGCCTCCCACAGGACCCCCAGCCTCTCCACCAGTAACATCGACAGCAGAAACGGGCTTCCCCCATGCATGTACCGCTTCCCGGCAGCCAACCGGTCAATATCATGAAGGGTCTCTCCCAAGAACAAGGGAACTATATCCCAACCCGACCGGCAGTGCACCACAACGTCTAACAGAGACCGGTGGCACATCCCAAAGGAACAAACCATGAACAAGGACCCGATTGTTCAAAGAACAAATGCATCCCAATAGCAATCGCCAACCATACCCAAGCTTCTAAACCAATTCGGAAGACCAGAAATGTCAAAATAGTCGGGTCCTCGAATCATACCTCGGGCTTCCTCCCGGGAGATTTGAAGAAAATTAGACAATTTGTTGACGAAGGACATCCCTCCGGGCAAGGGAAGTGCAATCTCTTCCACCTCGGGCACTCCGAGTAAGGCCCTGAAATCTTCAAGGGTGGGAACCATCTCGTTGTAGGAGAAACAAAAGACGTGCCTTCGAGTGTCCCAAAACGCGGCGGAAGCCCTCATCAAGTCATAATCCGGAACAAGCTCCTTAAGAGACCATAAGGATTTGATCTTGTATCTCTCTTCAAAGAATGCCCTATTCCCATGCATGACCTCCCGAGACCACTCCTTGAACTTCTCAGAGAAGATCATTTGCAACTCCTTTGGCAATTTAGGAGAATTCTTCATGTTTTCCATGGCTTTCTATGGTTTCGGTCGTGACTTCAGAAAGAACAGAGAAGAAGATGAAGCTGAGCGATAAAAACCAGATCTAAGGTGAAAATTTAAATAACCTTGCCAGATGCTGCCCTTGTCCGCGCTGTTGAGATTGCAGCCTCAATCTCATCCACGCGGATAAGGATGTATCCCAGTCCAAAATTTTTCTGACAACAGTAAAAACTGCTGCCCCCAAATGATGAAATCTTTCCCCAAATGGCCAAACACAAAAATATGCCCATTCCCCATGATTTTCATCCAAAATCCCAACAAAGATCCCATATTTGTCCATATAAAACACAAAACCGGGCTCATGCAACTTGCATTCAGTACAGAATTAACGAAACAAAAATACAAAAGTAGTGAAATAAAATGTATTACCCTAGTTATTACATTCCAAAAATATATATATAAAAAAACAATGTGCATAAAATGTATATATGTTTTCTCTCTCTGCCCTAACATGTACAATCAGTCGGAATCACTGTCCGAATCAACAATAGGGTTGTCCTCCCTAGCGATTCCCTTACCGCGCCTCCGCACCCTTCGCTGAATCGTGCTCGGTCCCTCCGCCGCTGCCTCTAGGAAAGCCATCCCCGGCTCTATGTCATCCTGCTCCGCGTCAGAGTACGTGTCCTCGAGATCAGTAGGCACCCCTCGGTACGGCACCCCGATGTCAGCAAAGAAGTCGTATTCGAAGGAGAAGGCGTCAGAGCTCTGGCCATACGTCCCCTGAGTCTGCAAGGGAGTCCCGTAATCTCCCTGCGGCTCAAAAGCATCGTAACCCCCACGATGCGAAGAGGAACCCTCACCAGCTCCGCCCTGAACGTAGCCCGGCCCCTCCATGCCCCCAAAGATAATGTGGTCCCGGGAGATCTCCATGCTCCTGTCCATGTAAGGAGAAGGAGGGACGTCCACTGACTGCCTCGAAGGAGTCGAATCTCTAGGATGAGTGCGAGGAGTCTCCATAGACCTCCTGCCTGGCATAGTCCTACTGGCAAGAATAGGCGACCTCTCTCTCGTAGAGGCACTAGATGCTAGTCGCGATGCCTTCTCGGAACCTCGAGCGTTCCCCAGCGTCACGAGGTTGCGAATGAACCTCTTATCCCCAATACCCTGGCGCAAAAGCCGATCGACAACCCTGGACGAGTACTGCACAGAAGAAGAAACGAAAGCATCAAAAACAGTCAAAACAATGGCATAGGATGTACGAAAGCTAAATAGTCAGAATATGATCAGCACATACCTGAGCATTTGGTCGGGGCCGGAAAGCTCGCGATGTCACCTATGGGAGGGAAATCTGCGCCCTCATCCTAACCCCCTCCTGGGTATACGAGAAGTCAGCTCGAGGGATCCTCACAACCGAACTCCCTTCCATCTCCAGCACCTGAGGTGTCCTCAGCCTGCGTGCCTCAAACGCCTGATAGGGCTCCTGAGTGACGTACTACAGGGCAGGCCGCCCAGCCCTAAACCAGTCCCAATCCGCTGACCCCTCCCGAGGAAACAACATATCAGCAGGAGGCTCAGTCGGCGCCAAAGCAGCCATCCCTAGACCATGCTGCCTCGTCACCCTCTCCCCCAAGTAGTAGACATCGCAGGTGAGTCCCCGCAGGATACACCTCTGCACCGTCCAACGCTCAGCACCACCCAGCTGGTCCACCTCTAACCGATCCCAAGGGTAAAAATTAACCATATCGTTGTTCTCCGCCATAAAAAATGGTACCATGTCATTGTACCTCATCTTTATCCTAGTCCTGCTAGTCCTCTTCACCCGGGCATCCTTTGTCCACCAAAGCATAGACGGGTATGCAAAAGCCTCCCCCTGGACATGGTCCCATAAGGCGCAGCCAAAAATCTCCAAAGCCCAGACCTGCATCCAACAAAGGAGACCCGTCAAAAACCACAGTGCATACACAATATGTACAAAAGAAAAAAAAAGAATAAGAAGAGAGTATACCTCTAATGGGAACTCAAAGCAGGTCAGGGAGGTGGACGCCTTCCTGCTATATCTGTCCAAAGTGAAGTACAACTCCACCAAGCCTGCCTCTCCCCAGGCATACTCGTCTATCCTGTCAATGTCCGCCAAAGACCCCAGCAAGGCGAACATAGTTGTGCCCTCAGCGTGCCCAAACAAAGTGCTAGAAAGGGCGAACCATAGGAAGCAGCGAGCGATCTGCTCAGCCGAGATGGTCTGGTCCCCTCTCTCATATCGAGCTATGCTCTCGGTCAACTTCGCATCAATCACGGCATACTCCATGCCCATCCCCTTCCTCGGCACGAGAAATATCCCCAGCAAATCCATCAACTCCGTGTCCGTGTACCCGTCGTGCCACTCCAAGCTAAGCCCCTTGAAGGGCAGGCCAGTGATAGCGGCATAATCAGTGGGGGTCACGGTAGCCTCCCCAGAAGAAATGAAACGTATGGGTAACATCCCACCAGTGCTCGATCAGCGCCAAATAGAGCCCCTTGCTCTTATGCAAACCTGCCACCCTTCTCAGGCACTCAACAAAACCATAAAGTTTAGAAGCTACCACGAGATGGCGAGGACTCCGCTGACCCACCCTACCAGCTGTGGGAAGGGCATCCCAAAGCCTTACAACTGCCTCCACGGACCCCCGCATCTTTATCTTATCCAACTTGCGTTGGATGACATCCACTCTCCCCTGAAAGTAAGCACATCACAAGTATGTCATCAAAACTGCAAATATGATACAAACAACAGGAAAAACAGAAAAGAAAGAAAATAAACTCCGTCCCATTTTCAGACACATTTTTACATGCATCTTTTCTCACACTCAAGCATCATGTTATCAAATATGCACTTTGAATCAAAAATCTCTTATGCAAGAGTCCGTTTCAAATTCGGCAAATTTGTACCCATTTTACAAAAGAATTTTTCATCAAAAATCTCCTATGCAAGAGTCCGTTTCAAATTCGGCAAATTTGTACCCATTTTACAAAAGATTTTTTCATCAAAATCTCTTATGCAAGAGTCCGTTTCAAATTCGACAAATTTGTACCCATTTTACAAAAGAATTTTTCATCAAAATCTTTTATGCAAGAGTCCGTTCCAAATTCGGCAAATTTGTATCCATTTACAAAAGAATTTTGCACCAAAAATCTCTTATGCAAGAGTCCGTTTCAAATTTGGCAAAATTGTACCAATTTTTATCAAACATGCAAAAATCTCTTATGCAAGAGTCCGTTCCAAATTCGGTAAATTTGTACCTCCTTTTGCAAACATAACATGCATGCACCGTTTCTCACATTCAGTTATCATGTTATCAAACATGCATTCACAAAAGCAATTTTTTTCATCAAAATCTCTTATGCAAGAGTCCGTCTCAAATTCGGTAAATTTGTACCCACTTTATTTTCACATTATGCAAACTAACCATGTTTTTTACAAATAAATTGCATATTCCTTCTACCCACGTCCTCAATTAAACAAACACAACATCAATTTCATATTTCAACGGCAAAACAAACAAAAGCCCAAATTTTGACAATTCAAACCCTAAATCTTGCGTGTATCAATTTTGATAAAAAAAATCAACAAAATAGACAAAATTGAGTATCATACCATGCGAAGATCCTCGTCGGTGGACCAATGTTGCCACATATGCGGGTAAAACTCCTCGTTCATCGAGTGCGAGAGCGTATAGTGGCGGTGCATCCTCACCAACTCAAGCTTCTTCTCCGCCGCCGCTCTACTCACCCGACCTCGACGGACTACATTAACTCCTCCCTCTTGCTCCATAGCCTTGATTTCGAAGGAATCAGTTAAGAAATTGGGCAACAATGGCGGTTTTCTCTCTCTTTTCTTCCTCTGCCTCGGCTAACTGCAATTGATAAGGAAGAAGGAGAATACGGTTTGTCTGGGATCTCCCTTGCGTGTTCGGCTCTCGTCTTGGACTATGAGATGAACGGGAGAAACCAGAAAACAACCAGATTGCCGAAGCAATATCTCGCGCGAGATATGATATCTCGCCGCGAGATATGCTTCATCTGAGAGCAAAAAATTCGAATGTACAAAATTTTTGAAAACCTCTCTTTTAATTTTGATGCAAGTTTAAGCCTCTTAATTTTAAGTCCCCAGCAGAGTCGCCACTGTAGCGTTGTGAGAAAATTTCGTCTTTTCATCTTTTTGAGTCGCCACCTATATTATTCGTTTGGAAACATAGGAAAACCATTTTGAAAGAGATTTGAGTTCGGGGCTTAGGTTATGAAATGGGTAGGTTTAGAAGGCATCCATTTCACCCAATCCGGAGATCGGTCTTGCTAAAGAAAAGAGAGGTTTTCAATCTTTTTAATAAAATAATTAAAGAAGAACAAATAAACCCTAATCAATTTCTTGATTAGGAATGTCGGATTGTATGCTTCGAGATCGCCTCCATTGACTGAAGGGACTCTAGGCTAATCCTTTTGATGGGATTACACTACTCTAAAATCAATAGAGAGGTTGAGAAGAGAAACGAAAGTTTAAAGGATGATTACCTTTTGAGGAGAGATTCGGACAGAGTTTCGACTCAAGTTTAGAGTCGAACCTTGATTCGGACAGAGCTTCGCCTCGATCCTTGATTTGGATCTTGATGCGGACGGAGCTTCGCGTTGGTCCTTTGATTCGGGCTTCGATGTTCATCAATCAACGTGGTTGAAGGACGAATTTAGGAGTTGTTTGTGAGTGATTTGAAGGAGTCTTTCGTGGAAAGAAACCAACAAATTGTGTGTGTTGTGTGTTTTCTTGATCAAGGATCAGAATTGTCGACCCCTGAAACACTGGAAGTCATCCAGTATTTATAGGAGGTTGGAGAGGTGAAGGTGGAGAGGGAAATTACCCTAGGAAGGTTCCGAACTCGGTTCGATTGGATACCCGAATTGATAAGGTTTTATCCAAAAAGAGAGTTTGAAACGGAGAAGGAGAGTGATTTTTGCACATCCTGTCGAGGGGATATCTCGCGCGAGATATGATATCTCGTGCGAGATAACTAGTCCGATGACCATTTTGTCCTCTTCAGTTATTCCGTTAGTCAGTTAGGTCCAAAACTAACGAGGTTAGTTAGAAACTTAACGAAACATGACGAAACTGATATGCTTTCATCAAAACATAAAAGAGAGATGAAGAGTAGTGTAATCATGTAATTATGGGTTCAGAATGGGGTGTCTACAATGTGTCATCTTGAATGGTGATTAAAAGTAAAATTGGCTTTAAATCTCTTTGAAACAATAATAGATTAATTCCTTGATCTTCATCTCTTAGAATTTCATCAATTTATATTTAGAACCTTGATCGTGTCGGCTAGGTTTTATTTATTAATTAGGGTTTGTAGTTGAGCGTGTCACCGCTATTAACTACTATCAATAAAGAGATAGAGATTTTATATCTCGTGATCAAGTGATTAGGGGAGAGTACGAAAGAATCATTCCGGTGATATTGATTGATAGACGGGGATAATTTTGCATGTCCAAGGTGTTCTTTTACATTATCATTTATAATTTAGAATTTAATTCCCGTCTTAGGATATTAATCATTCAACAACAAAAACCCCCCAAATTGTGTGTGACTTGATCGTTTGCAATACTGTTCCCTGAGATCTATCCTGGACTTGCACTATCTACATTATTAGAAGTCCTTGTAGTAATTTAGTAGGTGTGCGACTAAGCCTACCAAATTTTGGCGCCGTTGCCGGGGAACGGTGTAATTGTTTACGATCTTATTCTGTTCTTAATCTATTTCTTTTTCTATTTATTTTTATTTTAGTATATTTGTTATCTGCTAAGTGCTGTACCCTGCTCTCCCTGTGGTGTGTAACCGTGCATGGTGCACACCCGTTCTACTAATAATTTACTTGTGCCTCTTGATTCAGAAATAGAACGTTCTTTCAGGAAAGGGCGACAACAAAGCAGGAGAATCAAGGAGATATTATTAGCTGAAAGGATGCAGGACGGAAATAATAATGATGGTGGTGGTGGTGAACAAGCAGTTCCACCACAGACATTGAGGCAACGGACTGCCCCGAATTGGAATGAGCAACCGCATGCCGTCCAATTCCCTGCCTTACCTGCCGGGGTGACATTTGAGTTGAAGCCGGGGCTACTCAATCAGCTACCGCACTTCACAGGGATGCCCGGAGAGGATCCAAATCAGCACATCTCTCAATTTGTGCAAATCTGTCAGAGTATGAAGCCGGTGTCGATTTCGATAGAGCACCTGTTATTGAGGGCATTTTCTTTCACACTGAAAGATAACGCGAATGGTTGGTACTACCACTTGCCCCCCAACAGTATCACGACATGGCAGCAGATGAAAGAAGTATTCCTAGAAGAGTTCTTCCCTCAGGACCAGATCAATATAATGAAGAGGGACATCAGCAATATGGAGCAAAAGGCAGATGAGACTCTTTACGACTACTACAATCGCTTCCACAAGATTTGTAGGAGTTGTCCATATCATGGGTTTACTGAGGAGCAGCTGATCGTCTATTTTCATGGAGGGTTGACCATTCAGGATAAAAGGTTGGTGGACTCGGGTTGTGGGGGAAGTATTTTGAATAAGACCACTGATGAAGCTAAAAAATTGATCGAGGAGCTAGCTAAGAGTACAAGGACCCATGACAAGAGGTCAACTGTGAGACAGGTTAGCGCAGCGGGTTCTAGCAGTGGGGTGACTAGTAAGCTCGAGACAAATATGGAGGATCTTAAGGGTATGGTAAAGCAGTTGGTTTTGGGACAGACACCGAAGCAGTGTGGGATTTGCTATGACATTACGCACCCTACAGATTCATGCCCTTCGTTGCAGACGGGTGAGATGGAGGATGTCAATGCAGTTGGTTTTGTGCAGCAGGGACAGAGACCGATGGGTAACACTTATAACCCCAAGCTGGAGAAATCATCCTAATTTCGGATGGGTGCAGTCGGCAGCAGAATCGGCGGGTGTTCGGGGGACAGCAGTTTGGCAATCAACAGGGTTACCAACAGCAGCAGTATCAGGGTTATAGACCACCATTTGGGCAGCCACCACCGCAGCCACGCGAGCCACAAAGAGCGGCAAAGAAATAGTGGACAATCTATAGAAGATATGTTCCGTACATTGGCTCAGAGTATGAGCACCTTATCCAGCAGTCTTCAGTAGTATCAGCAGAGAACCGATACGAGTATTAGCAATCTTCAGCAGTATCGGCAGAAGGGCGATCACGAGTATCAGTGGTTTGGAGAGACAGATGGGACAGAGAGCAGATGCTGTGGGTAGGATGGAGGCTCAGAATTTGGGAAAGCTGCCTTCACAAACTGAACCGAATCCAAAGCAGAATGCATGTGCGATCACTCTTTGCAGTGGTAAGGAGCTGCAGGACAGGGTTATAGCAGAGGAACCGGAAATTGAGGTTGATATTTTAGAGCCAGTATAGAAGGTACCCGATCAGAAAGAAGCTGCACCAGAGGTTAAGGCTCCTGTATATGAGCCTGAGGTTCCATTCCCCGAGGCCTTGAAAGAGCATCGAAAGCCGGAGCCTGACAAGGCGATTTATGATACCTTCAAGAGGTTGGAGGTTAATATTCCTTTCTTGGATCTTCTTCAGACTGTCCCGAGGTATGCAAAGTTCTTGAAGGAGTTGTGTACTCTGAAGAGGAATCAGAAGGAGAGGAGTAAGAAGAAGGGTAAGGTTAGTGAGCACGTGTCTGCAGTGTATCAGCGGAAATTGCCTAAGAAATGCAATGACCCAGGGATGTTCGTGATTCCAGTTACTTTGGGAGATGCTTCTGAGCACAAGGCGATATTAGACTTGGGGGCGTCAATCAACGTCATGCCCTATTCGATGTTTGAAACTCTGAAGTTGGGACCACTGCAGGACACTAGAGTGGTGATACAACTTGCGGATATGTCAAATGCGTACCCGAAGGGATTGGTGGAAGATGTTCTGGTTAGAGTGGGGAAGATGATATTTCCCGCAGATTTCTATGTGCTAGAGATGGAGTCGGATCCCAAGGCTCCCATACTGTTGGGGAGGCCTTTTATGTCGACTGCGCGGACAAAGCTTGATGTGGCGAATGGTTCCTTGACAATGGAATTTGATGGCCAAGTGATGGAGTTCAATATTTTTGACTCTATGAGATACCCTAAGGATATGGAGTCACTGTGTTTCATTGATGTGGTCGAGCCATTGGTATAGGAGGTATTTGAGGTGTCCAGTGGAGATGATGATCTCAAGACCGTATTAGAGAATGCTTTGGGGTATGCTAGTTTGGAGTTTGACATCTCAGATTCGATGAAGGAAGCAGTTATGGGTCTTACAGAGAGTGCCATGTTTGCTACAGAACCGGGTTATGGTCACATGAAATTAGAGGTTCCGGTTGAGAAGCTTGTTCCATCAATAGAGAATGCACCGGAGCTTGAGCTGAAGGTTCTCCCTGAGCACCTTAAGTATGTTTATTTAGGTGAGGGAGAGACGCTTCCGGTAGTGATTTCTAGCAGTTTGACTGAGGATCAAGAGAAGAGGTTGATTGAGGTGGTTCGGGAGTGAAAATCTGCGATTGGTTGGACTATTGCCGATCTCAAGGGCATTAGTCCATCTTTGTGTATGCACCGGATCAACCTAGAGGAGGGTGCGAAGCCAGTGAGACAACCGCAGCGGAGACTTAACCCGCCAATGATGGAGGCGGTGAAAAAGGAGGTCCTGAAGCTACTACAGATGGGGATCATCTATCCCATCTCTGATAGCAAGTGGGTGAGCCCCACGCAATGTGTGCCCAAGAGGGGCAGGATCACAGTCTCCCATAATCAGAAAGGAGAGTTGGTTCCAACCCGGGAGCAAACGGGGATTCGTGTGTGCATTGACCTCCGACGCTTAAATGAGGTAACTCTTAAAGACCACTTTCCCCTCCCCTTTATTGATCAGATGTTGGAAAGGTTAGCCGGAAGGGCGTATTTTTGTTTTCTTGATGGTTTTTCCGGGTATTTTCAAATACCTATCGCTCCGGAAGACCAAGAGAAAACTACATTTACTTGCCCTTTCGGCACTTTTGCTTATCGGAGAATGCCGTTTGGATTATGTAATGCACCTGGAACTTTTCAACGGTGCATGATGAGTATATTCTCCGATTTTGTGGAAAAATTTATGGAAGTTTTCATGGATGACTTCACTGTCCATGGAGACTCGTTTGATGAATGCCTTGCTCATGTAGGACTAGTGTTGGATAGATGTATTGAAACTAATTTGGTCCTAAATTTTGAAAAATGTCATTTTATGGTCGAGCAAGGCATCGTGTTAGGTCATGTTGTGTCAAAAAGGGGTATTGAAGTTGACAAAGCTAAGATTGATGTCATTTCTTCACTTCCTTACCCTACCAACGTGCGTAAAGTCCGGTCATTTCTTGGTCATGCCGGGTTTTACCGGAGGTTTATAAAGGACTTCTCAAAGATTGCTTCACCTCTATGCACCCTGTTGCAAAAAGAGGTTGATTTTGATTTTGATGATAATTGCAAGCAATCTTTCAATGAGTTGAAGTCTAGGTTGACAACCACCCCCATTATTCAAGCACCCGATTGGTCTCGTCCCTTTGAGATCATCTGTGATGTGAGTGATTATGCTGTGGGGGCGGTTTTGGGTCAAAAAGTGGAGCGTGCCTCGCATGTGATTTACTATGCGTCTATGACCTTGAATGGGGCACAAAGAAATTACTCCACTACGGAAAAAGAGATGTTGGCAGTAGTCTTTGCACTTGAGAAATTTAGGTCTTACTTGTTGGGCACAAAAGTCATTGTTTACACCGACCACGCTGCTCTCAAGTACTTGATGTCTAAAAAAGAGGCTAAACCGAGACTCATTCGGTGGATTCTCTTGTTGAGTGAGTTTGATATAGAGGTAAAGGACAAAAAGGGGGCTGAAAATTTAGTTGCCGATCATTTGAGTCGCCTTGTTATGGAGGAGGACAAGCCTTATAAACAAGCCCCAATCCGGGGTGAGTTTCCTGATGAGGTTCTTTGGGCAATTAATTCAGCTGCTCCTTGGTATGCGGACTTGGTAAATTTTCTTGTCTCTAATAAATTCCCTCCGGGGATGTCAAAATCTCAAAGAGACAAAGTCCGTAGTGATGCCAAGTATTATGTGTGGGATGAGCCCAATTTGTGGAGGCATTGTGCCGACCAAGTCATTCGGAGGTGTATTCCCGATAGTGAGGTGTCCTCTGTTCTGAAATTCTGTCATGAGCATGCGTGTGGTGGTCATTTTGGTGTGAAAAAGACCGCTAGGAAAGTCTTGGAGTGTGGCTTCTTTTGGCCAACTTTGTTCCGGGATGCGGCCACTTTTTGTCAGTCGTGTGATAGGTGCCAAAGGGTTGGTAATATTGGTCGACGGGATGAGATGCCACAACATTACGTCTTAAATTGTGAGATTTTTGACGTTTGGGGAATCGACTTTATGGGTCCTTTTCCCAATTCATTTGGCTTCTTATACATCTTGTTGGCGGTTGACTATGTTTCCAAGTGGGTTGAAGCAATCCCTACCCGCACTGATGATTCTAAAGTGGTGGTCAACTTCCTTCGGAGCAACGTTTTGTGTCGGTTTGGGATGCCAAGGGCCATTATTAGTGATAGGGGGACACATTTCTGTAATAAGACAGTCGAAGCTCTAGTCAAGAGATATCATATCACCCATAAGGTGTCGACTGCTTATCACCCCCAAACAAATGGCCAAGCCGAGGTGTCTAACAGAGAGATAAAATCCATCCTTGAAAAAACTGTGAACCCGAATAGAAAGGATTGGAGTCAAAGGCTTGATGATGTGTTGTGGGCTTACCGGACTGCATATAAGACACCAATTGGTATGTCACCATATCGGTTGGTGTTTGGTAAACCTTGCCATTTGCCGGTGGAGCTTGAACACAAAGCCTATTGGGCGATCAAAAAGTTCAACTTGAACTTGGAGGGTTCCGGTGAGGAGCGAAAATTGCACTTGAGTGAGTTGGATGAGATTAGGAGAGATGCGTATGAGAATAACCTCCTTTATAAGGAGCGAGCGAAGATTTGGCACGACAAAATGATCATTAGGAAGGACTTTAAGGTGGGTCAAAAAGTCCTTTTATTTGATTCCCGTCTCCGGATGTTTCCCGAAAAGCTAAGGTCGCGGTGGACCGGACCTTTTATTGTGAGGGAGGTATATCCGCATGGTGCGGTTGAGATTGGTAGTCTCTCCGGAGACAAGGTTCTTAAGGTTAATGGTCAACGCCTAAAATTGTATCATGATGGCGTGGGAATAAATGAGGATATGGAGGTGCATTATCTCCAAAATCCTAATTATGAGTAGACCGTATTTCTGAGTCTTGTCAAGGACATAAAAATTTGATGCTAGCCGGGGGCTTACCCGGCATTTGGTCTAGCTAAAGACGTTAAAGAAGGGCGGCTAACCGGGAGGCAACCCGGGATTTAATCATTCATTCTTAGTTTTTATTGTTGTTGTATTTACTTTCTATCATATTTGAATCGTTGCTACTTAAGGTATTTGTTTTTGTGGTGTTGTGCAGGGAGTAGCAAGGAGAAAGGATCAACCCCTGGGTCTATTCTGAAAAAAAAATAAAAAAAAAAAAATATAGGGATTTTGGCCCAGGGGACGACTCGTCCCCAAGACAAAAGGAAGTATTCCCTAAAGGGGGGACGCATGAATCAGAGAGGGGGCAAAAGTGGACGACTCGTGCCCCTTGGGACGACTCGTCCCTTGGGGCCTGAGCAGTCAAAGCGTGAAAAAAAAAATAAAAAAAATTAAAAACCCTAAGTCGTCGTCCCCTCCCCTTCTTCCCAGTCGTGCCTCTTCCTCCTCCTCCTCTCTCTCTCTCTACAAAACACTACCAAATCCACTCTTACCACCCACCAAATCCACCATCCTCCAACCAATCCTTCACCCTCCTACCCTTCCCTAGCCAAAACCGAGCCCCATCCCTCTATCTCCTTCTTCAACCTCCTAAACCACCATTAAAGCTCCAAGCTTTCTCTCTCTAACCAAATCCGAAAATTCCACCAAATCTCTCTCTTTTCTTCGAAATCCAAGCCCTAATCCACCATCTCTCCCTAATTCCGACCCACCCTATTCAATTTTGGCCTTCAATTCACCCAATTTCAAAATTCACCAAGCCCTAGAAGTCAAATTCGAATTTTGTTTGGGGTCAAAAGTTCTTGGGAGCTATTTTGGAGTATACAAGGAGGGTTTTTGGACTGCTTTGGTGCTTTAGTAAGGTAAAAATTTCAACTTTTTCCCTTGCATTTTAATTTGTTGGGATTTGTTGATTTTGTTGATTGGCGGTTCGGTTGGGAATTGGAAGGTGTTTGTTGTTGTTGTGGTGGGTTGTTTGGCTTGAATTTTTGTGAATTTTGTGTGGAGGAGGAGTTGTGTATTGTGTTGAGTAAAAATGAGTTCTAGGGGAAGAGATGCTCGAGGGGGTGGTAATAAAAGAGTTAGAATAACAACCCAATCCGAGGTCCCAAATGATCCCCCTCCCCCTAATGCTTCCTTACCTTTTATGGGATTGCTCAATTTGTCTTCCGCTCAAAAGAAAAGGTGGCGGAATTTGGAGAGTAGGAAAATTCAAGTCACCACCTTCCTCCATGTGCCGGTGTTAAGAGATTTGGGTTTAGAAACCTTAGTTGCAGATTTAATGAACCAAGCCGGGTTGGGAACTTTCTTGGGGAAGAGAGCGGATTCTTATTTGAGATATTCACTAGAATTTCTCTCAACTTTGGAGGTAGGAAAGGGGACAAATGCCAATACTATTCAGTTTTATGTTGATGATGAAGTTTTTAGAGTGTCCTATGATGAGTTGAGGGAGATCCTGGGGGTTGACCAGCCGAGGGGAGATTGGTTGGATGTTGATGGGGCTAGCTGTTTTTTCTTTACAGAGCTTACGGGGTTGCCTTTCACTAAGAAATTTCTTAGGGCTTCTTCTTTGTCTCACCCGGCATGGAAGTTGTTTTATAGAGGATTGGCTATGACCTGGTTGGCGAATGGGGAGCCTGCGCAATTAAATCTTGCTATGATAAATCTTTTGCGCACGGGGTTGAGGAGTTACCAGGTGGTCCCTGATTGGGTGAATATCTTTGTGAGGAGATGTGAGGCATTTGCCCTTACAAAAAAGGGCAACATTTCTGTAGGCGAGATGATCACTATGATTGCTGCGGCCTGTGTGGGGGAGTTAAAGCCCGAGGCGGTAAATTTGACAGGGGGCACGAGCCTATATTCGAGAGAGTGGCTGATTCAATATGACAAGTTTGCGAGGGACCCGAGGGGGGCGGGCAACTTTTCCTTATTATTTGAGTATGGTGATCCGAGGAAGACGTTTACTTGCACGGCAGGAGCCGCATTTTCGACTGGCACACACGCTAGGCATTGGCGTATGCCTGGGGTTGAGGATGAGATGGATCCTATTGGGGAGGATGATGATGAGGATCGGGGAGCAGGAGCAGGAGCAGGAGCAGGGTGGTCACGGTGAAGAAGAGCAGAACCAGGGCCATCAGGGCTCTTTTAATCAGTGGGATGAGATGAGGGTGTTTCTAGATGAGCAGCATGGGAGATATGCCTATGAGGACACGAGGACCCAGGAGAGATATGCTTACGAGGATCAGAGGTTCATGAACTGGGTAGCTTTTGAGGATAGGAGGTGGGCGGAGTATGGTGATACTTTGGAGGAGATACAGGACCGACAGATTGCGATAGATAGCCGCCAGCACAGATGGAGTCCTGGATGATGCAGCAGCAGGGACCTTCCGCATATGTCCCTGTGTTAGATGAGCAGTATGCCAGTTTGTTGTCCCGTAGCGAGGCCCGTGAGATGAGGCGTGCAGCTAGACGGACGCCTTCTCCTGGTGTAGGTTCTAGTTCGCAGTCACAGTTAGGTGGTCAGTGGCAGTACCCGGAGTGGCAGTGGCAGCCGTGGCAGTGGCCACCTCAGTGATGGTATTATTTTTCCCCCTTTTTACGCTTTTACTGTCCTAGCACTTTTATTGTTGCACACACATTGAGGACACTGTGTAGTTTAAGCGTGGGGGTATGGGGGATGTTTTTATATGTAGATGTTTCTATCTGTACAGTTTCTAAAAAAAAAAAAGAGAGGCTAAGTGAAAACCCGAGAGGGCACTTAGGCAAAAGGAGAGAGCGTGTAAAAAAAAAAAAAATTGAAAAAACGAGAGGCTAGGTGAAAACCGGAAACGGCACCTAGGCAAAAGGTGAGTGAGTGAAATTCTTTCAATTTGTTTATTCACCGGTGTTGAAGTCATAAGGGGGGTTCGGAGTTTCGGGTTAGGATGTTCACTTTGGTGTAGGAGGTTCGGATTAGAGGAGATAGGTTAGAAATCCTCATTCATTCTGGAGTTATAAGGGGGAGTAGGTGTTTGTTTTCATGAGGTAGTTGTGAGGGATTAAACACCCGAACAACTTTTATTTTGAGGGATGATGTAGTGAGAGCCAAGCGTGGGGGAAACATAGGTTATATTTAGTTCCCCATGGCTTTTGTGTGAGGACCTTAGCTTGGATACTGTTATTTTGGGAGTTGGTATCAAGTTAAGGTCATTTGTTTTCATTGATCATATTTATTGGTGATATAAGGAGATGGAGTTTCTTATACTCTGTTTGTGACTTTTGATTGACTTGTTGGCGGATTAGAGGAGACTAGGAATCAATACCCTCCATGCATCTGTTTTAGGCCGGTGTTAGATTGGAGTTTAGGATATTACTCAGGGACGAGTAATGGTCTAAGCGTGGGGGTATTTGATAGCGCGGATTTAGACTATGTAATTCCTATGTTTTCCGGTATTATTTTGTGTTATTTCCATGTAATTTGTTAGGTTGGATGTCTTTTGAGTGATATTATGTATTGTGAGGATTTTGAGAAAAAAACTATGTATTTTGAGAGAATTGTAGAGATTTCATGATGTAAGTGTTTTGGTCCTCAAGAGCAGCTCAATGACATCAAGTTTTACACCCATGGTAGTCAAGCCAAGGAAATTTGGAAGCGAGCCGAGGATTGAAGAGAAGAAAATGAAGAAAGCAGGGATTTTGGTTCAGGGGACGAGTCGTCCCCCTTTGGTCTAACTATTCCCCAAAGGGGGGACGCTGGAATCATGAAGGGGTGTAACTAGGGACGAGTCGTCCCCTACAGTACGACTCGTTCCCACTGAAGAAAGGCTAAGGGACGACTCGTGACTGGTAGGACGAGTCGTGCCCTGATCGCTGGAATGACGTAATTTTGCAATTTTCCTTATTTTTAATTTATTTTCTTTTCCTTTTTAGCTAGGGTTTAGGGAGGAAGTATAAATACTTTCTCTTAGCATTCTTTTTAGGTTATCTTTTCTTCTCATTAGCTTTTCAAAACAATATTCAAGCTTTGAATCTCCATGGAAGGCTAAATTCTCTTGCTTTGGATTTGTGATTTTTGAACCGTCTTGATTATCAATTGAGGTTTGATTCCTTTTAATTATTCTTCCCTAATTGCAATTTTACTTGTGCTTATTTCAAATCAATTTCTAGGGTTTTGAGAAATTGATCAATCCTTTAATCCTTTTAATTGATTATTGCTAGATTTCCCTTTTATCGTGTCGGACTAGGGTTATCATTGTAGCACCTTCGTTATTCATGTATGTGTCATCTTGAATGGTGATTAAAAGTAAAATTGGCTTTAAATCTCTTTGAAACAATAATAGATTAATTCCTTGATCTTCATCTCTTAGAATTTCATCAATTTATATTTAGAACCTTGATCGTGTCGGCTAGGTTTTATTTATTAATTAGGGTTTGTAGTTGAGCGTGTCGCCGCTATTAACTACTATCAACGAAGAGATAGAGATTTTATATCTCGTGATCAAGTGATTAGGGGAGAGTACGAAAGAATCATTCCGGTGATATTGATTGATAGACGGGGATAATTTTGCATGTCCAAGGTGTTCTTTTACATTATCATTTATAATTTAGAATTTAATTCCCGTCTTAGGATATTAATCATTCAACAACAAAAACCCCCCAAATTGTGTGTGACTTGATCGTTTGCAATACTGTTCCCTGAGATCGATCCTGGACTTGCACTATCTACATTATTAGAAGTCCTTGTAGTAATTTAGTAGGTGTGCGACTAAGCCTACCAGTAGGACTTAAATCGAGGACATCCATCATCCTGGAGGGCAATATATTCACCGCAGAGCCGTTATCAATGAAAATGCGTGGCAGTCTCTTCCCGTTGACCTCAATAGTAATGTGCAGTGGCTCGTTGTGATCCGACCCAAACTCTGGCATGTCTAACTCTGAAAATGTGATGATGTTTCCAAAGTGAATATTTCCAATCATCTGAGTTACATCTTCCGGCTTCGTATCAGATGGCACCAAAGTCGCAGCTAGATTCTGTTCCAACATCATCCTGTGGGCATATGAGGATGTGAGCAAGGACCATAAGGATATGTTGGCTTGGGTTAGCTTTAGTTGAGTGAGAATAGGGTCTTCTTTATCGGGATTTACTACTTCAGTTTTAGGACCAAAGACTTTCTTCGCCCCCTTATCTTCTGCTTGATACATCTTTCCGGATCTCGTGAGTAGATTAACTCCGTTCCTCTCCATGTCGGATACTTCCGCTTGAATCTCGGCCAACGAGAGAGGTTTAGGACTCTCTTCCAAATAGACATCGTTTAACGAGGCAACTTCCCTAGACAGTTCCTCAAAAGACAGCATATAACAAGAAAATTCTTTATTAATGGAATTCGAAGTACAGACTGACACAACTGCCTCACTGTCCGTCACAACAAACTCGACCGGATCAGTGAGGTCTTTCTCTACCAAAGCAATATCACTACCAACTATTTTATTAGGATTCTCTATCTTCTCTTCCATGATGAGCTTCTGTACAGCCCTCTTCAACGCAAAACCAGCACACTCGGACAAATCGGGCACAAGCACTCCTTTTCTGACAATGGCTGAGAACACCTTATCTGTTGACAGCCCCAATTTCTCAAAAGCATCCTCTATCTATACTATACTGATGTAGTTACCTTCCACCATGTGGATCCTGTTGTTAGGAAGGGGATTCCCCACAACATTCGGAGACTTCGGCTTCTCCACCTTTCCTTGCCGAATTAAGTCTTGCACTAACCGTTTGAACTGAATGCAGGAATCAGTAGTGTGGCCCTTGTACTTGTGGTAGTTGCAATACTTAGAAGCGTCTAAGTCTTCTCTCTTGTTTATCGGTTCATAATTTTCAAGCGGCTTGACCAAGCCTCTCTTCGCTAGCACTTCAAAAACCTTGCCCATTGGCATTCCAAAATCATCAAACACTTCCCTCTCGCGGTGAACATTGCCATTTCCTCTCATCACAGCTTGGACATCCAAAGCAGCTCCCCCTTGCACATAATTCACTTGCCCCAATCGGCTCTTTCTTTCTTTGCAGTGTTGGCGGGAGCTCTATAGCGAAATGAATTGTTGCTAGCCCCAGTATCCTTCGGTGGAGTTATCCCAGTGATACCACTTTCGTATCGTACGCCCGAATCCACCATTTCCCTAAGATTGGGAAAATAACCATTACCAACTGCCAACTTATGTCCAGGTAACAAACACTTGTAGAAAATTTGCTTCTGTTCATTCTCCTTAGGCGGATAATGAATCTCACTCAACTTGTCATTCCAACGCTTGTAGAAATCATAGATTGACTCTCCATTCTTTTGAAGCGTATGCTCCAAATCCGCTCGATTGACTTGCCAGTCCATGTTGGCTTGATACATTTCCGAGAGCACTCTACTAACCTTGTCCCAAGTATCCCTTTCTTCCTCGTTCAACTTCAAAAACCAACGAAGAGCAGCCCCCTCTAACGTGCTATGAAACATTCTCGCCATCTGCTCGGGCGTGCAGTCTTTGGCCCTCATTGCCAATGTATAGCTGTCTAGATGAGTCTTCGGACAAGTAACTCCTCCGAACATGGCCATCTTGGGCATCTTGAAGTCTTGAGGCAGGGGTGCAACCTTGCTTGGATTAAGCATCTTGATAGGGGACACAACTTGCTTTCCCATCTGTTCGGTCAACGCCTTTACTTGCTCAATCAATGCCAACACAGTCGGGTCTGTAGCAATGTCGGAGTTCTGGACGGCTGGGGTTGAATAGTGGTAAGGGAGGTAGAGTAGGTGGGAATATGGTGGCCAGAATAATTCAAGGGTAAAGTGGGAGGAGGTAGGTTAGCAAAGTGGTCTTTGGGTGTGTCGGCAGAAGGCTGATAGGGTCTTTTGGATTTGCTCGAGCTCCCATACATGACTGGTGGTGGAACATTTTTGTAGCTGGTTGGAACATAGTTGGGTAGAGGGAAAGTAGGTGCATTGGGGTTGGCAGGATTCAGAGCATTGACAGTTTCATCTTCAACATCGACAACTTTATTTCCCATCAAAATAACCTTGTGTCCCCTTTTACTGAGCTCCTCAACAAAATGGTCCTTCAACTCTTGATTGTGGTTCTTCAAAGTGCGGTTCTGCTCTTCAAGTTTCTCAACCCTCATGGTCAAATCAGCAAAGTAGGCGTGCAGAGCAGGTGGAATGTCATCGAAGTTGGGGTTGACTGGACCTTCCATTGAAGTGACTGGTGTAGAGCCGGTTGCAGAGACAGCTGGCGAGCTTGGAGTAGTGGAGGGAGGCAAGGTTGTCATTGCTGAATGAAGAACGCGGCTCAACCTTAGCTCTGCAGAAGTATCAAAAGACTCGGCTTTAGGAGAAGGGTTGACTCAATGCAGTGTACTTGCTTGAATTTTTTATTTCCAAAAGCTTTGTTTCTTTTAGACCTACTAAGGTTGGAAGGGATACCCCTTTTCGCAACTAACTAAAGGTCCTAAAGTGGTGGATCCTAACGACTAACCGTCTCGTATAGACACTTAATATGATATTTATGGGAAGTACTACAAACCCATGATAGGACAAGATCTTTTAACAATCACTCAACCTTACATGGCACGTCCTTTAAAAGGAAATCAATTTTTTAGTGCTCTTATTCTCTCTATAGATCTTGACTTATCATTGATTCGTGGTGACTTAACATAAAGACCCTATTAATTGTCTACATGAAAAAGCTAGTCAAACCAACCGGTCACGGGCAGTGTAATCCTAGCAAAGTGGGTGACAAAAGGGTTAGATTTTAGGCTCCCACCGTGCAGCCGAAGCGCACTGATGAGTGGATGGCCAAGTGAGACTCGGAAGGGAGGCGACATGATCACCACACTTCCCGCACTTTGGCTTCTCCGATGGGTTAAAGGGTGTCTGTGCAGTGTGACACGGACTCTAGTGATAGTGTGAGGTAAAATAGTCTAATTCCTTTTAAATAAAAAAGAGAGATTTTTGTTTTATGAGATGCATGCATGCAATGCAACAGTTTAAGAATAGAACGAAAGCAAAATACAACACCATAGAAGAAAACGAAAGTCTGGCCCACTAAGTTTGAAAAAGTTTCAAAACAGTCCCCAGCAGAGTCGCCACTGTGAATACCCCGTCCTGATGCAACGCGCATTCGGAAGTTTGAAATAAATAATCATATAATGTCGGATCGAAATGGGATATTCATTTAGTGACACTCGCTTTAAACCATATTAAAATATTAGTTTAATTTTGAGAGTCGCCACGCCACTTTGATATAGCCCAAAGCTTTGAAAAAAGGCTAAACATTTAATTGGGTTCGGGGGTCAAGTTACAACAGAAGAAGAAACGCTATCACTCCTATTGCCCGACGGATCGGTCATTCTAGCATGTGGGGTGTTGGTTGTGTGCGGTGTTTACAGGAATAGATAGAAGAAACGGGATCATGCATAAGGAGGAGGGGAGAGAAAGAATTAATTGATGATCACACCCTAGAACCTTTTAGTTAGGCCCTCGGAAGGTTCACTAATCAACGTTCATCCTTGGGGAATTGTTGATCATGGGACAATTATTACTAAGGTAGAAGGTAAGAAATAGTTCCTAGATCCATTGGGTTTCTTGGACGAAACCTTAGATCATCCTCGGCTATGCATATTTAAATAGTCCTAAATCTAGCATAAAGGCACAATTAAATATATAATAAGCATGCAAGTAATAATATGGCAATAATAATAAGGGACAAAATATTAATAAAAGGCTTACCAATTGTAGCAAGACTTTGGGATCGAATCTAGGGCGATTCGAAGAATGTGGGGAGAGGTACGGAAAAAACAAGTATAGTTTTGATTCTCCAGAGTAAAAACGTGTGTCGAAAACTGATACCCAATGCACGTATTTATAGTGTTTCGGGAATTGGGCTGGACCAAGGAAACAGTCGATCGGCCTTAATAATAAAGTTCGATCGGCACACAAAAGAAGGGTCGATCGGCACCAATTATAATGTTCGATCGGCACTAAAAAAGATGGTCGATCGGCCTTTAAAAGAGAAGGGCCGATCGGCACTATCTCCTGGCATACTTTCCACGCGTACGGCTGACGGCGGAGGGCACAGAAGAATGAATAGATTTTTAGGGTTTCATTAATAAACGGGCCAGGATATTTAAAATACCCTTTTTTAGGACCGGGTACTAACACACTTATACCTTTATGAAAGTTGGGGTGACTGTTATGTTGTACCCTACACACTTTCGACAAAACCTTGACCCCAGTAAGGCTTCTGTTATCGTTAGTCATCAACTACTCATCCTATTGTTGATGTCACATCAAAGCGAAACAGCATGCCCAAGCAGCAAGTTGGTACACATTGAAAGAGAATTTTTTTTTTAGGCGGGAGGACTACTTTGGGTTCACTTGAGCAAGTTTGGGTTTCTATTGAAGCGTCTCATTCGTATCGACTCGTGGTCGAGTCTTTTCCAAGGGGGGGTGAATGATGCAGTTGCAGATGAAGAGCAAAGGCCAAGACTCGTGCTGAACAACAGGTTGCTGATGCTGAACAAACAGGTAGTAACCCAGGCGGTCGCACCAATCTTGGCCAGGCGCATGCCTCACCAAGGACCAAGCCAGCCGTAGGTTTCTGCCACCCGGGCGGCTGCCCCATTCCAGGCCAGACGCCCGTCTCGCCGTTGACACCATTTTCCTTATTATGTTCTGTTTCTGTTTGCTAATGTTTGCATTTAATTAAGCTAGGGCATTTTGGTACTTTCTTTGATATTTCATTTTAGGCTTTTAGGGTAGTAGTTAAACATCTTTTTGGCTTGGCATAACTTAGTTTTTGGATTATGAATTGAATTAAAAGACAAGAACGGTTGTGCCTTCTTTGTTTTATCAAATCTTATTGATTTCTTGTTCGGTTCCATCTCAACCTCTATTTTTTTACATCATTTGGTATCAGTTCTCTGGACAAATTGATGGCCGAATGAGGGCGTGGAGTTCGTGGAAGAAGAGGTGGTCGTGGAAGGGGCCGTGCAGCGGATCCTCCGTAAGACGATCATCACCGCGAGCGTGATATACGCGATATTCAGATCGACAATCTGAGAAGACAGGTTTAGGTACTTCAACTCCAAGTTTGGAATCGCGAAAATCATGGGGGGACACCGCCGATTATGGGTTCTGATTCAGATAATTCTTTCGAGGGTGAGGAGTATCACGAGGGAGTCAATCCCTTTGCCAGAAATCATGGACATCAGAATAGGTATGAGTAAGACTCTTTGACGGATATCGGTGTCAAGATCGAAATTCCGGAATTCAAAGGTAAGACTCATCCTGACGAGTTCATTGATTGGTTAAATACTATTGAACATATTTTTGATTTAAAACTTATGAAAGATGCTACTAAGGTGAAAGTGGTAGCAATCAAATTAAAAAACATACTTCAATTTTGTGGGAACATGTTAAGAAAGAAAGGGTTAGAGAGGGTAAATCCAAGGTTCAATCTTTGGATAAGATGAAGAAATTTTTAAGGAAAAAATTTCTTCCATAACACTATAGACAGTATTCTTTTATTTCTTATCATAGTTTGAGGCAAGGGGATATGTCTGTAGAGGAGTTTATAAATGAATTCGACCGTTTGTGGATGGAGTGAGATGTTGCAGAAGAAGATGAGCAAACAGTAGCCCATTTTCTTGGGGGATTGCGTACTGATATTTCAGATGTGGTCCAACTGCAGCAATACTGGACTTATGATGATGTTTGTAGGCTCGCTTTGAAGGTTGAAAAGGAGTTGCAGCTAAAGAAGAGTGTGAATAATTGGTAACACAAGAATTTTTTGGGTAATCATAGAAGTGGAATTCCTAGCAAGGTTGAGAGGGTTGCACCTACAGTTCCAGTAACACTAGTGGCAGAAAAATATGGTGTCGTTCAGGAAGCCTTAAGGGGTAACAAGTCAGCCCGGTGCTTCAAATGTCATGGGATTGGTCATTTAAGGGTCGAGTGTCCCAATCGACATGTTGTTGATTTGATGGAGGATAGTCCACCAGTTTATGATGAAGCACGAGATGATTCAAGTGGTGAAACTGAAGAAATGTATGCAGATCAAGGAGTGGCATTGGAGGTTCAACGGGTGTTGAATGTGACTAATGTGGAAGACGAGGAGTGGCTTCGTCATAATATGTTTTGAACTAATTGCACTACCAAGGGGAAATTGTGAAAAGTAATCATTGATGGTGGTAGCTGTGAAAACATCATTTCTACTGAGATTGTTGAGAAATTAAGCTTGAAGACGGAAGAACACCCACAACCGTACAAGTTGTCTTGGTTGAGCGAGGGGAGTTCATTGAAGGTAAAAATGTGGTGTTTGGTGCAATTTTCCATTGGTAAACATTACTCGGATGATGTATGGTGTGTTGTAGTGTCAATGGTTGTGTGTCATTTATTGCTTGGTCGTTCGTGGTTGTATGATCGGAGGGTTAAGCGTGATGGATACAAGAACACTTATACCTTTATGAAAGATGGGGTGACTGTTATGTTGTACCCTACAAACTTTCGACAAAACCTTGACCCCAGTAAGGCTTCTGTCATCGTTAGTCATCAACTTCTCATCCTATTGTTGATGTCACATCAAAGCGAAACAGCATGCCCAAGCAGCAAGTTGGTACACATTGAAAGAGAATTTTTTTTCAGGCAGGAGGACTACTTTGGGTTCACTTGAGCAAGTTGGGGTTTCTATTGAAGCGTCTCATTCGTATCGACTCATGGTCGAGTCTTTTACAAGGGGGGTGAATGATGTAGTTGCAGATGAAGAGCAAAGGCCAAGACTCGTGCTGAACAACAGGTTGCTGATGCTGAACAAACAGGTAGTAACCCAGGCGGTCGCACCAATCTTGGCCAGGCGCATGCCTCACCAAGGACCAAGCCAGCTGTAGGTTTCTGCCACCCGAGCGGCTGCCCCATTCCAGGCCAAACGCCCGTCTCGCCGTTGACACCATTTTCCTTATTATGTTCTGTTTCTGTTTGCTAATGTTTGCATTTAATTAAGCTAGGGCATTTTTGTACTTTCTTTGCTATTTCATTTTAGGCTTTTAGGGTAGTAGTTAAACATCTTTTTGGCTTGGCATAACTTAGTTTTTGGATTATGAATTGAATTAAAAGACAAGAACGGTTGTGCCTTCTTTGTTTTATCGAATCTTATTGATTTCTTGTTCGGTTCCATCTCAACCTCTATTTTTTTACATCATTTGGTATCACTTCTCTGGACAAATTGATGGCCGAATGAGGGCGTGGAGTTCTTGGAAGAAGAGGTGGTCGTGGAAGGGGCCGTGCAGCGGATCCTCCGGAAGACGATCATCACCGCGAGCGTGATTTACGCGATATTGAGATCGACGATCTGAGAAGATAGGTTCAGGTACTTCAAATCTAAGTTTGGAATCGCAGAAATCGTGGGGGGACACCGTCGATTATGGGTTCTAATTCAGATAATTCTTTCTAGGGTGAGGAGTATCACGAGGGAGTCAATCCCTTTGCCAGAAATCATGGACATCAGAATAGGTATGTGTAAGACTCTTTGACGGATATCGGTGTCAAGATCAAAATTCCGGAATTCAAAGGTAAGACTCATCCTGACGGGTTCATTGATTGGTTAAATACTATTGAACGTATTTTTGATTTAAAACCTATGAAAGATGCTACTAAGGTGAAAGTGGTAGCAATCAAATTAAAAAACATGCTTCAATTTTGTGGGAACATGTTACGAAAGAAAGGGTTAGAGAGGGTAAATCCAAGGTTCAATCTTGGGATAAGATGAAGAAATTTTTAAGGAAAAAATTTCTTCCAGAACACTATAGACAGTATTCTTTTATTTCTTATCATAGTTTGAGGCAAGGGGATATGTCTGTAGAGGAGTTTATAAATGAATTCGACCGTTTGTGGATGAAGTGAGATGTTGCAGAAGAAGATAAGCAAACAGTAGCCCATTTTCTTGGGGGATTGCGTACTGATATTTCAGATGTGGTCCAACTGCAGCAATACTGGACTTATGATGATGTTTGTAGGCTCGCTTTGAAGGTTGAAAAGCAGTTGCAGCTAAAGAAGAGTGTGAATAATTGGTAACACAAGAATTTTTCGGGTAATCATAGAAGTGGAATTCCTAGCAAGGTTGAGAGGGTTGCACCTACAGTTCCAGTAACACTAGTGGCAGAAAAATATGGTGTCGTTCAGGAAGCCTTAAGGGGTAACAAGTCAGCCCGGTGCTTCAAATGTCATGGGATTGGTCATTTAAGGGTCGAGTGTCCCAATCGACATGTTGTTGATTTGATGGAGGATAGTCCACCAGTTTATGATGAAGCACGAGATGATTCAAGTGTTGAATCTGAAGAAGTGTATGCAGATCAAGGAGTGGCATTGGTGGTTCAATGGGTGTTGAATGTGACTGATGTGGATGACGAGGAGTGGCTTCGTCATAATATTTTTCGGACTAATTGCACTACCAAGGGGAAAGTGTGCAAAGTAATCATTGATGGTGGTAGCTGTGAAAACATCATTTCTACTGAGATTGTTTAGAAATTAAGCTTGAAGACGGAAGAACACCCACAACCGTACAAGTTGTCTTTGTTGAGCGAGGGGAGTTCATTGAAGGTATACATGCGGTGTTTGGTGCAATTTTCCATTGGTAAACGTTACTCGGATGATGTATGGTGTGATGTAGTGCCAATGGTTGTGTGTCATTTATTGCTTGGTCGTCCGTGGTTGTTTGATCGGAGGGTTAAGCATGATGGATACAAGAACACTTATACCATAATGAAAGATAGGGTGACTGTTATTTTGTACCCTACACACTTTCGACAAAACCTTGACCCCAGTAAGGCTTTTGTTCTCGTTAGTCATCAACTTCTCATCTAGCCTATTGTTGATGTCACATCAAAGCGAAACAGCACGCCCAAGCAGCAAGTTGGTACACATCGAAAGAGAATTTTTTTTTCAGGCGGGAGGACTACTTTTGGTTCACTTGAACAAGATGGGGTTTCTATTGAAGTGTCTCATTCGTATCGACTCGTGGTTGAGTCTTTTCCAAGGGGGGGGGGGGGGTAAATGATGCAGTTGCAGATGAAGAGCAAATGGCAAGACTCTTCCTGAACAACAGGCTGCTGATGCTGAACAAACAGGCTGTAACCCAGGCGGTCGCACCAATCTTGGCCAGGCACATGCCTCACCAAGGACCAAGCCAGCCGTAGGTTTCTGCCACCCGGGCGGCTGCCCCATTCCAGGCCAGACGCCTACCTCACCGTTGACACCAGTTTCCTTATTCAGTTATGTTTCTGTTTGCTAATATTTGCATTTAATTAAGCTAGGGCATTTTGGTACTTTCTTTGCTATTTTGTTTTAGGGTTTATGGGTAGTATTTAAATATCTTTTTGGCTTGGCATAACTTAGTTTTTGGATTATGAATTGAATTAATAGACAAGAACGGTTATGCCTTCTTTGTTTTATCGAATATTATTGATTTCTTGTTCGGTTCTATCTCAACCTCTGTTTATTTACATCATTTGGTATCAGTTGTCTAGACGAATTGATGGCCGAACGAGGGCGTGGAGTTCGTGGAAGAAGAGGTGGTCGTGGAAGGGGTCGTGCAGTGGATCCTCTGAAAGACGATCATCACCGCGAGCGTGATATACGCGATATTGAGATCGACGATCTGAAAAGATAAGTTCAGGTACTTCAACTCCAAGTTCGGAATTGCAGAAATCATGGGGGGACACCGTCGATTATGGGTTCTGATTCAGATAATACTTTCGAGGCTGAGAAGTATCACGAGGGAGTCAAACCCTTTGCCAGAAATCGTGGACAACAGAATAGGTATGATTAAGAATCTTTGAAGGATATCGGTGTCAAGATCGAAATTCCGGAATTCAAAGGTAAGACACATCCTGACGAGTTCATTGATTGGTTAAACACTGTTGAACCTATTTTTTATTTAAAACTTACGAAAGATGCTACTAAGGTGAAAGTTGTAGCAATCAAATTAAAAAAACATGCTTCGATTTTGTGGGAACATGTTAAGAAACAAAGGGTTAGAAAGGGTAAATCCAAGGTTCAATCTTGGGATAAGATAAAGAAATTGTTAAGGCAAAAATTTCTTCAGGAACACTATAGACAGGATTCTTTTCTTGCTTATCATAGTTTGAGGCGGGGGGATATGTCTGTAGAGGAGTTTATCAATGAATTTGACCGTTTGTGGATGAAGTGTGATGTTGCAGAAGAGGACGAGCAAACAGGAGCCCATTTTCTTGGGGGATTGCATACTGATATTTCAGATGTGGTCCACCTGCAACAATACTGGACTTATGATGATATTTATAGGCTTGCTTTGAAGGTTGAAAAGCAGTTGCAGCGAAAGAAGAGTGTAAATAATTGGCAACACAAGAATTTTTTGGGTAATCATAGTACTAGAATTCCTAGCAAGGTTGCAGGGGTTACACCTACAGTTCCAGTAACACCAGTGACAGAAAAATCTGGTGCAGTTCAGGAAGCCTTAATGGGTAACAAGTCAGCCTGATGCTTCAAATGTCATGGGATTAGTCATTAAAGGGCCGAGTGTCCCAACTGACATGTTGTTGCTTTAATGGAGGATAGTCCAACAGTTTATGATGAAGCACCAGATGATCCAAGTGGTGAAATTGAAGAAGTGTATGCAGATCAAGGAGTGGCATTGGTGGTTCAACGGGTGTTGAATGTGACAGATGTGGAAGACGAGGAGTTGCTTCGTCATAATATTTTTCGGACTAGTTGCACTGCCAAGGGGAAAGTGTGCAAAGTAATCATTGATGGTGGTAGCTGTGAAAACATCGTTTCTAGTGAGATGGTTGAGAAATTAAGCTTGAAGACGGAAGAACACCCACAACCGTACAAGTTGTCTTGGTTGAGCGAGGGGAGTTCATTGAAGGTAAACATGCGGTGTTTGGTGCAATTTTCCATTGGCAAATGTTACTCGGATGATGTATGGTGCGATGTAGTGCCAATGGTTGCGTGTCATTTATTGCTTGGTCGTCCGTGGTTGTTTGATTGGAGGGTTAAGCATGATTGATACAAGAACACTTATACCTTTATGAAAGATGGGATGACTGTTACTTTGTACATTACACACTTTCGACAAAACCTTGACACCGGTAAGGCTTCTGTTCCCGTTAGTCATCAAATTCTCATCTGGCCTATTGTTGATTTCACATCAAAGCTATACATCATGCCCAAGCAGCAAGTTGGTACACATCGAAAGAGTATTGTTTTTCAGGCGGGAGGACTACTTTGGGTTCACTTGAGAAAGATGGGGTTTCTGTTAAAGCGTCTCGTTGGTATCAACTCGTGGTCGAGTCTTTTTCAAGGGGGGTTAATGATGCAGTTGCCGATGAAGAGCAAAGGGCAAGACTCGTGCTGAACAACAAGCTGCTAATGCTGAACAAACATGCTGTGACCCAGGCGGCCGCACAATTCTTGGCTAGGCGCATGCCTCACCAAGGACCAAGCCAGCCATAGGTTTCTGCTACCCAGGTAGCCGCCCCATTACAGGCCAGGCGCCCGCCTCGCTGTCGACACCAGTTTCCTTATTCTGTTCTGTTTTTGTTTGCTGATGTTGGAATTTAAATAAGCTAGGGTATTTTGGTACTTTCTTTGCTATTTTGTTTTAGGGTTTTAGGGGAGTATTTAAACATCTTTATGGCTTGGCATAACTTAGTTTTTGGATTATGAATTGAATTAAAAGACAAGAACGGCTGTGCCTTCTTTGTTTTATCGAATCTTGTTGATTTCTTGTTTGGTTCCATCTCAACCTCTGTTTGTTTACATCATTTTGTATCAGTTATCTGGATGAATTCATGGCCGAACGAGGGCGTGGAGTTCGTGGAGGAAGAGGTGTTTGTGGAAGGGGCCATGCAGCGGATCCTTTAGAAGACGATCATCACCACGAGCATGATATACGCGATATTGAGATCGACGATCTGGGAAGACAGGTTCAGGTACTTCAACTCCAAGTTCAGAATCGCAGAAATCGTGGGGTGACACCGCCGATTATGGGTTCTGATTCAGATAATTCTTCCGAGGGTGAGGAGTATCACGAGGGAGTCAATCCCTTTGCCAAAAATCGTGGACATTAGAATAGGTATGAGGAAGACTCTTTGAAGGATATCGGTGTCAAGATCGAAATTCCTGAATTCGAAGGTAAGACTCATCCTGACGAGTTCATTGATTGGTTAAATACTGTTGAACGTATTTTTGATGTAAAACCTATAAAAGATGCTACTAAGGTGAAATTGGTAGCAATCAAATTGAAGAAACATGCTTCGATTTGGTGGTAACATGTTAAGAAACAAAGGGTTAGAGAGGGTAAATCCAAGGTTCAATCTTGGGATAAGATGAAGAAATTGTTAAGGAAAAAATTTCTTCCGAAACACTATAGACAGGATTCTTTTATTGCTTATCATAGTTTGAGGCAGGGGGATACGTCTGTATAGGAGTTTATCAATGTATTCAATCGTTTGTGAATGAAGTGTGATGTTGCAGAAGAGGACGAGCAAACAGTAGCCCATTTTCCTGGGGGATTGCGTACTGATATTTCATATGTGGTCAAAAGCAGCAATACTGGACTTATGATGATGTTTGTAGGCTTGCTTTGAATGTTGAAAATCAGTTGCAGCAAAAGAAGAATGTGAATAATTGGTAACGCAAGAATTTTTTGGGTAATCATTGTAGTGGAAGTCCTAGCAAGGTTGAGGGGGTTACACCTACAGTTCCAGTAACACCAGTTGCAGAAAAATATGGTGCAGTTCAGAAAGCCTTAAGGGGTAACAAATCAGCCTTGGTCATTTAAGGGTCGAGTGTCCCTACAGTCATGTTGTTGCTTTGATGGAGGATAGTCCACCAGTTTTTGATGAAGCACAAGATGATTCAAGTGGTGAAACTGAAGAAGTGTATACAGATCAAGGAGTGGCATTGGTGGTTCAACAGGTGTTGAATGTGACTGATGTGGAAGACGAGGAGTGGCTTCGTCATAATATTTTTCGGACTAATTACACTGCCAAGGGGAAAGTGTGCAAAGTAATCATTGATGGTGGTAGCTGAGAAAACATCATTTCTACTGAGATGGTTGAGAAATTAAGCTTGAAGACGGAAGAATACCCACAACCGTACAAGTTGTCTTGGTTGAATGTGGGGAGTTCATTTAAGGTAAACATGTGGTGTTTGGTGCAATTTTCCATTGGCAAACGTTACTCGAATGATGCATGGTGTGATGTAGTGCCAATGGTTGCGTGTCATTTATTTCTTGGTCGTCCGTGGTTGTTTAATCGGAGGGTTAAGCATGATGGATACAAGAACACTTATACCTTTATGAAAGATGGGGTGACTGTTACGTTGTACCCTACACACTTTCGACAAAACCTTGACCCCCGTAAGGCTTCTATTCCCGTTAGTCATCAACTTCTCAGCTGGCCTATTATTGATGTCACATCAAAGCGAAACAGCATGCCCAAGCAGCAAGTTGGTACACATCGAAAGAGAATTATTTTTCAGGTGGGAGGACTACTTTGGGTTCACTTGAGCAAGATGGGGTTTGTGTTGAAGCGTCTCGTTCGTATCGACTCGTGGTCGAGTCTTTTCCAAGGGGGGGTGAATGATGCAGTTGCAGATGAAGAGCAAAGGGCAAGACTCGTGTTGAACAACAGGCTGCTGATGCTGAACAAACCTTGACCCCGGTAAGGCTTCTGTTCCCATTAGTCATCAACTTCTCAGCTGGCCTATTGTTGATTTCACATCAAAGCTATACAGCATGCCCAAGCAGCAAGTTGGTACACATCGAAAGAGAATTGTTTTTCAAGCGGGAGGACTACTTTAGGTTCACTTGAGCAAGATGGGGTTTCTGTTGAAGCGTCTCATTGGTATCGACTCGTGGTCGAGTCTTTTTCAAGGGGGTTAATGATGCAGTTGCAGATGAAGAGCAAAGGGTAAGACTCGTGCTCTACAACAGGCTGCTAATGCTGAACAAATAGGCTGTGACCCAGGCGGCCGCACCAATCTTGGCCAGCCGCATGCCTCACCAAGGACCAAATCAGCCGTAGGTTTCTGCCACCCAGGTAGCCGCCCCATTCCAGGCCAGGTGCCCGCGTTGCCGTCGACACCAGTTTCCTTGTTCTGTTCTATTTCTGTTTGCTAATGTTTGCGTTTAATTAAGCTAGGGTATTTTGGTACTTTCTTTGCTATTTTGTTTTAGGGTTTTAGGGGAGTATTTAAACATCTTTATGGCTTGGCATAAGTTAGTTTTTGGATTATGAATTGAATTAAAAGACAAGAACGGCTGTGCCTTCTTTGTTTTATCGAATCTTGTTGATTTCTTGTTCGGTTCCATCTCAACCTCTGTTTGTTTACATCATTTTGTATCAGTTGTCTGGACAAATTGATGGCCGAACGAGGGCGTGGAGTTCGTGGAGGAAGAGGTGGTCGTGGAAGGGGCCATGCAGCGGATCCTCCGAAAGACGATCATCACCGCGAGCGTGATATACGCGATATTGAGATCGACGATCTGAGAAGACAGGTTCAGATACTTCAACGCCAAGTTCAGAATCACAAAAATCGTGGGGTGACACCGCCGACTATGGGTTCTGATTCGGATAATTCTTCTGAGGGTGAGGAGTATCACGAGGGAGTCAATCCCTTTGCCAGAAATCGTGGACATTAGAATAGGTATGAGGAAGACTCTTTGAAGGATATCGGTGTCAAGATCGAAATTCCTGAATTCGGAGGTAAGACTCATCCTGACGAGTTCATTGATTGGTTAAATACTGTTGAACGTATTTTTGATTTAAAACCTATGAAAGATGCTACTAAGGTGAAAGTGGTAGCAATCAAATTGAAGAAACATGCTTCGATTTGGTGGGAACATGTTAAGAAACAAAGGGTTAGAGAGGGTAAATCCAAGGTTCAATCTTGGGATAAGATGAAGAAATTGTTAAGGCAAAAATTTCTTCCGGAACACTATAGACAGGATTCTTTTATTGCTTATCATAGTTTGAGGCAGGGGGATATGTCTGTAGAGGAGTTTATCACTGTATTCGATCGTTTGTGAATGAAGTGTGATGTTGCAGAAGAGGACGAGCAAACAGTAGCCCATTTTCTTGGGGGATTGCGTACTGATATTTCATATGTGGTCCAAATGCAGCAATACTGGACTTATGATGCTGTTTGAAGGCTTGCTTTGAATGTTGAAAATCAGTTGCAGCAAAAGAAGAGTGTGAATAATTGGTAACACAAGAATTTTTTGGGTAATCATAGTAGTGGAAGTCCTTGCAAGGTTGAGGGGGTTACACCTACAGTTCCAATAACACCAGTAGCAGAAAAATATGGTGCAGTTCAGGAAGCCTTAAGGGGTAACAAGTCAGCCTGGTGCTTCAAATGTCATGGGATTGGTCATTTAAGGGCCGAGTGTCCCAACAGTCATGTTGTTGCTTTGATGGAGGATAGTCCACCAGTTTTTGATGAAGCACAAGATGATTCAAGTGGTGAAACTGATGAAGTGTATGGAGATCAAGGAGGTGCATTGGTGGTTCAACGGGTGTTGAATGTGACTGATGTGGAAGACGAGGAGTGGCTTCGTCATAATATTTTTCGGACTAATTGCACTGCCAAGGGGAAAGTGTGCAAAGTAATCATTGATGGTGGTAGCTGTAAAAACATTGTTTCTACTGAGATGGTTGAGAAATTAAGCTTGTCGACGGAAGAACTCCCACAACCGTACAAGTTGTCTTGGTTGAGCGAGGGGAGTTCATTAAAGGTAAACATGTGGTGTTTGGTGCAATTTTCCATTGGAAAACGTTACTCGGATGATGTATGGTGTGATGTAGTGCCAATGGTTGCGTGGCATTTATTGCTTGGTCGTCCGTGGTTGTTTGATCGGAGGGTTAAGCATGATGGATACAAGAACACTTATACCTTTATGAAAGATGGGGTGAGTGTTACGTTGTACCCTACACACTTTCGACAAAACCTTGACCCCTGTTAGGCTTCTGTTCCCGTTGGTCATCAATTTCTCAGCTGGCCTATTATTGATGTCACATCAAAGCGAAATAGCATGCCCAAGCAGCAAGTTGGTACACATCGAAAGAGAATTGTTTTTCAGGCGGGAGGACTACTTTGGGTTCACTTGAGCAAGATGGGGTTTCTGTTGAAGCGTCTCGTTCGTATCGACTCGTGGTCGAGTCTTTTCCAAGGGGGGTGAATGATGCAGTTGCATATGTAGAGCAAAGGGCAAGACTCGTGTTGAACAATAGGCTGCTGATGCTGAACAAACAGGCTGTGACCCAGGCGGCCGTACCAATCTTGGCCAGGCGCATGCCTCTCCAAGGACAAAGCCAGCCGTAGGTTTCTGCGACCTAGGCGGCCACCCTATTCTAGGCCAGGCGCCCGCCTTGCCGTCGACACCAGTTTCCTTAATCTGTTCTGTTTCTGTTTGCTGATGTTTGCATTTAATTAAGCTAGTGTATTTTGGTACTTTCTTTGCTATTTCGTTTTAGGGTTTTAGGGGAGTATTCAAACATCTTTATGGCTTGGCATAACTTAGTTTTTGGATTATGAATTGAATTAAAAGACAAGAACGGCTGTGCCTTCTATGTTTTATCGAATTTTGTTGATTTCTTGGAGGAAGAGGTGGTCGTGCAAGGGGCCGAACGAGGGCGTGGAGTTCGTGGAGGAAGAGGTAGTCGTGGAAGGGGCCGTGCAGCGGATCCTCTGGTAGACGATCATCACCGCGAGCGTGATATACGCGATATTGATATCGACGATCTGAGAAGACAGGTTCGGGTACTTCAACTCCAAGTTCGGAATTGCAAAAATCATGGGGGGACACCGCCGATTATGGGTTCTGATTCGGATAATTCTTCCGAGGGTGAGGAGTATCACGAGGGAGTCAATCCCTTTGCCAGAAATCGTGGACATCAGAATAGGAATGAGGAAGACTCTTTGAAGGATATCGGTGTCAAGATCGAAATTTCGGAATTCGAAGGTAAGACTCATCCTGACGAGTTCATTGATTGGTTTCCACTGACCCAGGATCTAGAATAGTGGCGAAAAAGAAGAGCAATCTTTTCCAACCCATTTAGGATTCTGAGAAAACACATTTTAACTAAATTAAAACAACAAAAAAAAACATCAATAAAAAAAAGGAAACTGCATGCCGCATGAGCTTTCCCACCTATATAAAAAAGGCCTTCCCAAGTCTAAACCTTACCCTTCACCCCCTCCAGCGAATCGAGAGTGGTTGAGAGTACCCGGGTGCCTTCTTTTCAGTATCGAAGTCACAAGGTCCGACAGCCCTTTCCGTTCAGCGGTCTGAACAGTCCGCTTTTCTCCCATGGCAGGATCGACAGATAACAGTGAGGGAAACGAAACCTCGCCCTTGAGAATCCTCCAGACAATGGGGGAGGTGCTGCAAGCCTTCAAAACTCTCAAGAAGCGCTAATAAGAACAGCAAGCCTGGATCGTAGACACCATGCGCCGTCGCAGAACCGTTGCCGTTCTCCAACCTGATGGGACCTTCGTCCTCATAGAAGATGAAGAAATGCCTCCTCCCCCAGTTTCTAAAAGATATCAGCAGGTCCCTCCTCCACCAAGCTACAAAAATCTGGCAATGCAAAGTAGCTCCCGCTCAAAGCTCCACTCAAGCATCAGCCAAGCAGCTCCAATATGCCCACCTCAGCACAACCAATTTCTCGGCCCTGTGCCACAAGCTCAATATCACTAGCACGCATACAGACCCACTCCCCCAGATCCAAATGTATCTTGGTATCCCCCGGGATTCAATCCTTTGCCTCTATATGAGCCTCGCAGCCATAATCTGAAATCCCAAGTGGATATCCTGACATTTCAAACCTATCCCCCGCTAGACTGCCACTTGGGGCTAATGAAACATTTCCCCAACTCCCAAACAAAACCCTTGACTGCCCGGGCAATCACGCCTTTGGCTCCAATTTCAACAATCAAGGGTACGGGATGGTATACACTCAACTATATCCCCAAGACTCCCGAAGGGCGATCCTATCAGCCAATCCACCTCCATCTTTGGTTACCATCCCAGAAAATGGCAGCCTGCCCCTGCCTACTGACCCACATATAGCATGGTTGGTCTAACAAATGAAGGACATGCAAGGCAAACTGGCCAACTCTCGAAAGGACTCCCTTATGCCCACAGATCCAAGCAAGGTGGTTCCTCTACCTCCAAAATTTAGAATACCGGAAATGGAAAAGTTCGATGTGACAGAATGCCCAAATACCCACATCGACACCTATGTCTTGGTTATGAGAGGCAAAGGGGCTACCCCACAACAGATGCCAGATCACTTCCAACACTCCCTCAAATCCACGACACTAAGGTGGTTCCTCAACATAAAGGCGGAAAATCACTCCACCTAGGTTCAAATCAGCGAGATTTTCCTGGAGAAGTACCGCGCCAACCTTGAATGGGAAACAAATCACCATGATTGGCAAGCCACCGAACAAAAGGATGACGAACCTGTAGGTGAGTTCTACAAAAGATGGAATTGGAAATTGAGCGAGATAATGGATCCGCTTTCCAAGGAAGAGCAAATGGACATCTGCCATTCCTGCCTCAAACCATCTCTGAGGACCCTAATCAGCCACCACTTTTATCCCGACCTCCGTGCCATGGTCAACGACGAGATGAAGTTTGAAAAGACCTTGAGCCTCCAGAAAGCAGTAGCAACTCCTGCTTCGTCCTACCGCTACCGGGCAACTCCGTCAAATCCGGTACCTGTCCCAGGCAAAGGAAAGGAAGTCACCAGAACAGTCCCCTACATCCAAATCGGAGCTCAAGTAGCCGTATCAAGCACCCCCGAGGAACAACAATCCTTCTCACCTACAGCAGTTCCAGCATTTTGACAACCTCAAGATGCCCCTGAGCCAAGTATTCGAAGCATTGGTGAAACGGAACATCCTCAAGCCTCTCGAGAATTTCCAACCAGAGACTCTCAATCCTAACATGGACATGAGCAAACGCTGCGCCTTCCACAACTACCCCGGTCATACCACCGACAATTGGTTCGCGCTGAAACAAGTGGTCCAGGGGATAATTGAAGAAGGGAAGTTGGAACGCCCCCGTGGCCCCAACACAATTGGGAATCCATTCCCCCGGAACGACAGAGTAAATATTGAAATTGTCTATGGCTTAGCAAAAGTGAGATGAAACTCACAAGTGTTGTCCTTAGTGTTGTTGCACAAGAACAACACACACCAATTCAAAAACAACAAATAAATAGAAATAAATCTAATTTGCAGCGGAAGTAAATAAAGATACACAAGAATTAAATTTTTATCAAGTTATATAAATATATAACTTGATGGATGCCAGGAAAATATAGAACTTTCTCTAAATACAAACACTCAAACCTCAAGGAACAATAAATATAGAACTTTCTCTGAATAGAAACACTCAAACCTCACGAAAATATAAAAATATATGTGAAACTCTCGAGTGTTGGACAAAGTGTTGCCAACACTGAATGGCGACACTTGAAGAGCAGAATTCTTTCTTGTGCAGATTTGTGTCTTCTGAGTTGGATGATCACTTAAGCTGATCGACTGCACTATATATAGGCCTCCAAAACTTGGAGCCTACTCAAAATTATCAGATAACATCCTTGAAGTTGTGTCCTCCAAAATAGCTCTTCTCGCCTCATTTGTAGAAGACTTGGTCTTCATGGCTTCTCTTGATTGTACACCTCTGCTATAGATATCGTGTACTCTATCTAATCTCCCCCTGAATAGCTAAACAATAGCTCTTTTACTTGGTCACTAAATAAACATATAAACATTGTGTTTATATGTAATTTTCTCATCTCCTTCGTGAATCACGCCTGGGCATTTTATGTTGACCTGTTCAAGCTCACAAATAGCAGACTAACAAATGATATTTAAACATTAATTTACACATTATTATTTGTGAAAAATACAGTAAATATTCTGGTGTTGCCAAATCCTAATGGCAACACCTGTGACAGCACCAGTGGCAACACACGGAATGACACACATGGAAACACATGTTCTAACATTTACAATCTCCCCCTTAGTTACTGATTTTTTCACAAAATACCAATGTGATGTTCTTTACAAAACAGTTAGTCATACTTAACCAAAAATTAAAAAAAAATGCAACATCCTCACTAGTGACAACATCAACCTTCAGGCAATGTTAAAATATTTTTCAACCAAAGTATCACACTCACAAGAGTGGCAACATCAACCTTTAGCCAAACATAGTCAAATAATTTCGAATATATCTCCCCCTTAATTACGAAATTAATAACTAAACAAAATAATTATTCATAATTTCAAACAACCACCCAAATGTTTAGCAAACCAACCAACTAAGTTTGAAGAAAATTCCAGTCGAAACAAAGAAAAAAAACAGAATTAAAATTGTTTAAACATCACAAACCAAAATAAACAAATAAAATTGTTTTTGAACCAACCACAAAATCAAACATAACCATTCAACCTTCTGCATTAACAGCTTCTTCATCACCTCCCTCATCTGCATTCGTGCCACTAGGTCCAGCTCCATCACGCCTTGGTCTTGATTGATCTCCCCCTATTTTGGAAGAAATCAATTCCACCATATTCCTCATGTCTGACCGCGTATCCAACCACCCCTGTATAACTGGGTTGATATGCTTCACCTGCCTATTGAAAAAATTCAGTACCATAGCAGCATCTAATATAGCAGGAGCAGTGTTGCCTGGAGTGTTGCCAATTTCATGGGCAACACTTGGGGCGATACTGGTAGCAGGGGCAGTAGTTGGAGCAGCTGTTGTAACCAAAACCCAGGGCAAATATCTATGCCTATCTCCTTCAGTAAAATGCTTGCTAATTTTATAGAAAACAGGCTTCTCAGAGATGTTGTCAACATTCCATGGTTTGAGCTTTTGAAATAGAAGGACATTATAAATGAGTGAAGGAAAAATGAAGGAGGAGGTTTTCTTCTTTTTGGCCCATGCAGCTAGGTGAGCGAAAACCAATATTCCAAAATTAACTCTCTGTTTCTTACCCAGTTTGTATAATAACAATGCTTGCTCAAAATTAACCGTGTTCTCATTTGCCGTAGGTAACCAATTTGTGATGAAAATTTTATGAAGAACACTAAACAGAGAAGAATGATGGGTTGCTTTGAAATGATCACTCCACACAGAAATTCTCCCACCAGTCTGAAAGCTAGCTAGGGTATTAGGTTTGACATCCAAACACTCATCTTCGATACTAGGAAGGCCGAAAGATTTGTTGATGATAGAGGGATTAAAATCATAAATTTTACCCCTAACAAAAAATTTTCCATAATGAGGAGTGTTCCTATCATCTATGTCCTCCCTTAGATGAGCAAAAAGGTTCCTAACCACGCTTTCAACATAAACTGAAACCTTAGTAACAGTAGGCAAAAAGTTTCTATCCTCCAAAAGTTGGTACACCCCTAGAATTCTAAACTAAATCACATTGATGTTCCTTTCATTCAAAATCCTCTTATCCAAGTCATGAACCCACTTATCTAAGTTGGATTCACAATAAAACTCATCGGATAGGAATGGACGTTCATAATATCCAAATGATTCATAATCTGATTTAGACTCTTGACAGAGAGTAGGGGTTGTTACCTCAGGCCAGGAGATGGGAGAATAAGATGGAGAGCTTGACTGTGGTTTGGACTTGGCTGCTGGTGTTGTCTCAGGTGTTGCCATTGGTTTGGCAACACTTGGGGCAACACTCTTCTGAACTTTCTGTCTTTTTGCCACCCTAAATTTAGCTTGTGCTAGGGTGTCTTCATCCTCAAGCCAGGTTTCCTCATCATCATCTGAAGTAGACGAAGGCTCCTTGGTTTCTTTGAAAATTTGGTCCGAATTTTCCTCGGACGAAATATTGAGAGAGGAGCTTGAGCTATTTTCCATATCGACTGGATCATCAGCTGTGTTTGATGGGACTTTAGACCTAAACAATGTCTTAATCCTTTCGGATTGTCGAGGAACTCCACCACTAAATGACGAAGAAGCATCAAGAACTTTTCTTTTCTTGGTTTTCTTTTGGGGTGCAAAGGTGAGCTCTATGGAAGGAGTAGTTTCAGGAAGGTTTACAGAAGTTGGAATTGGAAGGGGGTTTTAGACAATGATTTCCAAACTAGGAGAGGTGGACGGTGTTGTTGAGAATGTCGTCGGAGATGTCTCCATTGGAATGGCGACATTTGAAGCGACACTCAAGGGAGCTAGAGGCAAAATTTCCATGTGGGATGAGATTTGGGGTGATTTTCTAGGGCTTGCCATAGATTTTTGTTGGAAGAAGATGAAGAGGAACATGGGAAAGGGTTTACGGATAGAGAGAGAGAGAGAGAGACGAGATGAGATGAGAGAGATAGAGAGGAAGAGGGTTTTAGGAGGGGAGTAATTAAATGGGTAAAAGAGAGAAAATTAAGTTGATTTGACATTTTCAAGCCACATTTAAATTCTCTTATCTCAACAAACCCAACACAGTTTATCCGGCCATTTTAAAAAAAAACTTATTTTATTTATTTTATTTAATAAATAATAACTAAAAATAATTTTAGAAATATCCATAAAATTTTGTTTTTCAAAATTCAAAAGAAAATGAACTTTAAAAAATAGATATTTCGAAATTACATTTAGTTAAAGAAAGAATGAATATTTTTGCTAAAAACCTTTTAAATTTCACAAACTCTAAATGTATGAAAATAGACTTTTGGAAATTCAAATTTAATTAACAAAAATAAAAGAAAGAAATAAAAATAATAATGTAGCATCTACTAATGTGTTGCTAGCAATGTTGCGTAACACACAAGTCAACATTTTGAATAAAATCCCCTTGATATTTTTTCAACATATATAACTTATCATTCCTTAGGCAATTTTTAAGCAAACTTTACACTTTCTTTATTTACAAGGAAGCATCATAGTAGCGAGCTCCGTGCCCCGAATTTTTTAATAAAGTGTAAAACTATATGTAATAAGTTTTATACCGTTCAAGTAGGGTACACTGTAGTAGCGAGCACCATGTCCCTAATACTTAGTATAAAACAATTACATTATACTCCCGTTTTGGCAAGGAAGCATCATCGCAGCGAATGCCGTGCCCCGAGTTACTTTGGGAGTATTTTAACAAGCTTTGCCTTTTTAAATATCAACAACAACATAAGTGACTTTGTCACTTTAAGCACAAAGGGGTATTTTATCAGAAAATGTTAACCGTAAGTATATACACATACTAGAACAAAAAGGTCAGTAAATGCCACCCATTGGGATTAAACTAAGAGAATTTTTTTTTAATATAATATACAACAAATACACAGTGTTGCTGTTAGTGTTGGCAACACAGACGGCAACACTTGAAACAACAGATTTATAGAAAACACAAACCAAGAGATTTTTTCAAACTTGAAAATCTCTCATGGTCCAGGGCTTTAGTCAAAATATCAGCAAGTTGATGTTTAGTATCAATATGCTCTATTTGGATTAAGTCCTTTTCTACTAAATCTCTCAAAAAGTGATGGCGGATATCTATATGTTTAGTGCGTGAGTGTTGTACAGGAAATGTTTATGGCACTCAAATTGTCACAATACATGGTCAAAATATTACTATCAAGACCATAGTCATCAAGCATATGTTTCAACCATATCAACTTTGAACAACAACTCCCGGCTGCTACATACTCAGATTCAGCAGTCGAGAGAGAGACATAGTTTTGCTTGCGACTGTACCACGACACAAGATTATTACCCAAGAAAAAACAACCCCCGCTAGTGCTCTTTCTATCATCTATATCCCCTGCCCAATCAGAGTCACTAAAATCAATCAAGTTGGTATTAGTGTCTTTGGTGAACTAGATTCCTAATTCACTCGTCCCAGACACATATTTAATGATTTTCTTGACACCATTTAGGTGAGAAATTTTAGGAGTGGACTGATATCTAGCACACACACGTACACTGAACATAATATCGGGATGACTGTCAGTAAGATAAAGAAGACTACCTATCATGGATCTATACAAAGTTGGGTCAACATCCTCCCCTGCCTGATCTTTTGTTACCTTAAGTGATGATCCCATAAGTATTTTTGAGCTCTTTGCACTCTCCAATCCAAATCTTTTCACCAGACTTTTGGCATACTTGCTCTGAGAGATAAAGATTCCATCATCTGACTGTTTTACCTGCAATCCTAGGAAATAATTAAGTTCACCTATCATGCTCATCTCGAAAGTTGAAGTCATAGCCTCCACAAAATTTTGTAAACACATTTTAGATGTGGATCCATAAACTATGTCATCAACATAGATCTGAGCAATGACAAGCTCTTTATTTTCTCTAAGAATAAATAATGTCCTATCGGCTTCGCCTCTAACAAATTCATATTCAAGAAGAAAACTTGTTAGACGCCCATACCATGCACGAGGTGCTTGTTTCAAGCCATATAAGGCTTTATCAAGTCTGTATACATGGTCTCGGTGGAATGGGTCTTCAAACCCTTTAGGTTGCTCAACATAAATTTCTTTATCTAAGTACCCATTCAAGAAAGCCGATTTAACATCCATTTGGTGTAATGTGATTTTAAGGTAGCAGACTATAGCAAGAAGAAGTCTTATTGACTCAATTCTAGCCACAGGTGCAAAGGTCTCGTCAAAGTCGATTCCTTCCACTTGTGTATAGCCTTGAGCCACAAGATGAGCTTTATTACGAACAATGTTACCCAATTCATCAGATTTTTTTTTGAAAATCCATTTAGTTCCAATTATATTTGTATGTAAAGGACGTGGAACTAAACACCAAACCTCATTCCGGGTAAATTGTTCAAGCTCTTCTTGCATAGCTTGTATCCAGAAATTATCTTTTAAGGCCTCAATCACATTCTTAGGTTCAAGAGCAAAAATGAAACAGGAGTGTTTTACCTTGGAGTATGTGGAGGACATACACACATACCTTACCATATCTCTATAGTCAACTGGCTCCTTATTTCTTGTTCGAACCCCTTCATTAACATCACCAATTACCTGAGTAATAGGATGATAATTTCTAATTCGTGCTGGGGATCTCTCCTGCCTTGATGGTACACCAATCCATCTTCTTCTTTTGAGTCACTACTTTCAGCATTTCCAGCCACTGTTCTGCCCTCCAATGTTGCCTCATGTGTAGCCATTTCAGGGGCAACACTCGGGGCAACACCCGAATCTGTGGCTGTACTGATTGATCCAGTTTCTGTTCCAGCCCGTTGTTTAACTTCTTCCAATAATGTCAGAGGTATATCTTCGGTTGGTTCTCCTGTGGCACTCAAGTAATCGTTAAATTCAATATTTACCGACTCTTGAATCACTTTTAACCTCAAATTATAGACTCGATAAGCATGAATGTTTTGAGAGTAGCCAAGAAAGATAGATTTATCACTCTTTGAATCTAGTTTTCCAAAGTATTATCGGTCATTTAAAATATAACACAAACACCCAAACACGTGGAAATAGTGAACAGTAGGTTTCTTTCCATTTAAAATCTCATAGGGTGTTATAGTAGTACCAGGTCTTAAGAAAACTCTATTCGTAGTGTGACATGCTGTGTTTAATGCTTAGTCCCAAAAACCTTTAGAAATATTTCTAGCAATTAGCATAACACGAGCCATCTCCAATAATGTCCTATTTTTCCTTTCAGCAACACCATTTTGTTGTGGTGTTTTGGGTGCTGAAAATTCATGATGTATCCCCTTTTTACTACAAAATGTAGAGAAGGAGATGTTTTCAAACTTTCTACCATGATCTGACCTTATTCGAAAAATAGGTGAACAAAACATGTTTTTGATTTTGGAAAACAAGTGTTTAAATTTATCAAAAGTTTTAGATTTTTCTCTTAAAAAATAGACCCAGGTAAACCTAGAAAAATCATCAACTATAATATAAACATACTTCTTACCTCCCAAGCTTTCTACCTCAATAGGACCCATCAAGTCCGTACGTAAAAGCTGAAAACAATGTGTTGTTCTCGAGTGTTGCTCATTGTGTTGTCCAACACTATGAGCAACACGAGTCTGCTTACCTTTTTGGCAGTCACCACACAACATGGTGTCTTTGAGGTTTAACTTAGGGACACCTTTGACCGCATTGAGTTTGATAATTTTCTCAAGATTCCTATAATGAGAATGACCTAACTTTTGATGCCATAATCTTATATCATCAAGTTTTGTCAAATTGCACACTTGTTTATTACCAACAAGGTAGCAATTATCACTCGATCTTGTTCCAGACATGACACAAAAGTTAGTATTATCAAACACTTTACATGTATTTTTATTGAATTTTACCTCCAGATTGTCATCACATAATTGGCTAATGCTAATTAAATTAGCAAGTAGACCATCTACATGCAAGACATTCTTTAAAGGAGGAAAACCAATAATATCCAGTGTTTCTTTTTCAATTATTTCACTCTTGCCTCCACCACCATAAGTTACTGAGCTTCCTTGAATAGGTTGGTACTCTGTTAAGAATGATCTTGTTCCCGTCATGTGACGTGAACAACCACTATCAAAGTACCAAGCACCTGAAATGTTAGTCCTTAAAGCAGTGTATACAACATAGCATTTCATCACATGGGGATTTGGCCTGCTGGCTTGAGCTCATGGCTTCCAACCTGCAGGTCATGGGTTCGATCCCCCTAGAAGTTAGAGGGAAGGCTTTCTCTCCCTAAGATTTATCTCCTAGGCGCTTCTGTGCGTGCATGTGTGTGTGTGTGTGAGAGTAGTGGAAAAAAAACATAGCATTTCAGTTTTTCTTTGGGTAACCAAACCTTTTTTGAAAATCAGAATTTTTATCCACCAGTGTTGTCTCAAGTGTTGTCCTGAGATTTTGACGACACTTGAGGCAACACTTGCAAACTGGACATTTTCTTTTGAAGAATAAAGCAATCTGATTTTTTATGTCCAACTTTGTGACAGTATTCACACTCAATGGTTTGATCAGAAGTAACACTAGATGTACTACCCTTTTCCTTGACTTGTTCTTTTACAAAACGATTTTTAGTTTCAACATTAAACAAGGAAGAAGTAATATTTTCTAGTGATTCTTGGAACCCAAGACCAGCTTTAAAAGGCTTACTCAAGTTGAGTATCTCATCCAATTTGGATGAACTCGTGTTGAGTTTTTTGAAAATAGATTCGGCTAGGTTGAGTTTGGCCTTGAGTTTATCAAGATCCAAATCTTTCATACTGAGTTGAACCTCTAGCCCAGTCAATGATTCTTTAAGATCATGATTTTCCTTTTTCAATAATATCACCGTCTTGTTCTCCTTTTTCCATTCTACGAGGAGAGACTTATAGAAGTTTTTTAATTCATTAATGAGCTCATCTTTATTAAGTTCATCCTCTATAGATTCCTCTGGATTTAGATCTACAGAACCATGCAAGCAAATATCATTTAAAGACTCATACCTGCTGAGTGTTGTGTCAAGTGTTGCCATTTCCTGGACGACACTTGAGGTAGCACTTTCTGAAGAAGTCACAAGTGTTGTGACAGGTGTTGTCATATTCTGGACAACACTTGAGGCAACACCTTCAGTCGAAGGCAGATCCTCTACCGTGGCAAACATAACCACTTTCTCGTCATTTTCATCTTTCTCCGTTCCTTCCTCCTCTCCATCACTAAGAGACACCACATATTTTTGCCTGCCTTTCTCAATGTATTAGCACATTCATTGGCATAGTGACCCCAACCGGAACAAGCGTGACATTGAATAGATTCCATGTATTTAGGATCGGACCGGGACTTTTCCGAGGATGCACGTCTAGGTAAGGTGTCTTTTTGGTTCGGAGGAGGGACTCTTCTTGGCACAAAACTTGGTGTTTTGGATTGTTGGTCCTTATCTTTCACCTGCACATTATTAAATTTTCTAATCATTGAATTATATTTCTTTGCAAGTAAAGATACACTAGTATTCTCATCTAATTCCTCAAAAGCTTCATCTTCATCATCCACACATGTGTCCGAAGATTCAACTTTTAAAGTAATGTTTTTACCTTTTGAAGCCTCGGTTTGTTCATTCAAATTTAATTCAAAATTCTTTAGAATACTCATCAAGGAATTAATGTCCATAGTTGAAAGATTATGGGCCCCTTCAATGGCTGAAACATTGATATTAAAACGTTCGGGAATAGTATGAATGGCTTTTGAAACAAGTTGTTTATTAGTAAAAGGTTCTCCCAATACTTGAAAAGCATTTGAAATATCAATCAACTTTTCAAAATAAGACAAAATGTCTTCGTTTTCACCCATTCTTAATCTTTCAAATTTACTAGTAAGACCCCTAAACTTTGTTTCTCGGATACTACCATCTCCTTCACAAAATCTTTGTTAAGTATCCCAAGCATCTTTTGCAGAGGGACTATTTTGAATGAGTTTGAACATATGCATGTCAACCCATTCATAGATTGCATTTAGTGTCTTTTCATTGAAACTAGCAAGATTATTCTCTTCAATTGTCTACTCGAATTCAGGTTTGACTTGAACGTCACCATCGTCATCCGGAGGAAGCATTGAAACAGAATAACCATTTAAAATAGATCGCCAAGCTTGAAGATCAATTGATTTGATATGCTAGCGAAGGCGAATCTTCCAATAAGAATAATTTGATCCATCTAAAACAGGTAACCTCTTTTGATTAGGATTAGCAGGATCATAAGCCATGAAAAAAGAATCAAAACACTTAGTATATCAAGTGATAGGCTCTGATACCAATTGAAATTGTCTATGGCTTAGCAAAAGTGAGACGAAACTCACAAGTGTTGTCCTTAGTGTTGGCAACACTAACAACAACACACACCAATTCGAAAACAACAAATAAATAGAAATAAATCTAATTTGCAGCGGAAGTAAATAAAGATACACAAGAATTAAATTTTTATCAAGTTATATAAATATATAACTTGATGGGTATCAGGAGGGCAAGACCTTTCTATATATATATTGAATTAAATACAAGGTCGAAAAGTTCCCTTAATGATAAATAATCATTAACTCAAGGAACAATAAATATAGAACTCTCTCTGAACACAAACACTCAAAACCTCACGAAAATATAAAAATATATGTGAAACTCTCGAGTGTTGGACAAAGTGTTGCCAACACTAAATGGCAACACTTGAAGAGCAGAATTCTTTCTTGTGCAGATTTGTGTCTTCTGAATTGGATGATCACTTAAGTTGATCGACTGCACTATATATAGGCCTCCAAAACTTGGAGCCTACTCAAAATGATCAGATAAGAGCCTTGAAGTTGTTTCCTCCAAAATAGCTCTTCTCGCTTCATTTGTAGAAGACCTGATCTTCATGGCTTCTCTTGCTTGTACACCTCTGCTGTAGATACCTTGTACTCTATCTAATCTCCCCCTGAATATCTAAACAATAGCTCTTTTACTTGTCACTAAATAAACATATAAACAATGTGTTTATATGTAATTTTCTCATCTCCTTCGTGAATCACGCTTGGGCATTTTATGTTGACATGTTCAAGCTCATAAATAGCAGACTAACAAGTGATATTTAAACATTAATTTACACATTATTATTTGTGAAAAATACAGTAACTATTCTGGTGTTGCCAAATCCAAATGGCAACACTTGTGACAACACCAGTGGCAACACTGGTTTGGCAACACAGGGAATGACACACATGGCAACACATGTTCTAACATTTACAAATATGATAGCATTCAGTGAGACTCCACGCGAGAGTAGGCCCCTTACAATCTTCGAGGCTGTCAACATGCTATCCCGCTACGACTGGGAATGCGAAACCAGAGTCAATGCTCCCCTGATAAGGAATCCAGAATGGAGGATCCGAGAATGACCGTCTCCTTACGATCCCTACCGCGATCGAGACACCCTAGCAGGTTAATCGTGTACTCTCCGGAGGCAAGGCAGGCTGAAGCAAACAGCAGCGCCGAAAGTGGCCTAACCTTCATAGACGCATATTTACCGACATGTGAAAACAGACACAACGAGGCCCTCCTCATCCTCGTAAATATGGAAAGGTTCTATCTTCCGAACATCTTGGTCGACAACGGTTCTGCGGTCAACATCCTAGCCGCGCGTACGATGAAATGGCTCTGAATCGACCACTCCCGAATGAGACCTTCGGCTCGAGTAATCTGAGCCTACGATTCCACCCCTTGCACTGTTTTAGGGGTGATCACTCTGAACATCCAATTCGATGAGCAAAAGGAGTCGGTGGAATTCCATGTCGTAGAAATCAAGTCCAATTTCTCTGCCCTGCTGGGAAGAACTTGGTTGCACCAAATGAAAGCATTATCATCCACTCTGCACCAATTGTGAAAGTGTGCTCCAAATTTTGTGTATTGGAAATTCACGCGAGTTTGAAGACATCCGGTTTAATTTGAAAAACGGAGTCGCCACGCCATTTTGATTACCTCAAAACTTTGAAAAAAAGGTTTTACGGGTTCGAAGGTTAAGTTACCCCTTGGGATGAACGGATCGTCGTTCACCCAAGGTGCCTTGCCGGAGCAAGTCTCCCAAGATTTCATTAATCGTGCTTGCTTGCGTGCTTTCTTGTGTGCATGTGTTTGAAAATAAAGGGGGAATGTCCCAAGTTGTCTTCCGGACGTACAAACCATTTATTGGTTGTCGCTCGGGATTCTTTGAAATTTTATGTATTCGGGATTATGATCCCGTCCTCATTTTGGACTTATGATCATTTCATTTTAACCTCGGGACTTTGCATAATCGAGAGAATGACTCCCTTTTATAGTCACAAAATGAGGTTTTTTAGAAAAGGAGGGTCCTTAGCCCATCAATCCTACACTTTAAGACGGTCGAGCTCATATAGATGCTTCATACTCGTCTTAAGCGATAATTGGAGATATAGGGTTCAAGGTTGTCCCTTTCTAAAGAGAAAATGAAACCTTTATGGAAGAAACGATGTAAAGATAGGATCTTTACACCGGTCCGTTCCGAGGTTGCTAATGGGGACGTGGGGGAATGCATGTAAAAATGACATTTTAGTAAAAAGATGACATTTTGGGTTGCAAAGGATGCTTTTGATTGTAAAATGGTGCTTTTTAATTTAAAGAAATGATTTTTATGCAAAGGATGCAATTTTATGGAAAAATAGCATTTGAGGTACAAATGATGCATAAAGATGTTATTTTGAAAGCAAAAGATGCATTTTTATGTATAAAAATGAGTTTTTGGGTGCAAAGGATGCATCTTTAATGTGAAAAGAGATTTTGAATGCAAAGGATGCAAGTTTTATGCAAAAAGAATGATTTTAATGCATGAAAATGGGCCTTAGGTGCAAAGGATGCACCTTTATGTATGAAAATGGTATTTTAAAGAAAAGATGTCATTTTATGTATGAAGAGACTATCTAAATTGCAGATAGACATCAGATTATAGCATGATGAGGGTTAAAATCAGATTACAGCTTGAAAATATGAAGTTTCTGCAAACTGGCCATGTTTGTCGCGTGACATAGGCTGCCTATGTCGCGTGACATAACTAGCCACTTTGCAGAGACCTTTCAGCTGGGATTTGCAGAGGTATCAAGGCACCAATATGGCCAAGTTACTTCATAAACAGATCTCAGAGAGCAAGTTTGTCAATGGTGAACACTTCAAGAGGGTGTGGATATGCGGGATCCACACTCATCTCGAGTGTTCATGCAAAACCAAGTCAAGCCGGAGCCTTTACATGAAATGATATGGAAATGGATATGGATCTAAGCAATATAACACTAAAGCATGCACCTTTAATCAGAATACAACATTATTAACGCATTTAGCATAGAGATTTCACATATAATGAAGATAGGGGAAGGAAAAAGGGTAGAAAATCGTTACCCTTGAAGACCACGACTCCCTATATCAAGTTAGATATAGGGGCCTTCAAACAGCAACCTTTGGGGACTGAGATCGAGCCTTGGTTCAATGAGAACCTTTGTTTCTTGATGTGTGTGGGAAGTGTGTGTGTGTATTGGTTGAATGGTGGGTGATTTGGAGGTTTAGTGTGTGTTTTAGGGGGGTATGTGAGGAGAGAGGATGCTTCTGGGCATATTCCCTATAGAGGGGGACTGAGGGGTGAAGGAGAGGTGCCTAAAATGAGAGGTGAAGGCCTCTATTTATAGGCTGCCTACATGGGCTTATTATGTCGCATGACATAACAAGCCGTAACCGTTTTCCTTCTAGAAACATGCAAGGGGGCAAGCTTCTAGAAGTCTTCATGGCCTATTATGTCGCACGACATAAGTAGCCACTTCCAGATTCTTCTAGAAACATGCAAGGTGGCAAGCTTCTAGAATTTTCCCTGGCATGGTATGTCGCACGACATAAATAGCCACATGCAGTTCCTTCTAGAAACATGCACGGTGGCAGCCTTCTAGAAGGTTTTTTGGTATTTAAGAAAAACGTGTTTATTTGGCTCCAAGCAGTCCCTTCACCCTTTAGGTGGTTTGGAACAGTTCCGAAATTGTTCCGAAACTCTAGGAAAATCCGGGGGAATGCCGGAAAAATTACCGGAATTGCCGGGAAAATTAACCGGAAGGTATGAGCTAGATTTGGGTACTTACAGAATCCCCTCGGCAACGTCACTTGCAGGGCGAGTGGGGTTGTCGATAGAAAAGGATCCAATCTAGCGAATGCCGAGACGGATTGGGTGGCCAAGTTGGTCGAGTGGCTGAACCTTTTATGAAAGGCTACCTACGTATCCCGAGTGGGAATCAAGCCATAATCGTAGTTCGGAATCCACTGGGGAAAGGGGTGTCATATGTAACAAATTGGCTGAACCTACAGGAGGCTACCTACGTATCCCGGAGGAATCAAGCCAGGTCGTAGTTCGAGCTTTTACTGAGTCGAAATGTTATTCCTTCATCATGGATTAACGGAGATCGAAAGAGAGAGCGAAATGTTATTCCTTCAATTTGGAATAACGGAGATCGAAAGAGAGCGAAATGTTATTCCTTCACCTTGGAATAACGGAGATCGCGAAAAAGGTCGAAATGTTATTCCTTCATCTTGGAATAACGGAGATCGAAAAAGAGCGAAATGTTATTCCTTCACCTTGGAATAACGGAGATCTCGAAAAAGGTCGAAATGTTATTCCTTCACCTTGGAATAACGGAGATCGAAAGAGAGCGAAATGTTATTCCTTCACCTTGGAATAACGGAGATCGCGAAAAAGGTCGAAATGTTATTCCTTCACCTTGGAATAACGGAGATCGAAAGAGAGCGAAATGTTATTCCTTCAATCTGGAATAACGGAGATCGCGAAAAAGGTCGAAATGTTATTCCTTCACCTTGGAATAACGGAGATCGAAAAAGACCGAAATGTTATTCCTTCACCTTGGAATAACGGAGATCGCGAAAAAGGTCGAAATGTTATTCCTTCACCTTGGAATAACGGAGATCGAAAAAGAGCGAAATGTTATTCCTTCACCTTGGAATAACGGAGATCGCGAAAAAGGTCGAAATGTTATTCCTTCACCTTGGAATAACGGAGATCGAAAAAGAGCGAAATGTTATTCCTTCACCTTGGAATAACGGAGATCGCGAAAAAGGTCAAAATGTTATTCCTTCACCTTGGAATAACGGAGATCGAAAAAGAGCGAAATGTTATTCCTTCACCTTGGAATAACGGAGATCGCGAGAAAGAATGGATTTTGTAAAAAAGTAGGAAGGACTTAATAATTTTTGTAAAGAAAAGTGGGACGTACCCGGATAATTTTTGTAAAGAAAAGTGGGACGTACCCGAATAATTTTTTGTAAAGAAAGGTGGGACGTACCCGTATAAATTTTGTAAAGAAAGGTGGGACGTACCCGAATAAATTTTTGTAAAGAAAGGTGGGACGTACCCGATGATTTTATTATTAAAAATGTTAAGGGCAAATAAAATGAGCCACAGAGATAAATTTGAAAAATAGGCCACGGGAGCACTGGAGGGAAAATTGAATTGGAAATGATTGGAAATGCCAGGGGCACAAAGGGCAAAACAGGCCTATGGGGGACAAAATTGTAAAATGAAGCCTTCAAGGGCAAAATTGTAAAAACAAGCCACAGGGGCTTAGTATGTCGCACGACATAATAGGCCAGTTTGACAGATTCATTTAAAATTCGCACAGTCGCCATTTGAAATTCAATTAGGTTTGAAATTGAGAGGGAGGCGACAGCGAGAAGAGAGAGAGCAAACATCAGAGGGAGATTGAGAGAAATCAAGAGAAATCAAACACTTTTAGTCCGATTTAATTGGAGAAAATGCCTCCTAGATTGCGTCCTAATAAGCGAGGACCTCAACACGCCGAGTTAGATGCTCGACGGAAAGGAGTGCATAGGAATCAAAGGCCCTTTCTTCCGGACGCACGAAGAGGAGATTTCTACCCACAGCTCGATGAGCATACCTCGGATGTCAGGAAGAAGGATGTGGTAAGCAACCTAGGGTTTTTTTTTTGAAATTTTTGATTTGGGTGAAATCGATTTGATTTGAATTTTCCAGACTGCAATGCATTTTATTGGCCTGTGAACATGGATTGACCTAGGAACTGTGATGCTAAATGCATGCTATACATTGATATATTTTGACCTATTTTTTGCTTGAGATGATTTCAAGAAATAGCATGAGATATTTATACCTGTGCCATGTTTTCTTACAGAGATTACACACCCGTGGTTCCCCGGAGGTGATTGGCAGGCTATGGCAGAGCTTGCCGGGTAGCCAGGAGCAGATGGACTCGCCTAAGGGCATGATTTACGCCGCTGGGCTAGGGCAATTCTTTGAGATGGTGAAGGCCATTGGAGACACTCAGAGGAGTGTAGATTTGGTGAGGGCTTTTAGAGAGTTTTGGTGGGAGACCACCCATTCGTTCCACTTCTCTTGGGGTGAGATGACAGTCACGCCATTGGATTTTGCGGTCATCACAGGATTGCCCTTTACAGATGAGCCACTCTACATAGAGGAGCCTGCACAGGGAGCTGAGCCCCAGCCTATCACTGATGCCGATTTTATGAGTTTACTTGGCTTCGTTCCCCATATCAAGAAGGGGAATGGATATGAGTTGGGCGAGCTACATGGCTTGGTTGGGGAACAGAGTAGGGACTACATTGTGGTTGATGATCCTGTTGAGAGCCGGCTGAGAGCCGAGAGATTAGTGAGGGCTTTTGTATGGGTAGGCTTTTCTGACATGCTGTTCATTAACAGCGCCTCTACTGCCCTGATTTCACTGCTGGAGCTTCTGAGAGCACGGGATGCCGTGTGGGAATTTATCCTGGGGTGAGGCTGGTTTAGCCGAGATGTATTTGGCTCTAGATGACGTCAGTAGAGGGAGGGCGAAGTATTTTACTTGCTGTCATCTAGCTTTTGAGGTATTCTCTCATTTTGACCTCTTTTCTTTTGCGCATTACATTCTATCCTTTTTCCTTGTTTTGACTTCTTCTTCTTCTTTTCAGGCTTGGGCCTTCGAGTATTTTGGTTGTTACGAGTGGCAGATACAGGATGGGTTTCATGCCACCACTTTTCCTGCTCTCAGACGGTGGATGAAGAGTGCCAGGAGACAGACTAGGACACCGGAGGGTTCGAGGTGCAGGATTACGGCCTCGTATCATGATACGCTGATGTGCTTGAGAGGGATTCCACAGAGGCTGAGTATGTTCCCATGGACTGGCCGTTATGACGATCTGGATTTGGATCGTGCTGCGCACTTGACAGAGTGTCGCAAGCTGCTGGTGGGTTTGTCTGGAGACGCCTTATATTTGATCGTAGGCATGGAGGCACATCTCTTCACACGAGATGGGGATTACACTTTGTACATGGCTAGGCATCTTCAGTCCCCATAGACCAGGGTTGGTTATGGTGCTCAGAGTGCGGGACCTTCGACTGGCTATGTGGCTAGACCTCCTTTACCCCCGACTTTTATTGATTACCAGGGTGGCGGTTGCATGAGGCGAGCTCATATTGATATGTCACAGACTCATCCTCATCTGGTGCTCCCGCGAGGTTCTAGATCTGTAAGTACTGTTCCTTACGTCTTTTGGATTGATTGCATCTCTTTCTGTTATCAAGAACTGCATTCTGACACTTATTATGTCTACTTGTAACAGGTGTCGGCTCAGGCTTACAGGCACTTCACTAGGGCTTATACCGGCGCTGTGGGCATGATTGGCAAGCTCGAGAAAGGTATGAGCTTTTGGAAGAATCAGTGCCGGTCGCAGGGTTCGATCGATATCTCTCCACTTGGCCAACCGAGAAAGAAGAAGAGCCGCACTGATGACGCAGGCACCAGCGGGGGCATTAGTGGACCGACGCCTCGGACGAAGAGGCCAAATGTGCCTCTTCACAGACCCATTGAGATTGATGATGATGATGAGGATGAGGATGGTGGAGCCGAGACGGCGCACGACTCATGAGCTTGACTCTACTGTTATCACTGAGCTTGATGATTATTATCACACGGAGACCATAGCCTATGAGGCACCTTCTGACGATCCCGACGATGAGCCCGAGGAGGTTGAGGATGATGGCGAGGATGAAGATGATGGAGAGGATGATGAAGAAGACTCAGAGTAGCCCCGTTCCCCCTAGATATTTATGACTTTTTTTTTTGGTTATTATACTTTTTTAGGGAAAATATCATGTTATTTTTTGCTATGCACATCTTTTGGACTTGGCCTATTTTATTTTGTATGTACATTGTTAGCCTTTTGTTGCACGCACTTATGAAATGACAATGGTATGGTATTTGGCTTGAATTGATTGACTTGAATGGATTTTTGGCTTGAATATGAATGCAATGGGTGTACATGAACCCTCCCTTATGCATTTGAGAAGTGGATGGATGGCATTTGCAGCTATTGACATGTCGAGGATTGCCCTGGGGGATGCAACATGCTGCTGATGTCTGATGTCTGATGTGGCTTGTTATGTCGCGCGACTTGGCTTGTTATGTCGCGCGACTTAGTAAGCCTGAACTGTGCTTTTTATTGCCTTTGGAACTGGAATGGAACTGCAGACACAGGTTGGAATTGGGTGACCAAAAGAGGTCACCTACCTGGCCTCCTTGGGACAATGGCAAAGAGATATTTGGTCCCTTCCTATAAGGATGGAAACGGGGTGACCTAGGAGGTCAAATAACCAATCCTACTAGGAATGTGCCAAAAGCTTACGCACCATCGAGAAACGGGGAAAGAAAAGGTGACCAAAGTGGTTAGATGGCTGAACCTTTTATGAATGGCTACCTACGTATTCCGGAGGAATCAAGCCTTGATCGTAGTTCAAGCTTCATCTAGACAGTTAGGAACGATGTCTAGGATCCTTGAGGTTTTGACAATTAATGGAGGTTGTCACCTGAGGAAGCTAAAGCTTACGTCACTATCGAGTAGATAGAGGCAGCTATAACTGGAAAACTTGAGCATACTTCTCAATCTGTGATAGAGGTAGCCAAAGTTGGATTTTTGACAATTAGGAAACTGTCGCCTGGCGTTATCTCGTTATAACGGAAGTAACGGAGGTGCTTTTGGGAGAAAACGTTATCATTAGCAATTGACACGTTACTTGAGCCTAGGGGTGATTTTTTACTTGAAAACATGGTATGGACTGGGTCTGGATGTACATATGGAATGTGCTTGGAAATTGTTTAAGACAGGTTTCAAGCAGGTGGGGTCGTATCCCTTGGGTGCGGACTGAACTGCTGTTATTGTTGAGATGTGGCAAACGTGGACCAGAATTCCCTCTTGGGCTTAAACCTTGAGTCTCAACGAATGTTCCTTTCTTACACTCTGGCATTTGAAGCTGATGCTGACAGGCTTTTGCAACCAAAGACTAAAGCAGATGTCGAAGTGACCAAACCTCTCTTCTAGGGATGGATGCAACTTATTGGAGCCCCGGTCTGAGGAAGAACTTTCTGTAAAGCCCCATGAAAGATCCTTTTACTGGCAAAGCCCCGGTTGGATGAACTGAGCAGGCGAAGTCTTAGGTTTTGAAGAAGTGACTTAATGAAGCCCCAATCTGATGACCTAGCAAAAATCCCAATATGATTGGTACTGCGGAAGTGATCCTGAGGTTGATCTGAACAAAACTGAATCCATCTAGGGACCTAGTGAAGAACCCGATGCGAACCCCAAAAATGACTAAAGAAGCCCCAGTCTAAAGAAATGGCTTGGCAAAGCCCCAGACCTGAAGAGTTTCAAGGCAGCCCTAATGCGAATTGTAGCAGAAGAGGGAAGACCTATCCTTTCGTACTTACTTTCTTATTTCCTTTAGTCGCTCAGTCAACCTTAAGGAGATGTGGACGAAGAGAAGAATTTATACATGCAGGGGCATATTTTTCGAAAGGTGGGAATAGATCCCGATTTTGTGTTATTCCGATGGCCTTATTCGATGTATGCACAAAACTCGCTTTGGGTTTGACTCTTTTGGGAGAGTATAAGCGTAGAAAGGTTTGTAAAAGTGTATGGAAGTCCCTGCTGACAGAAAATCAGTGTTTAGCACTATCTTTCCTAGGATGTAGAAAAGGAAGACTTGTCAAGACATCTGAAAACTTGTTTTATTTTACAATGATCACAAGATTGCTTAAAACCCTTTATTGATGTTCGGGTTATTCAACCATTAATCTCGATATGAAGAAACATTCTTATTAATCATGAGGAGAAAGTCAACCAGTGTCGCGGATCAAGGTTGGCTGGTGTGAAAGAAAGGTTTGTGTATAGGGAGGTCATTGATGAGACCGGGTTTTCTGAAATCTGACTGTGTCTATGGGAGAGGTCATTTGATGAGACCGGGTTTTTGGGAATTTGACTGTGTCTATGGGAGAGGTCATTTGATGAGAACGTGTTTTCGGGAATTTGAACATGTTTATGGAAGAGGTCATTGATGAGACCGAATTCTCTGGAATTTGAACATGTTTATGACCGGACCATTTCTGGTTGCCTACGTTCCCCTCATTGTGAGGAGCTCAGGTCGCCGTAGTTTGGATTTGGCCGGACTGTGTTTGGCTTTGGGAAATGGGATTTGTGGTTCCTTTAGTGAAAAGGTTTGGATGAGAAGACTGGATGATGAGGCGTGGGCCTCAGGACGATTCCTTGACCAAGTCATTTTGGACGGTTGATTCTGATTTTCATCTTTCATTGGGGGAGAAAGGATTTCCACGTGCCTAAAGGCTTACGAAGTGCTTCTGGCTTTGCTTCGACCGCCCGATCGACAACTTTCATTCTCTGAGCTTTGATCTTGCCTGTCCGTCAAGCTTTTAATGGGCGGTGCTGGGTCCTTGGCCTCATCATTTTTTCTTTTTTTTTTATATGTGCAACCCTGTTTTTTGCCTAGACTGCCCCCTTTTTGGGATTTTCAGCCTAGCTGGGCATTACTCTTTTTGCACTACATTTTTTTTATTTTTATTTTTTTTATGTGCAACCCTGTCTTTTGCCTAGACTGCCCTTTTTTGGGATTTTCAGCCTAGCTGGGCATTACTCTTTTTGCACTGCATTTTTTTTATTTTCTGAAGCACTTGAGGGCCAAGGTGAGCCCCTGCTTGAATTTTTCTTGACATCCTTGAGGTCGAAGGCAGGCTCCTAGGTTGTTGTCAACACGGGGTCAATCTTTCGAAGCTGAGTGGCCTTTTGTTGTCCTTTGAAAATGCCGCCGTCGTTGACTTGGTCAAGGTGAAGGTGGGGGCATGATTGGGAAAGTGTATGGCTTGATGAAGGCTTTTGTGAAGTAAGGAAAGTGTATGGCTTGATGGCATTAGTTGACTTTCTCACACTGATTAATCGGAACGTGAATTATTTCGAGAGATTATTTGTTGAGCAATGCAAGTGATCATATAAAATAAAACCATTTCATTAAATGTAATGTAGGTGTGCAAATAATGTCTTAAGTCTAGCAAGAAAAGAAGAAGACTCTTTTATAGAAAATTGAAGATTAATTACAATGTCCGTGGAGGACTTTGATTGAAAGAGAAAAGTACTAGAACCTACGAAGGTTGACTGAGAGACTATATTATTCTTGCTTAAGGATAAGTAAACCCTAGTCTAGCTACTCTTATTGGTTGGTGCCCGGGGAGCTTGAGCTTTCCTTCGTAGATCAGCCACTGAATTTCTTTCTTCAGATCCAAACACTTGTCTGTCACGTGACCATAATACTTGTGGTACTCACAGAACTTGGTTCTGTCAACTCTTCCTGGGTTTCTCGGCTTATAATTCTTGAGAGGTGTGAGAAGGCCTCGTTTCACCAAATCGCCAAAAATTTTGCTCATGGGCATCTCAAAATCATGTTGATGTTTCTGACCTTGCACCCCCTAAATTGACCTCTTCCCATAACTTTCTGTTTTTGGCCCACGGAGGTTCTCGAGCTTCCCGTCTTCTATCAACTTCTGGATCTCATGCCTCAAATAGCTGCAATCATCAGTGTCGTGCCCAGGGTATTGATGGAAAAGACAATGCTTAGACTCATCTAACTGAACGTTGGGGTTCTTGGGCTTCCAATTCTCCAGTGGCTTTATCAGCTTTTCTTTCATCAGCTCTTCCAGCATCTTGCTTAAAGGCATATCCGTATTGCGGAGTTTTCGGGAGACATTGTTGTTCTCAAGACTCGGATTTCCATTGTCCAGTTGGTTCCATTGTTGGATTTGGCTGAAGGAGGCTACGACACTCTTTCCTTTGTGAGGAACTGGTGCTGATATGGGTACGGTTGCTGTTTGGTGCTGGTGGCATTGGGTTATGCTTGGTGGAGTCATTTCCTTGCCTGGTTCGACGTCTTGGGTCAAGGGAGTATTGATACTCATCATGAAGTCAAACTTCTCTTGCATTTGTTTCACTTGTTCCATCAATATTGCCACATGGGGGTCAACGGGGACTCTCGAGTTACTGGAAATCGCAACAGGACTTGTATCGGCAGAGGGAACCACAGTAGCAAACTGGTGAGACTGACAGTTAAATTCATTAAGTCCGGTAGGTGACAGCTGAAAACTTGAATCATCCTTTGGCAACTCGTGATTGCATTCAGGTGGGTATAGTGGCTTCAGAACATATCCATATAGCTCGAACTGATTGTGTGAAGCTGGAGTATAGACTGGCAGGTATTGCTGAAACTGAGGGACATGTGGGGTGGAGTTCAATCCGTTATGAGGAGCTGAGGGCGATGGAGCCCTGATGAGCTGGGATATTGGAAAGGACTGAGGAGGAGTGGTCCTTGGCAAGGGATCGTATGCGGATGGAGGAAGGTATTGGTTGTAGGATGGAAGGTCTTGGTTATAGGATGAAAGGACTGAGATCACTGTTTCTGAAGTCTCATCTTCGACCACTACTAGAGAACCGTTCGACTCAACTGTGACCTGAACTCCATGACGACGGAGTGCGTCGATAAGCATGGCTTGCTGTTCCTCATGAACCTTATGGGCATTTTCCAAGGCCAGGACTAACTCTTCCTTCCTAACCATCTGATTTCCTGCACCCTCACTGTTTTCTGTCAAATCTGCCATTCTAACTCTCTGAGCTGACAAAACTGACGATTCTGCCGAACTATCTGAACCTAAGGTTTTCTGCACTGAAAAGCCGCTGACCCAGTATTCTCGCCCACTTCTTTCTCGCTGCGGGAAAGGGATAGGCAAAGTTTAGACTCGGGGATAGGTAAGGTTTAGACTCGAAGGTAGGTAAGATTTAGACTCGGAGGTAAGTGTTTAGGCTAAAGGCTCAAGTAACATGCACTTATCGCTTAAATTTTACTCAAAACACATTTTCTCCTAATCCTAATTGATCGGAAAAGATGAGACCTTGAAAGGTCAAGATTGAAAATTGGGGATTGGACCGAGGAGGTCTCGACTAGGGATTTGACCGCGAAAGTTCGAGATGGGAAGATAGGAGATCGGACCGAGGAGGTCTCGATTAGGAATCTGACCATGAAAGGTCAAGATGAAAAAATCGGAGATCGGACCGAGGAGGTCTCGATTAGGGGTTTGACCATGAAAGGTCGAGATGGAAAATCAGAAATCGGACCGAGGAGGTCTTGATTAGGGATTTGACCATGAAAGGTCGAGATAGGAAAAATCGGAAATCGGACCGAGGAGGTCTCGATTAGGGATATCAGAGATAGGAAAATGCAATTATGATTACATTAATTGTTCAAGTTTACTTAAAATCATGTCTTTTATTAATTCCTATTTGGTTGGAAAAAGGGGTTTTGCCCTTCTTTTTCGCAACTACTCTAGATCCTGGATCAGTGGGTTCCGTCACTACGTCTATAAGCCCCTCATATTCCACCTGTATTTCGACCTCCCAGGGTGGACAGCCCCAGGCGAGGGTCCTATAGGGCACGCGGATCCCACCGACCGAGAGTAAAGAACGCTCCTAACGGGTCTAGCGGGTCATAGGAACTTTCAACGCACGAGCGATGCGGATTATAGTCAAGGTAGTACCGGGAAAGTCTCGTCTTTCAGCCTTAACGAAATTTTTGGCAGAGTTTCGCTTGAGCGAATGACGTTTTGACTTTCGGTAATGTCCGAGAAGATAATAGGCATGGGTCGGGCGGTAAAAGCCGGATGACACAGTGTCACATTGAACTTCGTTGCATACGCAGTGCGTGAGTCAGAATCGAAGTCAATGTCGGGTCAATATCTTGCCAATTTTTCCTTGTCGAAATTTTGGCAGAGCTTCGCTTGAGCGAAAGATCTTTGAACTTTTCTTGGCAAAGACTCGGTCTCGACTCTTACGCATTCCGTGCGGGTCAAAGTCAATGTCGGAGTCAAGGTTCTACCAATTTTTCCTTGTCGGAATTTTGGCAGGGTTTCGCTTGAGCGAGAGACCTTGACTTCCGTTATGAACTAAGGCTTGACCTTTACGAGGGTATGCAACTGGGCTATATGACACGGACTAGACCAAAAACCAACCAAAAAAAACACGGTTTTTTTTTTTTTGAAACGTGTGACACGGACTGTGCATTGGTCGACACTGGCTGCCATGGGGAGGTTGGAATGATTCCGTGCGCGCCCGGGGGCATCGTAAGGCTGTCCGTGATCGCACTGAACCACCCCGGTTTGAAGGACGTGCGTGCAAAGTGTACAGGATATATCGGGTGCGCGTAGTGTGCGGTCTCCTAAAAATGTTCCTTTTGAGTTAAACAGAGATTTTCATAAATGTGTTTTAAAGGAATGATTTTCGGGACGGGAAAATGCAGCACGTAAGCACGTAAATTTTCTCGGGAGCCCTGGTCAGTCATGGAGCCGAGTAGCCCCAAGCCGCTAGGACTCGCCGATTAACCTCAATTTTTCCTGGTGGAATTGCCACTGAGGTCGCCCGGTCAGAACCCAAGGAGGATTGAGCCGTACGACTGCATGGATCAATTTTCCAGGTTCCACTCCTTTGTTATTTTTCGGGTTGTTTCCCGTTCAAAGTATGCACAGATTTCAAGATGCAAATGATGCAATGCAAGGTAAAGAAAGCAAGCAAGATTAATGAAATCAGCGACGGGAGTCTAACCCGCTCAAAGGGAAAAGCTTTCTTTTATTTTTTCAAAAAAAATTTATTTTTTTTCGAAAAGGGATACTGGTACGTGGGATTGTTAAACCACCGGTTATACCAACTCCCAAATCAGGGAGTGATACAGGAAAGTTAAGTGGTTTCCACCTATATACCGAGTATCGATTTTTTTGTTTTGAAAATAAAGCTTTTCTCCTTTGGGATATTCCCCAGCGGAGTCGCCAAACTGTGAATGTGTGCCCCAAATTTTGTGTATTGGAAATTCACGCGAGTTTGAAGACATCCGGTTTAATTTGAAAAACGGAGTCGCCACGCCATTTTGATTACCTCAAAACTTTGAAAAAAAGGTTTTACGGGTTCGGAGGTTAAGTTACCCCTTGGGAAGAACGGATCGTCGTTCACCCAAGGTGCCTTGCCGGAGCAAGTCTCCCAAGATTTCATTAATCGTGCTTGCTTGCGTGCTTTCTTGTGTGCATGTGTTTGAAAATAAAGGGGGGAATGTCCCAAGTTGTCTTCCGGACGTACAAACCATTTATTGGTTGTCGCTCGGGATTCCTTGGAATTTTATGTATTCGGGATTATGATCCCGTCCTCATTTTGGACTTATGATCATTGCATTTTAACCTCGGGACTTTGCATGATCGAGAGAATGACTCCCTTTTATAGTCACAAAATGAGGTTCTTTAGAAAAGGAGGGTCCTTAGCCCATCAATCCTACACTTTAAGACGGTCGAGCTCACATAGATGCTTCATACTCGTCTTAAGCGATAATTGGAGATATAGGGTTCAAGGTTGTCCCTTTCTAAAGAGAAAATGAAACCTTTATGGAAGAAACGATGTAAAGATAGGATCTTTACACCGGTCCGTTCCGAGGTTGCTAATGGGGATGTGGGGGAATGCATGTAAAAATGACATTTTAGTAAAAAGATGACATTTTGGGTTGCAAAGGATGCTTTTGATTGTAAAATGGTGCTTTTTAATTTAAAGAAATGATTTTTATGCAAAGGATGCAATTTTATGGAAAAATAGCATTTTAGGTACAAATGATGCATAAAGATGTTATTTTGAAAGCAAAAGATGCATTTTTATGTATAAAAATGAGTTTTTGGGTGCAAAGGATGCATCTTTAATGTGAAAAGAGATTTTGAATGCAAAGGATGCAATTTTTATGCAAAAAGAATGATTTTAATGCATGAAAATGGGCCTTAGGTGCAAAGGATGCACCTTTATGTAAGAAGAGACTATCTAAATTGCAGATAGACATCAGATTATAGCATGATGAGGGTTAAAATCAGATTACAGCTTGAAAATATGAAGTTTCTGCAAACTGGCCATGTTTGTCGCGTGACATAGGCTGCCTATGTCGCGTGACATAACTAGCCACTTTGCAGAGACCATTCAGCTGGGATTTGCAGAGGTATCAAGGCACCAATATGGCCAAGTTACTTCATAAACAGATCTCAGAGAGCAAGTTTGTCAATGGTGAACACTTCAAGAGGGTGTGGATATGCGGGATCCATACTCATCTCGAGTGTTCATGCAAAACCAAGTCAAGCCGGAGCCTTTACATGAAATGATATGGAAATGGATATGGATCTAAGCAATATAACATTAAAGCATGCACCTTTAATCAGAATACAACATTATTAACGCATTTAGCATAGAGATTTCACATATAATGAAGATAGGGGAAGGAAAAAGGGTAGAAAATTGTTACCCTTGAAGACCACGACTCCCTATTTCAAGTTAGATATAGGAGCCTTCAAACAGCAACCTCCAGGGACTGAGATCGAGCCTTGGTTCAATGAGAACCTTTGTGTCTTGATGTGAGTGGGAAGTGTGTGTGTGTATTGGTTGAATGGTGGGTGATTTGGAGGTTTAGTGTGTGTTTTAGGGGGTTATGTGAGGAGAGAGGATGCTTCTGGGCGTATTCCCTATAGAGGGGGACTGAGGGGTGAAGGAGAGGTGCCTAAAATGAGAGGTGAAGGCCTCTATTTATAGGCTGCCTGCATGGGCTTATTATGTCGCACGACATAACAAGCCATAACCATTTTCCTTCTAGAAACATGCAAGGTGGCAAGCTTCTAGAAGTCTTCATGGCCTATTATGTCGCACGACATAAGTAGCCACTTCCAGATTCTTCTAGAAACATGCAAGGTGGCAAGCTTCTAGAATTTTCCCTGGCATGGTATGTCGCACGACATAAATAGCCACATGCAGTTCCTTCTAGAAACATGCTAGGTGGCAGCCTTCTAGAAGGTTTTTTGGTATTTAAGAAAAACGTGTTTCTTTGGCTCCAAGCATTCCCTTCACCCTTTAGGTGGTTTGGAACAGTTCCGAAATTGTTTCGGAACTCTAGGAAAATCCGGGGGAATGCCGGAAAAATTACCGGAATTGCCGGGAAAATTAACCGAAAGGCATGAGCCAGATTTGGGTACTTACACCAATGCGTAAAATTCATCAACGCCAACGGGAACCTTAGAGTGATACGCGGGAGCAACATGACGAAGAGCGTTTGGCCAGCAAGAAGAAGGTCCCGACATGATCGAATATTCCTCGACAGACGAGTCCCCAGACATGATCCATTTCGAAAGAGATCCCTACATCCACGCACTAAGTCGTGACGAGCTAGAGATCGAAGAACTCATGGGCCAAGATGACAATTCAGATCTATGCGACTGCGAAGAATGCCTAAAAAAGGATCAAGAGATGGATGCCCAGATGGAACTTGACCAAGGAGTAGACCCATACTTTGCCGCAAATCCTTTCGAAGAAAGCTGGCCCACCACAAACATCTTGGAACATGTCAACCCCCATGACGACACACTCGGATCCCACGAAGACAGCTACAATAGCATAGTCCAATTCAACGTCCCGGTGCTTGACTTGGAAGAACAATGGCGCAACCTCCTTCAGAGCCTGGTCAAGGAAAGAGAAATAGCATGCCAACGCAATTCAGATATCGTTAACATCATCCAAGCAAAGACCTCAGCCAAGGGAGCAGATTCTATGAATATAATCAACATTAGCAAGAATGAACTCCAAAGAAGCGAGTGATATGCCCTCCTGGAAGAAGCTCTCCACAACTTCTGACACCAAAGGCCCTCGAGATCTGGTAGCAACACCAATGGAGGGACACCCTCAAACAAACATCCTAATACCTCTGCTATCTGGTTTGAAATCTAACCAAAGGCAAGCCTTCCCCCGAGAATGACATCAGTCAAAGAATGGCTACCAGAGCCATCGCCACCTTCTTCAGACCTACAGCCTGTAAAGAGCAATGAAGCTTGGTCCAATCCCTCATCTCCTAGAGTCTAGTTTTGAGTCATGTTGTATTTGAATTCAAGTCTTTCAAGTCATCTGATGGCCCTACGCCGAAAGATTATGACTTCATAACCAACAATGTATCTTCTCTACGCTTTCAATAAAAGGTCTGACCTTTCTGAATATCCCCTCATTGCATCTTTAACAAATGATAAACTAACTAAAATCACAAACAAGTTAATAACAATTCACTTGATAAAGAAGCAGACACATTAAACGAACAATGCATTAAATAAACCTTTAAGCATGTTGTCAAACGAGAGGAAAACCTGGCCCAAGCTGCCGAAATGGTTTTAACCACAATGAATTTGGGGACTACTGAAGAGCCTAAAGAGACGCAAATCGGAAGCCTCTTTACCGGCATAGTACGTGAACCAAAAGTCAATCAAGGGACGGGTAATGGCCGAACAATTGACCGACTTCCCAACCGACGAGGCCAAAGGTCCCAAACCACAATTTCCAAACGAAGGAATCTTCGCACTTGAAGGCGAACAAAAGAGGAAATGGCATTGGAATGCTCTTAGTTGACCCAAAAGACGAGCACATCCCAATCGCCATAAAGCTAAACTTCGAGGTAACCAATAATGCCACCGAATACGAAGCATGCGCCGCCAGACTAGAGGCAGCCCTCGAAAGAAACGTCCAAGAGATGGAGGTCTATGGGGACTCAGCCCTGATCATCAAACAAGTTTCCAACAAATGGAATACGATAGACCCAGGCTTGCAAAAATACCACGCCTGCATGGAAGACCTCATCACACAATTCAAAGAGGTCACCTTCCACTACTTGCCAAGTGACCGGAACCAGTTTGCAGACGCCCTAGCCACCTTGGCTTCACTCGTGGAAATCCTCGAAGGGAAGGCGATAAAGCCATTCAAAGTAGGAAGAAAGGAAATTCCTGCCTATTGCTGCGAAATCGAACCAGAGCCTGAGCCCATTAATGAGTCGTGGTACAACCAAATCTACCAATACCTCAAGAACAGGGAAACCTCCTTCATGAACGAGGAAGACAAATGGAAAGAAGGAATCAAAGCCAAGAGCATCGTGGCCCTAAAATGCCTTGCCTCTCACTTTGTCATCCTTGGGGACATGCTATACAAGAAACGCTACCAAGGATCGCTCCTCCTCTAGATCAGCAAGGAAAAAGCAAATGAGATCATGAACAAAGTCCACAATGGGTCTTGCGGTCCCCACATGAATGCCTGAGCCCTGATGCAGGTCATTCTTCGAATTGGCTACTACTGGATCGCCATGGAGGCGGATTGCATCTACTTTGTCAAAGATGTGACAAGTGCCTACGGTTCTCCAACCTCAACCATCTTCCCCCTCACGATCTCTATTGCATGACCACTCTCTGGCCCTTCGCCACTTGGGGAATCAATGTCATCGGGAAGATCACTCCACCCGGAAGCAATGGCCACGAGTTCGTCTTGGTAGCCATCGACTACTTCACAAAATGTGTCAAAGCCAAGTCCTAGAAAGTGCTAACTTCCAAGAAGGTCGCCCATTTCCTCAAGGAAAACATCATATGCCGATACGGCATCCCAAACGAGGTCATATCTGACAACGGATCTCACTTCGAAGGAGAATGCAAATGACTATTGGCCAAATTCAAGATCACACGCCACAAGTCCTCTCCCTACATGCCGCAAACTAATGGCGCAGTAGAAACAACAAACAAAACCCTCGAAAGGATCATCAGAAAAATGACCACACGAGGACGAGATTGGCCTGAGAAGCTGCACCTAGCACTTTGGGGTTACCGAACATCAGTCAGAACAGCCACGGGAGAAACTCCATTCGCCCTGACCTATAAGATGGAGGCGGTACTGCCCGTCAAGTTGGAAATCCCATCACTCCGAGTGTTATAGGAAAACGAGATCAATGAAGTTGAATGGCTCCGAAGCCGACACGACGAATTGGCCCTGCTAGACTAGCGCCGACTAAAGGCCATGGAGCACATTCGAGCCTACCAAAGCAAAATGGCTAGGGCTTTCGACAAGAAAGTCAAATCTCGAGACATCAGGGAAGGCGATCTGGTACACGAAGAAAAGCCTCCCACCCAAACCAACCCGCTTGGAAAATGGGAACCAACATGGATCGACCCGTTCGTGGTCCAATAGATCTTCTCCGGAGGTTCCATGAAGCTAAAAGACCTAGACGGCAATCCCTTCATGAATTCAGTCAATGGTAGCATGCTTCGCCGATACTTCGCCTGAAGAAAATTGACTTTCCTGTCTCCCCGCCACTTCTAAAAAGTGTCAAACTACGGAGACCTGAGACCCTCAGTCCGGAGGGAACGTAGGCAGCCTTCATTGGTTCGGTCTAAAAACACACAAAAAAATGGATGCCAATAAAGGCTCAGATCAATCCAAACACAAAAAGTCCAAAAACTGGACGCCGCCAAGGCTCAGACAAAAAGCAAGCAAGAGATCCTGCATCTCGACAAAGCTTTAAAAGTAAATCACAAATCACTAACAATTAAAACACTTCTTGATGAGTACAAGAACGGTCTACTATCAAGCTCACAACATGCTAAAAGACAGCTTAAAACATTTAACAAATAATGTGTCTGCAATGCAATGAATGGATACTTAGGAGGTCATTCCGCGCCACTCGCGCTTGTCCCCTCGCCATTCTTCCCTTTCTTCCCTCATCCCGGCGAGTCTTCTTTCGCTCCACGTGAGCCAAGTCTGTCTCTCTCATTTCGAGATTAGGGGTCCTCCCCATCGAGTCAAACAATCCAGTGGCTCGCAGAGCTTCATTCACCCATGCCTCGACCCGGATCTCTTCCCTGCGAGTCTGCAAAAGGTGACCTCTTTCCGTCAGTAGATCAACTCTGGTCTCGTAGTCAAACAAAGCGTCTCCCATAACATTCTGAGGGTTAGACCAGGCTTCTGCACTTCTAAGGCTATAGCTGAGATGGCAATCCTGCCCCAGAATCGCTTTGCGCCTGCTACCTAAAACCACTTGGGTCTGCCCGACATGCTGCTCATACCAATCCAGGTACTCTGTGGTCAACACAACATTCTTCCGACATCTAAGGAGTACGACAAGAGGGAAAGCAGAATACTTCCATACCCTCAGGAAATACATAAAGGCATCTGGATCTGTCATAGAGATAGAAGCTACCTCCATGGTGGCAATGTCGTTTCAACCCAGCAAAGGCTCCTCCCTCATCCCAAACTGTCGAGCAACGAGCGACGAGATATAGAAAGAGGACCAAGACAACCTCGGAACTCTAACAACATAGGAACCTTCCTGAAAGGCCCTCCTAGTCTCAATCCCCAGTGAGGAACCCACCAACGGATCTGATACGTACCAAGCTGTGCCATCCATCTCTCCCAGGCGGACTGATCCATATCCAATACAAGAGGGTGCTGAGCAAACGTCCATGGACTAAAAGATGTCGGAGACTCAGGCATGGCTTGAAGCCTCTCTCGCAACCACAAGGTGAGCAAAACGAGACTTCCCCCTCGCATGAACCTATCCCCTATTTCCAAGCGATTAATGCCGTGCAGGGTTTCCCCCAGAACCAATGGAGCAATATCCTTACCGACTCGGCAATGCCCTACCACATCCAGCAAAGCACCGTTACATACCCCGAGGAAGCTGACCATGAAAAGGGTTGCTATCACGCATAAAGCAAATGCGTTCCACGAGACACCAGTCTCGTCATCACCCATAAATATCTCAAGTAGTGCAGAAATATCAATATGACCAGAATCAAAAGTCATACCTTGCGCTTGTTCCAACGAAGTACGAAGAAAATATACAAGCTTCACTCTCACGGTCGCACCCCCGATCAAAGGAAGCGAGATGGCCTCCACCTCCGGTCCTCCAAGCAAAGCCTGAATATCCTCAAAGTTTGGCGTAAACTCATTGTAGGAGAAGCTATACACATGCCTCCTAACATCCCAGAACCATGCAGCAGCCCGCAACAACTCCCATTCAGGAACTAACTCCTTAAAGGACCAAACCGAGCGGAGTTGAAATCTCACCTCAAAAGCCCGTTTATTGTACCTCATGTGGTGCCGCATCCACATCTTGAGCCACTCAAGAATGTGTGCTTGCCTCTCCTTCGAAAGCCTCGGCGAAATTCTCGGAACAAACGATGAATCCATGACAAAAATGGAGGTTTTTTGAGAGAATGAGGAAGAAGGCTCGAAATGACTGCAAATGGGAATGGGGAGATGAGGGAAATCAAAATTTTCAGTAAATCTTATTCCCTCTCCAAAAGAAAGAAGAATCCGCATGGACCAATTTGCATGCATGAAGTATCCACGCGGACCACTTTGCAGCCTGGCTAAATGTTCAGCAACAACAAAATAGTTGCTGCCCGTGGCAGAATTTTACACCCGACTGCTCAAAATCCTTGCCAAAGCCATTTCCGGCCCCCATACACTAAACACAAATGCACTCCCAGCTCATGCGACATGCACAAAAAAAAAGCTAGAAACTATTCCTAGGCCAGTCCCCGAAATCACGGATAAATCATTACATCACGAATAAAATGCTTTGCTATGCCAAATACGAGTATTTTATTACATACAAATGTCTGTTACAATACAAAAAAAAAACATTGAGAAGGAAACAAAAGGAGTCCTACTCTGAATCCTCATCATCATCACCCTCGCCTGACGGGAACTCCTGCATCTTGGCAAACCCGGCGGTCACCTCCTCATCATCGGAAACCTCGACTCCCTCCTTGATCGAGTACTCGAGTTAGTCCTAAGGGTCAATCCCAGCAAAAGGGTGGAAGAAGGGAAGCGAGGACGAACCCTCACCCTGCGCACCCGACGGAGGGAAGAACTGGTGAAAGTTCTGCGGCCTTCGAACCCCCGAAGAAGTCCCCGCGTCAAAGATATGCCACTCCCGAACCGCACCTCAGGCTGTGGCTCAGCCTCAGCCCTCGAAGAAGGTGTATCCACAGACCTCTTCGAAGGCATTGGCTCGAAAGCCGCCGCACTCTGCGAAGACCAACATGACATCTTCCTCAAGAGCTTCTTCGTAAAAGCCCTCAACCCCACATACCGGCAAGTAAGCACATCAACGGTCCGCCCTGAGACCTGAGTAACAAACAACAAAAGAAACGCTCAGCAAAAGAGATACAAAAATACTCGACAGAAGAGAAATACAGAAAAGATGCCTAGATAGAAAAGAGTAAACAAACTCACTGCAGCATCTGGGTCAACCCGATAGGCGGCAGGAGCATGCTCAAGGATCGGCGTCCTCAACTTCCGCCAGACATAGGCCGAATACTCCTCGCCCTATAGGACGAACACCTCGGCGCTCACATCGGCCCGGTACCTCTCGAACTCCAGCAAGTCCTTATCAGCAGGACTCATCATGCGGAAGGGCGAATCCCTCGGAGCCATAGGGGGAATGTCGGTACCATGATGCCAGAAAACCTTATCCCCCAAGTACATGGAGTCGTAAGTAAGGCCCCGCAGAAGCTTCCTCTACCGCGTCACTCAGGGGGCACCCTCCAGCTCATCCTCGCCATACCGAGTCCAAGGGTACAGCTGACACCCCTCCGGGCTGTCCCTCTTCAGGAATCGCTGCACATCCCCTTATGTGACAGTGATCCTTCCTCGACTCGTCCACCTCTTCCTCAAAGAGCGAGCCCAGCAAAACATGGCAGGATACCCGAATATGGCCTCGTCTTGCCAATCCCACGGCTGGCACCGGAAGATCTCGTAGCACCACGACTGCCACAAAAAGCAGATAATACTCAGAACAAGAAAAAAAGAAAATGGAGAAATGATGAAATGCTAAACTACAAAAGCATGTAAACTCATACCTCCAGTACGAAGTCAAAACACTCCAGGGAGTTGACCGCGCCCCGGCTAAATCTGTCCAAGGCAAAGTAGAGCTCGGCCAAGCCCGCCTCTCCCCAAGCAATATCACAAACGCTCTCCAAGTCCACCAGACTCTCGAGCAGAGGGAAAAGAGCGATGGAAGCATGATTCGAGAACAAAGTCTCGAAAAGGGCAAACCACAGAAACGAGCGCGCCAGCTGCTCTGCCGACACTACCCCACTATCACGGTGATACACCCCGATGTTGGCAGTAATCATCGCCTCCACATCGTGGTACACCATACCTAAGCCCTTACGGGGCCAAGGCGCAATGCCAAGCAGCTCGGTCAACAGCTTATCAGACATCTGGTCCCGCCATTTCACCGACTCCCACTTGAAGGACAGCCCGGTGATGACAGCGAAATCCGTGGGAGTCATCGTCATCTCCCCCCAGCTGAAGTGGAAGGTGTGTGTAGTTTCCCACCAATACTCAGACAAGGCCAGAAAGATACCCTTGTTCTTCTGTGTCTCCGCCAACCCGGCCAAGTTCTCCACGAACAAATTCAATCTAGAAGCAATAACCAGCCTTCGAGGGCTAGGTCTTCCATCCCGGGAGATGTCAGGCATGTTCCTCCATACCTCAACCACGGCCTCCAGAGACCCCCGCAACTTCATCCTTTTCGAATTCCCAGACGAAGGCACCTCATCCTGCAGGTAAACACAGCAAAGGCACGTCAATAACAATACTTAACATATATACAAAAAAAACAAAAATGATAACACATATCATTCACAAAAAAAAACATAAGACCGTATCAACACGGCAATTACCCATAAAAGCGTCCGTCCCACAACACATTTTTCAACAAAAAGGGTCCGTCCCACAACACAACTTTCCAACAAAAGGGATCCATCCCTACACACATTTTTTCCAACAAAAGGGATCCGTCCCTACACACATTTTTTCCAACAAAGGGATTCGTCCCTACACACACTTTTTCCAACAAAAGGGTCTGTCCCACAACATATTTTTCAAACAAAGGGATCAGTCCCTACACACACTTTTTCCAACAAAATGGATCCGTCCCTACACACACTTTTTCCACAAAAAGGGTCCGTCCCACAACACATTTTTCAACAAAAGGGGTCTGTCCGTCCCACAACACATTTTTCAAACAAGGGGATCCGTCCCACAACACATTCTTCAAACAAAGGGATCCGTCCCTACACAAACTTTCCAACAAAAGGTATCCGTCCCTACACAAACACACATTTTTTCCAACAAAAGGGATCCGTCCCCACAATACACATTTTCAACGAGGGTCCGTCCCTACACGACACATTTTCAAACAAAAGTCCATCACAAAAATATGGCACAATAAACACAATTTCCCCACACAAAGTCTTTTCCTACACGGCAATTTTTTCCCACGAAAAACCATGTACATACAAAAATAGCATCAAGGTACAAGTCACCAAAGCATGCATTTCAAGGAGAGGCACTTTATTTTCATAAATAAGAGTTAAACTCCACATTTTTGAACAAAAATCACTTACCCACAATCCATATACACCCAATTCCAAAAATTCAACATCAATTTAACAAATTGATCATGGCAACAACAAAAGCCCCAAATTGCAAAGAACTAAAACCCTAGTTCTAGCATACATCATTTCAAAGCAAAAATCAAAACAAAAATTGATTTCTTACCTCCACTACCGATTTCCCCCGCAAGGTGTGCACCCTCGCATCCGGATACAACTCATCTGGATTGAGTGTTGAAGGAATGAAGGAGGAAAAATTCCTTTGGAGATCCAACCTCCTCTCTATGGCCTCTCGGCCCCTTTGATGACGACCTCGCCCTAATCTTTTCGCTATGATAGTAATCTAGAGACTTGGAAATGTTTTCTCGAGAAAATATGGCTCAAAAATCAAGTTTTCTTCTCCTCTTTTCTCTTCTCCCTCGGCTGGAATTTGAAAATGAAGATGAATTGGCGTTGCCGAAATTTTATTCTGGTTAAGAAAACCAGATTTGCAATTGTGTCCGTGCGAACCACTTTGCATGAATGAAGTATCCACACGGACCACTTTGCAGCCCAGGCGAAATCCCACTTTTGCCCTTATAATCATTACCCCTGGCCGTCCAAAGGCCATTTCCAGCAAAATCAATGTAGTTTGGCCCCTAAACCAACAAAGATAACACAGGCCGTCATCGTAAGACCGGATCTCGCCAACTAAACGGCAAAACAAACACCGACCGTCATCGTAAGTCCGGACCCCAAGGCGCAAACGCCTTCAAACACGAATCCCAAAGGTGAAAACGCCTTCAAACACAAATCCCAAGGTACAAATGCCTTCAAAACAAACAAGTCATTTCCCCGGCAGCCATCGTATGCCCGAACTTTTCCCCGGCGGACAAAAAAATCAAAACACAAGGCAAGCACGCTTCTAAAAAATCAATCACAAGGCAAGCACGCCTCCCAAAAATCAAACACAAGGCAAGCACACCTCCCAAAAATCAAACACAAGGCAAGCACGCCTCCCAAAAATCAATCACAAGGCAAGCACGCCTCCCAAAAATTAAACACAAGGTAAGCATGCCTCCCAAAAATCAAACACAAGGCGAGCACGCCTCCCAAAAATCAATCACAAGGCAAACACGCCTCCCAAAAATCAAACAAGGCAAGCACGCCTCCCCAAAATCAATAACAAGGAGAGCACGCCTCCCAAAAGTCCTCAACCCAGGTTCACACTCCTGAACCAAGCTTCACACTCAGTTCGAGACACCCCTAACTTGCTCTCACTTAGGTTTAGATGCCTTCAAATATTCACACTCAGGTCGAGACACCTCCGAATTTCTCTCACTTAGGTTTAAATGCCTCAGAACAGTCTCAACCCAGGGCGAGATGCCCCAAGGAATAGTCTCAACTCAGGGCGAGACGCCCCAAGGAACATTCTCAACATAGGTCCAGACGACTCAGAATGGTCTCAACTCAAGACGAACGCCTACAAATAGTTCCCCAAATGTCGAGACCCCTATAAATTGTCCTCACACACGAACTACGATCAGGCTTGATTCCCATTCGGGATACGTAGGAATCCTATCAAAGGGTTCAGCCATCCGACCTCAGTGGTCACCCCAGGACACCGACACGTCCATATCACCTTCAAAAACCGACACGTCCACACACACAATTTCACCTTCGGACTGCGACACGTCCACACACACAATTTCACCTTCAGGACAGCGACATGTCCGCCTCACTTCAGGACACCGACACGTCAACCTCACTTCAGAACACCGACACGTCCACCTCACTTCAGGACACCGACATGTCCACTCACCATTTCATCTCAGGATCCAACACGTCCACACATATTTCACCTTAGGACACCACCACATCTTCACATCCGACCAACATGGTCACCTTCCCTCTCCTGACAAGAGATCCAGATCGGGACCCTTATCTTTATTGACAATCCCACTTCCTTCATAAGTGACGTCACCGAGGGGCTTCTGTAAGTACCCCAATTCGGATTGCTCCCCATCTGAACACGCCGAAAACATCGCGGACTCACGCAGACGTGATCCCGAAGACCCGTAACCTCCAAAAAGTCCAAAACCACCAACCAAACCAAGGTAGGACCCTTTCGGAATATAAAACATAAGGAATTTTTGGAAATTACAAAAAATAGTCAGCCTGCAAAAGTGTCCGCATGGACCACTTTACAGAGTGAAAATAATCATGACAAAATTCCCTTGAAGTCCACAATATCCCCTCAAATCCCGAAAACCCAAAAAATTGGATTTGCCGAAGTTTCTACACGGACCACTTTGCATTTTTCTTGGGCCTATAAATAGAGGGCGCCCCCTCTCATATGTTTCACACCTCTTATCTCTCCTCCCTCCCTCCAGCAATCTGGGACAACTCTAAGGCATCCCGAGCCCCTTCGGCCCTTCCTGAGGCCTCCCGAGCCTTCCTGAGGCGCTCCGAAGCCCTCCCGAAGCCCTATCGAGCCATCCCGAGATGCTCTTGAGCCATCCTGAGGCACTCTCGAAGCATCCTGAAGCCCTGCCGATCCATCTCGAGCCATTCCGAAGCATCCCGAATCACTCTGAAGCATCCCGAGCCATCCCAGAGCATCCCGAAGCCCTGTCGGCACATCCCGAGCAATCCCGAGGCATGACGAACCTCTGCCCGAATACACCTAGCAATTCCAAGGCACGCTGAACCTCTGCTCGAATACACCTAGCAATCCTGAGGCACGTCGAACCTCTGCACGAATACACCTAGCAATCCTGAAGTACATCGAACCTCAGCCCGAATACACCTAGCAATCCCAAGGCACGCTGAACCTCTGCCCGAATACACCTAGCAATACCGAGGCACGCCGAACCTCTGCCCGAATACACCTAACAATCCCGAGGCATGCCGCAACCTCTGCCCGAATACACCTAGCAATCTCGAGGCACGCCGAACCTTTACCCGAATACACCTAGCAATCCCGAGGCATGCCAAACCTCTGCCCGCACATCCTGAGTCATCCCAAGGCATCTCCGGAAGTACCCCGAAGCTCTGCCGGTCCATCCCGAGCTATCCGAAAACATCCCGAAACTCTGCCGGCACACACCGGTCCACTCCGAGGCAATCTCGGCCCATCCCGATCCGTCCCGGAGCACTATTCACACTCAATCAAACATATTCCTCAGCGGAAGATAGACACGAACCAACATTGGTAAGGCATCCTTCCAAAACTATTTCAATTAATTTCAGTATTTATTTACATAGCATACAATGTAGACATCATCTTTAAAATGCATTTTTTAAAGCACATACACACACACACAACTTTTAAAGAAAGAGGGGTATCGAAAGACTCGTGTATACGAGGCGACTCAGGTGAGCTCTACTATTCTCTTCCTGAGGCGTAACTTGACCTCCAAACTCAAAATCTCATCACACAACAACACTAAAATAATGCTTTTTCTCAACATTTTGGGCGTAATCAAAACGGCGTAGTGACTCTACAAAAAAAACACAGCATCGACCAGCCAGCGCGAGTGCACGGTTCGCGCTCCGGATCTGGGTAATTTCAGGTCCTCACAAACTTCCACCACCAATAACCACCACCAACTATCCTACCACCATCTCACCACCACCACCCACCACTACCACCAATCGAAACACGCACACACCAAAAAAACACATACTTAAAATCAAGCCCACAAATGCAGATCTAGATTTAGATCTACATCTAGATAATATATATAAACATATATATATACACACACACACACACACACACACACACACACACACATATATATATATATATATATATATATATATATATATATATATATATATATATATATATATATATATATAGAGAGAGAGAGAGAGAGAGATCAGAAAGGGAGGAGGGAGAAGATGTCGGAAATGCGCCACCGAGATCTGAAGGAGTGGATGATAAAGAGAGATCGTAGAGGGCGGTGCGTGGTCTTGGATACGAACGGTGGCTGATGGTGTCTGCGGCAGTGCCTAGAGGTCATTGCTGGCTGTGGTTGTTCGTGTGGTTGGGGAAGAAAGGGAGAGGGAGGCGTATTGGGGAGGTGTGGTGGTGGTGACGAGAAATAGGCTTAGGGAGGGAAGGGGCGGCGGCAAGATGAGAAAGAGAAAAAAGAATAGAGAGAGAAATGAGGGAGGTGGATAGAAAGAGAGAAAATAATAGAGAGAGAAATGAGGGAGGTGGATAGAAAGAGAGAATAGAATGTGGTAAGGTTTTGTTATGATGAATTTGGACCATTAGATGTGTGTGATAAATTGTCCAGAATGATTTAAAACTCAATCCATGTGAAATTAGAAAGCCAATCAAAGAAAGTGTATTTGTGTTTTTGCTGGATGAATTTGGATCATAGGATTCATTTATATTTGATGTATTTAATGGTGAAGATGTTACTTGGGGTAGTGATACATGTTAATATATGTGTTCTATTATATACTTTTATTTCTTTAAAAAAAATCTTAACTTTTTATATAAATTTTTATTAAAAAAAATCACTACTAACCATCATCTCAAATAGTTTTTTTTATCAAAAAAATATAAAAAAATTAAAAAAGTATATATGCTATTGTCCGTCCCTCTTCTATTATATACTTTTATTTCTTTAAAAATTCTTAAATTTTTTATATAATTTTTTGTAAAATATTTCACTACTAACCAACATCTCTAATAGTTTTATTTATTCAAAAAAAATTAAAAAAATTAAAAAAATATATATGCTGAAATTGTCAAGGCCTGAATCACAAGTGATATCCAAGGTGATAATAGCACCAACGATAGCACTTGGGATAGCACACACACACTTCACAAATAAAAATAATTTTGTAAAAGAGATTGCAGCGGAATAATAACACCAAAATTGTTTTTCTCAAGTTATATAAATAATATAACTTGAAGATGCCTCTTAGGCAAGACTTTATCACTTTATAAAAAGAATTACCCAAAGCCGAATTTTGTTCCCTAAGACTAATACAATATAAGCTCTATGGAACAAGAGATAAAGAACGGAATCCACTCCTAGCCTACACACAACTTGATACCAAGATAATCAAGTGCGTAATTACAAGTAAGGATGGATAAAAAGAACCAAACCAAGAACTCTATCTCTCTATGCTTCGAATGTGTGTATAATTGGCAAATCTTGGCATATCTTCAAATGCATTCTTCCAAGCATATTTATAGTCTTTAATTACTTGAAGGCTACTCAAATAAACAGCCTTGGGGCTGTCTTGGACGTTGAGGGAGAGTGGGGAAGTGGTTGGTGTGTTCCTCAATTCAAGCGTCCACTTTCCTCAAAAATAGCAACCGTGTGCTTGATCTCCAAGTTCATGCATCAACGCCTTGTACTCCCAAGCTTTCTCAATCTTGTACTTTCTTTGAAACAGCAACAATCATCTTGACTAAGTCTTCACACGTTTTTAATTGTTGTTGATAAAGTAACTCTTGGAAAGATTTATGCATAAAACGTCATTTATGCATAAACCATTCTCTTCTAAATTCCCCACGTTTCTAGCTCTTTCTCCAATCATATTGCAACCTGAAATATGGACATACACCATAGACTATACAGATTATATTAGCACATTAGTACATAAATTAATAATCACGAAATGTTGAACTATATAAATTCCAACACAGGAAATCATCTGTGATATCATCTGGAATCTGGGAAATCATCTACTACGATATCATCTGCAATTTACACTAACAATCTCCCCCTTAGTTGGATATTTATTCTCAAACCTAATGTGCTGCTTACCTGCAATATGTCAGTCCATAAACAGAGCATAAAGCATAGAAACAAAGTATAACATCTCCACGAAAATTAACTCCCCCTTAATCATGGAGCTAATCTAAACAATGATTTCTCAAAATAAACTAATTTATTTCAAACATAAAAAGTTTTCGAAATAAACTACGTTAACCATTAAGCAAATAAACCATTGTACCAAAATATCATCCAAGCAAGCAAAACAACCTAAGGATTTAAATTTTTAAACAAACCATCTAAAGTGTTTTGCCACCAACATAAACAAAATAAAAGTAAATTGTTTAGGAACCACATCACCAAATAAAGAGAAATTGTTTAGGACACCACAAACCAAATCCACCAACACAGTAGTGGTAACATCAACATTCAGGTTCAACAACCTTCAGGTATTCAGCTTTCTTCTTCTTCAAACTCCTCTTCTTCTTCTTCTTCCTCCTGATCTCCATCCCTATCACCTCCACCATCACTTGAGCCAGCAACTGGTTGTAGCACCTGCAGTAGCACTAGCTCCAGAAGCTGTAGAAGCAGCACATCCTCCCTCTGTTTGGGAAGAAATTTCATCAATAAAAGTATCAGTTGCCTGCTTAAGCTTGACCCACCCATCAACGAGTTCTCCAAATGCACTTGATTGTTTGTGCAAGAAATTCATCACTGTCGTCTTTGGGATTGATGGAGAAGTGTTGCCCAGAAGATTGATCATATTAGATAAAATACTTGCAGCATCAGTTCCTGCAAAAATATTAGGGGCAACACCTGGGGAAGCACTTGAGATATCACGTGAGGTAGTATCAGGAAGAACAGAAGCTGAACCAACATTTTCATCAGATTTTTTCCATAGAAGGTCTTTAGTATACCTTTTACCCTTTTTCAGTTGAGGATCAATGGTATAATACTCAGTTTCAGAGGTGAAAGAATCAAAGGCTTCAATAGGCAAGGATTGAAAGATTAAAACTTTGAAGATCAAAGAAGGATAGGGAAAAAAGGTAATGTTCATTTCTTTCTTTCTACCCCATGAAGCTAAGTGTTTGAACACTAATCTTCCAAAGTTAATCCTATGATTTTTGCCCAATCTGTACAAAACATTAGCATGCTCCAAGGTAAAAATAGGTTCATTTGTAGTAGGGAGCCAATTGAAGATGCAAAGTTTATGAAGTACAGATAAGTAAGCCTAGAAGCATGAAGTTTTTCCTTTAAAGGCCAGGACTGAATTTTGTTGTGGGTGAGGAACTTAACCATTTCATCCCTATTAACCCTAATGCTCTCGTCATTAAATTTGGGAGGCCTAGAACATTGTTAATAATGGATGGAGTAAACTAATAAACCTTACCCCGCACAAAAACTTTTCCAAATTTCTCAGACCCTTCATTATCCAAATGAGCATGTTGGTTAGCAAAAAAGTTTCTCACAACACTCTCAACAAAGACTGAGGCATGATTATTTGCCTTAAAGAAACTCATGTCCTTTAAAACTGAACCATTCCTTCCTTTTCTAACTGGCCCTCATCAATATGCTTTTCTTTTAACAATTTCTTACTTAAATTGTTAAGCCAAAACTCCATGTTTTCCTTCTTATAAAATTCCAAAGTGAGAAACGGTTTTGGAAAAGCATTATCCTCTTCGATATGAACAAACTCATCACTAGAAAATTCATGATCACTAGGAATAGATTTTGTAGGAATAGAGGATGGGGTAGGTGCTACCTCAGATAATATCATCTTCTTGGTAGCACCCTTGGTAGCAATCACTGAAACTTTGGTCTTGCCCTTTCTCTTTTGAAAATCAAACAAAGTTTCCACCTCATCAGCATCCACTCAGGCATCAAATGAGTCCACAGAAGGTTCCTTCTCCTTGTTAGCATCAAAATTCTCATCACTCACATGAGGTGATGACATTTCTAAGGAACATTCTGAAACTTCAACCGGATCAGAGGTAGTATTTGATGTCGCCTTGGACCTTATTGACCTGATTCGATTGGAGGACCTCCTCTTTGCTACTTGAGGTGACAACTTGGCTGAGGGAGCTTTTCTTTTCCTCTTCTCTTTAGGTTCGGCTGGGATGAGAGTAACCTTGGGAATGCCTTGATTAAAGGATGAAACAGGGGCAGCAGCTGGAACTACAGCCATTATGGGAGGAGAAGAGCTTGGTGTAATTATGGGTGAAGTCTCCATGGGTACACGAGAGGCTGCACTTTGGGCAATGCTAGGAGATATGTCAATTTGGTCGGTGTTTGAGGGTTCGATTGATGTTTTTGGAAGGAGATGCCATGGTAATTTTTTGGGAATTTTTTGGAACGAGTTTTGACCTAGGTTGGGAGAAAGACGACGACGCTGAAAGGGGTTAAAAAGAGGAGAGAGAGAGAGACGGTTAGAAAGATAAGAGGAGTTAGAGAGATAATAGGGTGATTAAAGAGGAAGAAGTGGATAGGGAACAAAGGATTAAATTGATTTGATATGTTTAAAATCCATCCCATCTTAAACCCTATAAATCCTCTCAATAACCCTACATTAAAAAAACTACTAATTAACCTTAACCACTCATTTTAATAAATCCCAACAACCCAAATTAACAACCGCCTGGCTGTTTAAAAAGATAAAAAAATATTATTTTTTTAAGTAAAACGAAAATTAAAAATAATAAGTAAACAAAATTTTTGTAACTAAATCCGAAAATGATGAGCACAAATGTCAAAAATAATAAGGATTAGTTACTCAACAAAGTTTACTAAAAAATAAAGAAAACTTGTTGAAGACGGTTTAAAAATCGTAAACTCTTTAGTTAAAAAGACTTTCAGATTTTTAAAATTTAATCAACAAATTTTGAAAATAAGAAATAAAAAATTAATATAGCACACACTAATGTGTTAAGGCAACGATGGTAACACCTAGGATAACACATGTGATATAAATCCCCTTGATAAATATTTTCATTTTCAAGCATTTCAGGCATAACAAGCTTAGCCATTATTAGATAGTTCAGGCATAACAAGCTGAGTAATTTTCATGCACTTTAGGCATAACAAGCCTATTTTTTTAAGTACATTGCTTGTTATTAAAGATCAATACACTTCTTTAAACAAGGAAGCATCGTAGTAACGAGCTCCGTGCCCCGAGATTTATTTCAAGTGTAAAGATAAAGTGATTTATGTCTTTCAAGTAGGGTACACTGTAGTAGCAAACTCCATGTTCCTAATACTAAGAATAAATCACCTCATACATTCTCATTTGCAAGAGTACATCGTTGCAGCGAACACCGTGCCCCGAGCTCGAGAGAATAGTATGGAAAAATTTGCCTTTTTGCCTTTTTATTTATCACAACACAATATTAGTGACTTTGTCACTTTTAGCATACGAAGGGGAATGATATCAAACATGTTAACCCAAGTAATAACCTACCATAACAAAAAGTTCAGCATGTGCCACGGTCAGAACTTAGCTAACCAGATTAAAAGAATATAAAAGCAATTTTTTTGTATAAATAAACAGAAAATATACACTAATATACAAGTGTTACCCTGAGTGATAACATCACCTGGGGTAGCACTGACAAACAGACTCAGAGATTACAAAGACCAAGAGATTTTTTCAAACTAGAAAATATCTCGTGGTCTAAGGCCTTGGTAAAGATGTCAGCCAGTTGATACTTAGTATCAATATGATCAATGTTAATTAGGCCTTTATCTACCATATCTCTAAGAAAATGATGACGTATATCTATGTGCTTAGTACGGGAATGCTGAATAGGGTTTTTTGAAATGTTGATAGCACTCAAGTTATCACAGTACATAGTCAATGAATTACTCTCTAGGACATAATCATCTAGCATATGTTTTAGCCAAATAAGTTGTGAGCAACAACTACTAGCTGCAACATACTCAGATTCATCCTTGGAAATAGAGACACGGTTTTTTTTACGACTATATCATGAAACTAAATTGTTATCCAAGTAAAAACACCCCCCACTAGTACTCTTCCTATCATCCATATCCCCCGCCCAATCCAAGTCGCTAAAGCCTACCAAATTGGTGTTAGTATCCTTACTAAACCAAATCCCTAATTCACTTGTTCCCGAAACATATTTAATTATTTTTTTGACAGAATTAAGGTGGGAGACTTTAGGATTGGCTTGATAACGTGCACAGACGCACACGCTGAACATGATATCAGGACGACTAGAAGTGAGATAGAGAAGGCTACCTATCATGGAACGATATAATGCAGGATCAACATCCTCACCTACTTGTCTCTACCATGTTTAAGAGATGAACACATAGGGATTTTCGAACACTTTTCCCCTTCCAAACCAAACTGTTTCACTAAGCTTTTTTGCATACTTGCTTTGTGAGATAAATATCCCTTCACTAGATTGTTTCACTTGCAAGTCTAAGAAGAATGTTAACTCACAAATCATGCTCATTTCAAATGTTAACATCATAGCCTCTACAAAATCTTTTAAACAAGTTTGAGAAGTAGAGCCATAGACTATGTCATCAACATAGATTTGAACAATGATTTTTTCCTTTCCATGCCTTAGAATGAATAAAGTCCTATCTGCTTCACCTCTTGTAAAACCATATTCAAGTAAGAAAGAGGTTAAGCGACCATACCACCCACGTGGAGCTTGTTTCAAGCCATATAAGGCTTTATCAAGTCTATATACGTGGTTTGGTAGATGAGGATCTTCAAATCCTTTTGGTTGTTCAACATAAATTTCTTCTTTTAAATAACCATTTAAAAAGGTAGCTTTAACATCCATTTGAAACAAGGTAATTTTTAGATAACAAGCTACCCCAAGAGGAGTCTTATGGATTCAATTCTATCAAGTGGAGCAAAGGTCTCGTCAAAGTCAACACCTTCAATTTGTGTGTAACCTTGAGCCACGAGACGGGCTTTGTTGCGAACAATATTTCCTTGCTCATCCGATTTATTTTTGAAAATCCATTTTGTACCAATTACATTAGTGTTAATGGGACTTGGTACTAAACACCAAACTTATTTACGAGCAAATTGTTCAAGTTCCTCTTGCATGGCATGTATCCAAAAATTATCTTTTAAAGCTTCAGAAATATTTTTGGGTTCTAAAGAGGAAACAAAACAGGAATATTTTATCTTATGGTATGTGGTGGACATGCACACATACCTCACCATTTTACAGTTACTAAAAGGCTCATTGTTCCTTGTTCGTACCCCTTCATTTACTTCTCCAATAATCTGAGAAGAGGGATGATCTCTTCTGATCCTAGCTGGTGGATCCCTTCTTAAATCTCCATGCACATCTGTATTATCATCAGCCTGTTCCTCATTCTCAGTTGCTGGACTGTCTTCAGGTGATACCGGAGATGATATCCCTTTAGTGGCAACATTCTGGCCAGCATTCGTGGTATCACTTGATTTACTTTGTTCCTCCAGCTCTTCCAGCAATATCAATGGAGATTACTGCACTCCATCACCTGTAACACTTGCTAAGTCATCAAAAACAACGTTAACTGATTCTTGTATGGTCTTTAACCTAAGGTTATAAACCCTATATGCTCGACTATCCTGAGCATACCCAAGAAATATAGCCTTATCACTTTTAGAGTCAAATTTGGCTAAGTAATCCCGATCATTTAGAACAAAACACACACACCCAAACGTATGAAAATAATGAACTTTTGGTATCCTACCATTCAAAATTTTATAAGGTGTCATTGTAGTACCGGGTCTTAGAAAAACTCTATTGGCCGTGTGGCAAGCCGTGTTTAAAGCCTCAGCCCAAAATCTTTTTGAATTTTTTTTTGAAAACAACATCACACGGGCCATTTCAAGTAAGGTCCTATTTTTTCTTTCAGCCACCCCAATTTGTTGAGGTGTTTTAGGAGCAGAAAATTCATGTTGAATTCCTTTTAATTCACAAAAGGTTGAAAACAAATTATCAAACTCCTTTCCATGATCAGACCTTATTCGCATGATAAGAGCACAAAACATGTTTTTTATTTTAGCATGTAAGATCTTAAACTTTTCAAAAGTTTCTGATTTTTCTTTCAAAAAATACACCCAAGTAAATCTAGAGAAATCATCAACTATGAGAAAAGTATATCTCTTACCTCATAAACTTTCTACCTCAACTGGATCCATTAAATTCATATGCACAAGTTGGAAACAGTGGGTTATTCCAGAGTACTCCTCATGGTGTTGGGTAGTACTATGGGCAACACGTGCCTGTTTAGCTTTGAGACAATCTTCACATATGATTTTTTTACTTATGTCCAGACTAGGTATACCACTTATAGCTTCAGCCTTAATAAGTTGTACAATGTTACGAAAATGGACATGACCCAACTTTTGATGCTACAATGTAGCATCATCAATTCTAACAGAATGACACACTTGTTTATCCTCAACAAGATAACAGTTATTACTTGACCTAGTACCTGACATAACACAATTATTGGTACAATCAAAAACTTCACAAGTGTTTTTATTGAATTTCACTTCAAGATTGTCATCACAAAGTTGGCTAATACTAATTAAATTAGTTACAAGTCCATTAATATGCAAAACATTTTTCAAAGCAGGAAATCAAGGTATATTCAAAATGTCTTTTCCTACTATATTACTCTTGCCACCACCACCATAAGTTACACTACCACCTTGATAGGTTCATATTCCTTTAAAAACATTTTTGTTCCCGTCATGTGACGTGAACAACCACTATCAAAATACCATGAACCTTCAACATTAGTTTTTAAGGAAGTGTAAACAACATATAATCTCAGGTTAGACTTAGGTTTCCATGCTTTCCTATTTCAATAATATCCCTTCTGACTGCAAGTGATATGTGACGTGCTAGGCAACACTTCAGGTAGCACTGAAGAACTAGACTGTTTCTATAAAAGCGTTTTACATTCATTTTTCAAATGTCCAGTAGAGTAACAACAGTTACATACTTTCACTTTGTCAGAAGACAATAGTTCAACATTATCTCCTTCTTTAACAAAAACTATTTTATCTTCATTATTAGCCAAAGTAGATGTAATAGCATTTAAAGACTCTTGAAAACCCATACCTTCCTTGAGTGGTTTGCTCAACCCAAGGATTTCATCCAGTTTGGAAGTACTCGTGTTGAGTTTCTTAAATGTGACCTCAGCTAGAGTATGTTTTGCCTTGACTTTGTCCTGCTCCACAACCTTCTTTGTTAGTTGAACTTCCAATCTAGTCAAGCCATCAGTCAGATTTTGAACTTATTTGGACAGAGACACCACCTTCTTGTTCTCTTTCTTCCATTCGTCAACCAATTCTTTGCAAAGGTCCTTAAGATTGCAAATGAGTTCATCCTTGCTGAACTCCTTACTTTGTTCATCCTCTTGTGAACAACATGCATCCATGTTAAAAGAACCCACAAAACAAACATCATTTATTAAACAAAAATTATTATACCTGCTGGATGATATCTCAGTGGCTATCTCAGTTTGGATATCACTTGAGGTATCACTGCCAGTATCCGAGTCACAATTTGTGACCACCATTGTTGTTTGATCTGAATCTTCAGATTGATTGGTCTCCTCATCTTCATTGTCACTGAGGGATACCCATAGGTTCTTACCCATCTTCCTTAGAGTGTTTGTACACTCGTTCGAGTAATGACCCCACCCAGAGCTTACGTGACATTGGATTGACTCAAGGTACTTCGGATCAGATCTAGATTGATCTGATGATGCTCTTCTTATGGGACCACCTTTCTGAGTAGATGAAAATGTCCTCTTCAGCATTGAATTGTACACCTTGGTTTGTTGCTCTTTAGCCTTCACCTGCACATTTTCTTTGTTAAACTTCTTTAACATAGAGTTATATTTCCTAGCAAGCAAGGCAACACTAGCATCTTCACCTAATTCCTCAAAAATTTCGTCATCCTCATCAGTTGATAAACTAGAGGATTGAACTTTTAAAGCGACACTCTTGCCTTTAGAAGCTTCACTTTGCTCAGCAAGGTTTGACTCAAAAAATTTTAAAATTCTCATTAAGGAATTGATGTCCATAGTAGAAAGGTTGTGAGCCTCTTCTATAGATGCAACCTTCATATTAAAAAGCTCAAGAAGAGTTCTAATAGCCTTTGAAACCAAATGTTTATTTGTAAAAGGTTCACCTAAAAGTTGGCACTCATTAGCAATGTCAAACAATTTTTCAAAATATGAGGAAATGGTATCATTTTCACCCATTCTCAACCTTTCAAATTTGCTAGTATGACCTCTAAGTTTGTTTTCACGCACACTAGAATCACCTTCACAAAACCTTTGTAAAATATCCCAAGCTTCCTTAGCTGTGGAACTATTTTGAACAAGTTTTAAAATGTGCATGTCAACCCACTCAAAAATAGCATTAAGAGCTTTCTCATTGTAGTTAGAAAGGACAATCTCTTTATTAGTCCACTCGCCTTCAGGTTTAACCTGAATATCACCATCCTCATCAGGAGGTAATAGTGGAAGAGTATATCCATTAACTACAGATTGCCATGCTCAAAGATCAATTGATTTGATATGCGAGCGAAGACGGATCTTCCAATATGCATAATTCGAACCATCTAAAACAGGAAGACATTTTTTGTTTGGATTTGCAGGATCAAAAGTCATGACACCTAGACGAAGCACTTAGTAACGTCAAGTGACCTGCTCTGATACCAATTGAAATTATCACGGCCTGAATCACAAGTGATATCCAAAGTGATCACAGCACCAACGATAGCACTTGGGATAGCACGCACACACTTCGAAAATAAAAAAAAATTTGTAAAAGAGATTGTAGCGGAATAATAACACAAATTTTTTTTTCTCAAGTTATATAAATAATATAACTTGAGAATGCATCATAGGCAAGACTTTATCACTTTATAAAAAGAATTACACAAAGCCGAATTTTGTTCCCTAAGACTAATACAATATAAGCTCTATGGAACAAGAGATAAAGAACGGAATCCACTCCTAGCTTACACACATCTTGATACCAAGGTAATCAAGTGCGTAATTACAAGGGAGGATGGATGAAAAGAACCAAACAAAGAACTCTATCTCTCTATGCTTCGAAGGTGTGTATAATTGGCAAATCTTGGCATATCTTCAAATGAATCATTCCAAGCATATTTATAGTCTTCAGTTACTTGAAGGCTACTCAAATAAACAGCCTTGGGGCTGTCTTGGACGTTGAGGGAGAGTGGGGAAGTGGTTGGGGTGTTCCTCAATTCAAGCACCCACTTTCCTCAAATATAGCAATCGTGTGCTTGATCTCCAAGTCCATGCATCAACACCTTGTACTCCCAATCTTTCTCAATCTTGTACTTTCTTTGAAACAGCAAAAATCATCTTGACTAAGTCTTCACACGTTTTTAATTGTTGTTGACAAAGTAACTCTTGAAAATATTAATGCATAAACGTCATTTATGCATAAACCAATATTCTTTTCTAAATTTCCCACGTTTCTAGTTCTTTCTCCAATCATATTGCAACCTGAAATATGGACATACAACATAGACTATATAGATTATATTAGCACGTTAGTAAATAAATTAATAATCAAGAAATGTACAACTATATAAATTACAGCAGAGGAAATCATCTGAAATCTAGGAAATCATCTGCGATATCATCTGCAATTTACACTAACAAATGCTATTGTCTCTTCCTCTTCTATTATACACTTTTATTTCTTTAAAAAATTTTAACTTTTTTATATAACTTTTTGTAAAAAATTTCACTACTAACCAACATCTCAAATAGTTTTATTTATCCAAAAAATATAAAAAATTAAAAATATATGTATGCTATTGTCCGTCCCTCTTCTATTATACTCCCTCTGTCCCGCTACAAACCGCACAGTTGGTCAACTGTGCGGATTTTTGACCAATGATTTTATGAATATCTAGATATTTTTTTGTAATTTTAAAAATTGTTATTGCTTCACCAATAGAAATACTATCAATAATTTTTTTTAGAATTGCACAGAGATATCTAGACATTCATAAAATCATGGTAAAAAATCCGTACAGTTGACCAACTATGCGGTTTGTAGCGGGACGGAGGAAGTATACTTTTATTCCTTTAAAAATTCTTAACTTTTTTATATAACTTTTTGTAAAAAATTTCAATACTAACCAACATCTCAAATAGTTTTATTTATCCAAAAAAAATATATAAAAGTATATATGCTATTGTCCGTCCCTCTTCTATTATATACTTTTATTTTTTTAAATTCTTAACTTTCTTTATACAAATTTTTGTAAAAAAAATTCACTACTAACTAATATCTCAAATAGTTTTCTTTATCAAAAAAAAATATAAAAAATTAAAAAGTATATATGCTATTATCCGTCCCTCTTCTATTATATACTTTTATTTTTTTGTAATTCTTAACTTTTTTTATATAACTTTTTGTAAAAAATTTCACTATTAACCAACATCTCAAATAGTTTTATTTATCAAAAAAAATATAAAAAAAATTAAAAGAGTATATATGCTATTGTCTGTTTCTCTTCTATTATATACTTTTATTTCTTTAAAAATTCTTAACTTTTTTATATAACTTTTTGTAAAAAATTCACTACTAACCAACATCTCAAATAGTTTTATTTATCCAAAAATAAATATAAAAAATTTAAAAAGTATATATGCTATTGTCCGTCCCTCTTCTATTATATACTTTCATTTCTTTAAAAATACTTAATTTTTTTATATAACTTTTTGTAAAAAATTTCGCTACTAACAACCATTTCAAATATTTTTATTTATCAAAAAAATTAAAAAAAATTAAAAAAGTATATATGCTATTGTCCGTCCCTCTTCTATTATATACTTTTATTTCTTCAATAAATCTTAACTTTTTTATATAACATTTTGTAAAAAAATTCACTACTATCCAACATCTCAAATAGTTTTATTTATCCAAATAAAAATATAAAAAAATTAAAAAACTATACTCCCTCCGTCCCACGTTAGTTGAGACTTCTTTCCCTTTTGGGCCGTCCCACGTTAGTTGAGACTGCCCAAAATAGCAAAGGAATCTTCACTATTTACCCCACTCATTCTCTCTCCTATTTCACTTTTACACTCACAACATTCTCTCTCCTAACTATTCCCCCCACTCATTCTCTCTCCTATTTAATTCTTCATACTCACAACATTTTCTTTCACTTTTTCTCTCACTTACTTTTCCTTAATTGGTGTGCCGAAAAAGTTAGTCTCAACTAACGTGGGACGGAGGGAGTATATGCTATTGTATATCCCTCTTCTATTATATACTTTTATTTTTAAAAAATTCATAAATTTTTTTATATAAATTTTTATAAAAAAAATTCACTACTAACCAACATCTCAAATAGTTTTCTTTATCCAAAAAAAAATGTAAAAAAATTAAAAATATATATATGCTATTGTCCGTCCCTCTTCTATTATATACTTTTATATCTTTAAAAATTCTTAACTTTTTATATAACTTTTTATAAAAAAATTCACTTCTAACAACCATCTCAAATAGTTTTATTTATCCAAAAAAAATATAAAAAATTAAAAAAGTATATATTCTATTGTCCTTCCCTCTTCTATTATATACTTTTATTTTTTTAAATTCTTAACTTTTTTATATAACTTTTTGTAAAAAATTTCACTACTAACCAACATCTCAAATAGTTTTATTTATCCAAAAAGAAATATAAAAAATTAAAAAAGTATACTCCCTCCGTCCCATTACAAATCACACACTTTCCATTTTGGGCGTCCCACTACAAATCACACACTTCCTAAAATGGCAAAGAATCTTTACTATTCCCTCCACTCATTCTCTCTCCTACATTATTTTAATACTCACAACACCATTATAATTTACTATTCCCTCCACTAATTCTCTCTCCTATTTTACTTTTACACTCACAGCATTTATATCATTATTTTTTTTGTTAATCCACGCATGTACAGTAACTGTATGAATTGTAATGGGACGGAGGGAGTATATGCTATTGTCTGTTCCTCTGCTATTATATACTTTTATTTCTTTAAAAATTCATAACTTTTTTATATAACTTTTTGTAAAATATTCACTAGTAACCAACATCTCAAATAGTTTTATTTATCCAAAAATAAATATAAAAAATTTAAAAAAGTATATATGATATTGTCGGTCCCTCTTCTATTATATACTTTTATTTCTTTAATAATTCTTAACTTTTTTTATATTTCTTTTTGTAAAAAATTTCACTACTAACCAACATCTCAAATAGTTTTATTTATCCAAAAAAATATAAAAAATTTAAAAAAGTATACTCCCTCCGTCCCATTAGTATTAGCACAAACACTGTTTGCGCGGGAATTAAGGAATATGATATTTTAATAAAATGTTGTGAGTGTAAAAGAATGAGTGGAGAGAGAATGAGTGGAGGGTGTAATAAATTATAATGGTGTTGTGAGTATTAAAATAATGTAGGAGAGAGAATGAGTGGGGTTGGGTGAATATTTTATTAATATAAAGTTTCCTTTTTGGGAGTGTGCGGATATTAGCGGGACGCCCAAAAAGGAAAGTGTGCTAATATTAGCGGGACGGAGGGAGTATATGATATTGTCGGTCGCTCTTCTATTATATACTTTTATTTCTTTAAAAATTCTTAACTTTTTTTATATTTCTTTTTGTAAAAAATTTCACTACTAACCAACATCTCAAATAGTTTTATTTATCCAAAAAAATATAAAAAATTTAAAAAAGTATATATGATATTGTCGGTCGCTCTTCTATTATATACTTTTATTTCTTTAAAAATTCTTAACTTTTTTTATATTTCTTTTTGTAAAAAATTTCACTACTAACCAACATCTCAAATAGTTTTATTTATCCAAAAAAATATAAAAAAATTAAAAAAGTATATATGCTATTGTCCGTCCCTCTTCTATTATATACTTTTATTTATTTAAAAATACTTAACTTTTTTATGTAACTTTTTTGTAAAAAATTTCACTGCTAAACAATGTCTAAAATAGTTTTATTTATCCAAAAAAAATATAAAAAACTATATATACTATTGTACGTCCCTCTTCTATTATATACTTTTATTTTTCAAAAATTCATAAATTTTTTAGTATAAATTTTTGTAAAAAAATCACTACTAACCAACATCTCAAATAGTTTTCTTTATCCAAAAAAAATATAAAAAATTAAAAATAAATATATGCTATTGTCCGTCCCTCTTCTATTATATACTCTTATTTCTTTAAAAATTCTTAACTTTTTTATATAACTTTTTATAAAAAAATTCACTACTAACCAACATCTCAAATAGTTTTCTTTATCGAAAAAAATTATAAAAAAATGAAAAAAGTATATATGCTATTGTTCATCCCTCTTCTATTATATACTTTTATTTCTTTAAAAATTCTTAACTTTTTTTATATATCTTTTTGTAAAAAATTTCACTACTAACCAACATCTCAAATAGTTTTCTTTATCCAAAAAAAAAATATAAAAACGTTTATATTTAACTCTTTGAGAAAAAACTCATTTTTCCTTTTTTTTTTTTTGCATCAATTATTTTTTAACCAAAATTCTATATATTATACTATCATATATTTAGTTAATTTCTAAAAAAAAAACTTTTATATATAACTTTTTGAGAAAAAAAACTTTCTTACTAAAAAAAGGCGAAAATATTTATCTCTATTAAAAAAAAATACTCATAGTGAAGGATATTGTCCGTCCTACATTTCTTTATAATACTATCATTTGTTTGGTAAAAATATGTAACTTAATTACTGACGGATTTTATCTTTCGGTAATAATATGTAATTTATTTACTGACGAATTTAATCCGTCGGTAATAATATGTAATTTATTTACTGACGGATTTAATCCGTTGGTAAAAAAAATCCGTCGCTATTCCGTCGCTACCCTAAAATATAAATTTAATAATTATTTTAAATCATTTAGCAACGACTCAAATTCGTCGGTAAAAATATCCGTCGCTATTTTGTCATAAATCCGTCGGTAAAAAAGTGCGCAAAGTTTTTGCGCCACAATGGCGACGGATTAGAGTCAGAATGGAATCCGTCGGCATTTCCGTCACTAAATCCGTCGGTATTCTCGTCTTAATTTCGTGTTTTGATTTCCACTCTATTTCGTTGCTATTCAATCGCTATTCCGTCGCTATTCCGTCGCTAATATAGACTTCGTTGGTATCTGCCATTTTTCTTGTAGTGTCAATCAAACGCTCGTCAGACATACTGTCCCTCCACTTCACCGACTCCCCCTTAAAGGAAAGACCGGTGATAGCAGCATAATCTGTGGGAGTCACCGTTACCTCCCCCCAACCAAGATGGAATGAATGCGTGGTATCTCACCAGAACTCGGACAAAGCTATAAAAATACCCTTGTTATTCTTGGTCGAGGCTACCCCATCTAAGTTCTCCACAAACACGTTCAGCCTAGAATCAATGACTAGTCTCCGAGTACTAGGTCTCCCCTCCCAGGATTTTTCCGACATACTCCTTCAAACCTCTACCATGGTCTCAATAGACCCCCGCATATTCATCTTTTTGGCCTTTCCCGATAAAGGAGCCTCACCCTTCAGGTAAACACAACAAAGGTATATTAATAAACTCAAATGCAAGACTTAACAGTAATAAACACTACATGGCATATATCACCCACATTTTATCTCAAAAGTCTGTTCCCACACGGCACATTTTATCCCAAAAGCCCGTTCACACACGACACATTTTATCCCAAAAGTCCGTTCCCACATGTCACATTTTATCTCAATAGCCCGTTCCCACACGGCACGTTTTATCTCAAAAGTCCGTTCCCACAAAGCACAAGGGAAGAGATTTTGGTGAAGCCTGGCTCAACAATGGCAATTTCTCCTTCTCTCTCTCTCCCGCGGCAGAAAATTGAAATTTTTGAGTGAAATGGCGACATTTTCAAGCCTGAATCTACTTAAAAATGCCAGTTTTCCTCTCATATCCATGTGGACCACCTTGTAAATTCGTGGTAAAGCCGTACGGACCTCCTTTCAAACTCCAGGTAATTGACCTTCCCGCCCCTGTAATCTTTACCCTTGGTTGTCCAAAAGCCATCCCCTGCAAATTTATGCACTTTGGTTCCCAAAATAACTTCGGCCGTCATCGTAAGCCCGAACCTTTTATTCGTCCGTCATTGTAAGCCCGAACCTTTTATTCGGCCGTTATCGTAAGCCCGAACCTCTGTTCGACAGTCATCGTAAGCCCGAACCTTTCCTCGGCCGCCATCATAAGTCTGAATCTCTCCCCAATTGAGTGACAAAGTATTTTCAAACCAAGAAATCACGAACGCCCCGAGGCCATCTAACCTCGTTAGGTTCTTGACGCCAACACAAAACAAATCATTCTCAACTCAGGACGAGACCCCTCTGAATCGTTCTCAACTTAGGTACAGACACCTCAAATTACCCAAATTTCGCGCGCGGTGAAAGGCGGTTGTCTTTCGCGGATGTTGGTGTCTGAGACCTCGCTTTCGGGAAGGAGAGGAGTCGCCACGCGGTTTTGTATTTTGAGCCCAAACGTTGAGAAACGGCTTTTTTGTGAAAATGGTGTCGTTTTTATTGGTAGCACAAACTTAGGAAAAAGCTTTGAAAAGGGGTGTCATTTTTATTGGTAGCAAAAATGAGAAAAAGGCTTTTTTGAGTACCAGAGATTGTTAGGTTCGGAGGTCACGTTACGTTTCGGGAAGAGTATTTTGAGATCACCCGAAACGCCTCGTATGACGAGTCTTTCTAGCTTTCTCGAAAATGTGTGCGTGTGTGTGTATGGGTTTGCATTTTGAAAATGGGGGCTTGAATGACAAGCTTAATCTTGGTTTGAATGTTAAACGTTGATTTTGTGATTCTTTTGAAAAGGCGAGTGTTTGAATGACAAACGTCGGTTTTGAAGTTTTTTAGGAAAAGTGACACGAGTGCTGATTTTAACTGTTTAACTTAAGTGTCAAATGTTGACTTTTAAGAAAAGAGCATTTGAATGTCAACGTCGGATTTTTGAGTTTGAAGATGATCGTTTGGATGCCAAACGTCATTTCGCGCGTTTTTGTAAGAGACTTCGAATGTCGAACTCCGGTTTTGAACCGGGCGTTTCATTATTAGCAATTTTACGGGAAAAAATCATTAAATGATTTTGAGTGTCAAATGTCGGATTTTATGTTTGAAGATGATCGTTTGGATGCCAAACATCATTTCGCGCATTTTGAAAGAGAGTTCGAATGTCGAACTCCGGTTTTGAACCGGGCATTATATTGTTAGCAATTTTACGGGAAAAAAGTATTAAATGATATGCGATCAACGAATCGTTTTTGCGACTCGGACTTTAATAAGTAAATACTATCACGAGCCAAACGGCTCGGACTTGTAAATGACAGTATTTAAAGTGCGGTATCGACGGAATCAAACGACCCAGAATTGTAAAGTGCGTTCAACGAACCAAACGGCTCGGAATTGTAAAGTTGCGTAAAGTAAATGACGATCGACGGATCAAACGATCCGGAATTTGTAAATGACATGAAAGTAAATGACGTTCAACGGATCAAACGATCCGGAATTGTAAATGACATAAAAGTAACGGAACGGGGCCGGAACGCCGTTTTAACCCGAGATTACTTCTCTTACGGGAAGAGAAGAGGATCTGGGACTAAAACGTATCGGACCCCGTTGACGGTGACGTCTACATTTCAACAACGTTCATCCAAAACGGTTGTAGCGACTGGCGCATAAACCGAGACGGAACGAGTGTTTAGGGCGTGAGAGTGTTACCTATGGCTAGGGGTTGACTCTTTTGGCTCGGGAGGCATATACGCGATACGAAAAGGTATTTGGAACGGTGTTTTGAGGTGTTTTGGTTCATGTTTGGTTGAAACACGGAGTTTTCACGCAAATCGTGGCAAAACGGGGCTCAAGGGAGGTTAAAACTGGTTTGGGCCGTGGCTTAGAGAGAAAATGGTTAAGGTTTTATTTTTTTTTGAATGTTAACAGACCTCTGTATTTATAGGTGAAATTCGCAAAAGAGTCCGGATGGACTTAGACTGAATTCTAGGGGGTTTTGTGAAACTTTGGAAACTGGGGGGACTTGCTGGCAATTCTGGATTGTCTGCAAAAGAGTCTGGCCGGACTTGGACTGCATACCAGGGGTATTTTAGTCTTTTCATACTGAAATTTGATTGAGGTTGACAAGGGAGCTGTGGCATGCGTGTCACGTGTCCTGTGACTCACCTAGGGCATGGAATATCGTGCCATTATTCCCGGTTTTGTCCGTTTTTTAAATAATTGTCCGAAAAAAGTCCGAAACGCCCCCGGAAAGTGCCGGAAAGTGCGTTTTTCAGGAGAAGCTGTACTTTTACGTGAGACGACGTGTGTTGAGTAAGCTTCGACATTGGGATGCACGGGGCAGTCTCAGGACGTCTCGTTGGCTTGAGAACGGGGAGCTTAACGGGTTCCAGTTAACCTGGAGCGGGCCAATTAACGGATTCCGGTTAACTTCTAACGGATTTTGGCGATCCGGATTTGGGTACTTACAGTTAGCCCCTCAGCGACGTCACTTTCGGAGGAAGTGGGGTCGTTGAAAAAGATAAGGATCCAAATTGGGGGATGCCTTACTTTGAAAGACCTGGGCGGTCAGCTGGCTGGACCCTTAGCGAAAGGATTCCTACGTATCCCGAGCGGGAATCAAGCCTATCGTATTTCGTAGGTGCAAGGAGCCGCGCGTGGGGACCTTGACCTAAGCGAGACTGTTGTGAGGCATCTAAACCTGAGTGAGACCATTGCGAGGTACCTGAACCTGAATGGAGACTATTGTGAGGCGTCTGAACCTGGGATTTCTGAAACCTTCTAGGGCGTGTGGCGCCTCAGACCGAAGTTACTAAAACATTCGAGTGCGTGTGGCGCCTCAGACCGGAGTTATTGAAACATACGAGGGCGTGTGGCACCTCAGACAGGGATTGTTGAAACATACGAGAGCGTGTGGCACCTCAGACCGGAGTTATTGAAACATACGAGGGCGTGTGACGCCTCAGACTGGAGTTTTGAGGATGCGTTTATCCTGAGATGAAGGCGTTCGTGCCTTGAGTGCTGGACTCATGATGACGGCCAGGTTTATCAGCGGGGGATATGGTGGAAACGACGAGACTGGTTGTGTTAAACTGGCATTATTAACAACTTGGAAGGATTGACGTTCTAACGACGGGGTTAAGAACGGGATGTGGTCTCGGGAGAGACTGATACATTGCTGGGGAAAAGCGTCCAGAGTTATAACAAAACCAGTTAGGAACTGAGGGGATTGATTGACGTTTCTTCTTAGACGGATGGTCTTAGGATCCTGCTGGGGAGGAGTGTTTGGGCTTACGGTGATGGCCGAAGAGGGATTGTTGTGCGGGCTTACTTTGATGGCCGCTTAATTGGGATGGTCGGGCTTACGATGACTGCCAGGGAAGTGAATGTTCACTTGCTGGAGTGAAAAGGTATTCGCGCTTACGAAGATGGCCGAAAATGGATTTAACGTCTAGAGACAAAACGTCAGTGAGAACTAACGGGAAATTTAACGTCGGGAGACGGATTTGTGATTTGATGTACGAAGACGGGATTGAGCGTTTGAATGTCAAACGTCGATTTGGGATTTAACATCTGGAGACGAACGTTAGTGAGAACTAACTGAAAATTTAACGTCTGGAGACGGATTTGTGATTTAATGTCCGAAGACGGGATTGGGCGTTTGAATGTCAAACGTCGATTTGGGACAGAAATGAGCGTTTGAATGTCAAACGTCGATTTGGGATTTAACTTCTGGAGATGAACGTTAGTGAGAACTAACTGAAAATTTAACGTCGGGAGACGGGGCGTTAGCGAGAAGCTGAGGGGACTTGACCTCGGGGAGGGGGTGTTAGAAAGGTCTAACTTGGGAAAATTTTACACTTTTGGGGGCCAAAAGGGGTAAAATTGAAACTGTTAGAAGCTGAGGGGCCAAATTGGCAAGGAATCTTTTCATCTGCAAAAGAGTCCGGCCGAACTTGGACTGAATTTGACCAGATTTAAATCAGCGCCAAGGCCGACGCAAACCAGTCCATTTCCACCATTTTTCCAGGCGAGGAAGAGACAAAGGAGAGAAGAAAATTACCCCATTTCGCGAGTTTTGTTCAAATTTTTGAGGGAAAATCAACATGGATGCCGGTTTGGGACCAGTGGCTCGCCATAGGAGGACCAATAACGAAAGAACGAGGTTAGTGAGGACCATTCCAACCACCGTTCTTCCCGTGGATCCGTCAGAGTTTTATTCGGCTAGGGACACTCACAAATCCAAGGGAGGGATCGAAAGACAGGTAAACTTCCTTTAAATTCCGTTAATTTAAGAATGTGCATTCTTTAAATGTTAGGAATTTGACTAGAAATGAGTTAGGGTTCTTGGTGCCCGAATTGGGGCTTTTGACTTTGCTATGCGCCTTTCTCGAAATTGACTAGAGTGTAGTTCAATTGACACTATGGGTAGATGACATAAAAATTTTGGTTGCAAAATTCCATGCCTAGAGGTGTTTTCCGAAATTAAAGTAAATTTAATTCGGGACGGAGTAATTTTTTCGAAATGTTCGAAATGTTTTGAAAGTTCCGGCTTCGACGGATTTTTCGAGATGCTTTGAAAGTTCCGGGTTCGACGGAGTTTTCGAAATGTTTTGAAAGTTCCGGGTTCGACGGGGTTTTCGAAATGTTTTGAAAGTTCCGGATTCGACGAAGTTTTCGAAATGTTTTGAAAGTTCCGGGTTCGACGGATTTTTCGAAATGCTTTGAACTTTTTGGGATTTTGGACTGTTAATACTCCAACCGGGATGGACATATTTTAGGAAAATGAGAACTATATCTGTGTTTTATCATTTCGATATGCGTTCGTGCACACTGTTGATGTTGTTTCTGTATTAACATATTCTTGCCGTGTTCACCTGCAGGGGCGAGGGCCGGTTGACGTTCGCAACTTGAAATGCCGGGGAGCCTTTGTGGCAGTTAGATCGCTGTGGGAGATACTCCCAGATGAGGCTCGAGATGGAGAGAGGAGTCCACAGCAGTTTGTGGTTGACTCCGGTTTGGTTGGATTCATTAGCGCAGTAGCCGCGGTGGCTTCGACGCAGAGGGCGAGGGCCTTGTACGTTGCTCTGAGCGAGTACTGGTGGGACACGACCCATATATTTCACTTCTGGTGGGGGGAGGCGACTGTGACTCCGAGTGACTTTGCGGCAATTACGGAGTTGCCATTCTGGGGCAACATGCTGGTGTGGGTGGATGGCTATACCCCGGGGAAGTTGTCGGAGCTTCTGGGTTTTGATATCACCGATGCCAGGGGCCTGGGTATTCGGTATGGGCCAATGGAGGCTCATTTGAGGAGGAGTATTGTTGCTTATTTGAAGGGGTCTCCGAGGATGACCGCAGAGCGTCTGGCTTGAGGGTTTATATTGTTTGCTTTGTCAGCGACCCTGTTTCCTATTTCTGACACATCATGTCACTTTCCTTTGCTTGGCTCGTTGACTGATCTGGACGCCGTGAGGGGGTTTGCATGGGGGGAGGCTGGACTGGCTGAGCTCTACCACGCCTTGGATAGGTTCTCGCGGGGAGAGGAGAACACCTTATGCTGCTTTTCGTTTGCTTTGGATGTAAGTTCCCGTCTTTTTCTCTTCCTTGTCTCATTTTGTACTCGTATGTATCTGCTCTGTAGCTGACATAACTTTCCATGTGCTTGTTGATTTGGCAGAAGGAGGCGAATAAGCCGGCGTCGTCGAGGGAGGGTACTTGGCTGACTTACGAGGAGGTGTCTCTGGCCCTGAGCCGAGAGTTTTCCGGGCAGATCCGGCTGACTTGGTGGAACCTGATTAATGTTGTTGTGGTCCAGGCTGCTAGGGAGGTCACACGTCGGCGGAAGCTGCTGGTGGGGCTTCATTGTGACGTGATGTATCTGGGGGAGAGGGTGACCTATCAGCATGGTCCGGGGTCCCTTCCTTTGGTGTCGATGGACCCACCTCCACACATTCAGCATCCTTTGTTGATACCGATGGAGGATCTGGAGCGATATAGACAGGGTGTGTTCTATACCGAGTTTATCATAGAGGGCGCCAACTATGACATTTTCCTGAGGACGAGGCTGAGGAGCCCGCAGGTGCTGCACAGGGAGGGCGAGGGCCCTAGATATCCCCGAGACTACCCGCTCCCTCGAGCTAGGCTAGCGTATGAGGGGATGGATGGTTCTCGCAGGCGATTGGTGATCCCTATTCTGGAGGAGCCGAGGCCTCGGTACAGAGTAGACCCCAATGCTTCGATGAGTGCTTTGATTTTCTGTATTTGATAGTAGCATTCTGCAAATGTTGCATCTGTGCTGTCTGTTTGTCTTTTGACGACTTTCCTGATTTGCAGGTGTCTGGCCGTACATAGAATCAGGCCGTGAGACAGTTGGAAGGGTGGGCCAACTACGCTAGGATACTCGTGGAGTTCCTGCGGTGCAATTCCCGGAGGAGTGCGGCGGTACATGAGCCGAGGCCATCTAGGCCGAGAGATTCGTCTGCCTCCACGACTGGTGGAGCGGACTTTACGCAGGGGTTCAGCCAGTTCTCTGGTGAGACGGCGGGGTTCGAAGCTCGTCACCCTTTGTACTCGGGGCACGAACAGGGAGAGTCCTCCGGGTCGTAGGCGCAGAGCCGGCCTTTCTCGTATTCCCATCTGGAGGAATTTGGAGAGTACCTGTTCTCGGCGGATCCGACTGCTGCGGGGCAGTACATTGAGTGCTCGGATGACGAGCAGGACTCTGAGTAATCCTCTTTTATTGATTTATTTTCAGAGAAAATGTGTGTATTGTCCAAAACAATTTGACTTGTACTTGAAAAGGCGCCCTTGAGGCGGAACCTGTATTATGCACATTTATTTAGTGATTACCTTCTTTTGTTTTCGACAAATAAGCAAGTAGGTTGATCAAAAATAAATAATGAAACATGCACAAAAATTCGAACTGGTCAAAATTTATGCCTATATGCACTGTTATTTAATTAATTGCACTGTTGCACGAGCTCGGGGCGGAAGTGGTGTTGGCAATGGTTGATTGAAACTAGGGGTGCACGCAGTTTCAAAGAGGCTTGAACAGGGTATGGTTTGGAAATGTTTCCAAATTGAAAGCGACTTAGGCTGCGAGTTGACCAGTCAACTTGAGAAAGCGATCCGTAGGACTTGGACTCAATTTCCAGAATCTTTTAAATTGCAGTTCAGCTTTTGTAATTTGTGAAAACTGCACGTTTGCTTCGATCAATCAACTGAATTTCTCTCTTAAATTCCTTAAGATTTTCTTTGCTCCTTCCATGGCTCCATTTCCTAGGCTATCGTCTCAGATGCAAGAGCGATACTTGGACAATTTCCAGTCGTGGGTATGGCACCACACGAGGCAAAGTAAGGTCTTTTTTGAGGGTTGTTACGGGATGAAATCTGTTTGGGTTTTGAAGGAGCTCATGCCAGATTGGGAACTTTTGAGAGCTGTGGCTCGCTGCTGGGACGTGCGGAGGCATGTGTACAACTTTTCGTACAACAAGATTACTCCCACGTTTGAAGATTTCCGGGCCATTTTAGGAGGACCTGCGACGGAACATCTAGTTCTTCCCTTGGCGGGTGGCATGGCCACTGTTGAGAAGTTAGTGTCTCTACTTGGTATCTCGGCTGAAGAAGCATACGGGATGCTAATACTGAACACAGACTATATTGATATTTCGGGGCTGCCCGATAAATTTTCCGGTGTCGAGGGGAGCATTTTCGCGTGGGACGCGTTTGCTCTGTGCGCAATTGCTACTTTGTTCACATTTACGTCCATGGGTGTGTGCCATCACAGTGTACTGGACCTGGTGAGACAGTGCCGGAACGGGGGAGACATCGTGCCTTTGGTCCTGGGCGAGACGTTCCTCGGCATAGGTCGGATGGTGACCGACAACTGATACATGTGGGGAGGGAGTCCCGCTATGCTCACTATGTGGTTGAGGGAGCGACTGCAGATGATGCCCGAGGTTCCAGTGTCTTGTAACCCTTGGCCCTTTTCTCAACGTCCTCTGGTGATAGGGGGCGATCAGGCTGAACTGGAGCTCTAGATGGCCAGACTCCGCACGCATCACTTGTGATAGTGGGTTCCTCATTGGAAGCTACAGACTTTTCGGACTGCTCAGGAGGGTCTTTTGTTTGTCAGAGTATCGGGGTTGTCCCAGACGTCTTTCAACATTCCATCCTTGGTGCTGCGACAGTACGGGCTGGAGCAGGTGCCACTGACAGGTTTAGGTCATGCTGCTACCTTCGAGGAGGGATCTCTTCCGATGGAAGATCCTTCGACGCTATTGCTTCTCACGCGGTTGTGGCAACACACGTCCTTTCCTGCCATGGTTCTCTTTCACCGGAGAGGGGGCACTGTTCTGTCTACGCAGTATCTGAACTGGTACGAAGAGTGTATGGGGGGGACACAGATGGCCATTTTGTGGAGGAGGAGTGAGCTGTTAGGTCTTGATTACCCTGACGGCTCGACTTTGAGGAGAGCCAAAGCGATGGCTAACCCTCAGAATCGTACTGGGGATGACATGGCTAACTATGAGGCCAATGCTAGTCGGGAGGCCGATCAAAGCACGGTCATGATGGCTCGAAGAGAGGCAGCTCAAGATAGAGCTAGGGAAAGGGCTGCGTTGGCAGTTGGCGGTTTGACGGAGGCATCGGGAAGGGTCCCTGAGCCAGGTAGAAGGACTAGGGGAATATTCCCCGTGAAGGTGAAGAATACTCGCCGCGGAAAAGGGAAGGGGAAAAAGGATGAAGGACCAAGTACGGGAGACTAGGTTGGCCTTGCTGTCCGAAGTATCCACCCACTGTTATTGCAGACACATTAACTGATTAATGTTTTATTGTAGTTTTTCTAGTGTGTAGCGAGTCAAGAGTTGACCGTGCTTGAACTCATCAAAGATTGTTTTAACCGTAATGAATTTGTAGGTTAATTGAAAAGAGTTTTTCGAGACACAAGCAACTGATGCTTATTTGTTTTTTTTTGTTTTTGAGACCGAACCAATGATGGCTGCCTACGTTCCCCTTTTACAATTGGACTAAGGGGTTCAGGTCACCGTAGTTCGACACTTTAGGTGATTTTTTGAGAAAAACAAAGACAAAAGAAGTGCGACCCAATTTTTTACCTGGATCATTGTTGGGAATGTATCCAGTTGGGTATTACTCTTTTAGCACTTTAATTTTACTGAGGGGTGGTGTATGGGGAAGGAGAGTTGACTCGTGCTCTTCCTCAAATGAAGTATTTATGGAGCTTGCTTCCGTTCACGGGGTTAACGAAAGGGTTTCCGTCCAAATTTGCTAACTTCATGGCTCCTCCGAAGAAGATTCTTTGTACCACGAACGGGCCTATCCAGGTAGGCTCCCACTTTCAGAGGGGATTGGTCTGCGTAGGAGGCTTTTCCTTTAGCACCAAGTCGCCTTCTCTGATGTCTCGGACCTTGACTTTCTTATCAAATGCTCGGGCCATTCTGCTTTTGTAGGCTCGAGTGTGTTCCATGGCTTTCAATCTGCGCTCGTCGAGTAGAGCAATTTCGTCGTGACGGCTCTGTGGCCATTCGACTTCATTGATCCCGTTTTCCAAGAGGACTCGAAGGGATGGAATTTCTAGTTCCACGGGTAACATTGCTTCCATTCCGTAGGTAAGTGCGAACGGAGTCTCCCCTGTGGCGGTTCTGACTGATGTTCTGTATCCCCAGAGTGCTAGATGTAGCTTTTCGGGCCAGTCCCGACCTCTGACGGTCATATTTCTGATTATCATTGCGAGAGTCTTGTTTGCTGCCTCTACTGCACCATTAGTCTCTGGTCTGTAGGAAGAAGACATGTGGCGTGTAACTCTAAATTCGGTCAGTAGTTGGTCACAATCTCCTTCAAAGTGGGTCCCATTGTCGGATATGATCTCGTTGGTGTAAGTACACCAATCTGGATCACCCTTTTTCGAGCACATAGGAAACACCGCAGACTCACAAACACAGTCTCGAAGACCTATAGCACTCAAAACCCTCAAAAACCCTCAGCCAAACCAAGGGAGGAGCCTTTCTGGGATAAAAAGGGCCAAAAGGACCTTTTGGGAATTTTTAGGAAATTGGAAAAGCAAATAAGGTCCGTACGGACCTCTTTGTTGCCATAATTACTGAACCCCCTTAAAGTCCACAATATTCCCTCAAATCTCGGAGAAATCATTACCCCCCATGCATGGTTGGTCCGTACGGATCTCTTTGCATGCCAAGATGGTCCGTACGGACCTCTTTGCACAGGAGACACCATCATTACAGAATATTCACAATTATCACATATTCCCTCAAATCGAGGAAAACTAAAACTCTGGATAACCTAGGAGGTCCGTACGGACCTCTTTGCATTTTTCTGGCACTATAAATAGAGGGCTCCCCCTCCCATTTTCAAACACACCTACCTCTTCTCTCTTCTTCCCCTAGCCTTCTGGCACCCCTCTAAGTCCTCTTGAGGCAATCGCGGCCCCTTTCGGATCCTTCCGAGGCCTTCCGAGCCCCCTCGTGGTGCTCCGAAGCCTCCGCGAGCGCTCTCGCGATGCTCCCGCGCTGCCCCGAGGCACTCTGAGGCCCCTCGTGGTACTCCGAGGCCTTGCCTGGTCTTTCCAAGGTGTCCCGGTTCTTTCCGAGTCAAACCGGTAGCTTGAACGCACGCCGAAACTCTGCCCGAGTGACTCCTGCCATCCCAACGCACGCCGAAACTCTGCCTGAGTGACTCCTGCCATCTCAACGCACGCCGAACCTCTGCCCTAACGCAGCCTACAATCTCAACTCACGCCGAAACTATGTCCGCAGACGACCGGCCCCTCCCGAAGCAATCCCTGTCCGTGCCGGAACATCATTCCATCCTCAAACACTATTCCCCAGCGGAAGACAGACACGAACCAACATTGGTAAGGCTTCCTTCCATTACTATTTCAATACATTTCAATACATAGTGTACAATGTAGACATCCGATACAGCATGCATTTTTAAAAGCACACACACACACACACAATAGTTAAAGAATATTAGGGGTATCCGAAAGACTCGTTTTTACGAGGCGACTCGGGTGAGCTCTAAGATTCTAATATTCTCTTCCCGAGGAGTCATCTGACCTCCGAACTCAAAATCTCATCACACAAAAACAGTTTATTATTATTTTTAAACTAATGCCCTTTTTCAATGTTTTTGGGCTTAACAATAAAAACGGCGTGGCGACTCTACTAAGCAAAACACAGCGAGACACCTCCAACACGCTAAAGCGGAATAAGCCAGATGCCGGGGCGTGAACGCGCTGCCTCTCGGATCCGGGCAAACTTCCCGAAAAGCGACGAATGCGAGATGCACGGGGGCCTCCGCGCGCGAGCCGGATCCCGGGTAATTTCAGTTGGCGACTCCGCTGGGGAATTTTTTGTTTTAAAATCTTTTTAAACAAAACAAAAGATTTTTAAAACAATGATGAGGGTCAAACTTTCATTTTACCCCTTTCTTTAACTGTTGTGTGTGTGTGCACGTGCTTCGTTTTTATTTTACAAAAAAAAAAATACAAAAAAAAAATGCATCAATATACATTTGTGCATACATTTAAAATTCTTCAAAAAACTTCTGTTTTACTCAGAAAAAGAATTTTAGAGACCGCACACTACTCGCACTACTGCCTCGGTTACACCGCACACTACGCACTCTGTTGCCTCGGTTACACCACACGCTACGCGCTTTGCTGCCTCGGATACACTGCACACTACAACCCTTAACCCGGAGTGGTCTCAGTTGCAGTCCGTTTGGTCTTCCTAGGCCTCTCGGATGCGCACGGGATCATTCCAAACATTCCATCCTAGCCAAGCGTCAACCCTGCACGTTTGAGTCTTGAGTCACACTCTGCCCAGACTCGGTTGGTTTTTACCCAGTCCGTGTCATACAGCCTGGATACATATACCATGCCGGCCATTTTTCTGAGTCAAGGCTCGGAACTCAAGATCCCTTGCGCAAGCAAAGCGATGAAAGGTCATGCTAAAATCTTGACCTGATATTGATTTCCGAAGCTACACCTGCACGATGTTCCGTCCCGGATATACATCCATGCTCACATGACACCATGTCATCACGCCTTTGATACGTCGGCCATGAAAATATGACCCGGCCCAACGCCTAACGTCCACTGCATCCCTTGCGCAAGCATGGTAAAGAGAGGTCATGCCGAACTCTTGACCTGATCTTGACTCGGTGGCCAGCTCGGTTCACTATTCACATGGCTAACGCATCAAAACGAACTTGACAGGCTCGGTCCTTAGGTTCGATTTTTCTTTTAGGCCGGTGGAAACCGCTTGCCCTATAGGACCCTCGCCCGGGCCGTCCACCCCGGGATGTCGAAATACTGTGTGCAAAACGAGGGGCTTATAGCCGCACGTATGGTCTCCATCGACCCAGGATCTAGCATAGTTGCGAAAAAGAAGAGCAATCTTTTCCAACCTACCTAGGACTACGAGAAAACATGTTTTAAGTAAATTAAAAAAAAAAAAAGCGGAAACTGCATGTCACATGAGCTTTCCCCCCTTTTATCCAAAAGGCCTTCCCATGTCTAAACCTTACCCGTCACCCCCTCCAGCGAATCGAGAGTGGTTGAGAGTACCCGGGAGCCGCCTTTTCAGTATCGAGGTCACAAGGTCTGATAGCCCTTCCGGTTCAACGGTCCGCACCGTCCGCTACTCCCCCATGACGGGATCACCGTATAACAAAGTGAGGGAAACGGAAACCCGCCACTAAGGAACCTCCAGGACAATGGAGGAGGTGCCGCGAGCCTTCGAAACCATCAAGAAGCGCCAAGAAGAGCAAAGAAGCCTAGATCGTAGACACCTTGCGTCTTCGAGGAACAGCAGCCTCCCAACCCGACGGAACCTTTGTTCTCATAGAGGACGAAGACATACCGCCCCCGGTTTCTCAAAGCTATCGGCGGGTTCCGCCTCCGCCAAGCTACGAGATCCCGCCACGCAAAGCGGCTCTCGCTCAAAGCTCCCCTCGGGCGTCGGTCAAGCGGCTCAGACATGCCCTCGGTACGGTCGGTTTCCGGCTCGCACATCAAGCTCGCACCAATAGCACGCATACGTGCTCGCTCCGCTGCATCCCAATGCATCTCGGTATCCCCAGATTCAATCCTTTGCCTCTATACGAGCCTCGCGGCCACAATCGAAGTCCCCATGCTTACTGTGGGACGGGCATCCCGAGCGGATATCCCGACATTTCAAGCTTGCCACCGCTAGTCCGCCACTGGGGCTAACGAATCATTTCCCCAATTCCCAAACACAACCCTTAGCGGACCTGGCAATCACGCCCTCAACTTTAGCACTCCAGGGTATGGGTTGGTATACACTCAACTACCTCCCCAAGACTCCCGAATGGCGATCCCATCAGCCAATCCACCTCCATCTTCGGTTTCTATCCCCGAAAATGGTAACCCACCTCAGCCTGATGATCCCCACATGGCTTGGATGATCGATCAAATGAAGGACATGCAAGGCAAGCTAGCTATTTCTCGGAAGGACTCCCTCCTGCCCACTGATCCAAGCAAGGTAGTCCCGCTCCCTCCGAAATTCAGGATGCCGAAAATGGAAAAGTTTGACGGGACAGAATGCCCAAAAACCCACATCGACACCTATGTCCTGGGTATGAGAGCCAAAGGGGCAACCCCTCAACAGATGGCGGATCACTTTCAGCATTCTCTCAAATCCACAGCGCTAAGGTGGTTCCTCAATGTAAAGGCAGAAAACCGCTCCACGTGGGATCAAATCAGCGAGATCTTCCTAGAAAAGTATCGCGCCAACCTCGAGTGGGAAACGAACCGCCACGATCTGCAAGCCACCGAGCAAAAGGATGACGAACCAGTGGGCGAGTTCTACAAAAGATGGAATTGGAAGCTTAGTGAGATAATGGATCCACTTTCCAAAGAAGAGCAGATGGACATCTTCCATTCCTGCCTCAAGCCATCTTTGAGGACCTTGATCAGCCACCATTTCTATCCAGATCTCCGTGCCATGGTCAATGCCGGGACAAAGTTTGAGAAGACTCTGAGTCTTCAAAAGACAACAGCAACCCCTGCCTCGTCTTACCGCTATCGGACAAACCTGGCAACTTCAACTCCTGCCCCGAACAAAGGAAAAGAAGCAATGAACAAGACACTACATCCGAACGGAGCTCAAGTAAATCGCGATCAAGCGGCCCCCAAAGAATAACAATCCCCTCGCTTCCCACGGTTCCCAAAGATTTAGACAACCTCGAAATGCCCCTGGGCCAAGTATTTGAAGCTTTGGTGAAACGAAATCTTCTCAAGCCTCTCGAGAATTTCCAACCAAAGACTCCCAAACCCAACATGGATATGAGCAAGCACTGCGCCTTCCACAACTACCCCGGCCACACCACCGACAATTGCTTCGTACTAAAGCAGGTGGTCCAGGGGCTAATCGAAGAAGGAAAGTTGGAACGCCCCCGTGGCCCCAATACCATCGGAAATCCATTCCCCCGGAACGACAGGGTAAACTCAATAGCCTTTGACGAAACTCCAAGCGAGAGCGCACTCGCAATTTACGAAACCGTTAGTATCTTTGTCCCGCTATGACTGGGAGCGTGAAACCAGAGTCAAAAGGTCTCGTGACCGGGAATTCAGACAAGAACGCCCAAGGGCAACTGTCTCCCTACGATCTGTGCCCCGACCAAGGCATACAAATGGATGGATCGAACGCTCCCCAGAGGAGACTGAGTCAAACGGTAGCACGGGAAGCGGTTTAGTCTTCACAGACGATGACTTGCCGACATGTGAGAATCGGCACAACGAAGCCCTCCTCATCCTCATAAAAATAGAGATGTTCTTCCTCCCGAACGTCTTGATTGATAACGGCTCCGCAGTCAACATCATCGCTTTGAGCACACTGAAATGACTCCGTATCGACCGCTCCCTGATAAGACCTTCACCCCGGGTAATCCGAGCCTACGATTCTACTGCACGACCAACCGTAGGAGTCATCAATCTGAGGATCCAATTCGATGCACAACTGGAGTCGGTAGAGTTCCAAGTCGTGGAAATCAAACCAACCTTCTCTGCCTTGCTGGGACGACCTTGGATACATCTGATGAAAGCAGTATCATCTACTCTTCACCAATGCGTGAAATTCATCAACGCCAATGGAGTGATCTAAGTGATCCGCGGAAGCAGTGCAATGGCAAGTGCTTGGCCAGCAAGCTACGACCCAGAAGAAGGTCCCGACATGACCGAATACTCTTCTCCAGATGAGTCTCCTACCCTGTCCCGCTACGAAGTGGATCCTTACATCCACGCTCTAAGCCACGACGAGCTGGAAATCGAAGAGCTCATGGGTCAGGATGACAACTCTGATATATGCGACTGTGAAGAATGCTTAAGAGAAGATCAAGAAATGGACGCCCTGATGGAGATTGATCGAGGAGTAGAACCTTACTTCGCCGAAAACCCTCTTGCAAACTGGCTCATCACCGATCCCCCGGTACAAGACAACCCTCTGGCCGACACTCTCGGATCTTACGAGGACAGCCATCACAGCATAGTTCAATTCAACATTCCAGTGTCCGACCTAGATGAACAGTGGCGCAACCTCCTCCAAGGCCTAATCAGAGAAGGAGATATAGCATGCCCCCTCGAACCAGACATTGTAAATGTCATCCAAGGAAAGATCCCAGATAAAGAGGCAGATTCTATGAAAATGATCAACATCAGCAAGAATCAACTCCGAATCAGCGAATGCTTCACCCTCTTAGAAGTAGCCCTCAGTGACTTCTATCATCAAAGACCCCCAAGGACTGGTGGCAACACTAATGGAGGGACATCATCAGGGGAGCAACCAAAAACCTCCGCGATCTGGTTTGAAATCGAACCACATGCGAGCTATTTTCCGGGACTCATGCCAAGGGAAGATTGGCCACCTGAACCATCACCACTCCCTCTAGAGCTACAGCCAGCCGAGAGTAATGAAGCCTGGTCCAATCCCTCGTTGCCTATAGTCTAGCTTCGAGTCTTGTTGTCTGTGAATTCACATCTTTTGAGTCATTTGACGGCTTTATGCCCAACGATTGTGAGTCTTTTATCAACAATGTACAGTCTTCACGCTTTCAATAAAAGGTCCGACCTTTCTAAAAAATCATTTCATTGCATCTTTAACAAGTGATGAGTTAACTAATCAAAACAGTTAATAGCAATTCATCTATACAAAAGGCAAGCACATTAATTGAATAAATGCATCAAGCAAACATTTAAGCATGTTGTCAAATGAGAGAAAAACCGGGCCCAAGCTGCCGAGGAGGTTTTAATCACAACGATTTGCAAGATTGCTGAAGAGCCTAAGAGATGCAAGTCCGACGCCATTTCCAAAGACGGACTGCATCTTCCAATACCTCAAGAACGGGGAAATCACCTTCATGAACAAGGAAGGCCCACACACAGAAGGGGTCAAAGCCAAGAGCATCATGGCCCTAAAAGGCCTCGCCTCTCACTTCGTCATCCTTGGGGACATGCTATACAAGAAACGCTACCATGGACCACTTCTACACTGCATCAGCCAAGAAGAAGCAAGCGAGTTCATAAACGAAGTCCACAATGGGGCTTGCGGTCCCCACATGAACGCCAGAGCCCTGATGCAAATCATTCTCAGGATGGGCTACTACTGGATCTCCATGGAGGCAGATTGCATCCACTTTGTTCGAAGCTGCGACAAGTTTCAACGGTTCTCCAACCTCAATCATCTACCTCCCCACGATCTCTACTGCATGACTACACCCTAGCCATTTGCCACTTGGGGAATTGACGTCATCGGGAAAATCGCTCCGTCAGGCAGCAACAGTCACGAGTTCATCTTAGTAGCCATCGACTACTTCACCAAATGGGTCGAAGCCAAGTCCTACAAGGTACTCACCTCCAAGAAGGTCGCGCATTTCCTCAAGGAAAACATCATCTGCCGATACGGCATCCCAAATGAGGTCATATCAGACAACGGTTCACACTTCGAAGGGGAATTCGACAGACTGCTGGCCGAATTCAAGATCACACGCCACAAATCTTCTCCCTACCGGCCACAAACAAACGGCGCCGTGGAAGCAGCAAACAAAACCCTCGAACGGATCATCCGAAAAATGACCACCCGAGGACGAGATTGGCCCGAGAAGCTGCACCTTGCACTTTGGGGCTACCGCACATCAGTCAGAACAGCCACGGGAGAAACCCCATTCGCCCTGACATACGGGATGGAAGCAGTCCTTCCCATTGAACTGGAAATTTCCTCACTCCGAGTGCTGCTGGAAAATGACGTCAACGAAGTCGAATGGCTCCGAAGCCGACATGACGAATTGGCTCTGCTAGATGAGCGACGACTAAAGGCCATGGAACACGTCCAAGCCTATCAAAGCAGGATGGCTAGAGCTTTCGACAAGAAAGTCAAGTCCCGAGACATCAGGGAAGGCGATCTAGTACTCAGAGAAAACCTCCCACTCGAACCAACCCACTGGGAAAATGGGAACCCACATGGATCGGCCCTTTCGTGGTTCAAAAGATCTTCTCCGGAGGTGCCATGAAGCTGATAGACCTAGACGGTAATCCCTTCATGAATCCAGTCAACGGAAGCAAACTTCGCAGATACTTTGCCTAAAGAAGAACAATTGTGCATCTATTGGCACTCCATGTAGTGTCGAACTACGCAGACCTGAGCCCTCTAGTCCGGGGGAACGTAGGCAACCTTAATTGGTCCGGTCTAAAAATACACAAAAAAGTCAAAAGTTTGAATGTCAATCAAGACCTCCATCAAGCTACGCACTTTTCAAGAGCACGCCCCAACGTCACCGTGACCAAGTCAAACGACGGCGGCAACATCAAAGGACATCCGGAGGTCACTCAACGTCAAACGACTGACCCATGTCTACTTCCAAGCCAGGGGCTTGTCTTCGCCCTCACGTGCTTCAAAAAAAAAGAGCTCAAGCAAGGGCTCACAAAAAAAAATATAAAATAAAAAAAAAGAGCTCAAGCAGAAGCTGCGAAATTGAGGTCAAGAGCCCGACGCCAACAAAGGGCAAGGAAGCTATGGAAATGACCGTCAAAATGACTTGTCAGGGGATTATTCAACCTCTCAGCCAAGCACAAAGCCTAAGCAAAGGGGATTGCCGTCATGGCCCAGACTGCTTCAGTCCGCAAATGCAACAGAAAAGTTCAAAGATGGACGCTGACAAGGTGCACAAAAGACACAAAAGCGAACAAGAGATCTTGCGTCTCGACAAAGCTTTAAAAGTAAATCACAAATCACTAACGGTTACAACATTTCTTGATGAGTTCAAGCACGGTCTACTCTCAAGTTCACAACATGCTAAAAGACAAACTTTAATACATTTAACAAATAATGTGTTTACAATGCAATGAATGGATACCTAGGAGGTCATTCCGCGCCATCTGCGCTTGTCCCCTCGCCATTCTTCCCTTTCTTCCCTCGTCCCCGGCGAGTCTTCTTTCGCTCCACGCGAACCAACTCTGCGTCTCTCAGTCCGAGATCAGGGGTCCTCCCCGTAGAGTCAAACAATCCAGCAGCTCTCAGGGCTTCATTCGCCCGTGCTTCGGCTCGGATCTCCTCCCTGCGAGTCTGTAAAAGAGGACCTCTCCCCGTCAGTCGGTCAACTCTGGTCTCGTAGTCAAATAAAGTGTCTCCTGTAACATCCTGAGGGTCAGACCAGGCTTCGGCACTCCTATGGAAATAGTTACTACGGCAACCGGGTCCCAAAATTGCTACATGCCTGCTCTCCAAAGCCACTTGGGACTGCCCAACACGCTGCTCATACCAGGCCAGGTACTGAATCGTCAATACGACACTCTCCCGACGTCTAAGGAGCACCACAGGAGGGAAAGTGGAATACTTCCATACCCTCAGAAAATACAAGAAAGCACCTGGAGCTGCCATACAAAGAGGAGCTATCTCCGTAGTAGCAAGGTCATCCCAGCCCAACAAAGGCTCCTGCTTCATCCCAAACTGTCGGGAAACAAGCGACGAAATATAGAAGGAGGACCAAGACAAACCTGGAACTCTGGCGACATAGGACCCTTCTTGAAAGGCCCTCCTAGTCTCAATCCCCCAGTGAGGAACCCACCAACGGATCTGATGCGTACCAAGCCATGCCATCCATCTCTCCCAGGCGGACTGATCCATATCCAACACAAGAGGTCGCTGAGCAAATGACCACGGGCTAAACGACGTCAGAGCCTCGGGCATGGCCTGAAGTCTCTCTCGCAGCCACAAGGTGAGCAAAGCAGGGCTTCCCCCTCTCATGAACCGATCCCCAGTCGCCAGACGGTCAATACCATGAAGTGTCTCCCCCAGCACTAACGGGACAATATCCTCTCCAGCTCTGCAGTGCCCAACCGCATCTAGCAAAGCACCATCGCAAATGCCAAGGGAGCTGACCAGGAAAAGCGTCGCCATCACGCACAAGGCAAATGCATCCCAAGAGACATCACTCTCATCGTCAACCATAAACCGCTCCGGCAGCTCAGAAATGTCAATATGACCCGAATCAAGGATCATGCCCAGCACTTCTTCCAACGAAGTACGAAGAAAGCCTGCAAGCTTCACGCAGCTGCGGCACACCACCCAATCAAAGGAAGCGAGATGGCCTCCACCTCCGGTCCTCCAATCAAAGCCCAAAAATCCTCAAAGGTGGGCACCATTTCATTGTAGGAGAAGCAATACACATGCCTCCTAACATCCCAGAACTTCGCGGCAGCCCGTAACAAATCCCAATCAGGAACCAACTCCTTAAAAGACCAAATCGAGCAAAGACGAAACCTTACCTCGAAAACCCGTCTCTGATGCCTCATACGGCGTCGCATCCACGTTTTCAGCTTCTCAAGGAAGTGTGCTTGCCTTTCCTGTGAAAGCCTCGGCAAAATTCCAGGAACGTACGAAGAATCCATGGCAAAAATGGAGGTTCCTAGGAAAGACCAGACACTGGAAAGCATTTATTTCCTTCCCAAAAGCAAGGTTGGTCCGTACGGACCTCTTTACAACCTAGGTCTGTCCGTACAGACCTTATTGCATCTTGGCCCCACTTTCTCAGCAAACAGTACAACAACCACTGTTCTCAGCAGGACCTTGCTCCAAACTGCCCAAACACTGGCCAAAGCCATTTCCGGCAAACATACACTACCCACAAACGCACTCTCAGCTCACGTGGCATGCACAAAATAAAAAAAAATAATAGCAACAATTTCTAGGACAATTCCCGGGAATCACAAAAATGACATTACATCTTAAAATAAAATGCGTTTGCCATGCAAATACCAGTGTTTTATTACAGGTACATCTAATGTATGTTGCTAAAAGAAAAAAAAAAGATATGGAAAGAGGGAAAGCAAATGAACCCTAATCCGAAACATCAGCATCATCATCCTCACCAAGGTCCTCAAGAGAGAAGTCGGGCATCCCGGTGAACTCGCCAGTCATATCCTCGTCATCAGAGTACCGAGCCCCCTCCGGAGGCTGGTACTCAAAGTAATCAGAAGGATCAAATCCGACGAAAGGATCGAAAAAAGAAGGCTCTGACGAACCCTCACCCTGTGCATCCTGTTGAGGAAAGAACTGGTAAAGGGTCTGCGGCCTCGAAGCTCCCGAAGACGTCCCGGCATCCATGCTATGCCGCCCCCGCGAAGGTCCCTCCTGTTGTGGCTCCGGCTCGGCTCTCAGTGGAGGAACATCTACAGAATGCCTTGAAAGCATCGGCGTGTACGCCGGCACACGTCGCGAAGACCGGCAAGACATCTTCGATGCCATCTTCTTTGCAAAAGACCGCATCGCCACGTAACGGTGGGTCAGCATGTCAAAAGCCCTCCCCGGGACCTGCACAAGCAAGCAGCCAAAGAAACGCTCAGCAATACAGTCATACTCAACAACAAAAAGAGAAAAATACAGAAAAGATGCCAAGATGGAAAAGAGTAAGCACACTCACCGGTCTATCAGGATCGACGCGGTAGGCAGCAGGAGCCTGCTCAGGGATGGGTACAGACACCCTCCTCCTCAAGGAATCCCCACGAACATACGTAAAGTCCGGCCCAGGCACCAGAACCTCTGGGGGACCCTGCTAATCAGCCTCCCTCTCCCTCGCCAACACCTGTGGCGTCCTCAACTTCCTCCTCATGAAGGCTCCATACTCCACTCTATACAACACAAACTCATCGGCACTCACGCTGCCCAAATACCTCTCAAAATCCAACACATCCATATCCCGAGAATCAAACATCCCAAAAGGAGGGTCCCTCGGAGCCAAGGGAAGCATACCCGGGCCATGCTGCCAGAAGACTCGCTCTCCTAAATACATGACGTCACAAGTCAGGCCCCGCAGCATCTTCCGCTGCACCGTCACCAGGGGAGCCCCCTCGAAATCATCGTCCTCATATCGAGCCCAAGGATACAAAACAAACCTCTCTGGGCTATCTCTCTCCAAATGCTCCTGCACATCCCCGTAGGCGATGGTGAGCTTCCCCCTGCTGGTCCTCCTTCTCCTCGCCGGGCGTGCCCCGCCTAACATAGCGGGATACGCTGCTACGGCCCCAGGATCTCTATCCCACGGGAAGCACTGAAAGATCTCATAGAACCACACCTGTGACAAAAGCAGAAAAGGCTCAGTGCAAAAGAAAATGGAGAAATGACAAGTTGCTAAATCAAAAACAGCAATAAACTTATACCTCCAAAGCAAAGTCAAAACAAGCCAAGGAACTGGCCACACCCCGGCTAAACCGGTCCAAAGAGAAGTAAAGCTCGGCCAAGCCCGCCTCGCCCCAAGAGATATCACAAACTCTCTCCAAATAAATCAAGCTCTTCAGCAGAGCAAAAGGAGCCATAGTCGAGTGGTTCGAGAACAAGGTCTCGGAAAGCGCAAACCACAGGAAGGAGCACGCCAGCTGCTCCGCCGTCACCTGGCCGGTACCCCGAACATAGGCCCCAATACTGGCCGTGATCCTCATCTCAACATCACTATACAACATGCCAAGACCCCTGCGAGGAACAGGCGCAAAGCCCAGCAGCTCAGTCAGCACATCCTCGGCAATCATATCTCACCACCGCACTGGCCCTCCTTTGAAGGAAATCCCGGTGATAGCAGCAAAGTCCGTGGGCATCACCGTCACGTCTCCCCATCTCAAATGGATGGTGTGGGTGGTATCCCACCAGTACTCAGAAAGGCCAAGGAAGACACTCTTGTTCTTCCTCATGTCAGAAACCCCGGCCAAGTTCTCCACGAACACGCCCAGGCCAGAAGCGTAGACCAGCCTCCTGGGGCTCGGCCTACCATCCACAGAAATGTCCGGCATCCGCTTCCACAACTCAACAATAGCCTCGAGCGATCCCCGAGTCTTCATCTTCTTGGCCTTCCCAGCCAAGAGCCCCTCATCCTGCAGGTAAACACAGCAAAGGTACGTCAGTCACAGTACTTAATGCAAAATACCAAAAGAAAATCAAAACACATATATCCCGTCACAAAACACGGCACATATTGCACATACTTTCAGACAAAACCCGTCACAAAACACGGCACATGTCACATTTTTTGTCCCTACATGACAATTTTTCCCCACATTGTACATACATAAAAAGCATAATGTACAAAACACCAAAGCATGCAATTCATTAGAGAGGCACTTTATTTTCACAAATAAGAGCTAATCTACACATTTCTGCACAAACTTCACATATTCACAATATTTACATGCTCAATTTCAACAATTCATCAAGAATTTCACAAAAAAGCATGGCAAATAACAAAAGCCCCAAAATGCGAAAAACTAAAACCTAGTTCTAGCATTCAAAAATTCAAGCAAGAAATCGAGACGAAATGGATTTCTTACTTCCCCGACGTTCCTAGAGCGACGATTGTGCACCTCCGGATTCGGATATAATACATCCGGGTTCTTCGAAGATGGAACAAAGGAGATCCAATTTCTTTGGAGCTCCATCCGTTGCTCGATCACTTCTTGACTGCGTTGTCGACGACCCCTCCGAGATCCTTACGCCATTGCGAGCAATTCAAGCGAAAAATGGAAGATTTTGGTGTAAAAATGGAGGTTTTCTCCTTCTCTCTCTCTCGGATGCACGAACTGAAGAAGAAGAAGTGAAGGGGGCCTCGAGTTTTTAACCCAGTCAAAATCTGGGAACTGTAAAAAACCAACCTGGTCCGTACGGACCTCTTTGCATCCCAGGTTGGTCCGTATGGACCTTCTTGCAAGGGAGGGCCAAATTACTTTCCTGCCCTTATAATCTTTTCCCCTGGCTGTCCTAAGGCCTATTTCAGCAAATTCAGTGCAATTTGGTCCTTAACCAATGGCAATTCAACCACCGGCCGTCAATGTAAGCCCGGACTTTACCTCAAAATTTTCTGTGGTGTCGACTAGCATGTCGATGTTGGGCAGTGGGAAATCATCCTTAGGGCTGGCCTTGTTGAGATCCCAGAAATCCACACAGCATCTAACCTTTCCATTGGCCTTGGTGACCGTCACGATGTTGGAGAGCCAGGTCGAGTACTCAATCACTCTGATGAAGCCGATGCAGAGCATTTTCTCGATTTCTTCTTTCACTTGCAAGGACCACTCTGGCTTGATCTTGCGCAGTTTCTGTTTGACAAGCTTGGATTCTGGATCCAGGGGAATTCTGTGCTCCACGATTGAGGGATCGAGTCCTAGCATGTTCTGATATGACCAGGCGAACACGTCAACATACTCCTTGAGGAGGTTTATCAGGGCTTCTCTTTCTGTATCGGCGAAGAAACTGCCCACTTATGTCTCTTTAGGCTCTTGCACTGACCCCAGGTTCACTTTAGTCATAACCTCTTCGGCAGCTTGGGCCCGATTGTCCTCTTGGTCTACTACACGCTTGAGAACTTCTTTAATGTATTGTTCATTTAATGTGTCTGCTTCTTTATCAAGTGAGTCATTATTAACGTCTTTTAAGTTGTTTGTTAACTTATCAGTTGTTAAAGTGGCGATGAGGGAATACTCCGAAAGGTCAGATTTTTCATTAGATGCGAACAAAAATACATTGTTGGCTACACTATCGTAGTCTTCCAGCGTAAGGCCGTTGGACGACTCAGAGGACTGGACTTTAACAAGGACTGACTCAGAGGGTTCGAAACCGGGTTTGGGGAGATGTGGGTGCAGGCCCAGCTTAACTTCCAATTCTGCCTGTCTTGCCCTTGGTCCGGTGAAAGTTACCTAGTTCTTCAGTGGCATTGCTGGATGCTTGATGAGGGTTCGGGGGTCGAGAGGCTTGGCTTCTGCTGTCCCAATCATGGCGATCATGCTGTTTTTGGAGCCCAGGTCAATCAGATTTGGCACCTCTATGACTTCTTCAAAAAGACTCTATAGAGCGGGTCCACTAAGAGCGTCTTCTATGAATTCTGGTTCCTTCTGCTTTGGAGTTACAGTCTCGAATGTGGCCTCGGCGGCTGACCCGAACAGTCTGTTTCCCATGAAGAGTGTCTCGAGTTGCTCTTCCAAGTCTGGGATTCCTTTGAATGTGTACTCATGCTGGACTGCGGAGGCAATTGGTCCAGGTAGAGCTGTGATGTCGAGGAACGCTCCCCTTATCGGATTAGCCTTGAGTCCTCTGAAACGCTTGAGGTCCCGTGCTAGCTTTTCCATCCTTTCTGTAGTCTCTGCGCTGACTTTCCTTGCTTCTTTCTCATCGTCATCAGTTCCACTTTTGGTCCCCTCAGTTCTGCTGTCGGTCCTGCTGTCGGTCCCCTCAATTCTGTTGTCGGTTCCCATGATGAAGTAGTGAGCGAGGTCGAAACTGTAAGGTCGGAGGTTGGGTGTGCCGTAGGAGGTTCCCCATTTGCGGGCTGCTACCTTGGTGCGGGTGAGCCTTTTGTTTTCTTTGATATCAGCTGGTGTTGGCACATAACCGAGCCCCTGGACCGTGGTATGGTCCTTGACTTCGATGACTTGGTATTGGCCTTGTAACCTTTTGCTGAGCCCCAGTCCTGGGATGAAGTTCATGAGTTTCATCATCTTCATGGCGGGAGGGATTTTGTCCCGAAACAGTGGAAGGTCCACGCTGCATATTTGAATCTTGGAGGTCTCTAAAGTGAATCCAGTTAATGCCATGTCGTCATCATGCTTGATCTCTAACACTGGAATGCCATTGGTGCTGGTCCCCTCGGTGGTGACGCTGTCGCCATAGATTGTGGTTAGCTCGTTGCCTTGCATGAACTTGATACACTGGTGAAGGGTGGATGCCACGCCATTTAATTGATCCAGCCAGGGTCGCCCCAGGATGGCCGTGAAAGAGATAGGAATGTCCAACACTTGGAATTCGGTGGGGATCATCCGCTTGCCGAACCAGATATTTAGAGTAGCAACCCCGAGAACTGTACGGGAAGTGGAGTCATAAGCCTTGACAGTGTGGACTGAAGGCTTCAGATCTATGGGCTTGATGTCAAGCAGGTCCATCATCTTGGCGGGTAAGACATTCATTCCGGAACCTCCGTCTACCAACACACGGGGAAGGCGACGCTCGTCCAGCTGGACTGTGATGTAGAGCGGCTCATTGTGATCAGCCCCAAATTTTGGCAGGTCCAAATCTGTGAAGGTGATGATGTTGCCGTAGTGGATGTTGCCGATCATTTGAATCACTTCATCTGGGGTTGCGTCCACCGGGACCATGGTGCGGGCCAAACTTTCCTCTAGCTTGAGCTTGTGAGGATATGAAGATGTGAGCAGGGACCAAAGGGAAATGTTCACCTGGGTCTGCTTGAGCTGAGTGAGGATCGGTCCTCTTTCACGGAACTTGTGTCTTCGGGAAGGCTGGGTTGCGGTTCTGGCTCCGCTGGCTTTTTTGTGGCCTTAGGTGGTAATGCATGGATTTGACCCAATCGGGTCAGGACACTGACATCAGGTTTGGTCCCTTCTGAACAGGTTGCTCTGAGCTGAGCCATAGTCAGAGGAGGATTCCTCGAAGCATAGGGCCATATGTCTTCTCTCAATTCGTTGATTGTAGATGCATTCCCGGGAGCTTCGGCAGCTTTTCGGATTCTGTCCCAGGATACTGGCTTGGGTGCCTCCATGGGGAGGTAGTTTATGGATTGCCGCAGCTGTTCGAACGTCAGTGCGCAACACTGGTTGCCAGATCTGAACTATGGGTTGCTGACCCTCCGGGGGAGGTTAGAGAGTTATTGGTTCAAGCGAACAGTCTCCTTGATCTCTTCACGGTATACCGCACTCCTTACCTTCTTGCTGAGCATGATCAGGGCATTCTGGAGTTGGGTTTGGCGATATTCATGGTTTGCTAATTTTCCTCCACTCTTAGCCCAGATCAACTTTCTTGCAGTGGAGCCTACGTCCAGAGTTAGCGCCTACGTTTCTTCCCATGTGAGAATAGCCAGTGCTTCCTTGAACTGTGTGCGGCAGTCTAGATAAACTTCCATCGGGGAGAGCTTTCCCTTCTTCTTTATCTTAGTGGCGGGTATGTCGGAAGGTGAGTACACGGCTTCCCGAACGTCTGCCCATGTAACTGGCTGCCGTCCCAGTTGATCATTTCTGTAAACAAATGCCGCAGTCTGTGGAATCTCCCTGAGTAGTTGCTGGAGATGTATTTCCATCTTTCTTTTCTTTTTGAATAGACCTTCCTCCCTCAGTTGTCCTTTTAGTTTGAGAGCGGATATGATCCGTCCCCATCCTCCCAGGACCCTTGGGATTCCGGTTTTGTTGACTTCATGCCCGGCTTGGAAGAGAATGGTTTCATCGTCTTCGTCATCGCTTTCACAGAGAACTTTCTTTTCTCGAGGAGATAAGCGCTTGTATTCTTCCTGCTGCATCATTCCATCTCCTAGGTCATCGGGACCGTTGACCACCCTCCCTTGCCAGAGGGGGTTGGATGAGAAAAGACGGTAGTCCAGGAAGTTGCCGTGAGTAAAACCCTTGAGGTCGAACTAGTCTAGAGTGGCCTCTAGCTTTCTGTCTGAAGATGCTTGTGACACTTTAAGGGCTTGGTCCCTGTGGGTCTTCTGAGCTTGGTTCTCGTCCCAAAGACGATTCTCTTGAGCAGCTAGTTCCATGAGGGCTTTCCTTGCGAGAGCTAAACAGTCTCCGTAGGTGCGCGCCATCTGACTAGTGTCTAGAACTCTGACCACATCCAAATATCCAAATGGCGGAAACACTTGGATTATATTGACGAGGGAAGTCAGGCTGGGACATTCCATGCGGCCCTCCTTGATCTCGATTACCAAGAAGTTTGCCCATATCTGCTTGATCGAACCCACGGGGGTGTTGAATTCTGTGATGTTGATAGTCTTGTGATCTCGCTGGATCGCCAAGTTTATCAGAGCTAGCAGTTTGCTGGCGGGATGCCGGAGTCCATGGCCGTGATGGCTGGGAGCAGGGTCAAACTTGAGCATGTTGATGCTGAGGTGATCATTCCTTTCGTCGGAAGCTGGATCTGTCTTGCGGGGAAGACTCTTACAGATGTTTTCAGGGTAGCTACTGGAAGCGTTCCCGAGGTTGATCTGATTCGTGACAGGGTGAGGAGCTTTGTCTCCTTTGCTGATACCTTTGGCCTTGGCGGCGCTTGTGGCTGTGAGCTTGACTGGCGGCATGGGTCGGTTGCCACTGGGGCTGGTAGTCGGAAGTGATGATGAGCTCTGAGCTCGATTGACCAGGGCCTCGTTTACCATGAGCAGGCAGTCGTCGAGGGTAACTTTGGCGTTGCAGAATCTGATAATAAGGACCGGATCCTTGGTATCATCAGGATATCTGGAAAAGATGATGTTGACGAAGTCGTTGTCAGTTACTTGATCAGAGGGGTTCTTTGTTGTGTCAACAAGTTGTTTCCATTCACCAAATAACCGCCTGTACGGGATGTTGAGCTTGAAAATTTCCATGGTATTAGAGCCCTCATCGTAGGTGACATCATTGGAACTGGTGCCGTCCTCGAAACTGAGCATATGTATGTAGGGATCTTCTTGCGGGTCTGTCGCGTCCTCGACTCCGGAGAGTCCTGATTCGTTGTCGTCTGATGGCTCAACCCAGACATAAGGATGCCTCGCGTCCTGCTGCGATGTTGGAGCTGCTAGAAAAACATCATGCCCTTCGCTTGAGAAGAGTGGCTCGGCGGGCAATTCCTCGTGGAGGACATCCCATACGACTTCCATACATTCATCACGAGTGTGACGATGCTTGTTGACCTTCATCACGAAAATTTCTTCGCCTGGCGGGGCCAGAGAGTAGGATTGAAGGATGCTGACAAATCTCCGATCGGAGACAGGGGTTTACGTGCCAGCATCATGGCGATGCTCAGGGTTTCTTTCCAGTCTGCTTCCAAGTTTTAGAAATGGCTGTTGAACTTGATGAACCTGATAGCTTCAGGGTCTACCTGCTCAAGGACATTGATATAGTTAGCATCTCTGAACTCTGAGGGATTCTGATGAGATTTGCCCCAATAGTCCCTTGGTCGACTTGAAGGAGGTAGCCCCGGTGCCTGGCTGCGAGCACGCTTGGCTGTTGTCTCGGCTTCGTTCCCTATGAGGAAACTGTCCCCTCTGATGACTTTAAGATCTCCTTGCCGGTTAATGAACTTGACGCACTGATGGAGAGTGGAAGCTATGGCTTTCATGTGGTGTAGCCAAGGGCGTCCCAACAGAGCTGTGAATTCGGACGGAATGTCCATCACGTGGGATTTTGCTGGCACCATTTGGGTTTCGAACCAGAGCTCCAGAGTCACCGTCCCTAGGATGGGACGAGACGTGCTATCGTAGGCTTTGATAGTCCGGGCAGACGGAATCATATGGCCTTCGTTGATGCGTAGGGCTGGCATCATGCTGAGAGGGAGGACGTTAACTATTGATCTGTTGTTTACCAATACCCCGGGGAGCGATATGGTGTTGAGCTGGAGAGTAATGTACAAAGCTTCATTGTGCCCTGAGGCGTCTCTCGGCAGGTCTTCGTCACAGAAAGTGAGCATACTGCCATACAGTCGGGAATCGTAGATCTGATCTCTTTACGGAGAAGGAGAGTCATCAAGCCATCTGTTTCCTGTCTTCCTCTTGCGAGGTAAAGCCTTTGGTGGTGCCTCGGGATTGTGTTGAGGCTGCTTGTGGCGGTGGCCACCCTTGGTTAGCACGTTGATTGAGTGCGAGTGCCAAGCTGACTCTGACTTTCCTTTGCCGGCCCATGCTCTAAAGCTGGGCAAATTGAACCTTGGCTGATCCCGCTGGGGGTTAGGTTCTGACTGGCAGTGAGATCGTCAAGATTTGAGGTATTCCGGTGTCCTAAGGCCTGAACTCTGGTGTTAGTAGGACTTTTCGGCTTTCCCATCCCTGTCTGCTCTAAAGCTGCATGGCCTGGAGGAAGGGATGACTAGCTGGAGTAGAGTACGTAGTAATCGAACCTCCCGGATGGCGCTCCGAGTGTACCCACACTGGTGTCTCCAGCTTCTTATCTTTCTCTTTATTTCTGTTGAGAAGACTTCTTCTTCTGCTTTCTGGGATAATTACCCCTGATCATGTCTTGGGACTCGTACTCAAGGCATTCGGAGCAATCACAAACATCGTAACTGATGTGGACATTTGATGAGGACCTGGCTGGAAGAGGCGAAGGGACTGGCTCTGCGGCAATCTTCTTTGGCACCCATTCAATGGAGTTCACACTGTTGTTGTTTGGAAAAGGGTTTCCGACCGTATTGGGTCTACAGGGACGCTCCAATTTCCCTTCCTCTATCAAATTCTGAATTTCGTACCGTAACCCCACGCAGTTGTAGGTGGTATGGCCATGATACTGGTGGAAGGCACAGTACATGCTCTTGTCAGCGTTGACTACGGGATTCTTGGGTTTGTAGTTGGCAATGGGTTTGAGGAGGCCTTCCTTGATCAAACCTTCCAGCATCTTACTCAGGGGTATGTCCAACTTGTCGAAGTGTATGGCAGGCTGCTTCTGAGTGGAGTTGTTGCTTTGCGGGACTGGGTTTCTGTTGCCCGACTGCTGTCCCTGATGAATGTAGTTGACAGAAGTATCTTTCCCTTTGCTGGGGGCTGGTGCGGGATTGAATGTAACTGCTGATCGGTATCTCTATGGCTGTATAGTAGCCAATTTTTCCTTGAGATCCTTCTCGAACTGTGAGCCGGCATTGACCATGGCTCGGAGATCTGGGAAGAAGTGATGACTGATGAGAGTTCTGATGGACGGTCTTAAGCAAGACTTGAAGATCCGCATCTGTTCATCCTTGGAGAGTGGCTCCATGATCTCGGAGAGTTTCCAACTCCACCTCTTGTAGAATTCTCTGACGCTTTCATCTGCTTTCTGCTTGGTGGTGATAAAGTCCTCACGACTTGTTTCCCACTCTAAGTTGGATCTGTACCGTTCTAGGAAGATGTTACTGATCTGATCCCAGGTGTGGCGATCTGCAGGCTTGACCCTTAGGAACCATCGTAACGCTAAACTCTTGAGCGTATGCTGGAAGTGATCGGCCATTTGCTGGAGGGTTGCTCCTTTCGCTCTCATGCCGAGAACGTAGGTGTTAACATGCGTTTAAGGACATTCGGTTCCGTCAAATCGGTCCATCTCCGGCATTCTGAACTTGGCAGGGAGAGGCGTGACCATTCCTGAATCTGTGGACTTGAGCATTTCTTGCTTTGAGCTGCTCATGGTGGCTTTCAGGTCTTTCATCTGTTCGACCATCCAGGCTAAGGTTGGGTCCAGTGGTGGACTTTGAGGCTCGGCGGCGGGTGCTACCATGTGAGTGGTAGTGATTGGAGGTGGAAGGCTTGATATATGTGGATATATGGGGGCCTTTTCTGGCCTGTATCAGGGTTTGTCCCCAGTGTTTTGGGATTCGTGTATAGGCAATGGAATGAACCCAGGAGGGTATTGGAGGATATTGGCATCTATTTGAGATGGTCCAGCTGTGCACTGGTTGTACTGAGTGATGGGAGTAGCACTGGCTTGGCCGTATATGACAGGGTTGCCCTGAGAGGTGGCCACATGGAGCCTAGGTCGGCTGTTTCCTTGGTTCGAAGGCATCCCGTAAGTTGGCGGGGGAGGAACCTGGTTAAAGGTTTGAGGAGCTGGTTTCGGGGAATCGTCGTCCTCGACTAGGACGAAAGTACCGTCTGACTGGGGGATAGCTGCTATACCTCGCTCATTCAGAAGCTGTACCACGAAATTCCCGCGATCTTCTGCCTCTTGTGAACCTCACAAGCCCGGATGGCTTCTTCCAATGTCATATCTGTTACCGGTGGGGGGGTCCATCCCCGTCACGATTTCTCGGTGAGCTAGACATGGCGGATATTCTGGCTGAGGGAACTGAGGGAACCGAAGAACTGTCTGACGCTGCCGTAACTGTGACTCTGGTGAGGCGCTGACCCGGAATTCTGAACCACTTTCTACTCGCTGCAGGGAACGAAAGGCAGGGTTTAGGCTTCGGAGAGGGTATTTGGCTCAAGGTTTCGGGCTAGTACAATGTGCAGTTACCGATTAATGTTTACTTAAAACGCATTTTCTCAGAGTCCTAATCGGTTGGAAAAGATCGTGTCTTCTTTTTCGCAGCTAACCTAAGGCTCTAATCAGTGGATCTCGTCACTACATTTATAAGCCCCTCGTTTCCATTTGTAGATCATCTTCTCGGGACAGACAATCCCGAGCGAGGATCGTGCCAAAATTTCGGCATGACCTCTCCTGACTCGCTTGCGCGAGGGGCCTTAGATTTTGGCGTTGGCCAAGTTGTGGTGGGCACGGTGCATACAGTGAGGGTTTGGTGACACGGTGTCACATTGAACCTTCAGGTATATTTTTCGGCAGAGCTCCACGTCAAAGTCAAGGCTGAAAAGCTCAAGACTTTGGGTCGAGAATGACCTTCGGTCTCAATCTTTCGAGCTTGACTCGTAACGAAACCCGGCGTAAAAACATACACTTGGGCTTTATGACACGTACTAAGCCAAAAACCAACCGGGGTCTTGGACGAAGTGTGACACAAAGAGTGCATGGCTTACACGGGCTAGGATGGGCTGTTTGGGACGACCCCGTGCGCAATCGAAAGGATTCTGGCAGACCAACCGAGCTGTAACTGAACGGTCATCCCGGGTTACGGGTCGTAGTGTGCAGTGTATCGAGGCAGCAAGTGCACGTGAAGTGCGGTGTACCGAGACAGCAAGTGCGAGTAGTGTGCGGTCACTAAAATTCTTTTTCTGAGTAAAACAGAGATTTTCAGAATGTGTCTTAAAGAATTTTATGCGCAGTTCTATATGTAGCATGAAAATCAAGTATGAACGGGAATGCACGAACATGTTATAATTTTGAAAAAGATAAAAATGCAACGCCCTTTTGAAAAAACCGTTTGAGGTTTAAAGTAACACAAGCACACAAAAACGAGGAAGGGTAAACGAAAGTTTGACCCACGGAAGGCTTTTTGAAAACAACTGCAGTTTTGAAAAAGTATCCATCTCCCCAGCGGAGTCGCCAGCTGAAATTACCCGGATTTCACGCTCGGTGAAAGGCGGTTGTCTTTCGCGGATGTTGGTGTTTGAGACCTCGCTTTCGGGAAGGAGAGGAGTAGTCACACGGTTTTGTATTTTGAGCCCAAACGTTGAGAAACGACTTTTTTTTGTGAAAATGGTGTCGTTTTTATTGGTAGCAAAAACTTAGGAAAAAGCTTTGAAAAGGGGTGGCATTTTTATTGGTAGCAAAAACGAGGAAAAGACTTTTTTGAGTACCAGAGATTGTTAGGTTCGGAGATCACGTTACGTTTTGGGAAGAGTATTTTGAGATCACCCGAAATGCCTCGTATGACGAGTCTTTCTATCTTTCTCGAAAATGTGTGCGTGTGTGTGTGTGGGTTTGCATTTTGAAAATGGGGGCTTGAATGACAAGCTTAATCTTGGTTTGAATGTCAAACGTTGATTTTGTGATTTTTTTGAAAAGGCGAGCGTTTGAATGACAAACGTCGGTTTTGATGTTTTTTAGGAAAAGTGACACGAGTGCTGATTTTAACTGTTTAACTTAAGTGTCAAATGTTGACTTTTAAGAAAAGAGCGTTTGAATGTCAAACGTCGGATTTTTGAGTTTGAAGATGATCGTTTGGATGCCAAATGTCATTTCGCGCATTTTTGAAAGAGAGTTCGAATGTCGAACTCCGGTTTTGAACCGGGTGTTTCATTGTTAGCAATTTTATGGAAAAAAAGCATTAAATGATTTTGAGTGTCAAATGTCGGATTTTAAGTTTGAAGATGATCGTTTGTATGCCAAACGTCATTTCGCGCATTTTGAAAGAGAGTTCGAATGTCGAACTCCGGTTTTGAACCGGGCATTACATTGTTAGCGATTTTACGAGAAAAAAGCAATAAATGATATGCGATCAACGAAACGTTTTTGCGACTCGGACTTTGATAAATAAATACTATCACGAGCCAAACGGCTCGGACTTGTAAATGACAGTATTTAAAGTGCGGTATCGACGGAATCAAATGACCAGGAATTGTAAAGTGCCTTCAACGAACCAAATGGCTCGGAATTGTAAAGTTGCGTAAAGTAAATAACGATCGACGGATCAAACGATCCGGAATTTGTAAATGACATGAAAGTTAATGACGTTCAACGGATCAAACGATCCGGAATTGTAAATGACATAAAAGTAACGGAAAGGGGCCGGAATGCCGTTTTAACCCGAGATTACTTCTCTTACGGGAAGAGAAGAGGATCTGGGACTAAAACGTATCGGACCCCATTGACGGTGACGTCTACATTTCAACAACGTTCGTCCTTAACGGTTGTAGCGACTGGCGCGTAAACCGAGACGGAACGAGTGTTTAGGGCGTGAGAGTGTTACCTATGGCTAGGGGTTGACTCTTTTGGCTCGGGAGGCGTATACGGGATACGAAAAGGTGTTTGGAAAGGTGTTTCGAGGTTTTTTGGTTCGTGTTTGGTTGAAATGCGGAGTTTTCATGCAAATCGAGGCAAAACGGGGCTCGGGGGAGGTTAAAACTGGTTTGGGCCATGGCTTAGAGAGAAAATGGTTAAGGTTTTCTTTTTTTTTTTGAATGTTAACAGACCTCTGTATTTATAGGTGAAATTTGCAAAAGAGTCCGGACGGACTTAGACTGAATTCCAGGGGGTTTTGTGAAACTTTGGAAACTGGGGGGACTTGCTGGCAATTGTGGATTGTCTGCAAAAGAGTCCGGCCGGACTTGGACTGCATACTAGGGGTATTTTAGTCTTTTCACATTGAAATTTGATTGAGGTTGACAAGGGAGCTGTGGCATGCGTGTCACATGTCCTGTGACTCACCTAGGGCATGGAATATCGTGCCATTATTCCCGGTTTTGTCCGTTTTTTAAATAATTGTCCGGAAAAAGTCCGAAATGCCCCCGGAAAGTGCCGGAAAGTGCATTTTTCAGGAGAAGTTGTACTTTTATGTGTGACGACATGTGTTGAGTACGCTTCGACATTCGGATGCACGGGGCAGTCCCGGGACGTCTCGTTGGCTTGAGAACGGGGAGCTTAAAGGGTTCCGGTTAACCTGGAGCGGGCCAGTTAACGGATTCCGGTTAACTTCTAACGGATTTTGGCGATCCGGATTTGGGTACTTACAACATCTCCAAACAGTCTCACTTAGGACGAAATCATTCCCAATAGGTTGAGGCCCCTCTAAATTGTACTCATACTCGAACTACGATTAGCTGGATTCCCACTCGGGATACGTAGGAATCCTATCAAAGGGTCCAGCCGTTCGACTGACTCGATCGTTTATCTATCCCTCTCGACGAGCGATCCAGATCAGGATTCTTATTTTTATCGATGACCCCACTTTCTTCATAAGTGACGTCGTCGAGGGGCTTTTGTTAGTACCCCAATCCGGACTGCTCTCCATCTGAGCATGCAGGAAGGACACCGAGGGTTCACTTATGAATGTGCGCTCGCCCGAAAAATAAAAAAAAATAAAGGAGTCGCCACGCCGTTTTTAAGGAAACATTGAAAACCTTTTGTAAAGAGAAAATGGGTTCGGGGGTCAGGTTACGTGTTGGGAAGAACCGAGAGTTCACCCAACAAGCCTCGTCCGTAGACGAGTCTTTCTAACGTTCAAAATTTAATTCATTCAAATATGTGTGCTAGTGTGTGAGACAAGATATGTATGAAATGCAAAGAAGTACTTTGTTTTATTGCTCAAAGGGAAGAAGAAACAACTTGTAAGCCATTGACAATGGGAGGCCACATCCCATATTACAAAAAGGATGAACAAAACTTACAACTAAAACGAACCTGCTGCAGAGGCTTGTTGTGTCGCGTGACACAGGACTTGATGAGTCACTTGTGTTGCGTGACACAGGTTTACCATCAGCAGGAATCTCACAATTTAAAATCAAAAACTAACAAGGATCGATTCAGATCTATTTGATATACCAAATTAACTCGGAATTAACACAGATTAACAATGAATTACCCAAGGGAGCATGGATATGGTAAATCCATACTCCCTTGAGCACCAAGCAACCAAGGGAGGTCCAATCACAACACCAATATGCAATTAAACCAAGCAAAACCAATTAAATAGAGATATGACAGTTGCCACTTGATAATCTAAAGCAGATGGAGCTTGATTATCAAGTGGAGGAAGAACAATTGCAAATAAACAAGTAAAATGAGAGAGAAAGGGGTGAAGAAATGCGTTACCCTTGTAGTCCTCTACTTCTACACCAAGTTAGGTGTAGGAGTCTTCAATTCAGCTGCTAGGGGATGTGGTTGAACACTAATCGACTGCTTCCCTTCAGATCTTCAAGGTAATGTGGGTTGTATGAAGGTGGGTGTATGATTTGGGTGAGGAAGAGATGGAATTGGAGGGGTTTGGTGTGGTTTGAGGAGAGAGAGTGGTTTCTGTCGTCAATTGGGCAGAGTAACTTTAGGGTATTGGAAAAGGGATACTGATATGAGAGGGGGAGGGTCCAATTTATAGGCTGCATGGAGTGGGTCACTTGTGTCGCACGGCCTTTCGCTTCGCTTTTCCGTGGCCAATTGTGTCGCACGACCTGTCCAGCCATGCAACCATTTTTGCGTCAACAACTAATTCTGGAACCTTCTATGATAATTCCCAATAGGTCCAAAGCTGATAATTCCTGGTAGGTCCTTTTATGTGGAAAAATCACTCACAAGTACTTCCTTCATAAGATCTTTAAGAAAAGTTTCCGGAAGACTTGGAATTGACCGGGAATTTACCAAAATGCCCCTAGTGCAATTTTATTACATTAAAAAGCACTTTTAAAGGGTCGCGAATTGGATTGGCGTACTCACAGAGCCCCTCGGCAACGTCACTTATGGAAGAAGTGAGGTTGTCGACAAACAGGACCCAATCCCAATGAGCGGCTGGGGGATAAGGCGGAGGGCTGGACGATGACTTGGTGGATCGGATGGCTGGACCTTTTAAGAAAGGATTCCTACGTATCCCTGGAGGGAATCAAGCCAAATCGTAGTTCGGAATATTTGGAGGAGACCATTAGGAGGTGTCTGACCCGATAGAAGACTGTTAGGAGGCGTCTGACCCGATAGAAGACTGTTAGGAGGCGTCTTGACCCGAATAGACCATTAGGAGGTGTCTGACCCGATAGAAGACTGTTAGGAGGCGTCTTGACCCGAATAGACCATTAGGATGTGTCTGACCCGATAGAAGACTGTTAGGAGGCGTCTTGACCCGAATAGACCATTAGGAGGTGTCTGACCCGATTGAAGACTGTTAGGAGGCATCTTGACCTGAATAGACCATTAGAAGGTGTCTGACCCGATGAATGAAATGAACTGAAAGGAATGATTTTGATTCGACAGTTTGGACGAGACATGTTTTCATACCTGTGCTATGCTTACCTGTAGCTGTCGGAGGGACTAATGCTATTGTTGGTTCTGCTGAGGATAGATGCAACTGTCGGGGACTCACGCTACTGTTTTTTGACGTCTTGCTATTTTATCTTGTCAGGGGACGGCCTTTATTGACTCTTGGCCGATTTTGGAATCACTAACCTTTGCTTGGTAGGGCAAGAACTCTTCTTGTTGAATTATCAGGGAACAACAGACTTTGCTGGCGATTTGGCAACGGGGCTGATAATTTTGATGAACATTTTCTGGAAAGATCACTGGATTTGCACTTCTTTTGTCTCAATTTTTGGTTGAGGTACAGTCCCCAAGGTTCAATCGCGCCTAATTTTACTCTGCGGGGAACACAACACTTCTAAGCAGTAAATTTGGGTTATGATATTCCTTGTTAGCAAAGATTAAACTATGTTAGTTTGTTTGCGCAAGTCTATCTGCTCAAGGAATGGGACGATGTTTAAATTGAATGATAGGCTATGCCGGATTTGCTCATGAAATTGCATCGGCTGGGGCGTGTATAGCGGTACATGTGATGAAATGAGCCCTCTCCCGAGTGTTGTGTATCTTGGGATTGAATATGTATGGGTAGGTGTATGACGGCGACGGCGAGTCGGGAATTTTATTGCTGGTGTTTGGTGAGGGCCAGAAGTGTCGCCCAACATCCCAGACAAGTATGGCAAGTTGTGTCGCACGACTTGAGGAAGTTCGTAACAGACCCCCCTTTTAAACCAGCTTCGAATTCATTTTGCAAAAAAAATGTCTCTTCAACATCCCCAGTTTGAGAGTTAATCGATTTCTCTAGCCAAGATTGGAACTTTTGACCACAATGGAACATTATAATGAAGAAATTACTTCCCGGGAACATCAATTTCGCCAAGACTTTATTGAAATTACTCATTTTCACCAGAAACAACATAGGAAGCTTATTGATACAAGGTATGGCATGCCCCCGTATCCGGTCTCTCGAAGGACCGGGAGGATTGATGGGGAATTGCTCCGGGCTGCATCTAGCTTTTGGGATTCGGAGCGACATGTCTTCACTCTATGGTATAATGATTTGACACCGACCATGGAGGATTTTAGAGCATTAACAGGCTTGAATGGGTCGACGATCGTAGCATTTTTGCGGGACAGACGATCGGTTACAGAGCAGCTATCAGATTTATTGGGCCTGCCTGCAGATCAGGTGTCATCTACTATTCTGGATGATGGGCTCATAGATTTGACTCGGGTAGCCAAGTTGCGCTCATCCAGTCCTGAGTTGTTCGATCTTTCCACATCTTTGGACATGTTCATGCTGCTCACCTTATCGGCTCATTATTTCTGTGGGTACATCGGAGTTTGTCCGGGTATGTTTTTGGAGATTGTCAGGCAACTTAGGGGTACTCGAGGTGTGGATCTTCGTCAAATTCAATCCGGCCAAGGGGAGATGGACATTGTACCACTCGAGGGAGGATCAGACTTCATGGGTGCGGGCAGCCCCAGTTTGTTATCTTTATGACTTTTTGAGCGGCTGCTCTTGATAATGCCTCTTCCCGAGGGTCAAATAGCTATGCCCTGGTTGACTGGACAACGTAGAGTGTTAAGAGGTGCGGCTGCTGATAGCTGGCAGATTAGATTGGCGCGATACAGGACGGTTGATCTGAGTTTCTGGATTCCGGCGTGGAGGTTACATACTATGAGGGATATTCAAGAGGGGTCAGTGGTAGTCAGACTGCCAGGCTTGCATGTGTCTTCATTCTGTGTCCCATCACTGGTGAGCAGGCAATATAGGTACCCTCAGCAAATTATCCGGGATTTGAGATATAGGTTGATGACTGATGCTATTCCGATGATCATGACCGAGCCCCAGACTACGCAATTCTTCAACAAATCCTTCTTGGAGGGTTTCCTTCCCACACGGACGCTCCTTTGTTAAGCTAAAGGGTTTACATTTTTGACCACAGAGTACCTGATTTGGTATGAAGAGCAGCAGGGTCCCGTGCAGCTGGCTATAGAGGCTCGCCGTCGGGAATACTTAGGAGCAGACTACCCATTCAGCCTATCTTTCCGAGATACAGAGGCACGAGGGAATCCAGATAATGTCACCGGCGATGTTGCTAAGGATTATCGGAGACAAGAAATTCGGAGAGCTGCTCTGAGGGATGATCCGGAGGTGATGGCTCACAGAGAGGTTTTGCGACAAGAGAGAGCTACCAGGTCTGCTTTGAGGGAGACTGGTTTGATTGAAACACCGACACGCATTATACCAGAACTAGGGCGGGCACAAACTGACTTATTTGACATTCCTAGGCCAAGGACCTCCCGGGGACCAAGGAAAAGGAAAGACAGGGGTACAAGTTCGGGAGCGGGGACGAGCTTCTAGACACTTTAAGAGATAGAAGACTTTTTTTTTTATTTTGAGCAGGGGATTTATTGCATGGAACATGAGTATCCCTTGATTACTTATTGCAGAAAAGATAGATGTTAGCACTTTGAAAATTATTGCGTTTTATTCGTAGCAGGTTATTTGAATCAAAAGCAGGCCGTGCTTGAACTCATCAAAAAGAATATTAACTTAAAAATGAACCTTTGAAAAGCCTTAGAACTGTAATCAAAACACATCTTGGTAAGATTTGACAATTCGCAGCAATTTAGACCGAACCACGAGTGGTTGCCTACGTTCCCCTTTTACAAAGAGAACTAAGGGGCTCAGGTCTCCGTAGTTTGACTCAATCAACTTTTGTGTTTAAGAAAGGGGAAGACAGAAGGGGGACATGGTGCAACCCTGTTTTTTACCTAGACCGCCCCTTTTTAGGGTTTTCAGTCTAGGTGGGTATATTCTTTTAGCACCGGGCACGTCCCTTGTTTTTGCATGGACTGCCTTACGAGAGGTTTTCAGTCTCATCTGGGACAATTTTATTGCGCCCTTATTTTATATATTTTTTATTTTTTTTATTTTCTCTTTTTTTTTTATTATATATTTTTTATATAGAGGGGGAAAAGACTCGATCACACATAGTACCTCCGCAACTTGTCTCCATTGACGGGGTGCAAAAATGGGTTACCATCCAAATCTATCAACTGCATTGCTCCTCCGGAGAATATCTTCTTTACTAGAAACGGTCCGACCCAAACAAGTGCCCATTTGCCTAATGCATTGCTCTGATTTGCGGGCTTCATCTTGAGAACCAGATTGCCAACTTTGATGTCCCTGGGCTTCACTCTTTTGTCAAAAGCGCGGGCCATTCTTTTCTGATATGCCCGATTGTGCTCCATGGCCTTTAATCTGCGTTCATCTAACAGAGCCAATTCATTGTATCGACTTTGGAGCCATTCAATCTCATTTACCTCATTCTCGAGTAACACCCTGAGGGATGGAATCTCTAGCTCAATGGGCATGACAGCCTCCATTCCGTAGGTTAAGGCGTATGGGGTTGCACCGGTAGCGGTCCGAATTGAAGTGCGGTAGCCCCACAGTGCTAAATGTAGCTTCTCTGGCCAATCTCTCCCTTGCTCGGCCATCTTCTTTATGATCCTTTCCAAGTTCTTATTGGCAGCCTCAACAGCACCATTCGTCTGTGGTCTGTACGGTGAAGACTTGTGACGCTTGATCCTATATTTAGTGAGTAACCGATCAGTTTCTCCTTCGAAGTGGGTTCCATTGTCAGAAATAATCTCATTAGGGACTTCGTAGCGGCAGAAGATCTATTCCTTTATGAAACGAGCCAGTTTCTTAGCTGTGAGCACTTTATAGGATGCGGGTTCCACCCATTTTGTGAAGTAATCTACTGCAACCAAAACAAATGAGTGCCCATTGCTCCAGGCTAGAGTTATTTTCCCAATGACGTCAATTCCCCATGTTGCGAAGGGCCACGGAGTTGTCATACAGTAAAGGTCATGAGGAGGGATATGGTTCAAGTTGGAGAACCGCTGGCATTTATCACAAGTCCGCACAAACTGGATGCAATCAGTTTCCATAGTGATCCAAAAGTAGCCCAGTCTGATGATGCTGTGCATGAGGGATCGAGCATTCATATGAGGTCCGCATGCGCCGTTGTGAACATCTTCCATTACTCTCTTAGCCTTCTCCTTGCTGATACAGAGCAGGAGAGGGCAACCTTCCCTTTTCTTCCATAACTCTTTGCCAAGTATGATGTACTGAGCTGATAACCTTTTCAAAGCTTGGAAACTCTTGGCATGAATACCTTTTAGGTCTCCTTCTTTATCAACGGGAAAAGATGCTTCACCATGCTTGAGATATTGGAAAATTTGGTTGTACCACGGCTCATCAACAGTTCCGATCTCTATTTCACAGCAGCATGCATGATTTTCTCACCTACCGACCCTGATCGGTTTGATTGATTTTCCTTCTGGGATTTCTACCAAAGAGGCCAGAGTAGCTAGGGCATCGGCAAATCTGTTCTTTTCTCGTGGCAGGAATTGGAATGACACTTCCTTGAACTGACCAACGAGCTCTGCAATATAAGCGTGATACCTCTGGAGACATGGATCTGAGGTTTTCCATCTGTTGGCAGCTTGATTTATTATCAGTTGGGAATCACCAAGCACTTCCAACTCATCCACATGTCGCTCTAGGGCAGCCTCAAGACCGGCTATGCAAGCTTCATATTCGGCTGCATTATTGGTAACTGAGAAGTTCAGCTTGATAGCTATGGGAGTATGCATGTCATTCGGGTCTACTAGTACCATCCCGATGCCATTACCTCTTTTATTCGCCGCGCCGTCAAAGAATAACTGCCATCGGTTGCCATTTTCTATAACAAGAATCTCTTCATCTGGGAACTGAAAATCTGGTCCTCGGGCTTCAGTACTGGGGGAATCAGCTAATTGATCTGCCAAAGCCTGTCCCTTGATTGACTTCCGGATCACATATTTGATGTCAAACTCAGCTAAGAAGAAGGTCCATTTTGATAATCTGGTGGAAATGTTGCCTCTGTCACCCTGAAACAGGTATCTGATCGGGTCCATCTTGGAGACTAGGTGCACTGTGTGGGATAGCATATAGTGCATCAGCTTTCCGACCACCCAAACCAGAGCTGCGCATGTCTTTTCGAGGGCAGAGTAATTCAACTCGCTACCTTGGAATTTACGACTGACGAAATATATGGCATTCTCGATCTTGGAGTCCTTCTTCTCTTACGCTAGCATGGCTCCGATAGCTGTGTCTGTGACCGTGACCGTCAGATATAGAAGTAAAGGCTTGCTCCCGTGAGGTGGGCAAACAATAGGAGGATTAACAAGGTAAGCTTTGATTCTCTCGAAAGCCAGTTGACATTCCTCATTCCAAACCACTTCCTGATTCTTCTTCAATAGCTTAAAGATTGGCTCGCATATGGAGGTTAGCTGGTTGATGAATCTGCTGATGTACTGTAGATGGCCCATGAAACCTTTTACCTCGAAAACAGTTCTGGGTGGCTTCATTTCAACAATCGCTTTGACTTTTCTAGGATCTACTTCGATGCCTCGCTCTGTGACCATGTAGCCCAAAACTTTACCTCGGATAACCCCGAAAGTGCACTTGGCTGGATTTAGCCTCATGGAATGCTCCCAAAGTCTGTTGAAGAACTTCCTTAAATCAGTGAAATGTTGCCCATCCGACCCTTTCGAGTGAATAATCATATCGTCCACATACACTTCAATCTCCTTGTGGATCATGTCATGAAACAGGGTAGTGACGGCCCTCTGGTTGGTAGCCCCGGCATTCTTCAACCCAAATGGCATCACAGTGTAACAATAAGTGCCCCAAGGAGTGGTAAATGCCGTCTTGTCTTGATCTTCCTTAGCCATTTTAATCTGGTTATAACCCGCAAAACCATCGACGAAGGTTTGACCTCGTAGTTCGCAGTTGCATCTACCAGTATGTCGATGTTTGGCAAGGGGAAGTCATCTTTGGGACAAGCCTTGTTAAAATCCCGGAAGTCTACGCAAACCCGAACCTTTCCATTCGCTTTTGTGACCGTGACTATGTTTGCCAGCCAAGTCGGGTATTCGATCACCTTGATAAAACCCACCCGTAAGAGTTTCTCAATTTCTTCTTTGACTTGTAAGGACCACTCGGGCTTGATCCGCCTCAATTTCTGCTTTATTGGCTTAATATCTGGATCTAGGGGTATCCGGTGTTCTACGATAGATGCATCCAACCCGGGCATGTCTTTGTAGGACCAAGCAAAGACGTCTACGAACTCTTTAAGCAATTCGATCAAGGCAACCCGTTCATCTTCGGAGAAGTAGCTACCAATTTGCGTTTCTTTGGGTTCTTCGGCCGTTCCCAGGTTCACCGTCGTCAATACCTCATCGGCAGCTTGGGCCCGGCTTTCCTTTTGCTCGCAAACCTGCTTTGAATTATTTTCTAAAATTTGCTCATCTATTAAGTCTGCATTATCTTCAATTGAATCTAGCTTAATTATTTTTAAATCTTGATGATTAGTTTTAGTTAAGCATTCAATTGTAAGATTGGCAATCACGGGATACTCAGAAAGATCGACCATTTTATTCAAAGCAAAGGGAAAACAGTGTCAACAACGCGATGACGGTATTCCATCGTGAGGACGTCAGACCGATCTGAAGACTCAAATTCAATCACAAGGGACTCTGGGGACTGACTCAGGACACGAGGAACAAATTTGGACTCAGATGGACAAGGACGAGGCTTGAGCCCTAACTTTTTGATCATAGTCTCCCAGTCGGCAATCGGTCCCTGAAATGAAGTCCAGTTCTGCAACGGTCTCTTTGCAACGGTCTCCAACCTGTTCAGCTTCACAACTGGCTCTTTCTCAAATTCTAACATAGCCACCACCTCGCTATCAGAGGAAAAGTCAATCAAATCACTCAGCTCCTTAGCAACAAATGCCTTTTCTGTAGGTACTTCTGCCAAAAGCAAATCATCCTCAAGCTCTGACATCCCCTGTTCCTTGAACAAATCTGCCAAATCACCATCAATGTCCACGGGATCAGTACCACGGATCTTGCATAATGTGGGTTCATCCAGAGCAAGCTTCTCAAAATGATTCACATAATCAGGCCCCCAGAGATGATAATTGTTCTCATAAGTGGCGGTAACACCTGGCCTTTTGGGCAAGCTATCAAACATTTCTTTCACCGGGTTTTGGCTACTAGCGAACCTCCGGATTGTTCTCATCCTTTCTTCCATTTGGCTCATCTTCAGCTCTGGGCAGGCAAACATTTCTCCATCATCTTTGACAAAGTGTTGGTTCAAAGACCAACTGTACGGGCGCATCTCAGGCCTTTTGTACCTCTTTCCAGCAGCTGAGGTCATCTTTTCTTTAAACGCATCAGTCTTATCGTACGCTTTGTCTTCTTCCATCACTACATACCCTAGGTCTCGCCTATTCCTCTTGGCTTCTGGCATCACAAGCTGACACGGTCCCTTTGATGTTTTCCTAGCCCCAGACCAGGGATATAACTCATACCCCTCATCATTTTCAACACAGGGGAATCTTGTCTGAAGACGTCGTCAAATCTATGGTGCAGACCTGCCCTTTAGGTTTCTCAATAGTGAATCCACTGAGCATAGGGTTTTCCTGGTCGAGCTTGATTTCCATTACTGATAAGGTATTGGTGCTGGTTTCTCCAATCATGATTCTATCACCATAAATGGTTGTCAGGACTTCGTCTTGCACAAACTTTAAACATTGGTGGAAAGTGGACGCTACTGCTCCTATCTCATGGATCCACGATCTACCCAATAGCGCTGAGAATGTGACCGGAATGTCGATAACTTGGAAATCCACCATCATCTCTTTGCTCCCAAACAACAAATTTAGAGAAACTATCCCCAACACTGCCCTGGACGTGGAATCGTAGGCTTTTATGGTCTGACTTGATGGTTTAAGACTCTGCACGTCAATATCTAGCATACTCATCATTTTGGTAGGAAGTACTTTCATAGCTGACCCATTGTCTACCAACACATGGGGAATCTGCCATCCTTCCAGGGGCACCGTGATGTGTAGAGACTCGTTATGCTTCGCACCATAAGCAGGCAGGTCAAGATCTGTAAAGTAATGATGTTTCCATACTGTGCAGTCCCGATCAGTTGACAGGCTTCATCTGGGGTGGCATTGACAGACACTTTCGTTTTGCCTCTTCTAATTTCAGTTTGTGAGGGTAGGAGGACGTAAGTAGAGACCATAAGGAGATATCAGCTTGTGTTCTCTTCAACTGTGTCAAGATTGGATCTTCCTGGACTTCTTCATCTCCTGTCGATCTGCAGGGATTCTGAGAGGATTGGGGATTCGAAACTGCAACTGCTTTACCTTTCCCGGATGGATCTACATCACCTGTTCCCAACATTCATCCAGATCGAGTCAACAAATTAACCTCTTGGTCTTTTCCCACCACAAAGTTCTTACTGGCTTCCTTGAGCTCTGCTAGCGAAATCGGGACAGGATGAGTACTGTATGGCCATGCCGCCTGCCTTATCTCATTTATGGATAATGGCGCCTCTACATTAGCCGGTATCCTGAGTTCTTCCAGAGAGATTGGGGAATCCCTAGGAACCATGGAAGATATAGTGTTGGCAACCAAACGCTCTTCATAATCGTCATAATCAGCAGTATTATTCAAATCATACAGATCGTCAAGATACAAAACATAGCAGAAATTATCTTTCATTTCATCAGAACAGGAGATTACATCAGTCACAATCTTGTTATAATCATCACTAACCTTTCCATCTATGGGCTCTCCAAATTCTATTACATTAACTAAATAGTCTTGGCCAAAATCCATGAGATTCACGGTGTTGTTAGGCAGGGGGTTGCTGACGACATTAGGACGAGGGGACTTTTCAATCTTCTTGTCATCTACCAACCCTTGGATAATCTTTTTGAGCGTGAAGCAAGTATTGGTGGTGTGTACCGGAAACTGATGGAACTGACAATATTTGCTTGTGTCGAGATTGGGATTGGGATTAACAGGATTGTAGTTCTCCAACGGCTTTATCATCCCAGTTCTGAGCAATCCATTGTAGACCTCCTCTGTAGTCATACCCAAATCATCAAACTTTCTCTGTTGCCTTGGCTGGAATCTTCCACCATTAGAACCATTATTACCCCCTCCTTGCAGGTTGTTTACAATGTTGTCCTTAACAATTTCTCTTCCTTTCGGTGCTATGGCAGAAATAGGATTGGGTGCTAGATATCGGTATCCTCCACTACCACTGCTGCCGCCGACATTTGCATTCGGGGTTTGATTGAACAATCTATTTCACTTCTAGCTCCCATTCCAACCATCTCTCGCAAATCTGGATACCAGCCTTTTCCGATGGCTTCCCTGAGTACCGGTTTTACACACGACAAGAAGATATCGTTTTGGTCCTGAAGAGGGATTGGCTCCGATAGCTCATTAAGCTTAGCATTCCAATGCTTATAGAATTCCGTAATTGACTCATCAGCCTTCTGGATAGTCCCCACTAAATCATCCCGGGTGATACGCCATTCTAAATTGCCTCTATACTTCTCCAAAAAGGTCTCCGTAATCTGGCTCCTGGTGGAGCGGCATTCTTGTTTCAAAGCCAAAAACCATGTGAGCGCTGGTCCTTTCAAAGTCAAATGAAAGTGGGAGGGCATAAACTCGGGCGTGCAGCCCATCGCTCCCATTGTCATTACATAAGTATCCACATGAGTTTTCGGACAAGCAGTACCATAGAAATCCATTTTCGACATCTTGAATTTGTGAGGCAAAGACGTTACCTGGGCTGGATCCACAACCTTAAGACCACTAGAACCCACAGTCAGTCTGTCGATTTGCTGCTGCATTTGCTTCAATAAGGCAGTTACTTCCGGAGTTAAACCTGGAATCTGAGGGATAGCAGGAGGCATTGTTGAAGATGGTATGGGGAAATCTGAATTAGGTCCAACAGGCAAAGCGGCCGGTAGGAGGCCGAGAGTACTAGGGACACCAATATTACCATCCAACAAGCTAACAGGGCTGGGAATCATGTTCCCGTACATATCATAGCCATTAAAATGCATACTGGGGTTCTGGGAACTGTAATGCGCTGATTGATCTCTGAATTGACCAAGAGTAGAGAATCCTGTACTGATGCATGGGGCGGAATACGGAGTGGAACCATATAAATGCTGAGTAAGGGGAGAACACACTGCGGGCTGAGGGACACTGCCTTGGGTCTGAAACTGCTGATACCTCGGAACTCTGTCTTGACAAATTTAATTCCCTGAAAGCCGATACTGACCACTCTGTGGCACATTCAACTGACCACCCTGGTAGCTGTCGGGATACACACTGAACTGAGGTTAGGAGTAACTGGCTTGGAACTGAGACCCATACTGAACCTGTGGCATCGGGACGTTGGGAGCCGGAGAGGAAGTGAGATCGAAGAAGTTCACTGGATGACCACCACTCTTGTTAGGACATTGCTGAGCAACTTGATTATATACTTGGGGAGAAGGGGGAGGAAACCTTCCTTGGACACTCATAATCATTCCTGGAGATGGCATTTGCTCGGGGCGTGGGACATAGCTCATGGGAGGAGGCATAGCATTGTAACTGAGTGGAGCAGGCCGGGCAGGAGAAGCGGATCCAATTTCGTTATTGCCCTCTTCAGTAATTTCCTCATAAGAACCATCCTCTCTACGGAGCATTGCTATTCCCCGGGGCTCTCATGGCCTCAACAAAGCGGTTATGAGCTTCTTCTTCTTGTATTTTGGAATTCTGAGCTGACAGGCGGGCCTCACGCTCTCTTGCTAAAGCGGCTTCCAGATTTATCCTCAACTCATCTGTAGACAGATCATTCAAGCTTGGTTGACTCAACGGACCCGAACCTCCAGCAGACTGAGCGGAAAACACATCTCCATTTCCTGCCATGCTTGATTCTGCACTGACTAAAACTTCGGAAACTACTTGAACTTCTTTGACAACCCGAACCAAATGAGCTCCCGGTACAGATGATCGACTCCAACTCGTCGTAACTGCAAGGGTATATACGGGTTCATAAGGTAGGGAAAGAGGAGGAAAAAACGAGAGAGGGAGAAGAAAAAGGAGAGAACAGACTCGCGCAAACAAATTATTTATCTTCAAGTATAAATCGGTGGTTTAAATCCTAGGAACGGTTGGGAAAGGCTAACCCTTTATTTATACACATTATACCTTGGGGAAACCTAGGGATACAACGTTCAAATTACACTAAATGCTATGTATTTGAAATTGATAATAAGTAATGATACCTAAACAAGACCTAACATGATGTGAGACGGATGAGTGATCCCAATTTCTGGAGAAATTTGGGCAGCATAACGGGTATCCTCGGAGAAATTCCAAGAAAAATCCGGCATGACCTCTCGTCGGTGCATGGTGACAATGTGGCATGATCTCTCGTTTAGGACATGCCACGAGAGTGACATGTCCTCACGTGAAACCATGTTGCATTGGCAACATGCCCACAAGGTGCGAGGTTTTGGGGGAAGGTATAAGGACTTATTGGGAATTTCAAAAAAAAAATCATTATATTGTAATTAAAACGTTGTATCAAAACCAACCAGAGGTAAAGTTTAAGTATGGCGCCACCTATGATGCGCTAGGGGGGTAGGTTTGATCTTAGGCGCTCAAACGTAAGTGAAATACATCACCGTCCGCGATGCCGTCAATCACACCCGAAGGTTCTAAAATCTATGTGACGTAGTGTGCGGATGACTATGTTCTTTTATTTACGAAAATGATTTTTTTATATATATTTTTTTATTTTATTTGAAAAGGGGAAGAAAGGGAAACTACACACACACACCCCACATAGTACAATAAGGGAATAACCGATAAATCGATCACGGGGACTGCCCATAATCACCAACTGCACCAAGAAAACCAAATCCTGCAAACTGGCCACTTCTATCGCGTGACACAGGACAGCAAATGCAAGTTCTGTCGCGTGACAGAAGGGTCCAATTCCAGAATTCTGAAGATCACACCAGGAACAGCCCCAGCCTCGAAGCTCAATAGCATAACTCAAACCCAAGCAAAAGAACAACAAAGCAGAAAGCAAGGACAATCAAACAAAGCACATAAGATGCAAACAATACATATAATGTCTCAAACAAAGCACATACGAGTGAATGAATTGAACGTTGAACAACACGAAAGTTTGACCCACTTTTGAAAACAGGTTTCAAGTCCCCAGCAGAGTCGCCACTGAATGTGCGCTGGCCCGAAAAAAATAAAAAATAAAAGAAAGGGAGTCGCCACACCATTTTTTAAGGAAACATTGAAAACCTTTTGTAAAGAGAAAATGGGTTCGGGGGTCAGGTTATGTGTTGGGAAGAACCGAGAGTTCACCCAACACGCCTCTGTAGCGTTGTGAGAAGAATTTTATCTTTTTGAGTCGCCACCTATATTATTCGTTTGGAGAACATAGAAAATCCATTTTGAAAGAGATTTGGGTTCGGGACTTAGGTTATGGAATGGGTAGGTCAAGGAGCATCCATTCCACCCAATCCGGAGATCGGTCTTGCTAAAGAAAAGAGAGGTTTTCAAAAAAGAAGAAGAAAAAAGATTTTAAACAATAAAAGATCCATTTAACGGGGTTAAACGGAATGTAGGATCGATTGCTTTGAGACCGTCTCCATGATTAGGAGAGGCTCTAGGCCGATCCTAGATTCAATAGATTTATACCACTCTAACAATCAATTAGAAAGGGATTTAGGGGTTACCTTGCGTAAGGTGATTTGGGCAGAGTTTCGACTCAAGTTTAGAATCGAGTCTTGATACGGACAGAGCTTCGCCTCAGTCCTTGACTTGGATCTTGATGTTTGTTTATCAACAAGGTTGACAAACAAACTTTGAGGTGATTTTTAGGGTGATTTCGTAGGATTCTTTCAGGGAAAGTAAACAACAAAATATGTGTGTGTTGTGAAATTCTGGACTTTGTCCTCCCTTCTTTGAACCTTGGAAGTCACCAGGTATTTATAGGGGTTGGGGAAGTGTTGAAGATGAGATCAAACACTTCAAGATGGTTCCAGAATCCAAATTCTATTGGTTGGCCGGATGGATGAAGTTTTATCCCGAAAAGAGGTTGAAATCGATGAGGAAACTGCCTTCTGCATGCTGCAGAGGGAGGATATCTCACGCGAGACACGCCATCTCACGGCGAGATATTGCTTCTGTGGACAATTCCGTCCTTTCATCGTTATCTCGTATGCAGTTTAGTCCCAAACTAACGGTGGTTAGTCAAAACTTAACGAAACATGACGAAATGGTGGATTTCTACTTCTTGACTCAAAGCGAGACTCAGAGTGGTATAAATATGATCCGATGTGTTCAGAATGGGGTGTCTATAAAGCCCCTCAGCGACAAGACTTATGGAAGAAGTCATGTCGTCGATAGAAAAGACATCATTCTGAACGTCGTGATGGTCGGGCCGCACGGCTTCCTACGTATCTCTATCGGAGAATCAGACCATGACGTAGTTCGACTCCAAAACACGAAAAGGCTGCTTTAGGTATTTTGAAAATCAAGGAGATTTTGTTTTGAAATATAAATTCATACTAAGGAATCAAATCAAGACCCAATTCTGAATATACCTGTATGTTTGAAGATTCGCCTGTCTGGGCTCTGAACCTGCGGGAAATATGTTAGAAAACAAAGGATTACCTGTCCGGTCCTCTGAGTCCTGTCGGTTTTGTGATGATTCGCCTTTCTGGGTTCCGAATTGGGCTTTTTGTTGTTTGAGGATGACGATTCACCTGTTTGGGCATTGAATCGGGCTTTTTGTTTTGACGATCCACCTGTTTGGGCATTGGACCGGGCTTTTTGATAATGACGATCCACCTGTTTGGGCGTTGGACCGAGCTTTTATTGATGACGGTCCACCTGTTTGGGCGTTGGACCGAGCTTTTGGTTCGACGATCCACCTGTTTGGGCGTTGGACCGGGCTTTTATGATGACGATCCACCTGTTTGGGCGTTGGACCATGTGGATTGAGTTGATCTTTGGACCACTCGGTTTTCGGGCGACTGGTGCCGTAGCGGGCGATCGTGCGGGCGTCACGTTTGGCTCGTTCCGTGACTTGCGGTGCCGATTTTTCCACGTTTCCTTGCTAATTTGTCATTTCCAAGGGTAAATGTGTCAAAATTTTGAACTTTGACGTTGCGTAGATGCTTATTGTCGAGGACAATTTCGTAACATTCCAGAAGGTATATCTCGCGCGAGATAAGGTATACCGCGCGGGACTTTTACTGTCGGGGCATATAAATCAGCAGCTCCTCTTTGAATTTGAAAACATCCTTTTCAAAGTTCCCTCCCTAGCTCGAGCCAAGGTCGTTTTCCTTGCAATTTTTTCGTGGATTTGCTTGGTGATTCTCCTCCTAATCCATTCTAAATCCCTCCTCCCTCCATAATCAATGGCTCAAGAATAAAGGAATCCTATCTTGGGGAGTTATTTACTAGGGAAGGATTATCCCCGCGATGATCTCACCTTCGATAGGCACGCGCATATCTCCACTGCTGTTCGGGAGGGCTTGGTAAGAGTTTCTTTCTCAATTCTTGATTCTTGTATTGCATTGAGCTTGAACTCACTTTTTCTTGAATTCAAATTCCATCAATGGCTTTTCTTTTCTTGTTCATGCTTAGAACTAGGTTCCTTCTTGCATGCGTTGATTTTGTGCGTTTCTTTGGATGATTGTTGTTGCATTGTGTGCGTATGGGCCTCCTACACATCATGGATTGTAAGAGAGGTTGATTCGGATCATGAATGGCATCCTTGGGCAAGCTTTTCTTGTACGCACGCCAAGTGTTTGATGAAATGTCCCAATGAAAATTTTCTTCTATTTCATTGATTTCTTGACATGGAATGATTTCTAACATTGGCCCTTTTGTCTTTCCTCTGTTTTGCAGTCATATAGGACAACGAAGAATTGCCGAGGAAGCCCAAAAATGGCTAAAGCGGTGTGGGACAAGATCAAGGATCTTGATGGCGTTCGGGATAGGGTGGCCCAAACGGGGTTATTGACCTTTGTTGATAATCTTCGGGGAATAAGGCAGACTCCCCAAGTTCTTCAGGCGATTCGAGAGAGGTGGTGGGATACTACCCACACCGTTCATTTGCGCTTCGGGGAAGCGACTATGACTCCGACTGATTTCCTTGCCATCACGGGGTTAGAGTTCATTGGTGATCCCCTGCCTAAGACTTCGGGTTATAAGCTTGCGGGTCCAGCCGTGTGGAGACAGTTGATTGGTTTCTCCCCTAACAAGGTTAAGGGGTTTGCTGCTGAGCTGACACCCCTCCGGTGTCAGATTGAGGACTACACGGAGAAGCCAAATGCGGTTACTGATCGGTTGGTGAAAGGGGTGCGCTCTGGTATATCCTTTCTGAGACCATCTTTGCGAACCATTCTTCTACAGCTCGTCTTTCTCTGCTATGTTTGTTGGTGAATCTGGATGAGGTGAGCGGATATGATTGGGGCTCAGCGGGGCTGGCCTTCTGTTACCACGCCATGGATGAGGCATGTAGGAATACCAAGGATTCCCTGTCAGGGTATTCTTATGCCTGGGAGGTATGCTCTTTGATTCTGTTTCTGCTCTCCGTCTGTATGCTCTGTCTGTGTTTCATACTGAATTCACTCTGTTTTCTTTGTGCAGATATGGGGCTATACTGTCCTTGGATTGTACAGGTTTGAGTTGGAGAGCCGGACCCCTTGGTTCCGGGATATCAGGAGGTGGAGCCACCCTAATCGGAGCGTTGATGAGGAGGAGAACCAGGAGTGGACCCTGACGGTCGCGGAGGCGAGGGCCATGCTGGATACTTTTGAGTATGAGTGGCTGGGCCTTTATCCATGGACCCTGTTGGAGCTACTGGATGTAGAGGATGTTTGCATCTTTGGAGGGGGACACTATGTATCTTGGTGAGCGGGTCTTCCCACAGCATGATCGGGGTAGACTACCATATATGGTGCCGGTGGATCCGCCAAGGGCAATGTATCCCACCCACTCCATTCCAGAGGATGATTATGCTAGTCTTCTGGTAGGCGATGTGATAATGGCTTGTGTTATCCCCGGGGCCTCTTATGCGGAGTTTCTGCCTCGCTTGATGGGTCCCCTCCTGGTGGGGGATAGGCGATCACATGCTCGTTGCTCCACCTCTGCTTCTGCTTCAGGTTCCTCAGCCCCTAGCACTTCTTCCCAGGCTGCTGTTCTGCCCTTCGTGCCAGACTTCGGCCCTTTGAGCTACACGTACATGATGGGGAGTATGCCGATGATGGGCCACATCCCGACTCTGGATCATATTCCTGAGGGTTACCGCCTTCCGCCGGATGTCTCCTCGGTATGTTTCTGTTTGTATTATCTCTCGTATTCGTCCATATAAGTGTATATGTCCGACTTCATCTGAGCATTCCTTTTCTTTGGTTGTCAGGTCACCATGTCCGCGGCCAATTATAACCGTGGAGCGGCCAAGATGGCGGGACTGATGGCCTTGGTGTCGGACCTATCCGAGAGGCTGTTCCATAAGGCTTCTTGGGTGGCCTCGACAGTGGCCTAGGCGGTGACCCCTACTTGTGGAGCCAAGAGGTCAAGGAGGGATGGTAGCCCCCATGGTGGTGATGGCGGAGGTGCCGGTAGCTCAGGCGATCTGATGGCGTGATCCTCTCCCTTTCTCTTTATCTGATTTCTGATGATCTGTATATATTGGCCGTGTTGGCCCAGAAAATTTTTCTTTTTCTTTGGTACCTGTTAGGAACAAGTAGGTAGCACAAAATAATGGTTTTTCTTAACCCCTAATCCTAGGTTTAACTAGTTAGTTAATTAACTTTCTCGACTTTCCGTGTTTTTTTTTAAATGGAATGGAATGGCCGTTAGGCCACAATTTTGAGCTCGAATCTTGGTGTTTTGTTGCATATTATGAACTGTACACGCAGGTTTTTCGAGACTTGCTTCGTCAAGTCGGGGCTAGATTGCTGTTTGAGCAGAAATATTGCTGTTTTGCCGTAGCAATATCTCGCGCGAGATAAGGTGTCTCGCACGAGACACGCTACCCAGGTAGAGATCTCTTCCTTTTTCGAACAGGATTTTGTCAGTTTTCCCTATAAAATCACCCTGTAGTCTGGCCAGATAACACATCCTAGCCTTTCAAACTCTAGAGACATTTTGTTAGGGTTAAACTCTTGGCTTCTTTTCCAACCCTGCGATCCATGGCTTCTAAGGAGATTGCCCCAACGTCCATGATTGTCGATGATTTTTCTCTGTCATCTGAAGTGGTTGAATCTTTCAAGCAAGCATCCAGAGATTTGGTGAGGTCGTTTTGCAACCGATCTCGCAATAGGTTTATTGCAGAATTCGGATTCAGAATTCTCTTCACCTTAAAGAACCTCCAACCGGATTGGAATCTCTTGCAGGGTGCTGCTCGATTTTGGGATCCCTCTATTCACCTTTTCAATTTTTCTTTGAATGAGATGGTGCCTACTGTGGAGGGATTTGCAATTATCTTGGATATGCCTTTGACTGGTGAGATTGCTGTTCCTAAGTACCATAGGAATCATTCGGAGGCTTTGAATGAATTGCTAGGGATCCCCCTTGATACTTGCTACGAGTTGGTTCACCGCAAGTGGGTTGATTGCTCTTCTTTTCCGGGACGCTTCAGCGGTGATTCAGATGATGACGCTTTTCATGTCTACAAACGGAACTTTCTGGCCCTTTCTCTTTTCGGAGATGTTCTGTTTACATGCAGGGATGTTTTGGTAGACTCCCAACTGGTGGAAATTGTTCTGCAGGCTAGAAAACGTTCTAGGAACATTATTCCGCTAATCTTGGGTGAGACCCTGCATGGTCTTGATGAGCTGCATAGGACCGGTGCCATGACTCAAGGGAGTCCTCTTCTGTTGACCATTTGGCTTAGGGAGCATCTCAAGTTGGTAGGTCCCCCATTGGAATATTCCCCTTTCACATATCATACGCGCAAGTTATTGATCAAGGATCTTTCAGCGGATGAATGGGCTAAGTTAATTGCGAAGACCGAAACTGCTGACATTCTTTGGTGTCCGCCTTATTGGAGGTTGAACAAGTATGTTGCCAATACCAAGGGTTTTGACAGGGTGGTTCTTCCGGGTTTGCGAGATTCCTCTTTTTATTTTCCCAAGCGGGTGCTCCGTCAGCTTGGTCAGCAGCAGGACACTTATCTTTTCGAAGGAGCTTCTCGTGAAGTGTCTTACATTGGTGTAGAGTTTGCGCAGGCGCTAGCTCAAGCATGGGGTGAAGGAACTAGTCAGGACCGTTGGTCGAACCTTTGGACCTTTAATGCAAGCATCTTCTTATCTGATAAGTATTTGGATTGGTTCCTTCATACTGGTCACCCTAGTGCGGAGAAGATTGATGATCTGCGGCTTTCACTGCTAGGGGATTCTTTTGTGGCTAGTAGTATTTTGCGAAGGAGTGAGGCTCAGTCTGATCCTGCTAATGTACGAACTGATCCAACTCAGGATTTTCTCGATGGGGATTGGTACGAGAGGCGAGGCAAAGGGATGCCTGGAAAGACGCAAGCTCTAGATAGGCCCAATGTCTTTAAGAGGCTATCGGAATCTGTCTTTGATCGTCTCGAGGGATGCTCTGCTTTGAGGGGCTCAAAGCGCAAGAAGGATCGCGAAGACGGTGGTGACCATGTCCGCCGGCCTACCAAGTCAATGAAAGGCTAGATCTTAAGGAGTACCAAGAGATTGCTTTGATAGATCAATAGTTTTTATTTTATTAGTATTTTTTCAAGGTTGTTAGCTTAGCAAATTAGTCGTTGTGGTTAGGATTTCCGTTTTGTCATTAATAAAAATGCATTCGATTAATAAAAGGACAAAAGTAGATTTATTTATTTGATTAGACCGAACCCGAAAGCTGCCTACGTTCCTCTTTTACAGCAATTAAATAAGAGGCTCAGGTCTAACGTAGTTCATTTTTGAGAGAAAAAAGGACAAAATACGGCTCCATGCCGAGGGGTAATCTCGCGCGAGATAAGGCCCATTTTTTTTATGCACACCCTTTCTTCTGCCTAGACCGCCCCTTCGGGCTTTCAATCTAGCGGGCTTCTTTTCTTGTGCGAGCTCTAATTTTTGCCTAGGCCGTCCTTTTCGGGATTTTCAACCTAGCGAGCGATTTCTTTTTAGGAGGGCAAGTCACGCGAAGTACTTCTTGAGCTTGTCCATGTTGACCGGCTTCGGTAGTTGATCTCCGTCTAAGTCCACCAGCTGAAGGGCTCCCCCAGAGAATATCTTCTTCACAATGTAGGGTCCTATCCATCTTGGTCCCCACTTGCCTAGCGGGTTGAAAGGTCCAGGACGGTGATCACGGAGAACCAGGTCACCTACTCTGATGTTCCTTGTCTTGACCTTTGTGTTGAAAGCTCTTGCCATTCTTCTTTGGTAAGCTTGAGTGTGTTCGGCTGCTTTCAACCTTCTTTCGTCCAACAGGGCCAACTCTTCGTATCTGCTTCCTAGCCAGTCGACCTCGTTCACTTGGTTTTCTAGGAGAACCCTAAGTGATGGTATGTCCAATTCTATTGGTAAGACAAATTCTCCATTCCGAATGTGAGGGTGTAGGAGTCTCTCCCGTAGCTGTTCGGACCGAAGTGAGGTATCCCCACAAAGGCGAAAGGTAACTTGTCGGGCCAGTCTTTTCCAAAGGATCGCCATTTTTTTGATGATGGTTTCGATTGTTTTGTTTGCGGCTTCAACAACTCCATTTGTCTGGGGCCTGTAAGGAGACGACTTATGTCTTGTGATTTTGTACTCGATTAGGAGGCGATCGGTTTCCTTCTCGAAGTGTGACCCATTATCGGATATCATCTCTTGCGGAACCCCATATCGGCAGATGATGTTGTGCTTGATGAATTCTTCAACCTTTCTGGCATTCAGAACTTTGTAGGAGGCGGCCTCAACCCATTTAGTGAAATAGTCGATGGCTACTAGGACGAAGCAGTGTCCATTAGCTCCTACGGGTGTGACTTTTCCAATCACGTCTATCCCCCACGTAGAGAACGGCCAAGGAGAAGTCATAGGGTACAACAAGGAAGGCGGTGCATGATGGAGATTGGCGTGTATCTGACACTTATGGCACTTCTTGACCATTTTGGTACAGTCGGCTTCCATGGTTAGCCAAAAGTACCCTTGTCTGATGATCTTTTTGGCGAGCATGTTTCCGCTCATGTGGGTTCCACATATGCCTTGATGAACATGGTCCATTATTTCTTGGGCCTCTTCCTCGGTGGCACAAAGGAGGTTTCCTTGGGAATGTTTCTTGAATAGACGGCCAGCAGTGATGACGTAATTAGCGGCCAATCTCTTAAGGGCGATCTGAGTCTTTGGGTCTGTCTCAGGTGGGATGGTTCCATCTAGGATGAAATGCCAAATGTCATAGTACCACGGTTTCTCTTCGGAGTTCCCAACAATGGCACATTCGGATAACCATTTGTCTTTGCAGTCATGGAGATCTATAACGACGCAGTATGCAGGGGTTGCACGTGGTGTTATTTTGAAGGGTTTGAATGCTTATCCTTTAGGGATTTTGACCAAAGAAGCAAGTGTGGCTAATGCATCCGCAAATCGATTTTTGTCTCTGCGGAGGTAGTGGAATGAGACATCTTGAAATTGTTGCGCCAACTCTTGGAGGTGGGCACTGTATCTTTGAAGGGTTGGATCTTGGACCCTCTACTTCTTCAATGTCTGATTAATGATTAATTGGGAATCCCCGAATACCTCGAGTTCAGTCACGTTGCGCTCTAGGGCTGCCTCAAGCCCCACTATGTAAGCTTCGTATTCTGCGGTGTTGTTGGTGGCGTCAAAGTCAAGACGTACTGCCAGTGGAGTATAGATGTCGTTAGGGTCTACCAACAACATTCCGATGCCGAACCCTCTCTTGTTGGCTTCACCATCTAAAAATAATTGCCACTTATTTTCTTCTTCTATACTCATGATGTCCTCATCGGGGAATCGCGGGTCTTCCCCCTTCACTTCGTCACAAGGAAATTCAGCCAATTGATCTGCGAATATACTCCCCCTGACGGATTTCTGAGTGACGTAAGTGATATTATACCCCGCGAGCATGAAGTACCATTTGGCCAGTCTCGAAGACAAATTTGATTTGTCTAGGATATATTTCAGTGGATCCATTTTTGCAATGAGACGAACTGGGAAGGCTTCCATATAGTGCTTTAGCCTTTGTGATACCCAAACAAGGGCAGCGCAGGATTTGTCGAGTGGAGAGTAGTTGATTTTGCTGCCTTGGAATCTGCGGCTGACGAAATAGATGGCATTCTCTGTGTGCGAGGCAGGCTGTTCTTGAGCGAGCATAGCCCCTAATGCATTGTCTGTAACCGTGAGGTACAATTTCAAGGGCTTCTCCTTGTGTGGTGGAACCAGGATGGGTGGGGAAGTTAAGTAGTGCTTAACTTCCTCGAATGCTTCTTGACATTCTTCGGTCCACTCTTGAGGTGCATTTTTCTTAAGTAGCTTGAAGATGGGATCGCACATTGTAGTCAGTTGATTGATGAATCGACTGATATATTGAAGTCTGCCCATGAATCCCTTTACTTCTTTCTGTGTTCTGGGTGGAGGCATGTCAATGATAGCCCTTATCTTGGCGGGGTCTGCTTCTATGCCACGCTCTGTGACCATGTACCCTAAGACTTTTCCTTTGACCACTCCGAATGAGCATTTGGCAGGGTTGAGCCTCATCCCCGTCTTTGTCTCGGGCCGATTGAAGAATTTTCTGAGATCTCTGAAGTGCTGACCATCTGTCCCCTTTGAGTGAATAATCATGTCGTCCACGTATACCTCTTATTTCTTTATGGATCATGTCGTGGAATAGTGTCGTAACTGCCCTTTGATAAGTATCCCCTGCGTTCTTGAGACCAAACGGCATGACCGTGTAGCAGAATGTTCCCCAAGGTGTGGTGAATGCTGTTTTGTGTTGATCCTCCTCTGCCATGAGGATTTGGTTATATCCTGCGAAACAGTCGACGAATGAGCGGACCTCGTATGCGGCTGTGGCGTCGACCAACATGTCTATGTTTGGTAGCGGGAAGTCATCTTTGGGAGATGCCTTATTCAAGTTTCTGAAATCGACACAGACTCGTATTTTTCCGTTCGACTTGGCTACCTGTACCGTGTTTGCTAGCCATTCCGGATATTCGATCACTTTGATAAACCCTACCTTTAAGAGTTTCATGATTTCCTCTTTCACTTGCATTGACCATTCCGGCTTGATTCTGCGTAGTTTCTGTTTGACTGGCTTGGCATTGGGTAGCAGCGGTATCTTGTGTTCTACAACTGACTGATTCAACCCAGGCATATCCTTGTAGGACCAAGCGAAGACGTCGACATATTCTCTGAGGAGTTGCGTTCCCCCTTGAAGAAGCTGCCGATCTTTGTTTCTCTGGGGTCTTCCGTTGTCCCAAGATTAACCGTTTGCATTTCCTCGTCATCAACAGGGCCATTCTTTCCACAACGACCTACTTGCTTAGCTAATTCTTTTAAGATTTGTTCGTTTTCTTGATCTATCTCATCGTATGATTCATTATTAACGTGTTCGTTATATTGATTATTATTAGTTAATTCATCATTCACGATGTTAGCAATCTCAGGGTACTCGGAAAGATCAAAGTTTTCATTAAGGAAGTAAGGGAATACATGTTCGGCCACCGCCTCGATTTCCTCTTGAGTGAGTTCATCGGAGGTGGAGCCCGCTTCTAATGCGAAAGTTACAGGGCCTATCTTCCTGCGGGGATGGGGAGTGCAACCAAGCTCTTTGATCATGAAGTCTTCATCAACAATTGGTCCCCCGGTGACGTGCCAGTTTAGAATTGGCTCATCACATTTCTGTATTAGTCTTGTGTAATCAGTAGTTGGAGCGTCCCCCTTGGAGATTGCATGGATCTCGGCGCCTTCTAACCTAAGACAGGTCTTGGAACTGTCGCAGCATGTCTTCTCCAAACACAAAGTCCCATTCACTCATCATTTCTGCCTTTGTGCCCCACAAATAATTAGGGATTAGTGGGACGGGTTCTGTTTCATTTGGAGAAGCATCGCAGTCGCTGAAGATTTCAAAGCCCGGTTGGCGCTTTCCTTTATCATCAGTCCATGGTTCTGAAAAGATAAAGTAGGGAATACTTTCCCCTTCCCGGATGAAGTAGCCATTGAGTGTCTTTCGATATGGCTCGAGGTTGTAATTCTTGGCCTTTGGGTCATCGTAGCCTTTGTATGTGGTTCCTTCCCACTTGATTTGAGTGAAGCCCCACTCTTCTTCGTCATCCCCATCGTGGATGGAAGTGACGTATCCTAGGCCATGCTTTGTGTGAAGTGGGGGAACCGGTGGCGGTTCCGTTATCCCTTGTAAGTGCTTTCCGAGCCCCAAGCCAGGGAAGTATCCTTTTGCTAGCATCATTCTCCAGACAGGAAGGCTTCCAGAAAACCAAAGTGCCTTGGAGTAGTCATTTTCGTTGCAAGTTTCTATGACATTCACAGTGCTTTCTTTCTCGATCTCAAAGAAGTAATCAGAATTGAAAAGGGAAATACTGACTAACTATTATTGAAAAGCAAACTTGATACTCTTGCCCACAAATGAAGTCTTTAGGCAAGTAGTACCCGACTAAGCTAAACTAGACTACTAACCGTTTCTTTTGCAACTAAAAGTAAATAACTGAAAGGAAAAGAGACTCCTCATTTGTTTGAACTCATCCAAACTATTCCACCACTTGGGCAAATTCTGATGGCGTCGTTGTCAATCAAGTCTTGGACTGCATTCTTCAGGTTTAAACAGTTATCGGTATGGTGGCCATAGCATTAATGGTAGAAGCAGTAGAGGTGTGGAGCTCGTCCTTCTCTCTTAGGTATGTAACCATCCATTGGTTTCATCTTTCCATCCTTGTGAAGACTTCTGAAGAGATGACCGAGAGAGATATTTCCGATATCGGAGAAAGTCCTTCCCTTCCTTCGCTTAGCCATTTGATTGTGGAGGTCTCGAATATGGTTCTCATAGTGTTGCACAAAGACGTTGTGACGAGACTGATATTCTGCTTCCATTTGCTCCTTGAGGTCACGGTAGAGAGTATTGAGGCAATACTTGACTCTTTCATCAATGTCATCTTCAATGTGGGCTTCGAGGTTGATACACTTTTGGGTCATAGTCGCGAGTTCGCTCTTGACTTCCTCGAGTTCTTCAATCAGTATCTTTGTCTTTTCAGCTTGGATGGATTCTTCCATTTGATGCCACGAGTCGTTGTCGTTAATTTGCTGCAGGGCTTTGGCAAGTTGAGTCTTGATGTCACTTAGCTCTTCTTATACAGATGATCGCCCGCTATCGGAGTCACTCTCCATCTTCCGGAAATCCCTAGCAATGCGGGTGGAAGGCAAATCAGAGGCTTCTCTCCAACCTTCCACATGCTCCATCTCAGCGACAAGAGACTTGGTAAAATTTTGGAGAGTGTGTTGCTCAAGGTCCTTCTTGGTGATGACATGCTTTTAAGTAGACATTGTGTTGGGAGTATTGAAGTTGAGTAGCTTCGGAAAACTGACAGAAGAGATGCAGAGACGATATCAGGATCAAATCTAGCCCCAACGAGTCGGAAGCAGGCTTAAACGGCTCAAGCTCAGTTTCAGCAAACAGAGGCATTATCCCGCGCGAGATATTTAGTCCCGCGCGAGATATTTAGTCTCGCGCGAGATAATCACACGGAAAGTCGATTTTTATTAGACCTAAATTTTGGTCGGAACGGAAAATCCGTTTTGAGGGGTTTCTAAGGCCTTTATCAGAACCTAACGACTAAGCAATCAATCCGATTTTTGTAAAACAAAGCCATGTAAGATCGTTTTTTCGAAGGATTATATGTATATATATTTTATTTAAGGGACATCCGAAAGGGTCATTCCGAAGGGACTTTTTCCAAAGGGACTTTTCCGAAGGGACTTTTCCGAAGGGACTTTTCCGAGTCCTTCTTTATTGTCAATTTTACACGGCTTTGTTTTGGTCAAAAACAAGTAAAGATCACCGAGTCAAAACCGACCGGTCACGGAGTGATCCTAAAAAGTCAATCTACATGAGAATGTAGCGATGCAGGGCTGGAAGGATAGGCTCCCCGCGATATGACAATCTAAGTGGATTGAATACGCGGAGTGGGATTGTCCAACTTCAGAGAGACCGGCGACTAGGTGGTTACCGTCATCCGTCCTTAGTGTGGGTCCCGGGTTTATAGAGGGTATTCAGTGCAATGACAGTTATAATATGAGTGTGCGTGTGTGATAGTCAATCTAGGTGATAGAGTAAAATAGAAAGTTTTTTTTGAAAACTAAAAAGAAAAACAGATAGTGGCCGCACCAAGTGGTTGCCTACGTTTCTCCCAATTTAGGAAGACTCAGGCCGCCGTAGTTCCACATAAAGAGAGATAAATAAATTAATTTACAACTCTCGAATCCCCAATGGACCGGACTTTAATTAAATAAAACCCAATCGCACGCAGTTTATAAATAATAATCAATTATTTAAATGACATAGAGATTCGAGTTCTACATCTTAAGGGAGGCCTTAAGATGCGGGAACTCTGCAGATAATGAATTCTGGGATCCCCCTTGCATATTCGGCTCTCGTCTTGGACTATGAGATAAACGGGAGAAACCAGAAAACAACCAGATTGCCGAGGCCTTATCTCGCGCGAGATATGATATCTCGTGCGAGATATGCCTCATCTGAGAGCAGAAAATCGAATTTACAATATTTTTTTTTTGAAAACCTCTCTTTTAATTTTGATGCAAGTTTAAGCCTCTTAATTTTAAGTCCCCAGCAGAGTCGCCACTGTAGCGTTGTGAGAAGAATTTTATCTTTTTGAGTCGCCACCTATATTATTCTTTTGGAGAACATAGAAAAACCATTTTGAAAGAGATTTGGGTTCGGGGCTTAGGTTATGGAATGGGTAGGTCAAGGAGCATCAATTCCACCCAATCCGGAGATCGGTCTTGCTAAAGAAAAGAAAGGTTTTCAAAAAAGAAGAAGAAAAAAGATTTTAAACAATAAAAGATCCATTTAACGGGGTTAAATGGAATGTAGGATCGATTGCTTCGAGACCGTCTCCATGATTAGGAGAGGCTCTAGGCCGATCCTAGATTCAATAGATTTATACCACTCTAACAATCAATTAGAAAGGGATTTAGGGGTTACCTTGCGTGAGGTGATTTGGGCAGAGTTTCGACTCAAGTTTAGAATCGAGTCTTGATACGGACAGAGCATCGCCTCAGTCCTTGACTTGAATCTTGATGTTTGTTTATCAACAAGTTTGACAAACAAACTTTGAGGTGATTTTTAGGGTGATTTCGTAGGATTCTTTCAGGGAAAGAAAACAACAAAATATGTGTGTGTTGTGAAATTCCGGACTTTGTCCTCCCTTCTTTCAACCTTGGAAGTCACCAGGTATTTATAGGGGTTGGGGAAGTGTTGAAGATGAGATCAAACACTTCAAGATGGTTCCAGACTCCAAATTCTATTGGTTGGCCGGATGGATGAAGTTTTATCCCGAAAAGAGGTTGAAATCGACGAGGAAACTGCCTTCTGCATGCTGCAGAGGAGGATATCTCGCGCGAGACACGCCATCTCGCGGCGAGATATTGCTTCTGTGGACAATTCCGTCCTTTCCTCGTTATCTCGTATGCAGTTTAGTCCCAAACTAACGGTGGTTAGTCAAAACTTAACGAAACATGACGAAATGGTGGATTTCTACTTCTTGACTCAAAGCGAGACTCAGAGTGGTATAAATATGATCCAATGTGTTCAGAATGGGGTGTCTACAGCCTCGTCCGTAGACGAGTCTTTCTAACGTTCAAAATTTAATTCATTCAAATATGTGTGCTAGTGTGTGAGACAAGATATGTATGGAATGCAAAGAAGTACTTTGTTTTATTGCTCAAAGGGAAGAAGAAACAACTTGTAAGCCATTGACAATGGGAGGCCACATCCCATATTACAAAAAGGATGAACAAAACTTACAACTAAAACGAACCTGCTGCAGAGGCTTGTTGTGTCGCGTGACACAGGACTTGAGGAGTCACTTGTGTCGCGTGACACTACAGGTCACTTTGCAGAGATTTTATATTATTAAACATTATGGAAATAAATCTATCTAATCACTTCAAATGAATGTGGATATGGAAGATCCACACCCTAACTTGAGTGATAAAGGGGATGGGGAAGGAGGAACAAACTTACAACTGAAAGATGATTCTCTGTAGATGGGTCACTTGTGTCGCGTGACACAGGACTTGATGAGTCACTTGTGTCGCGTGACACAGTTTTACCATCAGCAGGAATCTCACAATTTAAAATCAGAAACTAACAAGGATCGATTCAGATCTATTTGATATACCAAATTAACTCGGAATTAACACAGATTAACAATGAATTACCCAAGGGAGCATGGATATGGGAAATCCATACTCCCTTGAGCACCAAGCAACCAAGGGAGGTCCAATCACAACACCAATATGCAATTAAACCAAGCAAAACCAATTAAACAGAGATATGGCAGTTGCCACTTGATAATCTAAAGCAGATGGATCTTGATTATCAAGTGGAGGAAGAACAATTGCAAATAAACAAGTAAAATGAGAGAGAAAGGGGTAAAGAAATGCTTTACCCTTGTAGTCCTCTACTTCTACACCAAGTTAGGTGTAGGAGTCTTCAATTCAGCTGCTAGGGGATGTGGTTGAACACTAATCGACTGCTTCCCTTCAGATCTTTAAGGTAATGTGGTAGTATGAAGGTGGGTGTATGATTTGGGTGAGGAAGAGATGGAATTGGAGGGGTTTGGTGTGGTTTGAGGAGAGAGAGTGGTTTTTGTCGTCAATTGGGCATAGTAACTTTAGGGTATTGGAAAAGGGATCCTGATATGAGAGGGGGAGGGTCCAATTTATAGGCTGCATGGAGTGGGTCACTTGTGTCGCACGGCCTTTCGCTTCGCTTTTCCGTGGCCAATTGTGTCGCACGACCTGTCCAGCCATGTAACTGTTTTTTGCGTCAATACTGATTCTGGAACCTTCTATGATAATTTCCAATAGGTCCAAAGCTGATAATTCCTGGTAGGTCCTTTTATTTGGAAAAATCACTCACAAGTACTTCCTTCATAAGATCTTTAAGAAAAGTTTCCGAAAGTCTTGGAATTGTCCGGGAATTTACCAAAACGCCCCTAGTGCAATTTTATTACCTTAAAAAGCACTTTTAAAGGGTCGTGAATTGGATTGGCGTACTCACAACTTATTCATAATCACAAAGTCCCGTGACTTTCTGAGCATTAAATTGACCAAGCAAGACAAGAAATGACCTTTTGTATATTTAAAACATCAGAAGTACCTTGCGGGAATAACAAAATTCAAAAACATACTAACTTTACACATTGGTCCGCACGGACCACCTTATAAAAAGGCAAAGGAATTCCGTACGGACCTCCTTGTCATTTCCAGAGGCTATAAATATAACCCTCTTTCTCCTTCATTTGGGACAAGAAATCTAATAATAGTGAGAGCATTAGGGGATATTCGGCCTAAGTGAGAGCATAATTTTTCTCCTTTTTATCACATTAACACAAATAAAACACTGACCCAACAAAATCAAACATTAGAAAGAAAGAAAAGAACCAATATTGGTGAAATCTCATTCCAAAGCCTAATAAATCTTTAATCTCTCATTTTCAAGTATTTAATATATTTATTAACCATTGTTGTTGCTTTGACAACATGAAAAAAACAAAAGCTCTAACCATCTATAATGTAGTCTTTTACTTGTTTTTGTACATTGTAATCCCTAACCATCTAAATGATCATACAAGACTTTCCATGCACAATGTGCTTAATAATGTAAGTCTAATGAAGATAGTGGTTTGTTTATAATTATTTCAAAAATTGTCTTTCTATTACTTACCTTCAAATGTCTTTACTTACTAAAATCATCCATTGATCCATTTTATTTTAATTTACTATGATACAAGTAACCCTAATTTATAAGGATAAACTCATCACTTATATTAAAAATGTGATTATAAGGATTATGGTCACAATATTGATTTAACTTCTTTTCTATCATTTTATTCCTAAAATGTGACAAAAGTTTAAGTCTAAACTTTCAAAAGATCTCTCATTTCTTTACTTGAATCAAACAATCTCCATTGTTGTCTCTCAATAAAAAATCAAAACCACTATTGTTGTATTATTCTAGGTTTTAGAGATGACAACCATATGATTGGACATTTGTTTTTTTTTTTTATGATCAATTTTCCTGACAGTTTAGAAGTTGTCACCTTTGTTTCTAAAAGTCCAATCGAAGTAACATCTGAAATTAAATGAGATACAGAAAAACAGAATAATGCACATGGTCATCCGTACGGACCTCCTTGTAAAGGAGCATGGATCCGTATGGATCAGTTTGTAACATGTAACATTTGTTCAGTTTTTTCAGTTTTTTCAGTTTCAAATTTGTTTTAAACCCCAATTTTATTAAAGCAAACAATTTTTTTTAAAAAAAACTGAATAGTTTTCTCTTTTCTTTTATCTACGAAGTCATCTAATTTTAAAACACAAACACACACAATTTTCCAAAAGGGGTTAGAAAGTCTCATATATATAAAGCGTTTCGGGTGAGAACTAAAATTTCTTTAAAAGGCGTAAAGTGACCTCCGAAATTAATATCTTATATTAAAAAGCCTTTTGTCAATGTTTTGGCTTATAAAACGGCGTGTCGACTCTTTTTTTTTTTAAGAAATTCATCCGTACAATCTTTCAAACATTTTCATTTTCCAAAAAAAAAGGAACGAATCCGACGCGCCTGGACCCTTTTTTTTTTGAAAATGTCCAAAAGAAAGTAAAATTTTATTAGAATAAACGACAATTGACTATATATATATATATATATATATATATATATATATATATATATATATATATATATATATAGTATAAATAAGGGTTGTCCACCTCACCCAATGAATAGTTGAATGAATAGTTTCAATGGCCGAAATTCCCATTTTGCCCTCACTATTTTGTCCCTTTTCCATTTTGCCCTTAAAAAAAATTTAATTAAATTTTGCCCTTAAAATTTTTTTTTTTTTAATTAAAAAAAAACGTGTCCCTGACAAAGGCCGAATTAAAAAAAAAAATTACGTGTCCTCGGACACGGGCTTATTCTAGTATATATATATATATGTAAATATATATATATATATATATATATATATATATATATATATATATATATATATATATATATATATATAGGGTCACGCTCCAATTAAAACCGTTTAAAATGAGAACCGTGAGAGTCACTTGTATACACTTGTATACAGTAGATATTTAGCTACTGTATACATATACAGTAGATACTTAGCTACTGTATACAAGTGTATACGTGTGGTTATACACTTGTATACAGTAGATACTTAACTACTTACACATATACAGTAGACTGTATATGTATACAGTAGCTAAGTTTCTACTGTAAACAAGTGTATACAAGTGATTCTCACGGTTCTCATTTTGTTATGGTTCTCATTTGAGCACCTACCTATATATATATAAAAATTTCTCCAAGTCCAGGGGCATTTTGGTAATAGTTTTAGCCAGCTCATCAATTAAGGGTATTTTCGAAAATGCATAATTCATGGAATGAAATGGGAAAAAAAATTGTCATGAATATTTGAGAAAACTGATAATGTGCATGCTTGCAATTAATGGATTGCATGTAATCCAATTGTCATTTTTAGATGTAAAAGCTTTACACGTGTCATTTATTATTTCCCATTTTTAAGTTAATCTCTGATTATTCACAATTTATCCCATTACATCCTCTCAGAAGCCACACACACTCACGCACACAGAGACATGCATACACACACTCACTAAATCAAAACCAAGTAACTTATTTATCTGAATTCCATTTCTAATTCTGCTATTGTTTTGGTCAAATTTCAACAAGTGTCTTTGATGGTAAGAAAAATGACTAAAGTGATATGAATCAGGGTACAATGATTATCAAGTTGAATAGAAATGAACACAAGGATTTTTATGAGGAAAGCCCTAAAACAACTTGTTCGCCGGCATAAAACCTCGGGAAGTTTTGGTACCTTCCTTGACCACAAGTTTACTAAAGGTTGAGATGATTACAGAGCTAAGAGCGTATGCAAGGGAGCTTAAGCTAGTGAAAAACGTGTGTGCAAAATACAGTGTTTTTTCCCTTTTATACCTCAAATAACGGCTAATTTACAAGGAGAAAAAATAGGCCTAGAATCTCGGATAAGAGGTTGATCTTGTTGAGACATTATCGCCATTTTGTTGATTGAGGGGATAATGATTTGTTGCTGGGTATTTGCATGATGAGACGTCTTTGAATTGGTCTTCAATTTCTTTGACACGTTCCCTGAAATATAGGTTTAACGTAACAATAGTCCAACCTGCAAATAATCAAGATGTAATAGAACAACTCAAGTTGTTAGTACCAAGATTTTAGGTGCAAGTTGTAAACAAGTTGATTTAAAAACGTAGGGCCCAACAATTGCCCCCAAACTTTTTGAATTTAAAATGACGAATATAAAGAGACAAAAGATTTGAAAAGTTTGCCAAAAATGGTAATAGGTAAACGGCGGTTTTAAATAAAAAGTTTTTGATGGGACGGTTTTCAAGATTTCCAAAGCAAAGGTCATGATCATTAAGACTTCCAACCGCTGCCAACCTCTCCCTTAAATAAATAAGACTCCTCCCCAACTCTCCCTTTCACAGAATCAAAAAGGTAGCTTTCAAGGAGGTTTTCGAGAGGAATAACCAAGGAAGGAGACCGGAGAGAAAATCAAGTAAGAATTTTCCGGTGAGTTTCTCTTTTCCTTCTCAATTTTCTCTTTGATTTATTGCGCAAGTTGTAAAAATGGGAAGAAAAAAGGTGATTATAATCGAAAGTAATAAGGGTTTGCCCGAGGGTTTCTCAACTCAGAACATGTTGAAAAAACCAGACACTGAAAAATGTTTGATTCCTCAAGCCAACTTAGAAATCATTAAGAAAAATCACGCTATGCCACATGAAACCGTCTTTTTCACCCACCCTGACTTAACCTCTGAATGCTATTCTACCAATTGGGTGTTATTTCCCGAATATCCCTTTGTTATCGGCCTAAAATTTCCCTTCCCAAAGTTAATTACTAGGTTTTTTGTCTCCTCGAAACTTAACTATGCCCAAATCATGCCTCAAGGTTGGAGGTGCTTGCAAACCCTAGTTAGGTTAAATGCGGAGACTGAGTTGGAAGTTGTTTTAGAAGAATTCACTTATACAACTGAGATTAGGGGATTTGGCCCTGGGAGATTTGGTTTTAGGATTAAGACTGGTGAAGCCCCTTTTTTGAATGATAACTGTGATCCTGCTGATAGAGGTTGGAGGAACAAATTTTTCTTTGCAAGGAGAAATACCCTGGATTCGGAGGAGGGTGCAATTTCCAAGTGGAGGTCTCAAGGTAGCATAGATAATTTTTCTTACTCTATTAATGTTCCTTAACAACCTACTAACTAACCATTTGAATTTCCTTTGGCATAGTTGCTAAACTGAACGCGCTTTTTACAGCAAAAGAGGGCACAGGGGAGAATGTGAGGAAAATATGTGAGTTGGATCCATCAATAAGGTCTTTCAAGGCATTCCCGGTTTTGTTTTCTGCAGATTTAGAAGAAGAATTTAAGCCTGAAGAAGCTCTAACTGATCAAGAACTTAACCCTGAAGTAGCTCTACCTGATCTCACCAAGATGTCCACAGGTTTACCTAACATCTTTAAAGCTTTGCCTATCTCCAATCTGTTCTTTTTAAGTTGCTCTTATTTTATACTCCTTTTTTGCAGCTACTCGATCTAAAGACACTGTGAGTGTTGCAGACCTATTGGCTAAAGTTAGGGCAAAGAGAACTGCCAAGAGAGATAATAAGCCCCCAACTCCTATGTCTATGGCATCTACTTCTGATTTGAATGTCTCCAAGAAGAAGGAGGAAGCAAAGAAAAGGAAGTTGATAGAGGCTGAGGCCACGGATGCAAGTGATGATATGGTGAAAATAAGGGAGAAGTTTAAAGCTGCGATAACAAGATTTGTTGATGAGGTAAAACGAAGAGACCTTGAACCTTACCAAAGAGTTGATGGAGTATTAATACTTCTTTTACACAGATTGCGGAAATTATGAGTCCTATTATGGACCAGGTCGATACTCTGAAGATCAAGGCGGCAAAATGTAGTTATGAAGCTGCAGAATCAAGGAAGGAAGCCACCAAAAGTGCTGGGGAAGTAGAGAGGTTGAAGAAAGAAGCAGAAAAGTATGTTGGTGAGGTGGAGAAATTGAAGAAAGATTTTGAGACTTTGGGGAAGGAAGTGGAAGTTGTTCGTGCTGAGAATGAAGCTCATATGAAGGAGCTTGAAGCGACGAAGGGGACATTTCAAGTTCAATGCCACCAAGACATTGCTGGAGGCCAGAATTCAGCTCATGGAGGAATACAAGAACGGACAAGCTCCAACTTGGGACTTGGAGGAGGAGAAAAGAATTTTAGAATACCACATTGGAGAACCAGCAGATGGAGAGGAGGTTAACTCAATAGCCCTTGAAACTCTAGTTGATGATGGTGATAAAGCTTTGAGTACCATAGTGGTAGCTCAAGTTGAAGAAAATGATCAAGGGAAGAAACCAAATGCACCACCGGCGGCAGCAGGCCACAATATTTGAAAACAATTTGAAAGTTTATAAGTAGTTTGGAAGGAGGAGGAACACAAAACAATTTTTTGTTTATTTGCCGCACCATTGGTGGGCACCAAATGGGGGGTCTGTCCCCAAAAACAAGTTTATTTTGGTATGTAATGGCTCATAAGAGCCCAAACAATTTATTTGGGGGTACTAGGTTGGTCTAGCACTCCAAGCTTTAATAGGTTTTAAGGGATTAGTTGGCTTATCCAACTTATCTTTTAGTTGCAAAATCTTTTGGGAACACTTTAAGGTTTTATAGAAGTATTTTAAGCTTTTCAGAAATACTTTCTCGTTCATTAGATAACATGTTAATGTTATAAACAGAAGGTAACATGATAATGTTATAACCAGTGGTCACAACTTAAATAAGTGTGAAATCGTGCGCCCAGGCGAAGGTGTCAAAACCTTAATTCGTTAGAAAAGATGAAAATCTTTTAACCATATGTAAATTGTACCTTTGATCAGAGGTAACCGTTTGAAGAGATAGAACAAGTATCGGCCCGTCTGGCGTGTCAACAAGTTCTATCCCTCTCCAGCCTAGAGTTTCAACATGTATCGGCCGTCTTGGCGTGTCAACATGTTGAAATTCTTCTTCCTAGGTCCAAACATGTTGGAGCCGTACTGGCGTGTTAACATGCTTAGACCTACTCCAATTTTAGGTCTCAACAAGTATCAGCCGTACTGGCGTGTCAACATGTTGAGCCTACTCCGTTTATTCAAGTTGTATACCTTGCAAAACAAATTCATGTTAGAGTTGGGAGTTAGCGTAGCTAACGCCCCTCCGATGCTTAAGTTAGTAAGGATTTTCAATGAAACTTGATAACTTGAAACATGTGAATGAACTTGATGGCAAAAATAGATCATACCTGAGAAGTCTAGTTATAAATAACTGGACTTACATAAAATACAGCTTCAAATGAATAGCATTCCAACTTCTAGGGATCCTGTCTCCACTTGGGGTTGACAACCAATATACACCTTTGCCAGCTTCAGCATCGATGGGATATGGTCCTTCCCACTTGGGAGATAATTTACCTGCTTTCAATTCTCTTGTATTTTGAAATACTTTTCTCAAAACTAAATCACCAACCTGGAATCTTCTTATTCTGACATTCTTGTTATATGATCTAGCAATCCGTTGTTGATAAGCTGCCATCCTTATCTTGGCTAAATCCCTGATCTCATCAATTGTATCTAAATCTTGGGTTAGCAACAGGTTATTTTCATCTTGAGTTAATAAGCCATACCTTCTTTGTTGGGATTGTCACCTCAACTCTTGGAATTCTGACTTACGCCCCAAATACCAAAGAATATGGAGTCCTACCTGTGGCCCCTTTTGTAGTGGTCCTATCTGCCCAAAGTACAAGTGGTAACTCTTCGGCCCATCTTCCTTTCTTTTGATCTAGGCGCTTCTTCAAGTTGTTGACAATCAACTTGTTGCTTGACTCGGCTTGACCATTGGCTTGAGGGTGGACAGGCGTGGACATGATCAACTTGATGCCCCAGCGAGCACAAAAATCTCTGGTCTTCTTACTTATGAATTGTGACCCGTTGTCACATATAATCTCTGATGGTTCACCAAACCTACTAATTATATTTTTCTTTAAAAACTGAAATTACCTCCTTGTCTCTTACTTATACATAAGCTTCTGCCTTGATCCACTTTGAGAAGTAATCGGTCATTGCCAACATGAACACTTTGCCTCCGGGGGCTTTGGGCAACTTGCCTACAATATCCATGCCCCATTGCATGAAAGGCCAAGATGAGATGATGGAATGCAGAGGCTCTGCAGGTTGATGCAAGATGTTGTTGTGTCTTTGGCAGGCATCACACTTCTGTACATAGCTCATGGAATCTTGACGCATGGTTAGCCAATAATAACCAGTCTTGAGGGCCTTTGACGCTAATGCTTTTCCACCAGAATGATTTCCACATATTCCTTCATGGATTTCTTTCAGCACCAGTTCAACTTGCTCATTATCAATACATCTTAAATAGTGCCCTGCAAAAGATCTCTTAAATAGCACATTATCTATTACAACGAAAGTTGAAGTACGAATCTTAAAAGATCTAGCATTCTTAATATCTGGTGGAAAAGTCCCAAGTTGAAGGAACTCAATTATTGGTTGGGTCCAAGAAGGTCTAGCATCTTGTGCCCCAGTAGGTTGAGTAACCGCTTGAGTTTCCTCAACTTGGTCTACTGCCGGGAACTTAACATAAATAATGGGAATATTAGTATGCAACATTGATTTGCAAGTTGAACCCAAGTTGATTGGCTATATGCGTAAAACCTGTGTTTTCTTCTCTAGGGACCTGTTCCAAAGAGAATGATAGGAATTTTGAAGCTAAGGCCTTAACATGTTGGAGATACAGAGTCATCTTGGAATGCTTCGCCATATAACTGCCATTAAAATGGTTAGCGAGCAATTGAGAGTCAACATATACATTTATGTGCGTAATGTTTAAACTTAAAGCAGTAGTTAAACCCATGATTAAAGCTTCATACTCAGCTTCATTATTTGTTGCATTGAATTCACAAGATACAGCTTGAGGTATGATATCACCTTGAGGGGACATCAGGACTATTCCCAATCCAATTCCTTTGGAATTTGAAGCTCCATCTGTGAACAGTGTCCAGAATCTAGGAATAGTTTTACCTTCAAGTTGTTGTACTTCCAGTTCCACTTCGGGCTGCAAACTTGGACTGAAGTCCGCTACAAAATTGGCTAGACCCTGGGATTTGATGGCTGTTCTTGGCTCATACGAAATGTCATACGTGCTCAACTTGACCGACCACTTGGCCAATCTGCCTGACATCTCTGGGGTTCTTAACACATTTCTTATAGGATAGTTAGTTCTAACAGTTATAGAATGTGTTTCAAAATAATGACGCAGTTTTGTAGCAGCAGTAGTTAAGGCTAAAATTAATTTTTCAAGATGAGAGTACCTTGTTTCAGCATCTAGTAAAGACTTACTTATATAGTAAACAGGATGCTGTTCACCTTGGATTTCCTTCACCAATACTGCACTAACAGCATTCTCAGATACAGCTAAATATAAGTAAAGGTGCTCACCATGTTCTGGTTTGGCAAGTAGGGGTGATGTCACCAAGTATTCTTTAAGTTGCTTAAAAGCTGCTTCATGTTGGTCAGTCCATTGGAAGAGTTTATTCTTCCTTAATACTTCGTAGAATAACCTGCACTTATCAGATGATTTAGATATAAATCTATTTAGTGCAGCTACTCTACATGTTAACCTTTGGTCATCTTTAATGTTCTTGGGAGATTCCAAGTTGAGAATGGCTTTGATCTGCTCGGGGCTGGCTTCAATTCCTCTCTTAGTCACCATATAACCCAAGAATTTTCCTGCTTTAACACTAAAACTGCACTTGGCTGGATTAAGCTTCATGTTGAAAGCTTTTAAGATGTTGAACGCCTCAGCAAGATGCTCCATATGATCTTCGATATGCTTGGACTTGACTACCATATCATCTCTGTAAACTTCCATTGTCTTGCCAAGTTGATCTTTAAACATCTTATTCACGAGCCTCTGATAAGTTGCCCCTGCATTTTTAAGACCAAATGGCATAGCAATATAACAATATGTACCTTCCGGAGTCATGAATGATGTATCCTCTTGATCTGAGGGCTCCATTTGAATTTGCTGAAAACCTGAGGACGCGTCCATTAATGTTAAGATGTCGTGGCCAGCTGTCTCGTCAACTAGAGAATCAATATGAGGGAGAGGGAATGGATCTTTTGGGCAATCCTTGTTCAAGTCTGTGAAGTCCACGCATACTCGCTACTTGCCGTTCCTCTTCTCTACCACTACAACATTGGCTAACCACCTTGGATATTGAACTTCACTGATCATATTGGACTTCAAAAGCCTCTCAACTTCATCCTTTATGATCTGGTTCCTCTCCTGGGCAAACTTCCTTCTTTTCTGATGAACAGGACGGATGGTTGGATCAATGTTCAACTTGTGAGTAATGATGTCCTTGCTTATTCATGTCATGTCCTCGTGCTTCCATGCAAAACAACATTTCTGAATTCTTAAGAACTCAATCAGCTCCTCCTCAATTTCAGATGGAAGGTCTATACCAACTTGTACTAGGGCCTCAGGATTCGACTCATCAACAGAAACATTTTTCGTCTCATGCTCCACTGCTTCAAGAACATCCTGGGCCTTTTTCTTTAATTGCTATGCTTGACGGGGAATCGAAATTGCCTTCATATTAACCTTGTAGCATTCTTTAGAAACTTGCTGATTCCCCTTCAACTTGGCTACACCCCAAGGTGTTGGAAATTTGACACACTGGTGATAAGTTGACGGCACGGCCTTCATGTTGTGTATCCAAGGTCTTCCCAAAATGAGATTGTACGAGGAAGAGCATTCGATCACACAAAACCTTTCCATATAATTCATACCCTCCAAATAGATAGGCAACTTAATTTCTCCGACTGTCTGCTTTATTTCACCACTGAATCCTACCAGCACGGATGAATTCTTCACAACTTCAGATAAAGGAATGCCCATATCTTCAAGAGCATGAGTGAAGATTATGTTGACTGAGCTACCGCCATCAATCAGAATTCTCTTGACCACACAATTAGCAATCTGCACCTGAACAACTAGACCATCATGATGAGGGTCCAACGTGTTGTCCTTATCCTCATCCTCAAAGGAGATAACCTGACCATCTGTGAAGTCACGACGCCTTGAGGGCAATTCTGACTGATCCTCCTTAGAACTCTTGGCATGACGCTTGGCTGCAGAGTAAGTTGTTCCACAAATATGGGATCCACCTGAAATAACATTTACTACCTTGGTGGCTGGAGGTGGTGCAACTTTCTCGGGTCTGGACTGCTCCCCTGAATCAGGTTCTTTAGACTCACTTCTGACCCTCTTCTTACCCAACAAATCCTTAAGAAGACCCTTGGATAATAAATGAGCAATCTCCTTCCTCAAGGCAAAACAATTCTCAGTGGTATGCCCAAAATCCTCATGAAATGCGCACCACTTGGACTTGTCCTTCCAAGTTGTTGGCTGATCATTCTTCTTGGGCCATCTTGCTTTATCTCCAAGATTTCCCATGGCGCAAAGGATTCCTGCAATGTCCACAGAAAAGCAGTATTCAGAAATTTTAGGATAATCATTATCATCCCCATCTTGATCATCATCTACAAAATGAACTTTAGAAGATTCAGATTTAGCAGGGGGTTTGCCCCTGTTGGACTTATAGTGATGGGAATCCGATTTTCTGTCAGAGGGCTCAAATAGAGGAGTAGGGGTTCTCCCAAATGACTTCCCCATTGCCAGGCTGTCATCCTCCAATCTGATGAAAGGCAAGGCTCTGGTTCTGATTTCTTCAAGTTGTTTCGCAGGAGTCATCACCAACTCATTATAAAATAGAGAGCTCTTCTTCAAGCCAATACGGAATGCTTCCGTAGCTGTGGACACGTCCAAGTTGGGTATAGTCACTGCCTCCTTGTTAAACCTGTGCAAATACTCTTTAAGACTTTCGTTAGGCTGTTGCACAATTCTATAAAGGTCACTAGTCAACTTGTCAAATGCCCTATTGCATGAAAATTGATTGATAAACATATTGACAAGTTGAGCATAAGAAGAAATAGAGTTTAGAGGAAGTCATGTTAGCCATTTTAAGGTTGGTCCTGACAAAGTTGAGCCAAAGCCCCTGCAAAAACATGCTTCTCTAAAAATAGGGGGGATACTTATAATATCCATTGACTCCTGATACAGCAACACATGCTCTGCTGGATCGGTGCTTCCATCATATTTCTTCATATGAGGGACTGAAAACTTCTTTGGGATTTCCACACTAGCTATTGCTGGCACAAAACAAAATTCATTATAGCAAGTTGGAGAAACTTGGTGGTATGGCACATTGACTCCAGGTATGCTCCGAAGCAAATCCCTTATAGTCTGCATTTCCTTAACAAGTTGACTCTCTGCGAAAAGAGGATTGTTATTAAACTGAGATGCAGAAGTATCAAAAGCATTAAAGAAACTCCCTGTTTGCCCCATTGAGGGTGTAGCATAGGTGTAGCAAGATGACAACACAGGTTGGCTAGCTGGAAGGCTGAATCTTGGCTGCTCGATTGGAATGGACGTCACGATTGTACTTTCTGCTGGCAAGGTATTGGACATAGGGATATCTCCGAAATGGCTTGGTCCTGTACCTGCACCAAACAAAGATCTGGGAAGTAAAGGTGAAAATGGAGTAGATACTTGAGTATCAACTTGCTTCCCTTTACGCAGGCTATCAATGGCATTGAATATCATGGCGTTCGTATGCTCCTGACCATCCAACCGATCATTCACTTTCTTCAACATATCGGCCATGTTGGATAATATCTCCAAATTGACAGCTTCCGCATTCAAAGATGGATTGCCTTGGGTGCCGGAAACAGGAAGCGGCCGACTCCTCTCACCTTGACTGCCGGACGGCGGATTGGCCATTTCTACGCAAATAATCAAAGTTTCCCACAGACGGCGCCAAATTGTTTTGGTCAAATTTCAACAAGTGTCTTTGATGGTAAGAAAAATGACTAAAGTGATATGAATCAGGGTACAATGATTATCAAGTTGAATAGAAATGAACACAAGGATTTTTACGAGGAAAGCCCTAGAACAACTTGTTCGCCGGCATAAAACCTCGGGAGGTTTTGGTACCTTCCTTGACCACAAGTTTACTAAAGGTTGAGATGATTACAGAGCTAAGAGCGTATGCAAGGGAGCTTAAGCTAGTGAAAAACGTGTGTGCAAAATATAGTGTTTTTTCCCTTTTATACCTCAAATAACGGCTAATTTACAAGGAGAAAAAATAGGCCTAGAATCTCGGATAAGAGGTTGATCTTGTTGAGACATTATCGCCATTTTGTTGATTGAGGGGATAATGATTTGTTGCTGGGTATTTGCATGATGAGACGTCTTTGAATTGGTCTTCAATTTCTTTGACACGTTCCCTGAAAAATAGGTTTAACGTAACAATAGTCCAACCTGCAAATAATCAAGATGTAATAGAACAACTCAAGTTGTTAGTACCAAGATTTTAGGTGCAAGTTGTAGATAAGTTGATTTAAAAACGTAGGGCCCAACAACTATATTTTGTTATTTTGCAGATTTAATTTCTGGGTAAGAAACGGATGTAGAAGGGATGAATAGTTGAAGACAACATAGAGAGAGAGAGGGGCCATGGTGATTACTGGAGAGAGGAAGGGAAACAACAACGCCAGTAGCACAGATCTAACAAGCGGCTCCGACAACATCGACCGGTGGGGTGCGTTAAATTGAACAGTTAGTAAGGAGGTGAGGTTGTAAGAAGGTAGAGGAGGTAGTATATGAACGTGGTGAAGGATCCGGGCAAGAATGGCGACGAAAATTCAGATCTGAAAATTTTGGGTCGGAAGTAAAAGGAAGTGGGTGGGACTGTAGTCAGAGTGGGAAGAAGAGGAGGTGGGGGTGGGGATATCGGAGTCGATGATGTAGCATATGTGGAAGTTCAGGGACCAAAGTGCGAATCTGAAAAGTTCAAGGATCAAAGTACAAAAGTGACAAGGAGAACAAGCTTATTCAGCCTGACTTGAAAAAATGGCACGATCGCGACTCGTGAATGAAGCTTGTTTGTGCCGTTCAGGAACTTTTGGTTTTATTTAATTAGTATTCGTCTCATATCATTATCGTTATTATTTATTTTAGTATTTTGAGATGTGGGGTATTTTAGTCAATAGGGTTTTAAATAAGTTATTAGAGTTTTATTTCTTTTCCTTTATTGATTAGGTTTTCTTTATTTCTTTTCATTTATTTATTAGAATTTGCAAATATAAATAGGTTGGTAGGGCTTTTGTAATAGGAGAACTTTTTATCACTTAATTTCTTTGCTAGTTTACAAATCCTACACCTTGTGTGTTTATCTAAGTCATTAATTTGGCTTGCAGAATAATCTTTTTGGAGATTATTGTTTAAGGAATTACGATTCCTTGCCGAAGAATTGGTTTACGCCATTCTTGTTTATCTATTCTGCTGCGTTTTTACATCAATTGGTATCAGAGCAGGACGACCCTGGGAGGATGGCCAACGATGGAGAACCCAGCATAAAGACCCTTCTCGATACTCTAAACGCCAATCTAAAGGCGATGCGAGATGATTCGGAGGCGGCTAACCGTGCTTTCGGTCGATTAGGGGTGGTTTTGAACGTTGGTCGCGGTGGTGAACAACCAAGAAATCGAGGCGCTCGTGGGGACAATCTCCATCACGAATCTAAAGGCGATGCGAGATGCTTCGGAGGCGGCTAACCGTGCTTTCGGTCGATTAGGGGTGGTTTTGAACGTTGGTCGCGGTGGTGAACAACCAAGAAATTGAGGCGCTCGTGGGGACAATCTCCATCACGGAGACCCGATTGGTGGGAATGTTCGTAACGAAAGAGAAGAAGAAACTGTTGTTACTGTCGGATTCGTAGATCAGAATTTAGAAAGTCTTGAGTAACAATTTCAAAGAAGAGGAGGTTAGTAATAATTTTATTTCTATAGATGAAAATACTGCTACAAAAGAAAAAAAATTAGAGTCAAATAATAAAAATATGGCTTTGGAGGAGGAGAAGATTATTTGTGTAATCGAGAAAGAATTGAGCATTGTTGAAGGGAAGAAGGATGGTGAAGATGGAACGGACCTATACAACATGGTTATGGAAAAATTAAATCTAGTATATGGAGAATTTCTTGATTACATTGCCGAAGATGTTCCATATTCGATTCCAACAAAGCTAGAAGGAATAATTCTTTATTCGGGAAAAATTATTATATACCAAACTGTGCTAAAATGAAGAATTTACTCCAAATATATTTTCAAGTGGGACGGTAAAAATATTATCCTAAGACAAATTGCGTGAAAAACTTTGATTTATTCAAAATATCTTTTTAGGTGGGACGGAACTTTTCAGACCTCGGATGTGAACTCGGGGACGAGTTCTTTTATAGTGGGGGAGCATGATGTAGCACATGTGGAAGTTTAGGGACCAAAGTGCGAATTTGGAAAGTTCAAGGACCAAATTGCAAAAGTGACAAGGAGAACAAGTTTATTCAGCACGACTTGGAAAAATGACACGACTCGTGAATGACTCGTGAATGAAGCTTGTTTGTGCCGTGAAGCTTCAGGAACATTTGGTTTTATTTAATTAGTTTTCGTCTCATATTATTATCGTTATTATTTATTTTAGTATTTTGAGACGAAGGGTATTTTAGTCAATAGAATTTTAAATAAGTTATTATTTTAGTCATTAGGGTTTTAAATAAGTTATTTTCCTTTATTGATTAGGTTTTCTTTATTTTTTTTTTCCTTTATTTATTAGGATTTACAAGTATAAATGGGTTGGTAGGGTTTTTGTAATTGGATAACTTTTATTAATTAATTTCTTTACTAGTTTGCAAACCCTACACCTTGTGTGTTTATCTAAGTCATTAATTTGGCTTGATGAATAATCTTTTAGGAGATTATTGTTTAATAAATTGCAATTTCTTGCCGAATAATTGGTTTAGATCATTCTTGTTTATCTATTCCGATGCAGAAGTAGAAACGGAAGGGGGCGGGGGGCAAAGAGGGGGGGTGTAGAGATGGGAATAAGGGATGGTAGGGGTGTGGGAATGAGAGAAAGGGCTGGTGGTGAAGGTGGGCTTGGTGGGGAAGGAGGTGTTTTTACAATTTTTTTTATTTTCTTTTGGTATAGATATAGAGGGAGAAAGAATCCGGTGCTTTTTCCAGAGTGAGAATGAATGAATGAATGATAAAAAGTACTCCCTCCGTCCCGCTATAAATGAGACACTTACTGTTTACGCGTGGATTAAGAAAAAAATAATGATATAAATGTTGTGAGTGTAAATGTAAAATAGGAGAGAGAATGAGTGGAGGGAATAGTAAATTATAATGGTGTTGTGAGTATTAAAATAATGTAGGAGAGAGAATGAGTGGAGGGAATAGTAAAAATTTTTTGCCATTTTAGAAAGTGTGTGATTTGTAGCGGGACGCCAAATGAGGAAAGTGTGTGATTTGTAGCGGGACGGAGGGAGTAATTAATTATAAGTAATTACTATCTAACCCATCTATCTATATATAATAATAAGATTGTGGTAATTTTTTTGCCATTGAAGGGTATTTTAGTAATTTCAAGCTGTGGCAAAGTGGAAAAAAAAATGGGCTGAAAAGACACCTGGAGCGCTGTTATTGGTCCAAAATTTTTTATTTATTTATTTTTTATTTGGACACGTGCCGCCATTTAGATGAAGGGTGTTTTGGTCATTTCCAGGGAGAGTGTGTAGTACGCGTCGACACACGCGCGTACAGGCGCCCCAAATTTTTTTTTTATTTTTTTGGTTTGGACAAGTGGCATGTTCCTATTGGCTGATTGAATTACGAATTTTTATTTTTCACCCATTTCTTTAACCTAAATTATTTTATTATAAATTAATTTTTTAAAAAAAAAAATTACACCAAAATTCATATTTTTTTTCTCTTTAAGTAGAGACTATTTTCATTTGATTTGGACACAGAAAAAAAAACTTCTTTTTTTAATATAAATTTCTTAATTATTCTTTGTTAATTTTTCTTTTTAATTTTTCAATATATTTTTAGTCAAAATTAATTAAGTGTCAAGTTTTTTTTTATTAAAAATGATAGTGATAATAATAATAATTTTACTAATATAAGTTTTTTTTATTATAAATTGATGGGGTATAGGATAATGAGTTGGAAGGGGTAAGGTGATTATTGAGTTTATTTTAGTTCGATAGAATAAACATTATATTTATTTTATTTTAAAAAAATTGAATCATAGTAAATAAGTATTAATAAAGACGAACATCGGGAAAGATAGTCTCGTTTTTAAAATTATGATTGAAGTGCATGTCAATATTCTAAGAAATATAGATAATAGAAATTGTTATTTTAAAAGAGGGTAAGGAAGAAGTGGGTTGGGTTTATGAGGGAGTGGATGGTTTGGGGAAATTATTTCCATTTAACCAAAATGGTCGTATTTTTAGGATTTTGATTTTTCTTCTCAAAATTAAATAAGATAAGTGTGATGAATGTGGGTTTCAGTTTCTATTTAATAAGTGGGATGAAGTAATATGGTTATTGTGTTTATTTTAGTTCGATATATCAGATAATTTATTTAATTTTTTTAAAAATATATCTTTGAAGCATAGTAAATAAAGTATATAGGGTTATTTAATTTTAGAACATTTGCTGAAAAGTGGCACGTGCCATACACGCGTGTACATAAGCGCGTCTATGCAGATGAATTTTTTTTTTATTTAAATGGGACACTTGGTGTTCGTTCATTGGCCGATTGAATTTCGGATTTTTCCCTCCGATTTCTTTAACATCTATATCTATATATATATATATAATAACAAGATTGTGGTAATGAAAGGGGTTTGAGGAGCATTTTCGTCTTTTCACGCCGTGGCAATATTGCAAAAAAACCGACTAAAATGACATGTGCAAGTTGTGATTGGGCCCCCTTTTTTTTTTCCTTTTTCTTTTTTTTATTTAGACACGTGTCGGGCGTAGAGTGAAGGGTAATTCGGACTTTTCCATGGCGCGTGTTTGACACGCGCAGACAACGGCGCGTTTTGCGGGTTTTCTTTTTTTTTTTCTTTTCTTTTTTTAATTATATTTGACACGTGGCGATCCATGATTGGCTGGAAGGATTTCAGAAAAAAAATTATCCTATTTCTTTGACCTCAATTATTTTATAATAAATTATTTTTTTTAAAAAAAAAATTTACACCAAAATTCATAATTTTTTTCCCTCTTTGAATAGAGACTTCTTTCATTTGATTTGGACACAGAAAAAAAAAAACTCTTTTTTAAATATAAACTTCTTAATTATCCTTTGCTAAATTTTCAATTTATTTTTAGTGAAATTAATTAAGTGTGAAGTATTTTTTTTAATTATAAATGATAATAATAATAATAATAATTTAGTAATTACACCAAAATTCATAAAAAAAAATCTCTATAAATAGAGACTTCTTTCATTTGATGTTGACACCAAAAAAAATCCCTCTTCCTTAAATATAAATTTCTTAATTATGCTTTACTAATTTTTCAATTTCTTTTTCGTCAAAATTTTCAATATATATATATATATATATATATATATATATATATATATATATGAACATACCAAAAGTGTCGAGTGGGGCCGAGCAAGTAAAGCCCAGTCACCATCACCAGTGGTCTGCGTATTCTCAATAAACCTGGATCCAACATAATAAGGCCCAAGGCTCAGCAGCAGGGTACGTCGACCTAAGCTCACAGTCCGGCCTCCAAGGTCCCGATCTAGCTTGGTCCGACTCTACAAACCCTTGCATTAATTCGGGTACGATCCCTAATCTACTCGACAGTCAGGTCGACCATTCCTCAAACGGCGACCTCGACCTAATCCACAAGTGTCGACTTGACACTTGCCGGCACATTTGGTTGAACTGTTCTCATAATCACATTCCTACAAATCAGGAGCCGTTAGAGACACGTTCCCATGACCAGTAACTGCCGCTGAAATCTCGGAGCACATGTCGCCTCCCCAAAAATACAACCAACATTGTCTATAAATACTTCATCACTACCAAACGGTAAAAGGTAACTGCTATTTTGTTATCAGAATTTCATTATTCAGTACATTTTAGCTCTCCAATCACCAAATACTTACTCTCACACCCGAGGGTCTAAGCCGGAGACACATCCGGCTAGTCGTGGGTTCTGATTTCAGGTCAAGAAGCCAGGTGATCAGTCCTGCCACGTGGAGGAAGATTGATAAGCACTTTTCTTGCGGCATCAGTTTGGTTCCATTGCCGGGAATCGTGCTTAAGCTTGACCTCAAAACTTTTTTCAACCTACAACAATGGTAACCCCAGACGGGCATGTGACAGAGGCTTCTGATGAACTCAATGAGGTGAATGCCAACACCAATGCTGATATCAACGCAAACGCTGGAAATCTCAACACCAATGCTGAAAACGCAAATCTGCCTACTCCCCCGCCAAATCGTCCTCATGGTAGAGCAACTCGCTCTACCAGTGTTGTTGATGGCAGAGGATTGCCCGATACCAGAAGAGGGAAACGACACATGGAGGGACAAGGAGTTCCACCTCCTCCAAAACGTCCAGCTGGGCAAGTGAACATTGGAAACAGGGCAGGTCCCTCATCCAATCCCATGAGCAAGAAGGAAATGATGTTGGAACGAGCCCAGATTCTGGCTGATTTGATAGCTATGGAGGAGGCAGAGCAGGCCGACATACGTTCAGAAAGGGTGGCTCCCTCTCAAGTCTCCAACAGGCAGCAGGCCAGGAGTGCTAGGCCTAATGAGGGTGTGGGACAGAACGGCGAAGACAGGATAGTTCAACGACCTCCAACTCTCATTCATGTGCCGAGTAATGACTTAAGGGCTAGCCTCACCAGGAATAGGGAGCAGGAGGCTCAATCAGATTTGAGGACGCATTTAGAGGCCAATAGAAGCCGACGTGGTTCCCCTGCCCAGACAAAAAGATCAGGATCTCATAGGGACAGGAATGGGCGCAGGTCGCCTATAAGAGAAGAGAGGCGCAGGTCGCCACTCGGAGGTAATAGGCGCAGGTCGCCATCCAGGGATGAAAGGCGCAGGTCGCCACAAAGAAATGACATGTGCAATGCATCTCCAGTTCGATCAGAAAGGGCTCCTTCCCATAGAGATAGGAGAAGCAGACAGGTGACTCCCCCCAGAAGTGAGGGTCAGAGGTCGAATGTCGTTCCCCCTGCAGGAGATGACAGACCCGACGCTAGGGAATGGTTATTGATGAAAAAGAAGTTCGAGCAATGGGAGGAGGAGAAAAAAAAGGATACTGGAAAGGTCGAACGAATTGACTTTGCTCTTCGACCTCTATCCAAGGAACTGAGAGACAGTCGACCTTCCGCTGGATTTAGGTTGCCCCTTCTAGAGAAGTATTCAGGGTCAACCAATGCAAAGAGTCATATAGCACATCTGGAAGCCACAATGTGCTTTGTCGCCAATGAGGACGATAATATGTGCAAAGCTCTCATAAGAACACTCACGGGGGCAGCCTTAACTTGGTTCAATGGTTTGGCCGCTGGTAGCATCTCTACCTGGACGTGTTTCAGGACAAAGTTCCTAGATCGCTTCTCAACTGCAGGAGCTCGAAAAATGACAGTGACTGATCTAAATAACTTGGTGCAGGCCAAAAATGAAAGCTCAATGAGCTACTTCACCAAGTTCAAGGAGATGGTAGATAAGATCGAGGAGGATCTCACTGACAGGGAAGTTATCAACTGCTTCAGGAATGGTATTTCCTCGGCAGACATGGATTATGAACTCACAACAGACAAGAACAACTCGACAAGAGTTGTTCAAAAAGGTTTATAACGTCGCACTGGCCGAGGAAAGGAAAGAAAAGAAAAATGGGAAAAGCCCCAAGGTGGAGGTCGCCGATGACAAGAAGGACTCCAACAAAAATGGAGGAAATAATAAAAATGGAAAGAACAGGACAAGGGCGACAGAGAAGGTGCCCGAGGCTTTCACTCCCCTAACGGTGAGTCGAACTGAAATCATGAATGCGGTCGAGCTGGCCCCACCTACCCCAATGAACCCCGGCAACAAGTTCAGAAGGGACAATAGAAAGTACTGTGATTACCACAAAGACACAGGTCATCTCACGGAGGATTGCTTAGGCTTGAAGCGCATTATCCAAAGAATGGTCGAACAGGGAAGACTCGATGCATATGTGTAAAGGCCTCAAACTGGTGGAGGCGAGCAGCCTGCAGGTGGACAACAAGGACCAAGGCAACCTAGATTGAACTTGGGGGGTCATCACAGAACAAGCCAGTAACACGGCCATCAAGCATAAGATCTTTCAACTCAGTAAAGCCCCTCATGTGCCTCCAATGAGAGATGTCAGAGATGAAGTGATCAGCTTCTACCCCCACGAGCTGGAAACTAATATGGCGGCTAGGGAGCAAGTTCTCGTCATCCCAGGTCTCATAGACGGATGTACGACGAGCAGACTCTTAGTCGACACGGGGGCGTGCAAAGATATTTTGTTCTACAAGACTTTCCAAGAGATGGGTCTTAATGACGAGCAGCTTGAAAGATATGATGGCAGGTTGGAGGGTTTCACCAACCATCGAGTTGATGCCAAAGGCCAAATTGAGCTCGACGTCGACCTAGGCCAGCACCCCCACAGAGTCGTAGCGAAGGTACAATTTATTGTGATAAATGTAAACAGTGACTACGCTGCTATACTTGGTATTCCTGGTCAGGTCGCGCTTGGAATGGTAGCGTCAATCCCCTACCAACGAGTCAAATTCCCTATGCCTTCTGGAGTAGGCTGTGTACAAGGCACGGCTCGAGCCTACCTGGATCATGTTCTCCGAGAAAGAAAAAAGAGGGAGCTAGAGATTGAGACGGCAGATGGTTACTTGAAGCTGTCCCAGTAAGTCACCAAAACTACCCGACTGTCAACGATCACCAATGTGGAAGAGTGGACCTATCGCTCAAATGACGAGGTCATGTTTGAGTCAACACGTCACTCTGAAACCACAGCGGTCGATCCAGATGTAGTTATGGTCGACCAAGTCCTCATAGGCAACCTATGCCTCCAGATCGACAATAACTCGGGGGCCACCACCACCATCAGCGAGGTTGCAGATAAGCTGGATGATATGATAGCTGAGGAAGCTCCACACCTGGGGGCCGAGGAGAGACAAAGAGTTAGGGAGATCATTATTGAGACCCTGCAGTTTAGAGATGGTCCAGAGCTGGATGCTGTGGATGAGCTAGAATCAGTAGTCACCAACCCTTCCTACCCCGACCAAAAAATTCAAATTGGAAAGCAGCTATCAGCCGAGGAGCGAGTAGAGATCATTGAGCTGCTGAAAGGGAGTAATGATGTCTTCGCATGGCGTGTAGAAGATATGAGGGGAATAAAGTAAGAGGTCGCCGTTCAAAGGCTTGAAGTCAACCCGACTATAAAGCCCAGACCCCAGAAATTGAGAAGCTTCGCTCGCGATAAGGAGGAGGCCATAAAAGCTGAGGTACAAAAACTTTTAAGTGTAGGGATAATCAAGGAGGCCACTCATACAACATGGTTGGCCAATGTGGTCATGGTGAAGAAATCAAATGGCAAATGGCGGATGTGTGTCGACTTCACCACTCTAAATCTTGCTTGCCCGAAGGACAGCTACCCCCTCCCTAGAATTGACAAACTAGTTGATTCCATTGCTGGTCACTCCACCCTCAGTTTCCTCGACGCTTACTCAGGGTACCACCAGATTAAGATGCATGAGGACGACATAATCAAGACGGCATTTCAAGCGGCTGGAGGCATCTACTGCTACAACATGATGCCATTTGGATTGAAGAATGCAGGTGCGACTTATCAAAGAATGGTGAACAAGGTCTTTGCCTCACAAATTGGCCGAAATATGGAGGCTTACGTGGACGATATGGTCATCAAAACTAAGGCCGGACGTCATGTAGTCGGCCTAAAAGAAACATTCGCCAATCTGCGAACAAACGACATGAAACTCAATCCCAGCAAGTGTGTCTTTGGAGTAGCAGCTGGCAAGTTCCTGGGTTTATGGTGTCCCAACGGGGCATAGAAGCTAATCCGGAAAAAATCAAGGCTTTAGTCGACATGAAGGCTCCCACCAGTATCATAAATGCAACGACTTAACGGAAGAGTAGCAGCTCTTGGTCGCTTCATATCTAAGTCGGCAGAGAGGTCTCTCCCCTTCTTCAAAGCTTTGAGGGGGACGAACAACTTTGAATGGACGACCGAATGTCATTCGTCGTTCCAACAGCTGAAGGATTACCTCGCTACTCCACCTCTCCTAAGTAGCCCGACCACTGGTGAAACCTTGTTCGTGTATCTGTCTGTAGGAGACAAGTCGGCTGCGATCTTGGTCAGAGAAGAGGAAGGGCTTCAAAAGCCAGTATACTACATCAGCAAAGCCTTATCAGATGTGGAGAGCAGGTACTACAATGCTGAAAAGGTCGCATATGCTCTAGTCGTAGCTTCAAGGAAGCTGCGAGCTTATTTTTTGGCTCACCCAATAGTGGTACTTACGAATGCCCCCCTAAGGAAAATTCTTCACAAGCCAGAAAGTTCAGGTCGATTACTCAACTGGTCAATTGCCCTCACGGAATTCGACATTGAGTATCGACCTCAAAAAGCATTGAAAGCCCAAGCACTAGCAGACTTCTTGTTCGAGCTGACGTTCACCAAGGAAGATAGCGAAGTGCGAGCTCAGAAAGAGAAAACCAAAGAAAAAGAGCCAGAGTCCCAAGTCGCCACTAATATACCCGACGATTGTTGGAAGGTCTACTCAGATGGGTCAGCGACCAAGAATGTCAGTGGAGCTGGGATAGTGCTAATTGAACCAGAATCTGGGACAGTGTACGAGGAGTCACTAAGGTTCAAGTTTGATGCTTCCAACAACCAGGCTGAATACGAAGCCTTGATAGCAGCCATAGAGTACGCCAAGTGTTTTGGAGCGACCAAAATCATGGCTTATTGTGATTCCCAACTGATAGTCAACCAGGTTAGAGGCGAGTACGAGGTACTTAGTTCCACTTTAATCAAATACTGTGACCTGGTGAAGGAGATGATAAAGGATTTGGAATTCTGGGAGATTCAGAGGATTGGACGGGAAGACAACGAGCTAGCCGACCTCCTCTCGAAGTTAGCTACATCGGATGAGCCACATGAAGAGCCCATCTCTTTCCTCAAAAATCCAGCTTATGAGAGGATAAAAATTCAATGTGTAGAGGACACTTCAAGAAATTGGGTTTATGAGAAGTGTTGGATCGAAGAAATGAAGGCGTACCTAGAAAGTGGCGAGCTGCCTGATGACGAGAAGAAAGCTCGAGCTATCAAAAAGAAAGCTCCGAGGTACGTTATTCAAGGAGGCGATCTGTTCAGAAGATCCTACACTCGACCATTGCTAAAGTGCATCCACCCTCAAGAGGTAGCCCTACTGATACATGAGGTACACAGTGGGATTTGTGGTAGACACCCGGGGGCCAGGACTCTAGCCGACAAGTTAATCACTCTGGGGTATTATTGGCCACACATGAGAGCTGACACTCATAACTTTGTTCAGCAATGTGATCAATGCCAAAGGTTTGCCAACCTACCTCATGTGTCAACAACGGAGCAAACTCCTGTGATCGCTGCTTGGCCATTTGACATGTGGGGTGTCGACTTGATTGGACCCTTCCCTCCCGCCCGGGGAAATTGCAAGTATATGATCGTCGCCATCGATTATTTCACCAAGTGGGTTGAGGCCAAGCCACTAGCTCGCATCACAGAAGAGAATGCCATCAACTTCATTCATGATTTCATTTGGTGTCGGTTTGATTTTCCTCGAGCCATAGTGTCTGACAATAGCCTGCAGTTCTCCAGAGCCTTCGAAGCAGAGATGAATCGGGTAGGGATCAAACATTGGCAATCTTTTGTCGCCTATCCTCAAGGAAATGGGCAAGCTGAAGCAGCGAATAAACTTGTTCTATCTGCACTCAAGACAGGACTCGTAGGTCGACGCAATAACTGGTTGGACGAACTCCCCCTTGCTCTTTGGGCAGTTCGCACAACCACTCGGGGGCCTACGGGGGAAACCCCATTCGCTCTCACATATGGATCAGAGGCCATGGCACCTGCTGAGCTCAGATTCCCTACTGCTAGAGTGACATTCTTTGATCAAGAGCAAAATGATATCAATAGATTGATCGACTTGGACTTAGTCGATGAGAAGCGAGATACGGCTTACCTTCGAATGGTTAACTACAAGCAGCGGACTAAAAGTTACCACGACAAGAAAGTAAAGGCCAGGTCATTCCAAGTAGGAGATCATGTGTTGAGGAAGATCGAGGCAACGGGGAGAAGGACCCAGCAGAACAAGCTATCTCCTAACTGGGAAGGTCCTTACATAGTTACTCGAGTCGTCAAAGAAGGAACTTACATGATAGCTCATCCAGATGGTGAAGAGTTGAAGCATCCATGGCACGCTACTCACCTCATCAAATACTACTTCTGAAGGTTCAGGTCTACTACTCAGTTCAAGGTTGAGGCAATTCCCAAGATTGAAATTTGTCATAGTTCTAGCTTTCCATTGATGTAAACGTTTCCCTACTTCAATAAAAAGCGCAGTTTATTCGACCAAACATTTTGTTACAACTAACCCCAACAAGCTCGACTCTTAGTCAGCTTAACTTTAGCAAGCTCGATTCCTAATCAGATTTGTCTACTTAACAAGTCCGACTCTTAGTCGACTTCGTTCTAACAAGCTCGACTCTTAGTCAGCTTAACTTTAGCAAGCTCGATTCCTAATCAGCTTTGTCTACACAACAAGTCCGACTCTTAGTCGACTTCGTTCTAACAAGCTCAACTCTTAGTCAGCTTAACTTTAGCAAGCTCGATTCTTAATCAGCTTTGTCTACTTAACAAGTCCAACTCTTAGTCGACTTCGTGCCAACAAACTCGACTCCTAGTCAGTCTGTTCTAATTAGCTCGATTCCCAATCAGCTTACTCCTAAAAATAAGTCCGATCCAGGATCGACTTCGTTCTAATTAGCTCGACCCTTGGTCAGCTTCAATAGTTTGAACAGGTTCGATTCATAGTCAATCTCGTTCACAAAAAGTTAAACAAGTCTGAGGTCGACTAAATCAGCAAAAATCAAGTCGCCTCTAAGCTTAAGTTGTCTCATTCATCCTATCCTATCTAGCTCGACACCTACATGCTAACATCAAAAGCATAAAACATACAAGGGTATGAAGTCGACTACGATTAGATATAAACAAGTCTCCCAAAAGCGGATTAAGACTTACACAAAATAAGCTTACATGTTTCTATGCCTCCCAAAAACTGGGCCAAGGCATTCAGATAATTTCAGAACAAAAAAGCAAAATATTGTTTGGGACTTGTTCCTTACAATTCAACCAAATAACTCAAGAGTCCAGGCCAGCATCGGTTTGGTCGTCAGTAGAAGCTCGACCTTCCCCATCATCTCCTTGTTGCTGGGGGCCCAGAGGTTTACCAGATTCAGAGTATACCTGCTGCTCAGGTTCTTCTTCCATGGTGGCGGCGTCCTCAAGTTCTTGCAAAACAACATCAAAATTTCTCTCGACAATTGGAGGAGCTTCCCATTTCTCACATCCATCCTCTTGGTCTTCCTGGGCAATGAAGGCCAAATCATTCTCAAGGTAGGGAACAAGTGAGTTTCCACCACGGGCCGTCATGTCGTATTGGGCTTCAGAGAACCAACGAGCTAACTGCTCGAGGGTGACTTCAGCAGTTGGATCCACCAAAGCCCGACGCGCCATGTGACGTTTACCCACCTCCAGAAAGTCCTGGGCCTTTGTGACAATAGCATTATAGAACTCATCTCCACCCTTAAACTTCTCAACGGCATCAGGGCCAGCTCTCTCCAGATCCTCCTTCCATTTAGCTCGAGCAGTGTTGTGCTCTTCATTGAGGTTTGTCAAAAAGGAATCTTTATCTTTGAGAAGCTTGGTGATAGTGGTGAGCTCGACCTTTGTCTTCTCATGAGAAAGACGCTCAGCATCTCTTTCTGAGGTCACTTCTCCAATCTTGGCCTTGGCAGCTTCCAGATCTTCCCAAGCCTTTTTCTTCACCAGCTCTTGGGCATCGAAAGAATTGTCAAGACCATTATACTTTTCTTTCAGATCGGCCAACTCTTGTGCTTTCTTGGAGTAATATTGCAAGGCCTGCCTCTCCCTCTCAATTGAGGCCCTCCAAGAACTTTTATCCTGCTCGACCATGGTGAGGTTCTACATTTAAAGGGAACCAGGGAAGTGTTAGCTCGTAGGTCAAGTTGGTTAAATAAAAGAACAAACGACTAGACAGAAGGGGAAAGTAAAAAACTACCTCACATTGCACCATCCCAGAGCGAGCTGAGAACTCTTCAGGGGTAATCCCCTTATCAGCAAAATGAGCTAGGAGGTCAACATCGATGGCCCTCCTAACCACGACCTGGCCCAAGCTCATATCCGGGTAGCGTCGGCTCAAGCTATTGACCCCAATGAGAGGGGGCACATCATTCAACCTCCTCATTTGATCCTCGAGGGACTCTTGGTTGGGGTGAGAAGGAGCTGGTGGAGGAAGTTGACTCGAGGAAACAGACTTTCCCTTCCCAGATCGCAACCTCTTACTCGTCCTCAGGGGTTGATCATCAGCATCCACCCCCATGTCATCATCCTCGATATCTACAACATTCAAGGGGATGGCCCCCGCTATCTCTGCTCCAGAGGTCGCAACATTGGCATCCTGAATTGGGTCGGAGCTCAGGCTTGCTCTAGATGACCTGTTGGACTCGTCACCTCCTTCATTGATATCCATAGATTGAGTACCACTTCGCAGGGGGTCATCTTCTTCAATCTCCTCCATGGGCACCATCCCCAAGTTATCCTTGGACAACAAACCAGTTCTCCTTTCTGCTTCTCTCTCCCTGTTAGCTCGAGCATTGGCAGCTCCGTGAGCCTTCTTTGCTTTCTTCTTGTCAGAAACGCCAACAATGCGTCCCATATTTGCTTCTTGTTCGGGAGTTAAAACTGCAACAAAGCCAAAATAGCAAAGTGTTAGATCTACATACGAAAGTTCTACATACGAGCATAAGTTCTATGTACGAGCAAACTATGTACGACTTAACCTCCTATCTGCGATTCAACAAACGACGAGCTAAGAGAAGAGCATACAGTACAAAATAATTCATTATGCTGTCAGATCAACATACAAGCTACGAGCTAATCATGGGCGAGCTAATTGTTCTACATGCAAAGTTCTATATACGAGCGATAGGCCTAGGTACGAGCAAGCTATACATGCAAGTTAACAGATAAAGGGCGAATAAAGGAAAGCTGAACAGGGATATCTTACCACCAGCATGCTCCCCATTGTCCTTGCAAAAGTTGGCAGTCTTTTTACAACGTTGACATTTATCTCCAAATTTGCCCAAGGCATGGGTAACCCAATCAGGATAAATGGTGCCCCTTCCAACAGGCACCAAGGGTTGCACTTCTCCCTCTCCAGCCATCATTCCAGCCTGGATGAAGTTGTACTTGGTAGTAAGCAGACTCTCCCAACTGATGGGCCCCTTGTCAGCTATTCGACACAACTTCTTATACAGGTCAAAATGCCAGAGTGGCTCCCAATAGTTCCTCTCGTCCATGGTTTCTGTTTCATCATTGGGTAAAGGGAACTCCCATCCCAACCTACTCTCTACCACCACTACATGCGAGTTCCAGCCACTATGCTTGCTGGGGAGGTTCGTGAAGAGTTTGGGAGATTTGGGTTTAGAAGGGGTGCTGATGCTCAGGTCCTCCCCACTATACTTAATGCAAAAGAATTCCTTGAATACCCTCATACAGGGTTCATATCCTAGAAACCTACACACCATAGCAAAGCATACCAGAACCCTACAAGTATTGGCTCCGAGCTAAAGGGGTAGTGCATTAGCACACTCTAAAAATTCGTTAATAAAGGGATCAAGGGGCAACCTGAGGCCAGCTACGAATTGTCCATAGAAGAAGGCTACTCTAGTGGCATCCTTGGTGAAGGTCGACCTAAACAGTTTCATAAAATCCTTCTGAGTATAGATGGTCACTCTATAGTCCTCCTTGCTTACTTCACAAAAATCCCAGATCAAGCTATACCTAGAAGGCAAATTTTTCTTTCCATGCAACGGCCCGTGAGGAATATAGCCTCTCTCATTCTTCCCAGGCACGGCTGAGTCATCAAATGCGTCCACAATTCTGGGACCTGAAGAAGTTGAGGCAGCATTTCCTTCCTGAGTTGTCATATCTGTACAAGAAGAAGGAGAAACAGGGGAGTCAGACCCATGAGCAATTTCAGTCGACCTACCTAAGGGCGACCTTGACTCCCCCGGAAAGCCTATTCTGTTTCTAAGGAAGGAGGGTTTATGGACATCCCTAACATAAAACAAAGTGATGTGGTCGAGCAGTTCGTGAAATAGATGAAAAGTGACGATATTTGAGTCATCAATCACTAAATTTTCAACGTACCCTACAATGGGCAACCCTATCTCACTGAAATTCAACTCCCACCTGGTCAAGATGGAGGCACATTCATCCAAAGACATTTCTCTCCACTCACCGTTCGCATTTTTGTACACCCTACGGTTAACGCATGCACCCGTACCCAAGCTCCTGGTTCACTACGGAAGGTTCTAGCCATGGCGGAAACGAAAACAGAGCATAAATTAAAACCCTAAAGCAAGATTACGAGAGAAATACCTCAATTGATTGCAGAAGGGGGAGTCGTAGCCAAAGACGCAAGCTTGGGTTAAATCCTGGAGTTGCTCCGCAATTATCGCCAGAGATGAACAAGAGCTTGAAGACGGTAAGAATTCGAATCAGAAAAGGATTTTGGGTATTTATATTTTCCCAAATTTGGAAGGGAAAAAGGAAATTCAAAATTGATTTTCCGAAATTAAACACTGAAGCGATTTTCGAGAAAGACCACCAAGCGTCAAAACAGTAATGATGACCGAAAAATGGCGCTCGTTCTGATCTGACCGTTCGACGTCAACGTCCAGGATCGTGCCATGTCATCTCGGGTTGACTAAACTTCAGAGCGAGTAATGACCTGCGAGTAGCAACAATTCTCATCAAAGACTTTCTTAACTTCCAAGTCGACAAAGTCAACTCGAAAGTTGGGGGCCACTGAACATACCAAAAGTGTCGAGTTGGGCCGAGCAAGTAAAGCCCAGTCACCATCACCAGTGGTCTGCGTATTCTCAATAAACCTGGATCCAAAATAATAAGGCCCAAGGCCCAGCAGCAGGGTACGTCGACCTAAGCTCACAGTCCGGCCTCCAAGGTCCCGATCTAGCTTGGTCCGACTCTACAAACCCTTGCATTAATTCGGGTACGATCCCTGATCTACTCGACAGTCAGGTCGACCATTCCTCAAACGGGGACCTCGACCTAATCCACAAGTGTCGACTTGACACTTGCCGGCACATTTGGTTGAACTGTTCGCATAATCACATCACTACAAATCAGGAGCCGTTAGAGACACGTTCCCATGACCAGTAACTGCCGCTGAAATCTCGGAGCACATGTCGCCTCCCCAAAAACACAACCACCATTGTCTATAAATACTTCATCACTATCAAACGGTAAAAGGTAACTGCTATTTTGTTATCAAAATTTCATTATTCAGTACATTTTAGCTCTCCAATCACCAAATACTTACTCTCACGCCCGAGGGTCTAAGCCGGAGACACATCCGGCTAGTCGTGGGTTCTGATTTCAGGTCAAGAAGCCAGGTGATCAGTCCTGCCACGTGGAGGAAGATTGATAAGCACTTTTCTTGCGTATCAATATATATATATATATATATATATATATATATATATATTGGAGAATAGTAGTGATTTTTTTTGTCTTATTTACTCTTTTTTATGTAGAACTTAAAACTCATATTAGTTTCTTGGTTTAATTTTTTCATAAATTTAAAACTCATATTAGAAGTCAATATAATATAGTTTTAGCAATAAGCATAAAATAATTAGTTATAAATCGCTATATATCTCTCTATATAAAAAGACTTGCTTAAGTTTTAAAATAAATGAGGGCATATTTGTAGTTACTCGGTTAGGATTGAAAATCTATGGGGGGCAAAAAGATTACTGAAAATGAGTAGCTTATTTAAGAAGATTTGTACATCATGTTAAACATACACATGTGCACACACAGTAAAACACAGTAGAACAAAATATCAAGTAACTAAATGAGTTATAATCTCAATTTTTATGAAATGAAATAAATTACTTTTATGAACAATTACCCAAATAAAGTGGATAGTAAATGATTTATTTTGTTTCTTATTTTTTTATTGGTTAAAATTATGAGAGCCGTAAATTACACGGGCCTAAAGAGGCGCGTGAATGCATTAGGGTTTTTTTTGTTAACATTGGACACGTGTCGTCCGTATGTGGAAGGGCAATTTCGACATTTCTCTGGTGCGTGTACTTCACGCACCGACAACGGTGCGTTTAAGTAGTTTTTTTTTTTCTTTTACTTTTTAAGAATTTTGCCACATGTCGCCCTTTGATTGGCTGGCTGAATTTTGGATTTTTTACATAATATTTCTTTAGCCTCGATTATCGTATAATAAATTAACTTTTTTAAATTTTTTTACACCAAAATTCATAATTTTTTTCTCTTTAAATAGAAACTTCTTTCTTTTGATTTGAACAGATAAAAAAACTCTCTTTTTTAAATATAAATTTCTTAATTATCTTTTGTTAATTTTCTTTTTTTTTTCAATATCTTTTTAGCAAAAATTAAATAAGTGTGAAGTATTTATTTTTAATTATATATGATAATATATATGGTTATTTAATATAATAATAATTTATATCTATATATAAAGAATATAAAATAAAATAAATGTGGGTTTTGGTTTCTATTAAAGAATACTCCCTCCGTCCCATGTGATTACAAACCAATTTCTTGGGCACAATAATTAAGAAGTATTATTAAGATAATGAAAATGTGTGGTAGGAAATGAAGAGAGAGAATGAGTGAAGTTGGTTGAATAAATTGCGTGGTAGGAAATGAAGAGAGAGAATGAGTGGGTGGGGTAGGGTGAATATAAAATAATAAATTTATTTCCATTTTGGACAGTTTGTATTCACGTGGGACGGAACAAAAAGGAAATAAGTTTGTATTCACGTGGGACGGAGGGAGTATAAAATAAAATAAAAGTGGTGGGGTATAGGATGATGAGTTGGAATGGTGTTGAATTTTTATAAACAAAACGATTGTGTATTTATAAAGTATATATGGTTATTTAATATAATAATAATGTATATCTATATATATATATATATATATATATATATATATATATATATATGAGGGATTGTAATGAATGTGAGTTTTGGTTTCTATTTAATAAGTGAAATGAGGTAATATGGTTATTGTGTTTATTTTAGTTAGATATATCAAACAATTTATTTATTTTTTTAAAAAAAAATCTTTGAAGCATAGTAAATAAAGTATTAATAAATTTGTCGATTTTTCTATTCGTCTCAAAATATTGTGTATTTATAAAGACGAATATTGGGAAAGATAGCCATCATTTTTAAAATTTTGATTGAAGTGTATGTCAATATAATAAGAAATAAAGATAGTATAAATTTGTATTTTAAAATAGGGAGAGGAAGAAGTGGGTTGAGTTTGATGAGGAAGTGGGGAGTTTGGGAAAATTTCTTTTCATTTAACGAAATTGTTAGTATTTTTAGGATTTTTATTTTTCTCCTAAAAATTAAATAAGTTACATTGAAAATAAATATCATAATTATGTTCATAATGAGTTAATGTAAATAAATATGAAATAATTTTTTAGATGTACGAGCATGAGTTAATCGAAAGTTTCCATTTGAAAAATAATGATATTAATTTTTATTATATAACTGTACTATCCTTTTGGTAAGAACAAATCTTTTGTTTTTATTTAAAAATTTCTCTTTATCAAAAAGAAATAAAATATTACCTTTTTTTAACTAGATTTTCAATCTTCACCTTTTTTTACTAATTTCAATAACTTATTTCGTATGTGATAAACATGTTCGTGTGTTTTATTTACTTTTTTAAATGATAAAATACTACATAATTGTATATAGAGAAATGCATATTCCTTATGATTTTTTTTTTATTCCTATTTTATTGTTTTCTAATTGTTATGTCATTACAGTGTAGTATTTAAGGAAGTATTTCATAATGTATAAACGAATTAATTTTTTTGTTTATTTTAGTTCAATTTTTGTCTTTTGAATATATAGTAATGCCCCGTGCATCGCACGGGAGTCAATATAGTTCATTACATTAAAGAAGGTAATTAATTTTATCTTTTTCAACACATTATAGATTTTCTTAAGAAAAGTAGTTTGGTTCAAAAAGAAAAGAAAAATATTCAGAGGTTTCAAAATTGAAATAAAATCAGTATAAGATTAATTCGGTAAATAAATAGACGTTTTGTTCTTAAATTTTGAAACCAATTACTATGTTTTTTTTCTTCCTTATACATTTATTATCTTCTATTTTTTATTTTTTATTTAATTCCTGCATATTTAATTTTTTTTTTATTTCATTATTTTTTTAATGATTACTAACAAAGTGTCAACTGTTTTCTTTTTTGGAACATAAGATTATTTTACATATGTATGAAGAATTTTTTTCAATGTTTTGAATTTTTTTTATACATTTTAATTTTTTTAATTAAAAAAAGCAAGTAAAATTAAGGAGGTTGTAGGGCCTGAAGTCTATGGGAGGTACCAGATTGGGGCCTGAAGTCTTAATTTTGTCCATTTAGGGCCCAAAGTTACTACTCTTTATCAATTTGGGGCTTTTTGACATTTTCCGTCCAAAAAGCCCGTTAAGTTACCATGTGCGATTCACGTGAGATTCAGTGAGGGCATTTTGGTCATTTCGCATTCACTACTGGATCAGGCATCGATTAAGGTTGACGATGGTCTTCAATTATTAGCATATGAAGGAGAAATCGTAAGGTTTAACACAATTTATAACTCTTAGGGCAAAAATTGGGCTTTTCATCATGAGGTTTGAGAATCGAAGATGCAGATGTGGCGAAGTAGCACGACTACAGACATCATGGATCGAAAGGAATCCGAGTAGAAAATTTCTACAATGCCCGTCTGTAAGTAATATTTGGCTTCTAATTTTTTGTGTAAGTTTAATTTGTTTTTGGCCTAAGTTTTGGCCAAATTTTTTTCAGGGAAATTGTGGGTAATTTTCATGGGTTGATCCAGAGATCTGTGGAAGATCAAAGGCAGTCATACCTGGGTTGATCCGAAACAGAAACAAAATGCAGGAGAAAATTGGAATATTGAAAACACGAATAAAGTTCTTGTGGCTACTATTGATGTGTTCTTGGGTTGTATGTTTCTTCTGTTTGTTTTGCTAGTCTATGGGTAGGTTCCAAAGAATTGTAATGGTGATGGATTTGCTTTTGTGACATTGGGTTTGAATTAGAACTGTTGTTTTACTCTTTGTAATTTCTGTTGACTGATTGAATGAAAAAAGTTTGGAGTTTGGTAAAACATTGTTTTTGTTGTTTTCAAGTTCACTACAAACATGAACACAAAGAAGATGTTATGCAGTACATAACAAAGGAAAACACCCATGTAAATCACAACAACTACAAAATAAAGGCTTCCAAGGTCATATAAACCAATATGCCAATATTTGTGATACAAAAAGACATTTAAGTTTCAACATAACACCTCCAAAAGTAAAGGAAACTGCCCATATGGCATAAAACTAGGAATGGACCACACAAGGCCATTAAGTTTTAACCTAACATTGTCTATCCAAAAGACCATCAACCACATGTTCAAAAGAGAATAAGACAGATCAAAAGCAAAAGAGAATCAAAGCCAATTCTGTAAAAATCTTCACACTTCACATCTACATCACAACATTGACCATTTACTTCTTAGTTGCACTCAAATTCTAAACAGTCTTCTTGAGATTCTTCATTGTGACATATCTCTTTCCACCCCTATCAAAATAAGGCTGTGAAGGGTTATTTGTGTCATTGTTGCTAGTAGTACCATGCTCCCCAGTCACAGAAATGCTTGTAAACCTTCTATCAGGCACCCTAGGTTCCATTCTAGGAGGGATTACCCTTTGCATCACTCCAGGAGGTGGTTGAGACAAGGAACCAGAAGAGGGCACATTACCAGCTGATGAAGAAGATTGAGCAGGCTGAGACATGGTATCTAAAGGTCCACTTTCCTCCTCTTCTTCAACCAAATCAATTATTCCATCAACTTTCTTGAATTGAAACCTACTTCTTAGTCTATTTGACCTTGGCAACCTTATCAGTTCTAGCATTTCTGGATCTGGTTGTTGTTGCTTAGGTTTTCCTTTGGGTTTAGAAACCTAAATAAAAAAAACACATTCATTTTAAATCAAAAAACAAGTTAAATCAGAAATCAAGGACAGACCATTTCTTTTTAAATTAGAAGTTGCATTTACCTTTGAATCTGGAATTGATCGAGGTTTTGTAAATGGTTTTGGTGGTAGTGGTCTTCTTAGTGATGGTGGTGGTGATCTTTTCAGTGGTGGCTGTGGTGGTGATCTTCTCGGTGGTGGTTGTGGTGGTGGTGATATTCTCGGTGGTGGTAGTGGTGGTGTTGTTTAAAGTGGTGGAGGTGGTGGAGGTGGTGTTTGAAGTGGTGGAGGTGGTGTTTGAAGTGGTGGGGGTGGTGGTGGTGGTGTTTGAAGTGGTGGTGTTGACATTTCTGGGGCTTGTTGACTTGTTGATGCGACTGTGTCTCCCATTCTATATCTTTTCCTTGGCTCCTTTGATTTAGTAGCCTAAAACATTAACATCCTTAAGTTAAACATAGTTTGTAAACTTAACAAAATAAAATTGAATAATTACAATACGTGTTGGGTACTTGTGCCTGCATTTGAGATTCCAAAGTCTCCATCGCCTGCTCTCACATTACTTTCCACCTACCATTGACCAAAAAATGAATGTCAGATTTTAATGCTTAGAACTTACAACTTTTATTTAAAGTTAGGTACTCACATTAGTTGTTGGTTTTGAAGGACATTTTATCTTGTTGTGACCTGACACCTTGCATATATTGCATTTAACAGTCCTAAGGTAAGTTTTCCTCTGCAGTCTCTGAGTTTGTTGATGAAACACCTCATATACATTTGGTTCTCCCCCTCCCTCTTGGTTTGCAGCCCCTTGTACTCCAGGTAATGCTCCTTCTTCGCCACCTTGTCCATTTGGTAAACCTTGGTTAGTCCTCTTTCTTAATTTCTTTGGTCTTCCAGGTTGTGTTCTTTTGCTCTTTGGGGGGTGGACAGGATCCAATCCAGTAAGTCCCCACATGTCAGGGCTATCCATAGGATTAATGAGGAAAGAATAAACCTTGTTATATGTTTCTACACTGTAACAAGGATCAACATAACCCTCTGCATCTAGCTCTTTCGTTAACATACATGAGATTGCATGATTACAAGGTATGCCACATAATTCCCATTTTCTACATGTACATGTCCTGTCATTTAGATTCACTGAGTACTGACTATGAACGGTGCTAACTTGAAATTTCCCACCACCTACAGACGTTGGAATGCAATCACAAACCAATTTTTTCCTCTTCTCAAGTTCATTGTGTATCTTGGGACACAACCTCAACCAATTTTTAATGGCAGTTTCCCTATTCTCATCAAGCCTTGCCATGATCATGTTTTTGATTGTCTCTAGGCATGCAAGTATAGGTTTATCCCTAGCATCCAAAATGAAACTGTTGAAACTTTCAGCTAAGTTATTCAAAAGAATATCATACTTTGTCTCAGTTCTGAAATGGGACCTAGACCAGTATTATTGAGGTTTATCTGAGAACCAATCAAAATACTCTTTGTTATATGCTTTAATCTCCTCCATACATGCCTTATACCTACTTTCGGTAGTTGCACATGCTGCACTCCATAGCTGATCTCTCTAAATCAATCCTCTAAATCCTACTGTTCTCATATTATCTAACATATGCATTACACAAAATCTGTGTTCAACATTAGGCAAAAAAGAAGCAATGGCATCAATCAAACCCTTTTGTTTATCAGACATCCTGCTGTTCTCATATTAGCTAACATATGCATTACACAAAATCTATGTTCAGCATTAGGTAAAAAAGAAGCAATTGCATCAATCAAACCCTTTTGTTTATCAGACATTATAACATAGTCTCTGTCATCAACAATTTCCAAGTCATTCACCATTAACTGAACAAACCAATTCCATGTCTCCTTTGTTTCATCCTCAACAATTGCATAACAAACTGGAAACCAGTTATTATTTGGATCAATAACACATGCTGCTAATAACTGGCCACCATATTCCCCTTTTAGAAAACAACCATCTAAACAAATGACTTTTCTACACAACTTAAAACCCTCTTTCAACCCTCCTAAACAAACATAGAATCTCTGAAATATTGGCCTACCATCCATCATATTGTCCTCAACTGTCATGTATACAGAACTTCCAAGATTTCGTAACCTAAGCTCCTCTGCATAATACCACAATTTGAAGTATTGTTCTTTTACACTACCTTCAATCAATTGAAATGCTTTTCCTTTTGTTCAGTATGCTTGTTGCATAGAAATGTCTGTCTGGTACTTGTTCATAACAACTTTCTTAAAGGCCTTTGCAGGTTGGGTTGGGTTTGATCTCCAATCATTGACATGCTCTTTTGCCAACCAGGCAGGCTTCAAAAGTCCACTCTTGAAATAATTTGGACAGGTGTGGCAAGTGTTAAGAGTTTTAATCACCAGATTTGTTTCTCCTTCACATTTTGAAGCAAACAACAACCATGGACTAGGGTCCTTACATTTGGCCCTAACTCTTTGTTTCACTTGCTTCACAAAGTGGATCTCTCTATGCTCTGAAATTGCATGCTTTCTTATAACAGCAACCAAGACTTTATGATCAGCAAACTCCATCCCCAATTCAAAGACAGGTTTATCCATATCCACTTTTAGATTGAACACTCTACCCCTATCATCATCACTTGCATAATCTTTCAAGCCATCATCAGAATCATAATCAATTTCCACATTTCTATCCTTCACACCAGCCCCATATGACCATTGAACTCCATTTCCAGTATCCTTGGCCGTAGAGGTCACTTTAGATCCTCCAACTTCATCACCATTAACCTGAACTTCCATGTCATCCTCTCTAGTCTCATGCTCACTATCATGTAAAGATTCATGTTCAGAATCAGAATCCTCCAACAATCTTTGTAAATCACCCACCACATCAACATCAATCATTCCCTCACATCTCCCATCTAATTCCACAAACAGTTCAACATACCTCCTCTTCTTAGCCATAAACATTGGAATATCAGCTGCTTCATTATCATTTTTAATTAACCTTAGTTCTAGATTTACCATTGAATCAACATGTAAATCCCAAATCCTTTGGTACAAAGTATAATTATCTAATTGCACACCAGCCTCTTTAACAACTAACTTAAGTTCAAGCATTGACACACAATCAACCTCAAAATAGTCAAACCAAGTGACATTTCCTCCATTGTATGTACTCATACTTCCTTTACTAAAGTAGCCCCCATGATGAAACTTTATAGAAAATTGTTCTTCAGACTCTACACACATGAAAATTAAAGAAAAGAAAGGCATAAAAAAGTGTAATGAGTTGAATGTATACATATTTAATGGACAATAGGTTAAGAAAGAAAGTATATTCAAACAAACATGGGACCACTTCATGAAAAACAATAAAGGACTACATTTTTTAACACAAAAGGGATCACCAAAAATTGCCAACAAATTTCAATGGCAAATAAAACATCACAGATCATATATGGGTAGTTGGTCAAAAAGTTTATGCAATTTTTAATAAATTTCTATAGAAAAGCACAAATGAAAAAAAGTATAAAAATAATATGGAAATCCTAAACATATCTACATACATAAAAGGACCAAATTCGTAAAAAAAACCACAAGAGAAATCCTAAGTCAAAACCCTCAATTTATTTGCTCAAGCCCTAATTTTTCCATAAAAATTACCGTAATTTGGTGTGGATGGATAGAGGCAACCCTTCTTCATTCGCTTACACCAAGTCATTTTGTGTTAAACCTTACGATTTCTCTTTCATATGCAAATAATTGAAGACCATCGTCAACCTTAATCAATGCCTGATCCAGTAGTGAACGCGAAATGACCAAAATGCCCTCACTGAATCTCACATGAATCGCACTTGGTAACTTAACGGGATTTTTGGACGAAAAACGTCAAAAAGCCCCAAATTGATAAAAAGTAGTAACTTTGGGCCCTAAATTGACAAAATTAAGACTTCAGGCCCCTATCCGGTACCTCCTCGTAGACTTCAGCCATAAATTGTCATTTGCCCATTTTGGGAATAATTAGGGGATGTTTAGCCTATTTTTGAAACAAGATTCCAGAGTAAAATGTGAAGAGAAGTAAAATTTTTGATTACTTTCTTCAAAAAAAAAATTTTTAATTGAAACTTTTTTTTAGGCTTTGACCAAATAGTCTCCCAGCCAAATAAAAACTACCTTTAAGAACTAACATTATCATAACAGCCAAAAAGTCCCTCAATTTTTTCTGGACCAAATTGCCCCTCATACCTCTCTCTCTCTCTCTCTCTCACGTGACGCATCCACGGACGTTGCCTTACCTGCTTTCTTTCTCTCTCCTTTTCTCTCTCTTCCTTTTTTTTTCTCTTAAAATTTTAAAATGCAATATCTCAAAATTTAAAAGTCAAAAAAATTATCTGAAATCACTGTTTTAATCGCATCACCAAAACGAATCAAACAAGTTTACTCATCATATATTTCAAATTTTATAAATAAAATAAAATTATTTTTCAACAAATGTGAAATAGATTTCACAGTTGTTCTATAAAAGAATGACATAAAACAATGAAATCTATCACACAGTTATGCATAATAACTGAGAAAGTGACCTCAACAATCATAACTGAGAAATTGACCTCACAGTTGTGCACAAACATTCATGAATAACAGATAAATAACGGGTAAACCAAACATTCTAAGTACCAAATTAACTGTGAAATTGACCTCACAGTTCTCAGTTTAGAAAGGTCAAAAATCAAACAATTTCACATTCATAAATAAATGTGAACTGACCTCACAGTTTTTGAAGTGTGAAAAATATTTCACAATTATTCACATCACAACCAACAACTGTAAAATAGATCTCAGTGTTGTTCTATAAAAGAATGACATAAAAACAGTGAAATCTATCACACAGTTATGCACAATAACTGAGAAATCGACCTCAACAATCATAACTGAGAAATTGACCTCACAGTTGTGCACAAACAATCATGAGTAACAGATAAATAATGGGTAAAACATACATACTAAGTAGCAAAATAACTGTATAAACACATGAGTAAAAGCACTTAGTTCAGATCAATTGCAAACTACATTTCATTACCATCATGATATTAAGGCAGCGGAGAAAGGGGGTAGGGGAGCCTGGGTGGGTTGGGGTGGGAGAATATAAAGAAAGAGACACATGTATATGCATGCAACAGTTAGAAACATAGACGGTCAATGAAAACCTTAATTGCAGAAAGATCACACATCATACCAAACAAAATAGAAAAAAGAAAGAAAAAAACATATGCTACAATGCAACAAGTTACAACTCAAATTAGAGGTATCATGCAGTAAAGAAAAAAAAACATATACTACAATGTAAAAGTTTCCCTATATAAAATTCTTTGTACAGTGTGCGAGGAGCTATTATAATATGTATACATACCCTTGTCCAGCTTAAGCGTCTTCATTCTCCTTGGCACTCTGCAAAAATGCAGTATAAACAAGTTGGTTATGGCCCTTGTCTCTGTACAAGTCTAGATTGGGAGTAATATTTGACAATTTTTTCTGTTCTATGCATACTGGGAGTAATATTTGACAATATTCAACATATTATCTTCCATTCACATTCAATCAGCGAATACGGTTCAAGTGGGCAAATGGCTCAGGATTTGACTTTGGTGCAAGTTTTTTAGCCACTTCAGGTGTCCCAAACACGTTCCAAAACCTCAATGTCTCATCCCCTGCTGCTGATGCAACAGTACATTCGTCTGGGCTCTGTGCCATGAAAAGTACTCTTGATGTGTGACCGCTTAGCTCAACCATCTTAACTATTGACGGGTATTTCCAAAGCGTAAGCTGATTTTGAGTAAACCCATGAGAAATTAGCAGCTCACTGTAGACACCCCATTCTGAATCAATAATTCATGATTACACTACTCTTCGTCTCTCTTTTGTGTTTTGATGAAAGCACATTAGTTTCGTCATGTTTCGTTAAGTTTCTAACTAACCTCGTTAGTTTTGGACCTAACTGACTAACGGAATAAACTGAAGAGGACAAAATAGTCATCAGACTAGATATCTCGCACGAGATATCATATCTCGCGCGAGATATCCCCTCGACAAGATGTGCAGAAATCACTCTCCTTCTCCGTTTCAAACTCTTTTCTTGATAAACCTCATCTACTCCGGTTCTCCAATCAGAATTGAGTTCTGGAAGCTTCCTAGGAGTGTTTTACCTCTCCACCTCTACCTCCTAAACCCCTATAAATACTTGGTGACTTCCATCAAGCTTTCAAAGGTCCAGATTTCCACACAACACACACAATTTGTTGGTTTCTCTCCACGAAAGATTCCTTCAAATCACTCACAAAACCTCCCTAAAATCACCTAAAGTTTGTTTATCAACCCTGTTGATCAACAAACATCCAAACCCGAATCAAGGATTGAGGCGAAGCTCTGTCCGCATCAAGATTTGACTCTCATATTGAGTCGAAACTCTGCCCAAATCACTTCTCGATCGAGAAAACATCTTAGAACCACGTTCTAAATCAAATCCTCCCTAAACTAGGTAAACTCCTATACTTTTACTCTTTTCTTCTTAATCTTTCTTTATTGGCTTTTAGAGTGGTGTAATCTCATCAAATGGATTAGCCTAGAGTCCCTTCAATCGATGAAGGCGATCTCGAAGCGTACAATCCGACATTCCTAATCAAGAAATTGATTAGGGTTTTCTTGTTATTTATTTAATTAGTAATTAAAAAGATTGATAATACTCAATTGGCACGACCGATCTCCGGATTGGGTGGAATGGATGCTCCTCGACCTACCCATTCGATAACTTAACCCCCGAACCCTCAAATCTCTTTTCAAAATGGTTTTCCTATGTTTCCAAACAAATAATATAGGTGGCGACTCTGTTATTTCAAAATTCACGCATCGCTACAGTGGCGACTCCGTTGGGGACAATTAATTAAGAGGGTTAGACTTGCGTTACAATTGAGTATTATCAATCTTTTTATTTTTCTGTAAAAAATTTTTTTTGACTTTTCTGAATTTTTTGAAATTTTTCGACACTGTTTTAAAAAAAAAAAACTATCCGAACACTTATCCCGCGCGAAATATACTAATCTTGCGCGAGATTAGTACACGGTTGAAAAACAAAAGTTCCAATCTGTTCTCTGACGGCGGCACTATTGACAAAAAAGGGTTTGGTCAACAAAGTTGGTTGGACCACCTTTTCAAAAAAAAAATATATATATAATAATAATTTAAAAAGAAATGTCAGCCGCCTGACAGTATTTACATGGGACTTTTTGATTTTGCTTGTTGACCTTTCCTTATTTTCTTTAAAGGTTGACATAAAAAAAAAAAAAAATCAAAAAACAGTTTCCGAAAATCTTCAAAATAAATTCCAGAAAAATCAAAAATAAATTATCATTATTATTTTGCTTGTGCTAACTCTATTTTGCAGGGTAGAATAATTTTAATTACTTAAACTATATACCTGCGTGCGATTGGTTTTTTAATTTAAAGTCCGGTCCATGGAGGATTCGGGAGTTGTAATTTAAATTAATTTAATTCCTTCTCCTCTCTTTAAGTGGAACTACGACGGCCTGAGTCTTCTTAATTTGGGAGAAACGTAGGCAACCACTTGGTGCGGCCATTATCTGTTTTCTTTTGTTTTAAAAAAAAAAACTCTCTATTTTACTCTATCATCTAGATTGACTCTCACATACGCGCACTCATATATAACTGTCATTGCACTACATACCCTCTATAAACCCGGGACCCACACTGAGGACGGATGACGGTAACCACCTAGTTACCGGTCTCTCCGAAGTTGGATCATCCCACTCCGCGTATTCAATCCATCTAGATTGTCATATCGCGGGGAGCCTAGCCTTCCAGCCCTGCATCGCCACATATCATGTAGATTGACTTTTTAAGACACTCCTTGACCGTTCGGTTTGATCTTGGAGTCCTTGTAATCCCTTGTCAAGATCGTTTTGTGAAATAATCCACGGAAAAGAAAAAAAAAAAAATTTGTCGCTTCGGAATTGTCCCTTCGGAAATGTCCCTACGGTTGTCCCTTCGGATTTGCCCCTAGAAAGAGAAAAAATTCTCATCAAAATTATTGCACAAAACTTGATGTTACTTTGGATTACTCCGACCCCTAGGTCCCTAGGTTTGGTTCTTGAACTTTAGAAACCCCCAAAACGGATTTTCCGTCCGACCAAAATTAGGATTAAAATCAGAAAATTGTGACTTTCTGTGGTGAAGTCTCGCGCGAGACTACTTGTCTCGTACGAGATAAGTGTTCGGTCTTTTCGTGTTTTGGCCAAAACCTTCAAACCTTCAAGCCTTCATTCACCCTATTCAGCCGACTTGTTGGGACTCGATCATGGTTTAACACGGTTGCTACACGTCTAGGTTCTTCGCCAAAGCTCGACACGATGTCTGCTTCTCCTTCTACCACCGAGGCCGATTTCAACGATGCTAAGGTCCAACTCATCGAAGCCATGACTAGGTTGGATGAACAAAGTAAGCAAATTGATGAGCAAAACGTCCAAATGGCCGCCCTCATGAAAGAACTCCACGAGTTGAAAGTCAAGAAAGGCAGAAAACAAAAGCAGAAAGTGGAATCCTCCTCCGATGAAGAGGAATCCTACACTAAACTGAATAGAAAAACCAAGAAGTCAAGCAAGAAAAAGGAAGAATCCGATTCCTCCTCTTCCTCATCCTCCTCCGATGATGAGGAACATACCTCCAAGGGTGCTAAAACCAAGAAAGAAGGCAGTGGTGAAACTACTAAACTTGGTGACCATGTTACTAAGAACTACCTCGAGAAGAAGCTTGCGACTCTTGACACTTCCAAGGGGTCATTCGTTCCCTTTGATCCCGATGCTCTTCAACAATCCATCACCAAGTTTCCTCGCAAGTACAAGACACCCGATATTGCCAAGTTCAATGGTACTACCTGTCCTCGAGCTCATGTTGAGACCTACACTTGGGCCATACTTCCAATGGGCGTTGACAACACAATCTTGGCCCAATGCTTTCCTCAAACTTTAGAAGGTGCTGCAAGGGATTGGTACATGTCTCTTCCTACGACTACAAGGCTTGATTGGTCATCCGCATGTTTGGTCTTTCAAAGGCAGTTTGAAGACAACTCCACTTACCGCCCTACTAGGAGGGATCTTGAACAAACCAAGCAACATGCAAATGAGTCCTTTGCTGAATTTGCTAGAAGATGGAGACTCAAACTTACTGAAATTATCGAAAGGCCTACTCTCAAAGAGCAAATCCACATCTCCCTTCAATGCCTTCGTGATGAATTTCAAGAGAAGCTCGCCGGTAACTACTTTCCTAGTTTCAATGAACTCCTCGAGTTCGAAATTAGAGTTGACGACTTCCTAAAAAGCAAAAAGAAGGAAAGTACTTTCCGCTACAACAAGCCCACCACAAGTAAGGATGCTTCAGTCAACGCTATTGCATTCAACCGCACCAACACCGAAAAGTATTCTGCTGTCCCTCCTCCCGAAAAGAAAAAGAGACACTATGACAAAATTGAAGGAATCACTCAAGAAGAACTCTTCGATGTGCTTGTCCAGAATGAAAAGATCAAACCAAGGGAAGGTGGTCCTCCGAAGGATATGGGTCCGAATCATGCTCATCACTTATTCTGCAAGTACCACAACTTCACCGGCCACGACACCAACTCCTGCCACCACTTGAAGGACATCATCCAAGACCTCTTTGACAATGGAGATCTAGAACGTCCCAACGTCATCACCAATCCTCTTCCTCGTACTCCATGAAGAAGATGAAGCTCCAAGAAGAAATCTACACTTACCACTTTGGGGCTACCACTATCCTCTCCCTTTCTCCTTTGATAGAAGTAGATTAGGTTTTAAATTTCCAAGTATGAACTCGAAGAGTCGTTCTGTCTTTCTAGTACTTCTCACCTCCTCTAGTTTGTGTCTTCTAAACTATCGAGTCTGTTCTTAAATTTCTCCATTAATCAAAGTAATTTTCTTTTCATAAACACTTTTCCTAAGGTTGTTCTACCTCATGAATATCATTCTAACTCATACAAAATAATGGGCCCTCCATTCCCTAAATCATCACAAAAATAGAAACTTCTAAGTGACTTTAAGAAGCAAGTTATCATTAGGAGGCTTAAGGGTTAAACATTACCCCTACTGAAAGTTAAAGATCAACAAGCGAAGAAAGCCGAAGGTGCTGCTGTCAACATTCATCCAAAGAAAAGTGGGGCTACTCAACTCAAGGCTTTGAGAGTACAAAAAAAAATAAATAAATAAAAAGCTCGCTAGGACGAAACTCCTCAATTCGTCATAGGCAAAAATAGAGCATCGAAAAAAAAAAAAAAAAAAAAAAAAAAAAAAAAAAACTCTCAAGCCTTCATCGCCCCACAACAAAGATGGAATTTCAACAAAAGCAGGAAGGACTCTCCCACAAAGAAGAGGAGTCAAGTGATACCAACAAAAGAAAAGAGGATTTCTCAAAATCCTCCTACATCAAGTGAAGAAGAACATAACTATCCAGTGTCACAGCTCCTATCTGAATAAGATTTCTAATGGCCATCTCAATAGCTTCAGAACTAGGCGCATCTATAAAATCAAAATTCATTATGTTTTTGATGTCCAAAGTGAGAACTCAAAACTGCAACACCAAGATGGACCCTGCGAATCTCAGGTTCCTGATGAGTAGGCATTAATCTGTGAATTGGTCACTTAATGAACAAAATGTCTTGTTTTAAAACTAAACGTTTTCAAACGTCTAGTATCACACAAAATGATCTGTAATACTTCGAATTAGTCACTTAATGATCAAAATGTCTTGTTTTAAAACTAAACGTTTTCAAACGTCTAGTATCACACAAAATGATCTGTAATACTGTGAATTGGTCACTTAATGATCAAAATGTCTTGTTTTAAAACTAAACATTTTAAAACGTCTGGAATTAAAGAAAATGATCCGTAATACTTGTTGTGAATATAGCCCTCCACAAATCAAGCAAACCACAAGAATAATAATCGCACACAAACAAAGCAAAAGAAAATCAAAAGCACAGAAAAGACAAGAGAAATTGTTTACCCAGTTCACCAATTTGATTGGCTACGTCTGGGGGCACTACCAAGCCAGGATCTTGCACTATGTACGTAAAATATGTGTTACAATGAGGAAGGAGGCGGAACATTGCTTAAATATGCCTAGGGATACAAGAAACAAGCCCTAAAACCGGGCCCAAAATTAAGCCCTTTCCGACGACAGGCGCCCGCCTGGTAACTGCCCAAAGCAAAGCCTCCCTCGGCCCTTGATGCGCCCGCCAGAGATGGAGTGATGCGGCCGCCTCAAAGCAAACATTGCCAACGCCAAATCGACTGCACGAGAGGCGCCCGCCTCTCCATCCCCAAGCGCCCGCCTCATACTGCTCCGAAGAAACTACCTTGGTTGGTCCTCTATCCCAACAATACTGCGAATTAGTGACTTAATGATTAAAATGTCTTGTTTTAAAACTAAACGTTTTAAAACGCCTAGTATCACACAAAATGATCCGTAATACTGCAGATTAATCACTTAATGATCAAAATGTCTTGATTATAAATTAAACATTTTTTCCACGCCTTGACTTGGGCAATATGTTTTAAACAAGTAAAAAAATAAAATACAAATTCAAATTTGACTTTAATTAGGGAAGTTGACTTAGTCAATAAATCTTTAATCAGTAACTCATTTAATATTATTCCTTGTAAAAATTAAAAGTTAATCAAAATGTCTTATTTTTAAACTAAACATTTTAAATTAAACATTTGAAAACGTCTCGTATTACACAAAATGATTTGTAATACAGTGAATTGGTCACTTAATGATCAAAATGTCTTGTTTTAAAACTAAACATACGTAAACCCTTTTTCCTCATTAAAAATTATTTTCCTCATTTTTACAGACAAACTCATTTAAAAAAAAAATTAACAACCCCCGCACCCTGCCCTCCCACCCCTACCCCACTCCCTACCTCGCCCCCCCAGGTCAAAAAAAAAATTAAACATTTTAAGTTTATTTTAACCACCCCACCCCTCCCCCCACCCCGGGTCAAAAAAAAATTAAACATTTTAAATTTATTTTTAACTACCCCAGCCTCACCCCTACCCCCACCCCCACCCCAACCCCACCCCTACCCCCCGTCAAAAAAAATTAATCATTTTAACTACTACCACCCCCTGCCCCCACCACACCCCCCACCCCCACCGTCGGATAAAACAAATTAATTTATTTTTGAAAATTATTTTTTTCTAGCCGAGTAATTCAAAAGAAAAAAAAAGTTGAGCTTATCGGGTTATTTGAGTCGACCCGCCTCATTCGACCCGTATGTTAAATGGGCTGTATTGTAACACTTGGGCGGACCGCATCAAAATCAAAGAAGCAGCAGCAGAGAAATTGGGGCGGCCGCACCAACACTTGGGCCGACCGCACCAAATAAAGCCGTGGCGTTAGGGCGGACGCACCAATTATTGAAGCGACCGCACCACCTCCTTCCTTCCCCAATTTGACCGTGGACCTCCCACGTTGACCAGGCATTTTCAGCTCTTTTGAACGCCATTTTGGGCCTTGGTTTAATGCTTGGGCCTTAATCCATTTCTAAGCCTTAATCAGCCTTGGTACACTTCTATATATAAATGTATTAAAGCAAAGTCGTTTTTAAATTTGACAAGTTGGAACCAAAAAAATGTCACTATCAAGTTGTTGAAAATAGAAGCCTTGGCCGGTTTTCAAGAGTGGGTAATCAATTTCTTTTTTAAAGAAGAGTGAGTAATTAATGTCTATTATGATTATACATTTGAAAACCACATATTATGATTATTAATAAGAATTATAAATTTATGAGAGATTTTTGAGAGATTTTTGGTATACCAATTTGAATACTATTAAAATTTATAGGTAATAAGAAATGATTTCGGTTTAACCTTTTGTTTTGAAACGAAAATATTAATTACATTAGGATCAAAAAGTGCAATTTAATTGTATACCGTCTCTATTTAAAGTTAAATATTTTTTATGAATTTTGGTGAATTTTTTTTTTTTCGAAAAAAATAATTTATTATAATATAATTTTTTAAAAATGATAACCTGTATTGTAACAGGTATTACTCGTTTCAACTCGTTACCCGCTCCAACTCGATTCAACCTGACCCAACCTGACTCGATTGACAGCTTTGCTTTGGTTTGGTTTGGTTTGGGTTGGTTTGGAATTGTCAAACAGACAAACCAAATACTCCGTATATTGAACCTAACCACCGCCGCTCATCGTCTACTCTACCGATCCAAATCCGGCCCCAATTCATATACTTGTTCATCGTCTACTCTACCCTGCTAAGTAGACTTCAATTCACCAACTAAGTAGACTTCAATTCAAATCCGGCCCCAATTCACAAGGTTTGTGTCAAAAATATTCATTCAAAATCTGCTATTTCCTCTAAATTGTTATTGTTCTTTTATGCTCTCAAGGTTTAACGTTTGTTGCAAAGCTTTGGTTAATTTTCAAGTTTATGTCTCAAAATCGGCTCTTTGCTTCAGGTTTTTTTCCTCATCTAAATTGTTCTTTCTTCACAAGATTTAATTTGGTAATCTTAAGCTTGTTTCCTCCAAGGTTCAATTTTTTATGTCTGCAGCAAAAAGAAAGCGTGAATGTGATAGTGAACGTGATTGTGACAGTCAAGAGAGCACGGCAAATAATATGGTAATCTTAAGCTTGTATATTACTGTAATTTTTATTTCAGCAAAAATTTGATTTTTACATACTATGCTTATGTTAAGCATACTACAGTTACTCCTCAGAATTCGCCTCCACCTTGATTTGTGCTATTCATTATCTTGTAAATTCATCAGTTATTATTCTTAGTATCCTGTATTATCTTGTATTTAAATTTAAAATCACTTGTATAGTTTAGGAGATGGAGCAAATCCCATAGATAGAACTCTCTCAAATATCTGTATAAATACATCACAAGAATCAATAGAAAAATTATCTTTTGCAATTCTTTCATGGTATCAGAGCCATATTGATCTAAACCCACCTTCTCAAAAATTTCGGCACACCACCAACACCATGGTTGAATCCGCATCTACCTCTGTTCTTCCTAATTCCTCAGATCCAAACAATCCTCTCATCTTTGTCAACCTTGCTCATTGCAAAACCCTAACACCTCTTACATATCTCGCCTGGGCTTCCCAACTCACTTCCATCCTTTTTGGATTGGACCTTCTCAAATATGTTGATTATCCCATCCCACCCTAAACCATCATCACAGACACCAACGAAACCAAAAACCCAGCACACACAACCTGGCAACGGCAAGACCGTCTCATCCTCGGTGCTCTTCTCGGTACCCTTGATGCAGCCGTTGCTTCGCTTGTCTATCAAGCAAAAACCTCCAATGATGCCTGGACCATACTAAAAACTACCTACGCCAACCCATCCCGCGGCCATATCCTTCAAGTCAAAGACCATCTTGCTTCCATCACCAAATCCACTCTTACCATTACCGATTACATGAACTCCATCAAAGCATGTACTGATAAACTTGCAATCCTTGGCAAACCAATGGACCCTGAAGACATCATTGCCAAAGCTCTTCAGGGCCTCGACTATGAACCCTACAAATCCATCATTGACTCCGTCCGTGCCCGTGACAACCCCATTACATTTGAAGCCCTACACGAAAAACTCATACACCATGAACTAACCCTCAAACACAATACTCCTCCTCCTTCTGTCCCTATACCGGCTCACCTTATACACTCCCAAAATCGTGGTCACCCTCCTCGATCACCATCCCAACCCCTCCTTCCCACGCCACCATATCCGCCCAAACCCACCTCTGCTGCCTCTTACTCCAAAACCTTTAAGGGAAAATGTCAATATTGTCGCTTCGTTGGTCATGTCATATCTGAATGTCGTCAATTCAGCCGAGACTATCCTAATGTCACCTTCCCGCCTCCCCCTTCCTTCGACCGTAACCCTCGCCACTCTAATACTACCCCACCACAAGCCCACACTGCCACTGTCCCCATCCAAACTCCTCCACCCTCTTGGCTAATGGACAGTGGTGCCATCAATCACATCACAAATGACCTCTCCAACCTCTCTCTTCATCACCCTTATGATGGTAGCGATGATGTTATCATCGGAGATGGTTCCACTCTTCCTATTGCAAACATAGGTTCATTCTCTATCTCTCTCTCTCCCTCGCCCATTGTTTTCAATAACGTCTTACATGTCCCTCGTATTTCTCGAAATATTCTTTCTATTTCTCAATTCTGTAGGGATAATAATGCAACTGTTGAATTCTCACAATCTTCCTTTCTTATCAAGGCCAATCATACCAACCGGACCCTTCTCCACGGCAAGCTTGAAAATGGTGTCTACATCTAGACTCCACCCTCTACTCAAGCTCATGTCGCCACTACCTCAACTCTTTAATCATGGCATCACAAACTAGGACACCCTGCTCCTCCAATTATTTCCCTTTTAAATAAACAATTTTCATTATCAATTCCTTTGCTTTCTTTCTCCCATTGTAACTCCTGCAAAATCAATAAGAGTCATAAACTCCCGTTTGATATGTCTACTCTTGAATCTCATGCACCTCTTGATATTATTTTCTCTGATGTATGGACGTCCCCTATTCACTCTTATGATCATTACAAGTACTATGTTATCTTCGTGGACCATTATACAAAATATACTTGGCTATATCCGCTAAAACAAAAATCTGACACCTTTGCTACATTTAACCGTTTCAAACTACTTGTTGAGAAATATTTTTCACGTCCCATTCGTCAATTCTTTTCTGACAATGGTGGCGAATACCTCAAGCTCACACCATCTCTCCTCCAAAATGGAATTTCCCACCTCACCTCTCCTCCTCATACACCCGAGCATAATGGCTTTGCCGAACGCCGTCATCAACATATTGTTGAAACCGGCCTCACTCTTCTTTCTCAATCTCAACTTCCTCTCATATTCTGGTCACATGCATTTACTACTGCTACATATCTCATCAACCGAATGCCTACAACGACCCTCAATAATGAGTCCCCATTCTTCCGTCTCTTCAAAACACAACCCAACTATCATAAACTTCGGTCCTTTTGGTGCCTCTGTTATCCTTGGTTACGACCTTACTCCATTCACAAACTAGCACCTAAATCTACTCCTTGCATTTTTGTCGGCTACTCTCCACATGTCACCTTTGTCGAAACTGTTTTTCCTTGTACATCCCTCACTAACACCACCTCTCCCTCTACTCCAATCTCCCCTTCCCAATGGTGCACTTTCTCTCTTCCCATTATTCCCACATCCAGTTCTGTTACTGCCCCTCCCTCGCCCAACATTGTTCCGCCTTCTCCCCTACGTGATGAACCAGCTTCTGTTTCTGTTCATGTGGGCGACCGCCCATCCCAATTGAGCGACCGCCCATCCACATATCCCAACAATTCTGAATCGCCTGTACACTTGGGCGACCGCCCATCCCATAGTGAGCGACCGCCCATACCTTCTGATTCTGGCACATCAGTTTCCACACCTGAACCGATCACCACTACTGTTCCCTCCCGCTCCATTTTAACCCGCCTAACCAACAACATTGTCAAACCAAATATATAGTGATGATTGTTATATGGATACTTACCTGCTTCAATTCATAGACTAAGAAGGTTCTCAAATTCAACTTCATTTCAGTTCTAATAACCAATTTTTTTTTTCACATCATCTTAATACTCCATCCGTCCCAAAAAGATAGTCTGATTTGGTTTTAATGGTTAATGCAAGTAAAATTTGACTGAATGTGAATGCCAATTTAATCATCTGAATGAAATTTTAAAAATTGGTATTGGTAAATCATTAAATATCAATAACAATTTTTTAAATTTCATTTGGTCAAATTTCCACTAGTGCTGACCATCAAAAATGAAAATAAGACTATCTTTTTGAAACGGAGGTAGTATAACATGAGTAATATATGGAAAGAAACTCGGTTGAAATGCATGGTGCAAGTCAAAGTTGTAACAGAGGGACAAACAAGATATCTGAAGAATGTTGTAAAGAAATGGACCTTCAACCCCTGAGTAAGGGTTCTGTCACAGGGCATCCTTTGCATAATTTACACATGCAGTGCCTCCACCCGTGCTCTTCATTTCAATTAAACAGAAACAAATACCAAGGAAAAAAAGAGTCAGAATATATAGTAACCAAACCATACTCAAGTGGATTGATCCAAAAATCTTGATTTTTAGAACGCATTTCAGATTAAAAATTAAGGATTATTTACTCCACTGCTGCCCGATCCCTTGTAGGCTGAGTTATATTTCAAACTCACTTGTTTCTTAACTACAAAAAGAGTGTTTTAACATAGTAGAATGTGCCCTACTGCCTGGTTAAAAATTTAAATGAAAAGCATATAGTGATGTTAGCTTCAACTCTGAACATATGAGGCTTCTTGGTTCAAAATCCATCCCAACTTCAACTCCGAATATATAGTGATTATTGCTTTATAGATACTTACCTGCATCAATTCATAGACTAAGAAGGTTCACAAATTCAACTTCAGCTCAGTTAGGCTTGCATTGATACATTGTACAACACGTAAATTACGTGCTTCATATCAAATAGGAACGTAAATAATGTAACTAATGTAATTAGGAAGATAACAGATCATAAATATGTATGACACGTAAATAACGTTCCTTAGATTCACTAGGTAACATAAATATAGAAGTAACGTAACTAAACACTTGACATAATATATTACCAACACAGTATACTATCTACACAATGTACAACACGTAAATTACATTCCTTATGTATGACATGTAAATAACGTTCCTTAGATTCACTAGGTAACATAAATATAGAAGTAACGTAACTAAACACTTGACACAATATATTACCAACACAGTATACTATCTACACAATGTACAACACGTAAATTACATTCCTTATATTCACTTGGTAACGTAAAACATAGAACTAACGTAACTAAATATTTGGTACAATATATGACGCTACTTGGTTCAATATCCATCCCAACTTCACCTCCAAATATAAAGTGATGATTGCTTTATAGATACTTGGCTTGCCTTGATGCACTCACCCCTATCATCTCTTGGACAATTACTCGTTAAGATTGTTATACTCCCTCAGTCCCAAAATGAATGCCCTAAAATTTTAAATTTTGCTTTCATCAAGATCAAATCTGAAATTCTAGCAGCTGAAATTCTGAATGTTTTCTTCTTTGCAGTCTCATTCAGGCAGTATAGAAGATGTAGATACTGAAGAGCTTTTGCGACAAATGGCACTTGTTAAGTTTGCAATCCATCCATCAACTCAATTTAAAAGTTGGGATGATGAAGCAATGTGGGACCAAATTATAAAAGATATGAGGGAAAAGAATGGTCGAAATCCAACTTTGATCACAGTACTTGAGACTGTCATATATTGTCATGATAGCTATATCTCTAACCCATCAATGTCATCGCTCTTTGCTAAACTTGTGTTTGGGAAGGAGGACATGGGTTTTGATATCGAATGCATCGAGAAAATGTTAGGTTGTCGTGGTAAACAAATGACCGGCGGCAAGAGAAAAAAGGAAATTTCTGAAAACAATAGTGCCAGCGTCAGTACTGCTACCGACAATTGCTCATTTGATTTTAGCATAACAGAGTTATGGATGTTGTTGGAGAAGCTCAAACGTGCAGTAACAGCAAACAAAATTGGATATGAAACGTGTAGAGTTGAGAAGGATGTTGCTGGAGAAGCTATTAAAAAATTAGAATCAGCATACCAACTTGCAGAAAGTTCAATTTTAATTGCAATATCAACCCAAAGAGAAGCAGAAGCAGCAAAGAGAGGTAACAGCTTGCAACATCAGTGTTTGTCATACATTATTTTTATTTCTTGATAGAGCTTATCTTGTTATGTATATTTTCAGAAGTGGAGGAAGTGGCTAGAAGCCTCTGTTACCTTAACTCTCTTGATAAGATTACTGCGGAAGAAATGGCGGTAGCTGCTCATATTTTAAAAAATGATCGTTCTGCAGCTCGTGCTTTTTTACAGGTCTTGCTAAATGACGCAAAGGTTAAGCATATTAAAAAAATGATCAATAAGTGGAACCCCCCCCCAGCGATTTGCCTAGGACGGGTGGTACTGTTAGGTTTATGTTGCCTTAAAAATGGTGAACTTGTTTGATGTATGTAAATAGTTTGTTGTGAAGTGTCAATGTACTCGAACTTGTTTGATATATTTAGTTTGTTTGTGAAGTGTCAATGTACTCAAAGATGAAGGGGACGGATGAAGGGAGATACTGGAGAGAGAATGTTTGACTAGTAAGTGGGGAGTGAGGGAGAAGAAGAGTGGGTTAGTAAGAGGGGATATGTGCATTAGTGTGTTCTTCATGGTTGCTTTTGCTGTTTTAATCTTTGTGTTCCTCGGCTCTGTGGAGGGATTCAGCACAAAGACTCGGCCTTGTACTTATGACAGCAGCAATTTTTGCAAGCCTGCTCTTGCAACTGCTGCTTTCAGCACTATAGCCTTTGTACTTGGTGCTATCACCTCAGTGATTTCTGGATTTCTTGGAATGAAAATTGCTACCTATGCAAATGCCAGGACCACCTTGGAAGCAAGAAAGGGTATTGGGAAGGCTTTTATCATTGCGTTTAGATCCGGAGCAGTCATGGGTTTCCTCCTAGCTGCAAATGGTCTTCTGGTTTTGTTCATCATTGTCAATGTCTTCAAGCTGTACTATGGTGATGACTGGGAAGGTCTCTTCGAGTCTATAACCGGTTATGGCCTTGGGGGATCTTCCATGGCACTTTTTGGCAGAGTTGGTGGAGGTATCTACACAAAAGCTGCTGATGTTGGAGCTGATCTTGTGGGCAAGGTGGAGAGAAACATCCCAGAGGATGACCCTAGAAATCCTGCGGTATGCTTTGTGTTATCATTTAGAGAAGTTTTGATTTTATTTAAATGTTATGTTAACAGAGTTTACATGCATTTATTTTTTTCAGGTGATTGCTGGCAATGTTGGTGATAATGTTGGGGATATTGCTGGTATGGGATCTGATCTCTTCAGTTCATATGCAGAGTCGTCTTGTGCTGCCCTTGTTGTTGCTTCCATCTCCTCTTTTGGGATCCATCATGAGTACACTTCAATGATGTATCCTCTCCTCATCAGCTCTGTAGATATCCTTGTTTGTTTGCTCACTACCTTATTTGCAACTGATTTCTTTGAAGTGAAGAATGTAAAGGAAATTGAGCCATCATTGAAGAATCAGCTGATTATTTCCACCATATTGATGACTGTTGGTGTAGCTGTTATTAGTTGGGTTGCTCTTCCTTCTTCATTCACCATATTCAATTTTGGAATCCAGAAAGTTGTGCAAAACTGGTATACTTTACACTCATATATCTATTTATTTATTTCACGTTTTTATATGCAAAACTTGACCAATTTAGTCTTCTAATGAATTATTCAATCAAAGATTGAGAATGTATTAGCATATGTTTTTTGGGTGCACGTTTCTACTAGATGGGAGATTTTGTGGAAGTTCACAAGAATGTATTAGGCTCTTGTCATAGTATGTATTACTCCTTGTTAGTGTTTATTGCATATTTAAAAGGTGGAAGAAGTGGTGTGCGCTCATGCAACTTTTTAACATAGTACTATACAAGCAATGCTTACAGGTAGTGATGAGCCCTGACTTTTCGGTATATTTATACATACACATTTATACAGTCCCATACAGTTATATACATCACATATATACACTTACCAAATATTTACATTGAGACCCCTCATAAAGTGCCACATTTGCACTCTCTCACCCTATATATACTATAACCCTCAAAGGCCAAGGTAAGCTCTCATTCTCTCATTTTACACATACAACACACTCTCTCTCTCTAGAATACTCTCCCTAGAGAGTTTCATATACAGTTTATACACATAAACACCGACTGATTCTTACGCCCGAGGGTTATAGCGGGGCTCCCCCCCGCACCCCTAACGGTGCTGTTTTGCAGGTTCCTTCCGAGGTGCCGACGCGTTTCAGCCACCTTCCGAGGCCAAAAGTCATGGCGTCATCAGTGGTTCCATTGCCGGGAAACGCCATCTTTTTCGATTTGACGCCGCCGGAGAAGATGCCCATAAAGAGAGAGAGCTCAGTGGTTCAGTTCATGGCTTCCGCCACCTCCCAAAAGGGGCAGCAACCAGCTTCCCCACCACCTTAGGTGAAACTTTTAAAAAAAAAACAAATTTTATGTTCCAGCCACCTAGTCGGAATATTCGCCGGAGCAGCTATCAAGGCTTCTTAGGTACAAGCTTAACAGCAGCTGAGACTCCACGAAAGTGGATAGCTGCCACCTAGCTTGAACAACCAAGGAGAAGTTGCCGGAAAAAATGGAGGTGAAGACAAAAAGAGACAACATTGCACCCCAAGAAACTATTCAAAACTGGGAAGGACAGCCCTTTCTCCTTCTTCCCCTCCTACTATACACTACCCTCATATAAACCCATTTGAAAACAAAGCTCATATTTCGACCCCCAGCCAGAATTATTCGCCGAAATAGATATCAAATGTATGTTCAAGCTAAATAGCAGCCAAGACCCCACGAAAGTGGGTAGCTACCACCTAGCTTGAACAAACAAGGAGTTGTCGTCGGAAAAAATGGAGTCAGTTAGAAAGATCCCGAAAAATGAGGTATTCTCTGTCAAAAACACAAAAGAAGAGCAGCCATTTTCGCAACCTCCTGATTTACGCAAAAATCCAAGAGTGACCGGAATGATATTCCGGCCAATATTTCCGACGGAATTAGGCTGAAATCAATCACCGGCCGAGTAGAAGACTTAGCAAAGAAGGTTACTCAACCTTCTGTCAGTCAAAAGAAAAGGGGAGAGGCTGACAGAAAGAGGATATTTTTAAAACAAAAGTCAACAAAAGTGGCATGTCGACATATTTTGATTGGTTTGAAAAAGAGACGTAAAGGAGTGGGCAAACCAAAAAGATAGCCCACGTTGTTGGCAGGGTGGGACAGACATTTGGGCCCCACTGTCAGTAACAAAGCCGGGAGGCAGAGAAAAATGAACGGGAGGCAAAGTAGTCCGCAAACCGCGGCCACCTCTCCGTCCGTTTTTCTTCCTTCAAGACACAAGTGGCCAAAAATCTCTCAAAAATCAGAAAAAACAAGGACGAGCAAGGAATTGACAAAGGAAGAGATGAAATTCAAGGCAAAAGCTAGTACCTTGAACTGAGATCTCCGTGCCCGCATAAGGCACCAACGACCTCTCCTCTGCCCGCAGCTCGATCTCCGGCGACCTCCCTGCCAATGACCGCTGTCACTGACCGCACACTTATGCCCGCAGTTCGGGCTCTGGCAAAATCCATGGCCGCAAAATTCAATCCCGGACAACACTTTGTGACCGCAGCCCATGTCTCCGGCGACATCCCTGTCCGTGGCCGCCAGCTGTGCCCGCGAGCGACCTCCTTGTCCGCAAGATCATGCCGGCAGCTTCTGTCCGCATCCCGGCGACCACCCAGTTGCCCGCAGCTTCTGTCCTCATCCCGGCGACATTCTGTCCGAGCATAGCTAGATCAGTCCGCTCCGGGGACACCTCCTTGCCATGGCCGCAATTCATTGACCTCGGTCAACCCTCTTGCCCGCATCATCATCTCCCCGCGGCTCCTCCCTACTCGCTCACTTCCCCGTGACCGCGGACCCCAAGGTCCGGCCATCTCCCCGCAGTCCGGCCACCTTCCATGTTCGCGATATCGTGCCCGCATCCAAGTCTCCGTAACTCAGGAAGGAGGGTGGATGATATAAAAGCAGCATATGGCTGCCACCTTATCTCCCCTCTCCGTTAACCGCAGTCCGAGCTACACCCGCCACGGTCCAGCTCCGGGCACAGGCTACGACCAGCATCCATGAAATCCGGCGACCTCCTTACCCGTGACCGTGAAATCATGACCGCACCGGTACAGCTCCGGGCAAAGCACTATTAGTTCCGGCCATCAGAGAACCAAGGGACCGCAGCTCGCAGACCGCATCTGTTGGTGCTCGCAGACCGCACCTGGTGGTGCTCGCAGACCGCAGATCGAGCAATCTCCAATCACTTTCTCGCCCCTGTCCGTACCACAGATCGTAAAGCTTCAGATCTCCAAGACATTACTCACCGGAATTTATGAAAATCCGGCGTCCACCCTATCAAGGATCGGCGTCCGCCCTATCAAGCATGTTCATGATTTGAAACGGAGATTTGAAAATATATAACCAAGCCATGAGATTCGAAAATCAAGAAGGGAAAAGAAATTACGTTGCTGGAAGTCGAAAAGAAAGAGAAAGAGAAGGAAAGGGGTGAGGTTGATTCCTGAGAAGAGTAGTGAGAGAAAGGAAAAAGTTAGAAAAAGAAAGAAGTTGATTTCTACCTGGAAGAAGAGAGAGAAAATGGGTGAAAATTGAGAGGAATGAAAGAGAAAAGGAAAAAAAGAAAGTATTGAATTGGGAAAAGTCAGTAAGCCAATTTGGACCACAAAAATTGACATGGGCAGAAATCAGCCACGTGGTCCACTTTGGAAAAAGGGAATTTTACATTCAAGCTTCTCCCACAAGCCTAGCCTAGTCATTTAACCCTCTCCGTTAAATTTCTGACGATCCGTTTAAAATTTCGTCAAGTTTTTAACATACTTCCCCTCCGCCAAAGATTCATGTTCGTGATCCGGCGGAAGCAGAAAACTACCTTCTCAGTTCCTGAATTTTGTTCGTGCAAATATAGAAGCATGTTCATAATCCAGAGGAAGCAGGAAATTATTTTCCATCCGCCAAAGATTCATGTTCGTGATCCGGCGGAAGCAGAAAACTACCTTCTCAGTTCCTGAATTTTGTTCGTGCAAATAAAGAAGCATGTTCATAATCCAGAGGAAGCAGAAAATTATTTCCCCTCCGCCAAAGATCCGTCCCTGAAATTTGGTCGAGATCCGGCGAAAAAAGAAAAACTACCTCCGTTCCTGAATTTTGTTCGTCCAAAAAGGGTGATCGAGATAAAAGCAGCATTGCTGCCACCTTCTCTCCCCTCACCGGTGAAATCATGCCCACTCATCCAAGTCTCCGTGACTCCAGGCTTCCAGTCTTCCCAGTCTCCGTGCCCGTGACCGCTGCACGCTCTGGTGACCCCTGCTTCCGTGCCCGCAGATCCTTGCTCGACAGCACACGGCTCGTCTGCCCGCATAATCTTGCTCGGTAGCTCGTAGCTCGTCAGCTACTCTGCCCGCATAATCTTGCTTGGTAGCTCGTAGCTCGTCTACCCGCATAATCTTGCTCGGTAGCTCGTCTACCCGCATAACCTTGCCCGGTAGCTCGTAGCTCGTCTGCCCGCATAACCTTGCTCGGTAGCTCTTAGCTCGACAGCTCATCTGCTCGCATAACCTTGCTCGGTAACTCGTAGCTTGTCAGCTCGTCAGCTCGCCATCCCGCCTATCCTTGCTCTTGCCCGCCACCTGTCCACCAGAACAAAAAAGGGTGATCGAGATAAAAGCAGCCCCTAGCTGCCACCTTCTCTCCCCTCACCGGCAACCTCCTTGCCCTTGACCGCAAATTCAAGCCTGCATATCCTTGCTCGCGCTCGCAACCCTCAGTTCATGCAACCTACCAAACAAAGCGAAACTCATGGATTTGAGAGGGTTAAAACCCAAGATTGTGCCAATCCGTAAGTTATTCCCACCAGCCTCAAAAGCTAGGGTGGATGCCCGCAGGCGGATGCCAGTAGGTTAAAGAGCAAACATATGAGCTCCTACCTACTGATGCGCAACGATCTTTCGGTCCGCAAGCCTATATGAGTACAAAGATCCATTACGATCCGTACTCCGATCGCGGGGAGGATACCCTGTCCTGCCCGCGTGACACCACCAAGAATAAGTGGATATAGATGCCAGCGGGGACAAGGACCAAAAGTCCCCCTCGCTCAGTGCGCGAAGGTCCTCGTTAGGGCCGTTACTCGTATGCTTGTATGTGACAAAGGCCTACATATAAGCCCGTTACCAGATCGCCACGAGACCCTCACGAGAAGCCCAAGGGGTTTTGAATAAAGGGTCAAAAAAGCGTGAACCACCATTAGTGGATACAGATGCCAGTAGGTTAAAGGGCCGCTATGCTAAATATGCCCCTACCTACTGTTGCGCGGACTATAGCTTCACGGCCACACTCTGCATGCCCTATGAAGGTAGCTTGCCTTGGCTGCTTTTGACTTACACCACGGCTCGCAAGGCTGGGAATAAGTGTAAACGGATGACAGTGATCAAAAGAGTTTTTACAAAGCCAAACAGACAAAGGGGGTTAAAGCCCCAAAGTTTGCCACGAGGCCAAACAAAAGCGATCACAGATGAATAAGGCTGACTCTCACGAAAAATCCAAGTGATTTTGAACAAAGAGTTAGGAAAACTCAAAAAATGCGGGCAAAGGGCCTACTAAGCTTTTGACCGCAGAAGGAGAGTATAAAGTTTAATTGCAAGTCAAAAACGCTGGAGGAAGAGCAAGAATGCAAGTACTAGGGTACTCAAAAATTGCCAAAACTCAAAACAGCCTAAAAGACGAGCAATTAAGATCCAATCCTAAGCCTACGGGCAAAGATCCAATCCTAAGCCTACGGGCAAAGATCCAACCATAAGCCTACGGGCGAAGATCCAATAAGCCTACGGGCAAAGATCCAATCCTAAGCCTACGGGCAAGATCCAATAAGCCTACGGGCAAAGATCCAATTCTAAGCCTACGGGCAAAATCCAATAAGCCTACGGGCAAAGATCAAACAACAAACTAATATCAAAGCCAGATATCCTCATAGAAAAATTCTATAAAGCCGACAAGCTAATAAATATTTACGCGCCAATAAGCCTTCGGGCAAATATATTTGAAACTACCTGCAGGTTTATGCATATTTGGAGCTCAACAGCCAGCTCGGGGGCTCGCTCATTCTTATTATTGGATATTCATCCACGGGCTACGTGCCCGCTTTATCTACTCTCGGGAATCTCCGAGAGCTCTATTCAAGCTACCTTCGGGATCTATGCTTATTTTATGGTGCTCTCCCACCTATATCCGGAAATCTCCGGCCGTCTTTGGCGTTTATAGGCAGATCGCTGCCTCCAGCCTCCATGGCTCCTAGTCCTCCGTGACTCCAGCCTCCATGGCTCCCAGCCTCCGTGGTTCCTAGTTCTCCGTGGCTCCTAGTCCCCGTGACTCCAGCCTCCATGGCTCCCAGCCTCCATGGCTCCCAGCCTCCATGGCTCCCAACCTCCATGGCTCCTAGTCCCCGTGACTCCAGCCTCCATGGCTCCTAGCCTCCATGGCTCCTAGTCCCCGTGACTCCAGCCTCCATGGCTCCCAGCCTCCATGGCTCCTAGTCTTCGTGACTCCTAGTCCTCCGTGACTCCTAGTCTTCATGACTCCTAGTCCTCCGTGACTCCAAGTCTCCGTGGCTCCTAGTCCTCCGTGACTCCTAGTCTTCATGACTCCTAGTCCTCCGTGACTCCAGCCTCCATGGCTCGCTCCCAGCCTCCGTGGCTCCTAGTTCTCCGTGGCTCCTAGTCCCCGTGACTCCAGCCTCCATGGCTCCCAGCCTCCATGGCTCCTAGTCTTCGTGACTCCTAGTCTCCATGGATCCTAGCCTCCATGGCTCCTAATCCCCGTGACTCCAGCCTCTATGGCTCCTAGCCTCCATGGCTCCTAGTCCTCCGTGACTCCTAGTCTTCATGACTCCTAGTCCTCCGTGACTCCAAGTCTTCGTGGCTCCTAGTCCTCCGTGACTCCTAGTCTTCATGACTCCTAGTCCTCCGTGACTCCAAGTCTCCGCGACTCCTAGCCTCCATGGCTCCTAGTCCTCCGTGACTCCTAGTTCCCGTGACTCCTAGTCCTCCCTGACTCCTAGTCTTCGTGACTCCTAGTCCTCCATGACTCCTAGTCCCCGTGACTCTAAGTCTCTGTGACTCCTAGTCTCTGTGACTCCAAGAGAGGTGGCCGAGATAAAAGCAGCTTGTCGCTGCCACCTTCTCTCCCCTCTCCGACGAACAGGGGCTAATGACCGCAGATCCAGACCGTAGTCCGATGAGATCGTGCCAGTACTTCCCAGTCTCAATGACCGAGATAAAAGCAGCTCCTAGCTGCCACCTTCTCTCCCTAGACCTCAATCTCCCAGGCTCCTGCCTCCAAGATTCAAGCCAATCTTGCGAGCTCCGAGCTCCAGCCATAAATATATACTCAAGCCAGCCTCTACCTAAATCGTACTCCTCACTCCGACCATAAATAATCATCACTTGGAGTAGGGGGCTATTGATGAGCCCTGACTTTTCGATATATTTATACATACACATTTATACAGTCCCATACAGTTATATACATCACATATATACACTTACCAAATATTTACATTGAGACCCCTCATAAAGTGCCACATTTGCACTCTCTCACCCTATATATACTATAACCCTCAAAGGCCAAGGTAAGCTCTCATTCTCTCATTTTACACATACAACACACACACTCTCTCTCTAGAATACTCTCCCTAGAGAGTTTCATATACAGTTTATACACATAAACACCGACTGATTCTTACGCCCGAGGGTTATAGCGGGGCTCCCCCCCCGCACCCCTAACGGTGCTGTTTTGCAGGTTCCTCCCGAGGTGCCGACGCGTTTCAGCCACCTTCCGAGGCCAAAAGTCGTGGCGTCATCAGGTAGCATGTTCATACATAGTTGTTTTCTGTGTTTATTGTTTTTATTAAGTATTATTATTATATTCTTCCTGACCTCACTATTTTTACAGCCCCGTGCAAGATGTTGCTGATTCTTGCCGCACTGGTGCAGCCACCAATGTTATTTTTGGTCTTGCATTGGGATATAAATCAGTGATCATCCCTATTTTTGCCATTGCTGCCAGCATTTTTGTTAGTTTTACCCCCACATGGATTTTTGCCCTCCACTCCAAGTAAACTCATATCATTTTCAATCACTCTAATCCAAATTTGTATGGGTCTTCCCCTACCCCTCCCCATTTTATAATTTCTCCACTGTTTCGGCCTCCTAACCGGTGCATCACTCGGTCTCCTTCTCACATGTCCAAACCACCTCAGACGATTTTCCCTCATTTTATCCTCAATGGGCGCAACTCCTACTTTACCTCTGAATCAGGATTCCACTACTACTCTTTAATTTAGAAAAAACCCTTTTCTTTTCTTTTCCTTTCTCATTCTGTCGTTCACACTCATTTCATCTTCCTCTTCCCCCTCCAGCGGCAGCGACAGCGGCAATTCCTCAGCGGCAGCGGCGTTCTTCCTCCTGTGTTCTTCCCGGCACAATTTCTCTCCACAACACAGAACACACAGTATCTCGCGCTCTACGCATTTGGGAAGAATCATGAAGTCAAACGTAGACACAGAGAATCGATTCCTTGGAAGCATATCAGCATCGTCAATCCGAAACCTCCTTCCCAGATCTGTATCAAGCAAGCACAAGATGAATTTCATCCGCACAAAATCTAGGTTCAACAGTGAAAATATGCCCCCTCCTGATCCCAACATTCAGACTGACACCTTCCCGCCCATCCCCAAAACCTCTCCTTCAAAACCCTCAATTTCTCAGAAACATGTCGCCAGATTGGAAGGTTCTAAAGAAATTTCACCACCACCTTTTTCAGATCCACCAGTGAAGGTACTGAACCCTTATTCAATTTTGATTACCTAGAAATTTTGTTGTTATGTTTTAAGTTATGTGATATGTTTCTGTGATTTGCTGTTTAGGTTGTTGTGAGGATCAGACCACTTGATTCTTATGAAAGAAGAGTAGATCAGGTGGTTAGGAAGGTTTCTGATAATTCACTAACGATTGGAGATAGAACGTTCGCCTTTGATTGAGTCCTCGACTGCAATTCAAGTCAGGTAAGGAATTCAAACCCAATATTTCATTTGTTAATTTGTCAGATTTGCATTTCAACTCTATTAATTGTACTCAGTAAGTGAATTTAGGTTCCCTAACCTGAATATATGTTTAAAATGGTAGCAATTGTCAGCATTATCAGATGTCCATATCGATGCTTTGGTATTTTTTGTCACCTGGATATGATTTAGGACATTACGTTTGTAAAATCATTTTCTCTTTTTTTTTTTTTTTTTTTTTTTTTTTTTTTTTGAGGCTTGCCCAACTCGAGTCAAGCCCCTTTTTTTGTGTAAGTCAATTTACAAGATCCTCAATAATTTCCTGTCTGTGGGGTTGAGCAGACACCACACCTCTGTACTTGCTCACACCCGGCCAGTCCATCGAAGCCACTACTGCTGCTATAGAAGCACTTGAATCTTCCCCGGGTTGAGGATGAGTCACATCAGCACCATTAATTTTAATTTAATAAATATACCCTATACACTATACACTATACCCTATAACATTCTCAGTGTTAACTTCTTGCAGATTTCCCACAAGTATAGTTTAATTTACGTGATCACAAAGCTTGGACTTCTATTTGTATATGGCCTGGAAACGGCTCGCGTAGCTTGTAAACAGGATCAGCCCAGATCCAATTTTCCTGACGTGGTCAGGTGTTGCTTGCCACAGTAAACGAAGCAACAATAGTGCCTTTTGTCAGTAGTCAAGTATGTTCATCCACCTCTTGGTTCTGTCACTGTGATTGGCTGGGAATAAACGTGTATGGTGTCTCTTTTGCACCACCACAAATGTAATGCGCGGCATGTAAGTCGCTTCCATAGAGACACAAGCCTTCCTAATCTTGTCCATCTCTTCCAACAAAACCTGACTAAATTGACTTTCACTGACTCCATCTCGGTAAAATATGATGCGATAGGGTTTCTGATTGGTTGATCTATAATACGCCATAAGAAGTTCCCGAATCATGCCACTGTGGACTATTCCCTTGACAGGATCTGTATGGGAGTGATAAAGATCCTCAATAATTTCCTGTCTGTGGGGTTGAGCAGACACCACACCTCTGTACTTGCTCACACCCGGCCAGTCCATCAAAGCCACTACTCCTGCTATAGAAGCACTTGAATCTTCCCCGGGTTGAGGATGAGTCACATCAGCACCATTAATTTTAATTTAATAAATATACCCTATACACTATACACTATACCCTATAACATTCTCTGTGTTAACTTCTTGCAGATTTCCCACAAGTATAGTTTAATTTACGTGATCACAAAGCTTGGACTTCTATTTGTATATGACCTGGAAACAACTACTGCAGTTTACAGAAACAGGATCAACCCAGATCCAATTTTCCTGACGTGGTCAGGTGTTGCTTGCCACTGCAAACGAAGCAACAATCGTGCCTTTTGTCAGTAGTCAAGTATGTTCATCCACCTCTTGGTTCTGTCACTGTGATTGGTTGGGAATAAACGTGTATGGTGTCTCTTTTGCACCACCACAAATGTAATGCGCGGCATGTAAGTCGCTTCCATAGAGACAAGCCTTCCTAATCTTGTCCATCTCTTCCAACAAAACCTGACTAAATTGACTTTCACTGACTCCATCTCGGTAAAATATGGGGCGAAAGATGCCAATATGTATATGGTTGATTGGCGGCAATTTTCTTGTTACTTGTTTCATCTATTTAGTTTTGAGGGATAAGTTGTATGGAGGAGAGGTACCACTTGGAAATGAGGGCAAAAAATCAAGGTTCTCAAGGAATCATGGTCTTGATGTCAAAGAAAATGTCCATTCTACATTTGAGTTTTTCCTCCTTGAAGAATTTCAAGGCGACACATGCGGTAAGTGTTTTTCAATCCTTTATGGGTCCTTATGATTGTATCTGAAGCATGCAGATAATTAAGCCCATTTATTGGGATTATTGCATCACTTTCCAAAGTTAATTAAAGCATTTTCGAATCAATAATCACTAATCACCCGCAATATAAGATATGAATTTCAAAGTCAACTTAATCAATTTTGGAGACCTAGTATAGTTTGTGTGGGAGAGTATTGAAAGGGGGAATACCAGGGTGGGCTTGATTCCGGCAGTGCTGAGTCCGCGCTTGGAGAACTCGGCTCGGAGGTCGTCGATTTTGAGTTGGCTCGCCATGATTTCAGACGACAATGAAGAAATGGAAGGAAAGGTGGTTGAGTTTGAAGACTTGTTTGGAATTTGGAGAAGTAGGAGTTTTTTTTTTCTTAATTAAAAAGAAGGGGATCAACACATTTCACCGCTCCCCCTTGATGCACTTCACAGAGGCGCCTAGCTATGCTAGGGAGGGCAATGTCATTCCCTCTAACCACTGGTGGGGGAATCGAACCCATGACCTTCAGGTTGAAAGCCATGAACTCTAACCATCAGGCTAAGACCCCGCGTGCTTTTAGCAACAACAATCTAAAAATCATCGCCTCTTGATACCACTTCCTTGCAAGTTGGACGGAGTAAAATGGTATGCTAAAACTGCGATAAACAACTGATACAAATGATAAACAACTGATAAAAACAACTGATAAACAACTGATACAAATGATAAACAACTAATAAACACAACTGATAAACAACTGATATAAATGATAAACAACTGATAAAAACAATTGATAAACAACTGATAAACAACTGATAAAATAACTGATAAACAACTGAGAAATGGATGAGTGAGATGAAATTAGCGAGTTGAGAGAAATTGATAGGCGTAATTGGGGAGCCTGAAATTTCATAAGATCGTAACAAAACCCTAGTTATAGAAATAAGCAAAACTTGCATAACATTTAACAAGCGGAGTACGTACCTGAACTGAACTTTAACAAAATCAAATGGAAACCCTAGTTTCAAATTGATGAAAATATCAAGTATCGTCTTCCTTGAGAAATGGATGAGTGAGAGGAAATTAGCGAGTTTGAGAGAAATTGATTGGCGTTGTTGGGAAGGAGGAGGAGTGAACTGTGGGTGAATAGCGTGAAAGATGTAGAGAAGCGAGGGGGAGGAGGAGTGGAGCGGTCTGAAAGTAAGAGAGGGGAGCGAAGAACAAACCCTCGATTATTTATAAGAAGATGGCATCAACCGCGTGAAATGGAAGCCACCCATTTTACAAAAAACTCATTTTAAAAGATGGAAATTACAAAAAAAAAAATTATAAAAATTACAAAAAACTACTTTTGTAAATTGAAAGCACTATTTTCTTAAAAAAAACAAAACAAAAAAAAAAACATAAAATGTAAAACAATCTTGTCATTCATTTTCAAACTGTAAGTTTTGCACAAATATAATTGATCATGAACAATTTAAAAAAAAATCATTTAGTGAGAACAATCCATCTCATATAGCAACAACAATCTAAAAATCATCGCCTCTTGATACCACTTCCTTGCAAGTTGGACGGAGTAAAATGGTATGCTAAAACTGCGATAAACAACTGATACAAATGATAAACAACTGATAAACAACTGATACAAATGATAAACAACTGATAAACACAACTGATAAACAACTGATACAAATGATAAACAACTGATAAAAACAACTGATAAACAACTGATAAACAACTGATAAAATAACTGATAAACAACTGATACAAATGATAAACAACTGATAGAAATGATAAACAACTGATAAAAATCAAATATCGTCTTCCTTGAGAAATTGATGAGTGAGAGGAAATTAGCGAGTTTGAGAGAAATTGATAGGCGTAATTGGGGAGCCTGAAATTTCACAAGATCGTAACAAAACCCTAGTTATAGAAATAAGCAAAACTTGCATAACATTTAACAATCGGAGTACATAACTGAAATTTAACAAAATCAAATGGAAACCCAAGTTTCAAATTGATGAAAACTCGCTAATTTCCTCTCACTCATCCATTTCTCAAGGAAGACGATACTTGATTTTTCATCAATTTGAAACTTGGGTTTCCATTTGATTTTGTTAAATTTCAGTTATGTACTCCGATTGTTAAATGTTATGCAAGTTTTGCTTATTTCTATAACATTTTTGGGGATGTTACAATCTCCCCCACTTAGGATCCTTGCCGTCCCCGTCAAGGCCTACTTGGATCGAAACCCCGGGCATTGTGGATCCAAGAGGGGCTCGTACGGATCCAAGAGGTGACTCCCATCGACTCCGCGGTGTGCACTTTGTTCCGCACAGCACTTTGCTCCACACTTCCGGCCGGGTCCCGCTCTGATACCATTTGTAACGCCCCGAGCCCGAAGACCGGGTCGGAACGCTATCAAGTACAATATATATCCCACCATAGATGGACAGATCGTATTACATTTTTCGGGTCAACTTTACCGGCGTCGCTTTTCGAGTGGGTCAACTTGGTTGGAACAGGATTTGCCTCTATCCCGTGGCGATTTACAAGAAACCCCAAAAACTTTCCCGCCGTTACTCCAAAGGTGCACTTACTTGGATTAAGCTTCATGGAATTCCTCCTCAAATTCTCAAAAGTCTCAGCCAGATCCACCAAATGATCCTCCCCCTTCGTCTTGATTACCATATCATCAATATAAGCTTCAACATTCCTTCCAATTTGTGATTTAAAAATCTTGTTGACCATCCTTTGGTATGTCGCCCCAGCGTTCTTCAAGCCAAAAGGCATCATTCTATAGCAAAAATTTCCAAGGGGAGTCCTGAAAGCTGTTTTAGCCTTGTCTTCTTCAAGCATTTTGATCTGGTGATACCCTGAGTAAGCATCAATAAAGCTAAACACCTTGTGTCCCGCAATAGAGTCCACCAGTCTATCAATCTTTGGCAAAGGATAACAATCCTTGGGACATGCCGTATTTAAATCGGTAAAGTCTATGCACATCCTCCACTTCTTGTTTGCCTTCAACACCATGACTGGGCAAGCTAGCCAGACTGGATAAGTGATCTCTTCAATGATTCCCGCCTTTAATAACTTCTCCACTTCTCCAATCACCGCTTTCTCCTTTTCCGCCGATAGGTATCTCACCTTCTGCTTAAAAGGCTCTACATTTGGATCAGCATTTAGACAGTGTAAGGCGACCTTCTCATCAACTCCGCACATATCCTCCGGTCTCCAAGCAAATATATCAATGTTATCTCGCAAAAAATCAATTAGCATATCCCGCTCATCCTTTTTCAGCTGTTGCCCAATTTTGACTTTCTGCTCAGGGTATTCATCATTCACAATCACTTCTTCCAATTCTTCTGCCGCCTGAATATCAGGCTCATCCCGCATTTGCAATGTGTCTACTTCAATTTCAGCCGCCTTCCTCCGATCAACATTTTTCTTTATCCCCTTACCGCTACTTTCCCCCTTTTCTCTCACGGCAAGCGACATACTTTCAGGGGTGTCCATCATGATCTCTTCATCACATTCTTCACTATCCGAATCCACTATCTCTTCAATATGGGGCTCTTTCATCTTGACAAATTCTGTGGATCTAGACCAGGCCATTTCTGCTTGCATCACCATCAAAGCCATCAAATTCTTTTCTGATTTTTCCTGCATCATTTCTATCTCTACATCTCGCTCATCACCTCTTTCCCGCGTAACTTCATCCTCTGTTTTTTCCACAATAATTATGATCGCCGACTTATTTTTCATACTTTCTGTCTCCTCCCAACTCTCACATCCCCCTAAGTCGGTGATCATATTTATTCTCGCATCCCGCACAGTCAAGGCAGTAGAAAGTGAACTTGTACTTGCTCTAGCCGCTGTTTGCATTTCAATCTTCTTCTGAATAACTTCCTTCACCTCACTTTTCAAACATGCTATCCCCTTTGCCGTAGGAAACTTGACCCGCTGATGCGGGATGGATACCACCATCTCAAAGCTTTGCATAAAGGGAATGCCCACAATAGCATTATAAGGTGACACCAAATCAATAACCATAAACTCTACGGTGCGAGTTCTCACCTTCTCATCTTCTCCTATCTCTACCGCCAAAGAAATCGTTCCCTTAACCCGCACAGTGTGGTTAGTAAACCCTTCAGTATCAAGAAAAATGTTTACCCTTAAGTCATACTAATGATTGGCTTCCTTCTCAAACTTATTTAGAAACTTCTAGGTGATGCACGGTTCATTAAAAGGTAGAATAACTTTTCTAGATTCTTGAAGCCAAGTAACGTTTCTTGTCGAGTCTAGGGGCTTCCTATTAGCCACTCTCATACACACTTTTGAAATCCAAGCATCAAAACTGGGGCTTCCTCACCTTTCCTTCCCCAGTCAATCTCTACTTCAACTCTTCAAAATAATCAAATCTGCATTAGGAGCTTTCCTCTTTGTTTCTCACTCTCATCATTAGAGAATACACTTCTCCAAAAAGTCGATGCTTGGATCACCTTCCAATGAATAGAGTCCGTCTCTCCTAAACTAACTTGAGATCTCATATCTCTCTCCTCAATAAAGATTCTCTCCTCTGAGTTCTCTTCGAGTTAACATACTTTTCAAAAAAAAAAATGGCTCGCTAGGTTGAAAACTCGTAAAGAGCGGCCTAGGCAAAAGTTAGAGCACAAAAATAAAAGACGCAAAAGAGATGCCCGCTAGATTGAAAACCCGAAAGGGCGGTCTAGGCAAAAACCAGGGTGCGCACTAAGAAAAAAAAATCAAAGGTCAAAGGGAGAGTATTCTTCAGCCTTCTTCACCGGACGTCATTCGATCCTCTTCAAGTCAAATCAACAAGGAGAGTCTTCTTCGATCACCTTCAAATCAAAGAGAGCAGCTTCACAAGCCTGTTCACAAAGTCATCTACCACTTGCAAACAACTTGGGGCTTGAGACACCAAAGGGCCTTGGACATAGAGCCATTACGACAGTCGACAGATGTGTAGTCGTTTGCCTCCTAGAGACACGACTCAAGGAGAAGTAAGAATGAAGATTCTCAACAGACCTAGATGGGTTCACACAAGGATACTCATCGAACGAAATTCTACAACAATACAACCTCGCTGACTAGCAACAGATTCTGCAAAACCTGATTGGGTCCCAACTTGTCAAGCACAAGTTCACTCATACAGTTCACCCATCTCAAACATAAATCCATACACATGTCCCTACATTTCCATATACCATATACTCATACATAATCTCACCACCAAAATGTCCTACCGGTCATTTACACGAACAGACGTGAGCACCACCACGTAAGTCCAGTTAAACAACTAAAATCTGAAGAAAAAAAAATCTACTTGAAATCTTTATGTGCTGACAGGTACGGAAAGGTAAGAATCATCCGGGTCTATCCGAGACCAGCATGCATATATCCTTGCATTACAGGGGCCGACAGAACCTCCACTTCAACCGACAACCTCAAGTCCGTGACCTCGGCAACAACTTCAAAGTCTGTGATGGCAGCAAACTTCAAGTCCGTGACCTCGGCGACAACTTCAAAGTCTGTGATGGCAGCAAACTTCAAGTCCGTGACCTCGGCAACAACTTCAAAGTACGTGATGGCGTGCAAACTTCAAGTCCGTGACCTCGGCGACAACTTCAAAGTCTGTGATGGCAGCAAACTTCAAATCCGTGACCTCGGCAACGACAACAAAGTCCGTGACCTCGGCAACGACAACATAGTCCGTGACCTCGGCAACAACAACGGCAACGTCAGTAACCTCGGGCGGCACACTTCAACGACTTCATCAACAAACCGGGTATCATCAGAATTGGGTCAAGTCCTTGATTCCTCAGTATGATTTTACCTTTTTAAAAAAAAATCCCTCCTCGATTTTCAAAAATGCTTTTCAAAATACCTAAAATAGCCTTTTTAGTGTTTTGGAGTCGAACTACGTTTGGTCTGATTCTCTCTTAGAGATACGTAGGCAGCCGTGCGGCACGACCATCCCAATGTTCAGAATGATGTCTTTCTATCGACGACACTTCTTCTTTCATAAGACCTGTCGCCGAGGGGCTCTGTAGACACCCCATTCTGAATCAATAATTCATGATTACACTACTCTTCGTCTCTCTTTTGTGTTTTGATGAAAGCACATTAGTTTCGTCATGTTTTGTTAAGTTTCTAACTAACCTCGTTAGTTTTGGACCTAACTGACTAACGGAATAAACTGAAGAGGACAAAATAGTCATCAGACTAGATATCTCGCACGAGATATCATATCTCGCGCGAGATATCCCCTCGACAGGATGTGCAGAAATCACTCTCCTTCTCCGTTTCAAACTCTTTTCTTGATAAACCTCATCTACTCCGGTTATCCAATCAGAATTGAGTTCTGGAAGCTTCCTAGGAGTGTTTTACCTCTCCACCTCTACCTCCTAAACCCCTATAAATACTTGGTGACTTCCACTGTTTCAAAGGTCCAGATTTCCACACAACACACACAATTTGTTGGTTTCTCTCCACGAAAGATTCCTTCAAATCACTCACAAAACCTCCCTAAAATTACCTAAAGTTTATTTATCAACCCTGTTGATCAACAAACATCCAAACCCGAATCAAGGATTGAGGCGAAGCTCTGTCCGCATCAAGATTTGACTCTCATATTGAGTCGAAACTCTGCCCAAATCACTTCTCGATCGAGAAAACATCTTAGAACCACGTTCTAAATCAAATCCTCCCTAAACTAGGTAAACTCCTATACTTTTACTCTTTTCTTCTTAATCTTTCTCTATTGGCTTTTAGAGTGGTGTAATCTCATCAAAAGGATTAGCCTAGAGTCCCTTCAATCGATGAAGGCGATCTCGAAGCGTACAATCCGACATTCCTAATCAAGAAATTGATTAGGGTTTTCTTGTTATTTATTTAATTAGTAATTAAAAAGATTGATAATACTCAATTGGCAAGACCGATCTCCGGATTGGGTGGAATGGATGCTCCTCGACCTACCCATTCGATAACTTAACCCCCGAACCCTCAAATCTCTTTTCAAAATGGTTTTCCTATGTTTCCAAACAAATAATATAGGTGGCGACTCTGTTATTTCAAAATTCACGCATCGCTACACTCACGCTCGTTCTTATTCCATAAAAGTGCACAAACTTGTGAGCCTGTGTCCACTGAGTTCAAACACGCACCAGTGTGTGTGTTCCAAAATTTAATGTACCAAATTAACTGTGAAATTGACCTCACAGTTCTTAGTTTAGAAAGATCAAAAATCAAACCATTTCACATTCATAAATAAATGTGAAATTGACCTCACAGTTTTAGAAGTGTGAAAAACATTTCACAGTTATTCACATCATAACCAACAACTGTAAAAATAGACATCACTGTTGTTCTATAAAAGAATGACATAATAACAGAGAAATTTATCACACAGTTATGCACAATAACTGAGAAAGTGACCTCAACAATCATAACTGAGAAATTGACCTCACAGCTATGCACAAACAATCATCAACAACTGATAAATAACGGGTAAACCAAATATACTAAGTACCAAATTAACTGTGAAATTGACCTCACAGTTCTCAGTTTAGAAAGGTCAAAAACCAAACCATTTCACATTCATAAATAACTGTGAAACTAACCTTGCAATTTTAGAAGTGTGAAAAATATTTCACAGTTATTCACATCACAACCAACAACTGTGAAATAGACCTCACTGTTGTTCTATAAAAGAATGACATAAAAACAGTGAAATCTATCACATAGTTATGCACAATAACTGAGAAAACTGAGAAAATCATTTATCATTTGTTCACACATGAGTATAAAACTGTATAATGGTTTTCACATTTATAAAGTGAGAAGTCTATTTCGCAGTTTTAATGTAAATAACTGTATAATGGTTTTCACATTTATAAACTGAGGAGTCTATTTCACAGTTTTGATGTAAATAACTGTATATAATTGTTTTCACATTTATAAACTAAATAACTGTATAATGGTTTTCACATTTATAAACTGAGAAGTCTATTTCACAGTTTTGATGTAAATAACTGTATAATGGTTTTCACATTTATAAACTGAGAAGTCTATTTCACAGTTAATAAAAACATCAACAAATGTGAAATTTTCCCTACAGTTGTTCTAAAAGAATGACATAAATAACTGAGAAATCTACAACACAGTTATAACATAAACCAACTATAATCACGAACAACTGTGAAAACCTATAAAACATTAATGTGAAATAGAATTCATAGTTTATAACATAAACGAACACAATTATAACATAAACCAATTCTATTTCACAGTTATTTAAATAACTGTGAAATATAATTCAAAGTTATTTGTTAACAAGATTCATCCAAGTACAACAACTATAATGTGCGATTGTGGTCAGATATAGAGACTGATTTACGATATGAAATTAACTCAAATTCATGGGATTTACTTAACAAATGGAAAAACAATAGCTCCAAAATCTTGTGCCTAAGCAAAATAAACCAGAAATAAAACATTTTTCTTCTATCTGTATATGGAAAGAGCTCTTACCTTGAACATTGAGATTCTGCATGCTTGTCCTCCGCTCCTCCTTATTCTTGTCATTCAACCTCACAACAAACTTTTCATACACTTCCTTTTTTTAAGTACACAGATATTTTGGATTATATTCTCACAAAGAAAAAAAAGGTAGGATTTGCACGAAAACACTAGCGAACAGAACCTGACTTTTGACTTTTACAAGCAAAAATGGTAGAGGTTAGAAACGTGTTTTTGGTACAACAATTTTCATTTAAAGCGGAAAGAACTTTTGATGCCAAATTGCAGAAAGTTATTTTTACAGGAATACTTAATCAAGTACAAGCTAATGCGGAAGGCGGGCATCCCGCAAGTGCGCGAAGCGACATTGTGGAACTGTGTAGATGCTACATTGGGGAACATTGTTGGTACAACAGTGGTCAAGTGTGGGAGAACCACAGTATGCAAATGCAAAGGCCTCATGTTAGGTAATTCCTGCAATAAACATGACAATCAAAATTGGCATTATGAGAAACGGAAGACAATTGTGAAACTTTAACTAGCTAACCATATCTTGCATTCGTGTGACCAATAAGCAGAAACAGTGATGTGACCAAAAACTGGATAAGAATTAGGGAGAATGGAATAGAGGAAAAAGAATTATGGGTATTCATATCATAGCCATAAAAAGTGGAAAGAGAGAGGAGTGCAAGAGGTACATTTTGATAGTGAAAGGCAAACAAGGCAACAATTAATTAAAAATTTAAGTAAAATATTTGCATTTTAACAAACTTCTTAATGAATGATAGCAATATATGAAATTTAAGTACACAAATAATTTACGTGACAAGAAACTTAACCCTATAGAACCAACCAAGTTCAACTCTCAATAATAGAAGAGACTGATTCAAATTTTAGCCCAAAAAAATCATTTTTTCTTCAAAACCCCTAATTGAATAAGAAATCAAAACAAAGCCAGTAAGTGAAAGCCCAAACAAAACTGAAAGCGAATTGGAAACTACCCAAATCTAGAACTGACCTAGGGGATAAGTTGTCTGCCATTGGTGCAGCAAAGAGAACATCTAATTCAGTAACATATGAATCAAGCCATCAGCACAAGCCTTCAGTGCAATTACAAATGTGTACGAATCATGTTCTACCCCATCCATAAGCATATCAGCAAAGTACATTAGCCCATTCTTACCATAACCAGCACGCACAAGCCCCATTATAATGGCAGTCCAAGAAACAACATTTCTGTTAGGCATTTCATCAAATACTCTACAAGCCTCATTAATTTTACCATTTTTGGCATACATATCCAAAAGAGCACTTCCAAAAAAAAAACAGAATTCACAAAACCAGATTTTACACAATACCCATGTAGTGATTTCCCATTTTGTGAACTTGAACTAATCCCACATGCCTTAAGTGCTAAACTTAGCACAAAGGGGTCCATCCCAACAGTAGGATCAACCCACATAGTAGAAAACAAAGAAAGTGCTTCCAACCCATCAGAGGCATTGATATAACCCGCAATCATGGTTGTCCACGAGACCTCATCTCTTTGAGGTAATTTATCAAACACTTGGCGGGCATCATTCAAACGACCTGATTAACAAGAAATTAGATGCAGAAAATTGAGTACCTTGGAGGATCCGGCGACGACGAGAAGAGACGACGAGGAGAGAAACGGGAGAGACAGCAACTCGGCCGCAATTCGCTCCCAAATCCAAACCGTATTTCATTCTCAAGGCCTCAAAGCCTTCGTCCTAGACCATGAAGGCCATGGTCAATCTCAAGGCCTCAAAGCCTTCGTCCCCAATGTTGACCTCATAGTTGACTATTGCGTCGCCTTCTTCGACTCCATTCTCGATCGAACATCTGGAACACCCGCCGGAGCTCGTCAATTGCGCATTGTCAATTGCAGAGAAAGCCAATTGCGGCATCGTCAATTGCAGAGAACGCCAATTGCGCATATAGAGAATTGCAATTGAGCATAGAGAGAGAAAGAGAATGAGCAGAGAGAGGCCAGTTTCTCCATTTAAATGGTTATGAAATATTTTAAAAGGAGCAAGGGTTTATTGGTAAAATGGATTTCAACTTATGGACCCTAAGGTAGAATATAAAATGTGGTGTTTGTTTTTTATAAATTTCACCTTCTAATAGGAGCTTATTGGTAAAAATCCTTTTTTTTTTTGAAAGATAGAATTATTTGTATTTTAATGAGTCAGTTTATTGATCAGAAATGGGAATTGTGCTGGAGTAGGGAGTGTCGGAGTGGGGGTAAGCTTAGAGTTGAATTCAATAACAAGTGAGGCTATTCTCTCTCTCAAAAAGAGAGAGAGAGAGAGAGAGAGAGAGAGAGAAAAGTGAGGCTATTTCCATAATATTTGTCTTTGATTCTTTCAAAAAAAAAAAAAAACAATATATTTGTGCTTGATTTTCAACTAATAGATTTACTAGCCAATTTTATCTCTTTGTGTTTATCGTTATTTCATTTTTAATATATTGCAATAATTGAAGGTAGTAAAAATTGATGCATTTCTACCATTAATAATTTCTTAACACAAATATTATATTCTATGTGATTATTTTTTTAAGAAAAAGATTTTTATTGAATTTTTGTTTTAAATAAATTTTACTGATATATATTATTTGTAAGGACTGATGATAAAATATTACAAAATTGGTGTGATTTTGTGTTAAAAAGAGTGTGATTAGAAATTTTTGGGGGGTGGCCGGTGGGGTGAACAGAAATATTTTACCCTGAAATAAGATTTTTTTAAAGCAAGTTAGAATTTTTCTTAATGATTATCATTTTGGGTAAAAAATTGATCATCTTACCCATATGTGGCAAGAAGAATGTATCGGGGAGATGGAATGTTTGAGAGCCGAACTTCAACCTTTAATAAGTGAAAAATTGTGTTTGGTTTACTGGGTGGATTTACACTATATTGATTTTTTTAGTTTTTGTTATTTTATATATATATATATATATATATATATATATATATATATATATATATATATATTTCTTTTATTATGAGAAATTCATATATATATTACATATTAAATTATTTTTCCTCCAATATCTTGTCAATTAAAACCTCCCCCTTCAAACACCACATCTCTTTTCTATTCTTAATTACATCAATCATTTAAAACCCTAATTATCCTCTCAACAATAAACTGCTCTAACAGCTTTTCTTCTCAATATTATGATTCAAAGATGGGGCATTTACCAAATAATCCCTCTAAAGAAACAATACTACTTTCTAGGACAATTTCTAATTTGCTTAACCATTTAGTCTCTAGCTTAATAATTACACCCTCCCAACATTTTAATAAATTCACCCTCCTATCATTTCACTAAGTCCACTCTCTTTAACAATTTAATTTCTCTCCAACCACCCTCACCTTAGGTCACCCCCTCCCCATCTTCTCCGGTCAACACTTCCGGCAACCATCAACTCCGGCGACCAACTCCGGCGACTTTTTTCGGCAACTTTTTTTTTATACGCCGGCGACCACCAACTCCGGCGACCTCTCCGACGACAAAACAACTGAGAACTTAACTTATTAGTAAGTTCTCAGTTGTCAACTAAACTACTAAGAACACAATTAACTCCGGCGACTACCAACTCCGGCGACCACCAACTCCGGCGACCTCTCCGGCGACCAAACAACTGAGAACTTAACTTATCAGTAAGTTCTCAGTTGTCAACTAAACTACTAAGAACACAATTAACTCCGGCGACTACCAACTCCGGCGACCACCAACTCCGACGACCTCTAAGGTGACCAAACAACTGAGAACTTAACTTATCAGTAAGTTCTCAGTTGTCAACTAAACTACTAAGAACACAATTAACTCCGGCTACCACCAACTCCGGCGACCACCAACTCCGGCGACCAAACAACTGAGAACTTAACTTATCAGTAAGTTCTCAGTTGTCAACTAAACTACTAAGAACACAATTAACTCCGGCGACCTCTCCGGCGACCAAACAACTGAGAACTTAACTTATCAGTAAGTTCTCAGTTGTCAATTAAACTACTAAGAACACGATCAACTCCGGCGACCAAACAACTGAGAACTTAACTTATCAGTAAGTTCTCAGTTGTCAACTAAACTATGCAAGATCTATCAAAAGCATCAAGTCACATCTAAGAACTGAGAACCTATCAGTAAGTTCTCAGTTGTCAACTAAACTACTAAGAACACGATCAACTCCGGCGACCACCAACTCCGACGACCTCTACGGCGACCAAACAACTGAGAACTTAAGTTATCACTAAGTTCTCATTTGTCACCACTAAGAACACGATCAACTCCGATGATCACCAATTCCGGCGACAAAACAATTGAGAACTTATTAGTAAGTTCTCAGTTGTCAACTACTAAGGACATGATTAACTCCGGCGACCACCAACTACGATGACCAAACAACTGAGAACTTCACTTATCAGTAAATTCTCAGTTCTCAACTAAACTACCACTAAGAACACGATCAACTCCGGGGACCACCAACTCCGGCGACCTCTCCGACGACCAAACAAATGAGAACTTATCAGTAAGTTCTCATTTAGTAATACCTCCGTCTCAAAATTAATGTCTAAAAAATTGAATTTGCTCTTGAATAATTAAAAAAAAAATTGAATATGACTAAGGAAAGGAAACTCAATAGAATAATGTAGAGGAAAGTGACTTATGACTAGTAGGAAAATGAAGAATGTCTGAATTGATAGCTTATCTGAATAAAAAAGGAGATGATGAGAGAGGTATATACGCAAGTTTTCCTTGTCCCTCGTTTGTAAGCTACTAAGACTGAGGCATCAGCAAGAGATTGTGTCATTGAGAATGATTAAATAAGTTTAATCTAGCGGTCATAAAAAAAACACAAGTAATTTTGTTTGGCAACCATCTACTAAGACGCCGATTAATATGGAGGAGATCTGGCCGTTTCCGATTAACTTCAGCGGCGACGCCAATTTGTCTTTTCCTAAACTAGATCTGCTAGATCTATGGAAGCTGCGAGCTCGAATGGAGGAAGATCGGAGAAGTGTCACCGGTGTGGAGAAGATGGTCGGATCTGCAACGAGGTGGCCGGAATAAGGTGTGTTGTGTGTGGCCGGAGGTGCGAAGGAAGAAGGTAAACTGAGGTGAGGTAGACGAACGCCGGAGTTGAGGATGGAGACGTTCGCCGGAGTTTGGGAGAGAAATGGTCGCCGGAGAGGGAGGAAAGGGCTTCGCCGGAGTTGGGGATGAGAGGTTATCGCCGGATTTGGCGAATCATGGTTGAGGGGAGGGATGGTCGGAGGTGTGGAGGAAGGGAAGAGGGAGGCCGGAGGTGGGAGGGTTGTCAGACGGGAAGGTTGATCGGAGAGCTGGGGGGGTAGAGAGAGAATGACCTGGGAGAGAGAGAGAGGGTAAGGTTTTAATTGGGTTGAGTGAAATGTGGGTGTAATTTAAGAGGGATGGAATTTTATTTATTGATAGAGGGATTATATGGTTACTAATTTTATGGTGTAGGATTAGGAGGTAAATATAATAATTCATTGTCTTAGAATGTAGATTAGGTTACATTGAGGGACTAGGGCGTAATTTTCTCTTCAAAGATAACGTCAACTCAAACTAAGGGAAACAAATGAATTCAGTTTTTTTACTCACAATAAAAGTATGAGTTTAATTATTATACAGATTTTTATTTCATCAGAAACAAAAGAGTAATATTTAATCAAAGCCCTAGCATTTTATATTTATTTTTAGAAGAAAATAATGAAGATTAAGAAGAAATACTTTCATATGTGTTGTGGTTAAATTTGTCGGAAGGAGTTGCGAGAGTTTGAACATATGTCGTTTCCAGATGGTTTATACTTGAAAAGTTGTTCAAATGGATTGATTTATGATGAAATTTGTTATGATCGTCGGGTGTTATACGATGAGTACAATGAGTTGGTCGGTAATTTGAATGAAGATCAAAGGAAAGTGTTTGAAATCATATCCTTTTATTTAAATACAAACTTTGAACATAATTGTTACAATTCAATCGTCGTGTATGGCACAGGAATACCGACTAATTATTAATTCATTTAAGTATTTTATTCATCACCGAAAAATTCACTTCATTTAACACCAACAAAGATACTTCTTTAAATTATTACTAAGGCTAAGTCTTTTTATAAATTTTATAAAGGACAAATGACAATTTAGGGCCTGAAGTTTATGAGGAGGTACCAGATTGGGGCCTGAAGTCTACGAAATGACAAAAATGCCTCACTTGAATCGCACGTGATCACTTAACGGCTTTTTTGGACGAAAAACGTCAAAAAGCTCCAAATTGATCAATTTGCAACTTTGGGCCCTAAATTGACAGTTTTAAGACTTCATGCCCCAATCTAGTACTCCTCGTAAACTTTAGGCCCTAAATTATCATTTGCCCTTTTATAAATTAACTTCTTTTTTCAAACATTTTCTTGATTTTTTGGAAGGATGTGGGGAGGGTAAATTCGATTTAGCACGTGGACCATTTGCTTGGGCAAAATGGGCGGGGCATGTTATGCCCAATTGGTAGGAGAATGGGGTGGGGGTAAATAGCCTATTATTTTTTATTCTTTTTGAAAACTTAAATTAAGGATCGGTCCTCTACAATTTGGGGCCCCAAGTCAAATTGTATGATCGTGGCCTTAGTTTGTTTACCCAATTTTTTTGATTGGTTGGATAGGAATGACATTTTTTTATTTGAAATAATTGCAAAGGATAGTTAAACACCGCATTAAAATTTTAGTGATAATTGCAAAAAAATTAAAAAATGAGTAGTACAATAATATTAAAATCATAATTGCAAAAAATAATTGCACTAACATTAAAGTGTTGATTTAAAATGAATATATTGCAGTAATAATTGCTAAGAAGTAATATATTACAAGAAAAAAAAAAGTTAATTTTTTCTCATTACATTAAGAAATATTTTAATAGTTTTTAAAGGAATTAGACTCCGTGTCTTTCTTATTTACTTAGCAACCATATATACAACTTTAGTTATCAATCTAAATCTTATATTTGTGTGATATCCGTTCCTAACATAATGGGATTACTCCTATCACTATTCTAATTAAATTCAAATACAAAGTCAAATACAATCAAATATATTTACATATATTCTATCACTCCCCTGTAAGAACATGAATTGCAAAATGTGTATACTTAATAAATATAAGTGACATGTAGACGTAAATATATAAATCATTAAAATAATGTTATTGAAAAGTATAGAATATTAATTAAATGTGTAGAATTCCCGATGTGGAAATTACCTATTTATGATGGGCAGAATGGTAATTTCACACCGCTTAATTGAAAGGGTGTAGTCCCTTGATGAGGTGCCATTGTTTCCTATATATAGAGGCCTACCATCAGCCTAGAAACTACTACATTATTCTTATATACTCTCTTCATAATCTGAGTTTTAAGGAAGGCATTCATCATCAAGAAGATCTACATTCCCCTCCTTGATTTTCTTCTTCTTCTCTTCCTTCCTTTACTAGAACAATATCAAGTAACAAGATGAACTCAACAAGTATCACGCTTCCGCCTTCATCTTCTTCTCTTACTTAATCTAAACTTGAGTGCTTTCGGGTTATTGGAATATGAATGTTCCAACAATTGGTATCAGAGCCTCTCAAGTTCTGGATTAAGTTTGAATTCATATAGCATATGTTTTGCTATACTTTGATTTTTTTTTAATCCTGTTGAAATCATTATGTTATGATGTTATTTAAATGCTCTAATTCGTTGCTAGAGTGTTATTATTCATTACTTGATTAAATTCTGAATATGGATTGAAGTTTTACGAAAAAGGACATGATGGTTCATGCAAGATTATCCCATTGACACAACAGAGCGTTTTATGTCGCACAACCGTGTTGGATCTACTTGCATTCATGTCTTGGTTAAGCGTTAATTTTGCTTACCATTCATCTTGTGTGAAGAAAAATTTTCTGTGAAAAGGGAACAGGTGCCTTACCTGAAAATTAATTCACCATTAATTTAAGAATTGATAGTTAAAATCTGGAAAATTTGACATTCAGGAGCTGCTCGGCCGAGCATACTCCTTGACTCGGTCGAGCACCCCATTTGTATCAGCACAACGTTTGAATTTTTTTTGAAAAGGCGCCATCCAACAGTCATGATGATGGGCCGAGCACCCCTAAGGACTCGGTCGAGCACCTCTAAGAACTCGGTCGAGCACCCCTAAGACTCGGCCGAGCACAAGGGATCAGAAAGGGATGTTCTCTGGAGTCTTTTGCTCGGCCGAGCACCTTCCTTGACTCGGCCGAGCATGACTCATTTTGGCCAGATTTTCAAAATTTTGCTATTTTGGTCAATTTTCATTCATTATTTGAGTAAATTATACATTAATTTGTGCCCTAAAGTGTGATTAAATATATGCTTAACAATTTCATTTATTTCTAAACAATATTGTCGCCAAAGTGATTTACGTTGTTTAGATACGAAATTGTAAAGTGATGAATGTTCTTGTTGATATGTGATAACATGCTTGTTTCCCAAAGGAGACCTTGTTGTTGACTAAGTATTTGCATTCATGGGGTAATAATTGAATAAAACGTTTGGTCATTTTAAATACTTTGAACCATCCCAAAGGAAGACGGGTATTTAAAATGAGTTGTTTATATTCTTTATTGTCGGGTAACAAATACTTTAAATGTTAGGATGTTTTTAATACTTGAACCGGCCCAAAGGAAGGCAAGTATTTTAAATGTATTGTTTAAAGTCATTTATTACCCTAAGATAAATTAAATTATGAGTCAATTCGCAATCCAAAGATTAGTTTTGATGTCATATTAATTATATTTTTTTATGGAATTCATTGATATAGTTAATCACTTTATTCATTATGTAGTTTCTTATACATGTTTTGTATTCATTCTTCGTTCTTATTTCCAACAGATTTGATAAACGCTTCATCTATTACTACTGCTAAGAACAATGTTCCAATGCTTAATGGGATTAACTTTAAAACTTGGAAAAATAATATAACGATGATCTTAGGATGTATGGACATCGATCACGCATTAGGGGAACCAAGTCCCGCTAAAGGAAATACCGTTGTAGAATGGAAAAATGTTGAGCAATGGGAACGGTCCAACCGCGTGAGTCTAATGATCATGAAAAATGCAGTTTCAAAGACATTTTTGGACAATGTCTTTGAGATCGAAAATGCTGAGTTTTTTCTTGAATTCTTGTGGAAACTTGTTTCCATTCGGTACAAGGGTGAGGAAAATCTTCGGGAGTACATTATTGAATTATTTCAATTTTCGAACAAACTAAAGGCACTTAAGTTAGAGATTTCGGAAGATTTGCTCGTGCACTTAGTTTTGATCTATCTTCCTCCTCAATTTGGTCTTTTTGAGGTGATCTATAAATATCAAAAGTACAAGTGGAATATTAATAGATTACTTTCACATATGACATTAGAGGAAGATAGGATGAAATATCTTAAATTAGAAAGTACTCACTCAACATTTACTTCTTCTCGTGGGATTAAGAGAAGAAGGAAGGAAATTTTGGTTGCAAGTAAGAAGCATAAGGGATCATTTAATGATCATAAAGTCAAGAAATGCTTCTTTTGCAAGGACCTTACTCGCATGAAGAACGACTACCATAAGTATCGCGAATGGCGAATTCAGAATGGTATGTCATTTGGTCTTGTTTGTACTAAGGAAAATTTGGTTTCAATTCCTTAATATACATAGTGGTTGTATTTGGTGCAACAACTCACATTAGTTCATGTATGCAGGGTTGCCTGAATTACCGAATCCCCAGTGAAGAAGAGAAATACATCTATATGGAAGCTAAAAATCCGGCTGAAGTTATAGGCATAGGGATTTTTAGATTAATGATAAGTACTGGCTATTATTATGTATTAAATAATACATTCATTGTACCATCTTTTTGATGGAATTTAATATCTATCACAATTTTGGACAAGGAAGGTTACTCTTGTTTTTTTGGTAATAATAAATGTGATCTTTATTTTAAATTCCAAACTTGTCGGTACTAGTACTTTGTCATATATCGATAATCTTAATTTACTTGACACAGTCAAGAAAATGAATGAGCCCCATAATAGTGAAACTAAAACTAAAGGCACTAAGCAAAAGTTATCAAGTGAAAATTCTTGTATTCTATGGCATAGGCGTTTGGGTCATATTTCCAAAGGGAGAATTGATAAAGCTTATGTCAGAGGGAATCCTAAAATAACTCGATACTCCGGATAAAACCTTTTGCATTAAGTGTTTTAAAAAAAATTTACAAACATTAAAGGAAATAGGATCTTTGAGAGTATCAAACATCTTGAAACTAATTCATAGGGACATTTGTGAACCATTCACTAACCCTTCATGGAATGGTCAACAATATTTCATTACGTTCATGGATGATTACTCTCGTTATGAATACATTATTTTCTTCATGTAAAGTCTCAATCATTGGACGTATTGGGTGAATAACGTCCGGGTCCTTTATACTCGCTATCTTGAAGAGTGTGGGATTGTCCCTCACTACACCATGCCGGGCAAACCTAGAATAGTGTAGTGGAGAGACATAATAGAATCCTTAAGGATATGGTAAGAAGTATGTTTTTTTGTACTTCTTTACCTCACTCATTATAGGAGATGCATTAAAAATCGCAACTTATATTCTCAATAGAGCACCTTCCATTAGGTTTAGCCCTATTTTGGGGTTTGCTAAGAGATCTAGGGGATATAAATTTTATGACCCGAAAACAAGAATATTTTTCGAGACTGACAATGCTAGGTTCTTTGAGGATGTTGAATTTAGTGGGAGAAAAGGTAATGAGATTTTGAATTTGAAGAGTTAGAGGAACCACTCTATATTCCTTCAACTTTAGTTCATGTTGAAAATCAAGTAATTGCACCTGAAATTCAACAAGAACATACAATTCAAAATGATATAGAGACTCCCGTAAATAACGGACAACATGAAAATGATTGGACATAAGAAAATTCAACAACCTCAAAATGAGGAGTTAAAATCAATGAAAGACAATGACATTTGGGATCTTGTCCCATTAACTGAAGGTGTAAAACCTATTGGTTATAAATTGATATTAAAACCAAAAGGGATTAGCAAGGTAATGTGGAAAGATATAAGGCACGTCTTGTTGCTAAGGGATTTACTCAAAAGGAAGGCATTGATTATAAAGAAACATTTTCTCTGGCATCTTCTAAAAACCTCTTTTAGGATCATTATGGCATTAGTGGCACATTATGATCTTGAGCTTCATCAAATGGATGTTAGGACGACTTTTATCAATAAAGACATTGAGGAAACCATCTATATGAGGAAACCAGAAATGGTGACTGATTCAGATCAAACTAATTAATTAGTTTGTAAAATCCATTTATGGTCTCAAGCAAGCTTCTTGTCAATGGTATTTAAAATTTAGTCAAGTTATTCTTTCATTTGGTTTTGAAACGAATCTTGGTGAAGATTGTATATACCATAAGTTCAGTGGGAGTAGATTTTAATTTTGGTCTTATATGTGGATGATACTTTACTTGCTAATAATAATAAGGACCTTCTAAAGGAAACTAAGAAATTTCTCTCAAACAAATTTGAGATGAAAGATCTTGGTGAGGCATCTTTTGTATTGGGAATCCAAATTCATCGTGATCATTCACGAGGTATTTTGGGATTATCACAAAAGAGCTATATAGAGAAGGTATTACAAAGGTTTATCATGGAAAATTGTAAATCACTTGACACCCCTGTCTCTAAAAGAGATAAATTCAGTTTAAAGTAATGTCCTAAAATTAATTTTGAATCCAAGTATATGGAAAATATCCCTTATGCACCGGCAGTAGGAAGCTTAATGTATGCGTAAGTCTGTACTCGTCCAGACCTTGCATTTATTATTAGGATGCTTTGTCAATACCAAAGCAATTCGGAAAGAAGAACATTAAGTCGCATCCAAAAGAATGATGAAATACCTATAGAACATTAAACTACATGCTTATGTATACAAAATGGGATAATTTTGAGATCATTAGGTATTCCGATTCTGTTTTACTGGATGCAAAGATGTCGAAAGACACCATATTGCTATGTCTCTTGTTGAAGAGAAATAAGTATAAAATGAACAAATAGATATACAACTTATAGGATCAAACTCCATGTTATTGGATCCATTTTTATAAAGCGTTATCTCTTTTGATGTTTCACGAGCATACTGCTCATATGGGTGAAACGATTTTGATAATGCATAATATAGTGGGAGTTTGTGTTGTGCTTTATTTGCTATTTGTTTTATTCATATTGATCTCATTTGGTTAAATAAGGACTAGTTGATGGAATATATGTATATGTTTTAATATATATTCATTAAGTGTTCCATGCTACACATCTATACTTAATCTATATCATTTAGTTGAACATATATATGTGATTAATGTGGGTTTAGTTGCGAATCAATTACAACGACTGCCCCTTTAGTTCCTATACTTGCGAAACTAATGGACGAGATTGTTTAGAATGACAATGAAGTGCACATATGGATTGTCATTTACATTATGAATATGATTTTATGAGGGTTTGTTAAAGTATAAACACATGTTTGGGCAATCCAAGTGGGAGATTGTAAGAACATGGATTGCAAAATGTGTATACTTAATAAATATAAGTGACATGTAGACATACATGTATAAATTAGGGGTGTGCAAACCCGCTCATCGACCCGCGAAGCCCGTAAGGCCCGCAAGGCCCGTGCTCACAAAGCCCGCGCCCGCAAGGTTTTCAACCCTGCTGGGCTTGACTTCTTGAAGGCCCGCGGGGGTTGGGCTGAGATCGGGCTTTATAGTTATTCGGCCCGTTAAGCCCGGCCCGACCCACATCCTTCAAAAAGAGTATAAACCAAACATAGGAGGCAATATGCAATTGACCAAGATATGTCACCTTACATGTATAAAATATAAATCATTAAAATAATGTTATTGAAAAGTATAGAATATTAATTAAATGTGTAGAATTCCCGAGGTGAAAATTACCTATTTATGATGGGCAGAATGGTAATTTCACACCGCTTAATTGAAAGGGTGTAGTCCCTTGATGAGGTGCCATTGTTTTCTATATATAGAGGCCTACCATCAGTCTAGAAACTACTACATTATTCTTATATACTCTCTCCATAATCTGAGTTTTAAGGAAGGCATTCATCATCAAAAAGATCTACATTCCCCTCCTTGATTTTCTTCTTCTTCTCTTCCTTACTTTGCAAGAACAATATCAAGTAACAAGATGAACTCAACAGGTATCACGCTTCCGCCTTCATCTTCTTCTCTTACTTAATATAAACTTGAGTGCTTTCGGGTTATTGGAATAGGAATGTTCCAACATCCCCCACAGTCAAAGCGGGAGGAAGGCGAACGTTTATACTAGTTCGAAACTTATCAAATAAAACGATTGGTAGTCCTTTAGTAAATATATCGGCAATCTGAAATCGAGACGGAATATGCGAAACCCGAAACTGACCATAAGCCACCTTCTCATGAACAAAATGAATATACATCTCAATGTGTGTAGTTCGCAGGTGTTGGACTGGGTTACCCGAAAGATAAATAGCACTTACGTTGTCATAATTGACTAATGTAGCTTTCCGTATATAACAATGAAGTTCTTAAAGTAAATTGCGTAACCAACAAGATTTAGAGACAACATTTGAGACACCACGGTACTCAGCTTCGGCACTTGATCTCAAAAGTGTAGGTTGTTGTTTAGAAGACCAGGAGACTAGATTGTCGCCAAGAAAGACACAATAACTCGAAGTAGAATGACGAGTATCCGAACACCCTCCCCAATCGGCATCATTGTAAGAGAGAAGTACAGATGTAGAAGAGGGACAAAGATGCAACCCAAGAGATAACATACCTTGAAGATACCGGATAATACATTTCAAGGCATTCTTGTGACCAACCATCGGGTTATGCATAAATAAACAAATTTGTTTCACTGCATAGGAGATATCGGGACTCATGAATATGAGATATTGAAGTGCACCCGCAAGGCTGCGATAGAGAAAAGGATCGTCAAATGGAACAGACGAACTAGCACTCAACTTGCTTTTCGTATCCACCGGAGTAGAGGCGGGCTTACAAGAAACCATACCTGCTCTACAAATAATATCCTCTGTGTATTTGCGTTGGGAAAAATCTCCCGACGGAACGATCTATAGCTATACCAAAAAAATAGCTCAAGTGGCCTAAATCTTTCATAGAAAATTCAGAGCTGAGAAGACACATAACAGACTTACGAAGATCATCAGTAGAGGCTGTGAGAATAATATTATCAACATAAAGAAGGATATAGGAAGTCTGTCCATTATGATGATAGATGAAAAGAGAAGTGTCATACCTGCTATTAGTAAAACCAATAGAAGAGACAAAAACCGCAAACTTCTTGTACCTGTGACGATGTGCCATTAAAACGGAGTCGCCACGCCATTTTTATTTTGAGGGCCAAAACTTTGAAAAAAGCCCGAGATCAGAAATTTAGGTTCGGAGGTCATGTTACGCGTCGGGAAGGACGTTAGTGTGCACCCGACGCGCCTCGCAAAACGAGTCTTCCAAACATTTGAAATCCTTTTGTTGTGTGTGTGTGTGTGTGTGTGTGTGTTTTGACCAAAATAATTTGAAACTGGGAAAAGTGAAAATTGGGATCTCTTTTTAAGACTTTAAACTGATCCCATGATTTTTTGGAGAATTTTTGGGTTGAGTCTTGGCACTCAAAAGATTTTTGGATTTGAAAAGCAATTCTGCCAGAAGGAAAGAAGGCAGTTGACCCTTGACTTTGAAATGGACTTAAAGGCTTCAAAACCTCAGAATCTGGGGAAAGTCCGAGAATGAAAGTTGCTTAAAACACCCTAAATAGGGTTTCTGCAAAGAAACTTTCCATTTTGGAAGTAATTTGAGGGGTCAAAACCTTCTGGAAATCTCAGATGTGAAATCTGGATTTCCAGAAGCTGATGAACTGGCCTCTAAAAGAAAAATTGAAAAAAGGAGTTTTACTTACTCAAAAAATAAAATAAAAATATGTCTGGAAAGATCTGGATGTTGGCTACAAAAAGTGTTTTGTAGTCAACACCCAATTCCAAGTTTTACTGGGTCCAAAAAATAAGAAAATGGACTGAGGTCTCAGAACAATGCTACTGGACAGCAAGATGTTCTTGAGGGAAAATGTGATTTTTGGGGGATTTGCATCTATGTTCACCCCATTTTCATCCCTAGACTTGATACCACTACTTTTTATTGAGTGGTTATCATATTCAAGTCATCCTTGGGGAATTTATAGGGTTTAAACATGTCCTTTGCAAAGGGAAAGGGGATATTTTGTAGAAATGAAATTAAAGAGAAAAATCAATTTAGAGATTTAAAATATAGACCATTTGAGATGGTCATTCATGAAGATGAACTTCAAGATGACCATCTTGGGTCAAAACTCAAGTTAAACAAGACATCAAGTAGATCCAAGTGAGAAGAACAAGATGAACAAGAAGTTAAAAGAGGATTTTAGGGTTTTGAGAAGGAGGGCTTTACCAATGGTGACACCCTATCTTCCTAGGCTTGGAATTTGACTTGAGGAATATCAAGATTTGGTGTTTGGCTTGAGGAGTATCAAGGTTTGGTGTGTTTGGTATTTGATTGGGAAAGATTCAAGAGAAAAAGGTGGCAATCAAGGGATTCCCACTGTTTTCTCTCTATATTTCGCCAGAACTTCGTTGCTGTGATCAAAATGTGTTCTGTAAACTGAGAGAGGAGGGTTCAATTTATAAGCCTCTGGAAAATGCAATCATATCCGCGGAGGTGTACGTCGGCGTGCCTTGTTCATTAATTACGGCTTCGGGCTTTGGACACAAGGAATATTTTTCAAAAAAATCAAATTAACGCTTTTTGTTCCAGTTTTCTATTTTTGGTTTTTGACTATTTCTTTTGCTTTTTTGATTCCTTTCTTGGTTTATCTTTTTTGGCAATCCTAATCTACCCTTACTTGGTTAGAAATGTTAGGAATGTTAGGAATTGTTAGAAATGTTATAACTTTCGTTAATTTTCTAACAAAAATACTAACAAGCTCAAATTGGAGCACTTACAGTAGCCCCTCGGCGACGGCGCTTTCGAAGGAAGCGGGGTCGTCGATAAGAGTAAGGCTCCATATTTGGCAGGATGATCAAGTGATCGAGTGGCTGAACCTATTCAATAGGCTACCTACGTATCCCGAGTGGGAATCAAGCCGGCCGTAGTTCGGGCCTTTCGACTATCTTTAGTCGTCGACCCTACTGCTTTAGGAAGGTCGCCCTAAGATTTGACTATTTTTGGGAAGTCACCCTATGGTCTGACTATTTTGGGGAAGTCGCCCTATGGTTTGACTATTTTTGGGAAGTCGCCCTGTAATCTGACTGTTTTTGGGAAGTCGCCCTATGGTTTGACTATTTTTGGGAAGTCGCCCTGTAATCTGACTATTTTTGGGAAGTCGCCCTGTGGTTTGACTGTTTTGGGGAAGTCACCACATGTCCGATTGTTTTTGGGAAGTCACCTATGGTTTGACTATTTTGGGAAGTCGCCCTATGGTTTGACTATTTTTGGGAAGTCGCCTGTGGTTTGACTATTTTGGGAAGTCACCCCGTAATCGACGTTTTTGGGAAGTCACCCTATGGTTTGACTATTTTGGGGAAGTCGCCCTATGGTTTGACTATTTTTGGGAAGTCGCCTGTAATCATTGTTTTTGGGAAGTCACCCGTATGATCGTTTTTGGGAAGTCACCCTATGGTTTGACTATTTTGGGGAAGTCGCCCTATGGTTTGACTATTTTTGGGAAGTCGCCCTGTGGTTTGACTGTTTTGGGGAAGTCACCCTATGGTTTGACTATTTTGGGGAAGTCGCCCTATGGTTTGACTATTTTTGGGAAGTCGCCCTGAGATTTGATGATAATGTTCTTTTAGAAAAGTAGTTGATTAAGATATGCTTTCATACCTGTGCTGTGCTTACCTGTAGCTGAGGCTACGGCTGATGTTGATGAAGAGTTGTTAGGTTGCCGTTCGTGGGACGGTTTCTGCTGACGATTTGCTGTCTTTGGAGGCATTTTGACCTGAAGGAGGAGTTTGGTTGAGTCTGCATCTTGCTGGTGATCGTCAAACTTGTAGAGGTTTTTGAGCTTGTCTTCACATTGGGACTTCTTGCTTTTGAGAACTTGGTGTCTCTAATCGCATTGTATTTGAGAACTTGGCGTCCCTGATCGATTTGTATTTGAGAACTTGGCGTCTCTGACCGATTTGTATTGGAGAACTTGGCGTCTCCGACCGATTGGCATGGGAGAGTTTGGCGTCCCTGACTGATTTGTATTGGAGAACTTGGCGTCTCCGACCGATTTGCATTTTGAGAACTTGGCGTCCCTGACCTATTTGTATTTGGCGTCTCTGACCGACTTGTATTCGAGAATTTGGCATCCCTGACCGATTTGCACTTGAGAACTTGGCGTCTCTGACCGATTTGTATTTTGAGAACTTGGCGTCCCTGACCTATTTGCATTTGAGAACTTGGCGTCTCTGACCGAATTGTATTTGAGAACTTGGCGTCTCTGACCGAATTGTATTTTGAGAACTTGGCGTCCCTGACCTATTTGCATTTGAGAACTTGGCGTCTCTGACCGATTTGTATTTCGAGAACTTGGCGTCTCTGACCGAATTGTATTTGAGAACTTGGCGTCTCTGACCGAACGGTAGACACTGGAGGTGGTCTTCATTGGGGCTGTTTTCATCCATTTGTGGACATTGGAGGTCGTCTTTAGCAAGTTGCAGACGCCGGAGCTTGTCTTTGCCAAACTGTAGATGCTGGAGGGCGTCTTCATCCATTTGTGGACATTGGAGGTCGTCTTTGGTGAAGATCATCCTTGCCGAAAAGGGGGATTTGATTTCACGTTTGAATTCCTGCGTTCGTTAGTGAAGAGGAAGATGCATATATGATATTTATGGTGACAGATGCATGCATAGAGCCAAAAATGATTGTGAGAGTATCACTGCATAAGTTTGCGAGATGATGCATTTACTTGCTTTCGAAGATGCACTTAGCCTAAGCTTTTGGCAGGGAAATTACGATTTATGATTTTCAATCACTTAGGATTTTTCCTATTGATTCAAGTTTTGTGCATGCTACATGAGCCCTTGGGAGATTTTTAGTGGGGATGCATGGGTATGGAGACTGCTTGGAACAGATTTTGATAAAGTGGGGGATGAGAACCCTTGATCACGATTTAAACAGCGGTTGTTGGTGAGGTTTTGTCAATATCACATGGACCTCAATCTTGATGAGATTGGATTCGGATCCCGGGTCTTGATTGAAACTTTCCCTCTCATTCTTGGTCATTTGAAGCCGACGCCGAGACTTTAGGGCCAACGTTGATACGAGTGAAGCTTCTTTCATTTGGATGAGCTGTGACCTTGGCCGAAACCTTGTCCGGAGGATGATTTGATGGAATTGCTAATGCCGGGAGAAACCCTGATCTTGAATTCCGATGCTACGGGAAGCTGCCGTGTACCAAGTTCTGAAGCTGAAATTCTTTCTTGATAAAATTCGGGTCCAAAAGACCGTCTTGACAAAGCCCCCGGATCCTGAGTAGGCAAAGCCTGGATTTTGAAGAAGTGACTTGGCGAATCTATCTCGTAGTGAAGAACGCAATGTGGACCCAAGGATGACTATAGAAGTCCCATCGTAAAGAGCTGATACAGGAGAACCTGGGAGGACCGCTTAGCAAGCCCCAGCGTGAAGAAACACAGAGCGATCCCTATTGCAGACGAGTCATCATGTGACCAAGGAGGCACCCATCTTTTCAGATCTTAGTCAACCAGTCAATGGACAAGACTCAGGAATGTTTACGTGCAGGGGCACATCTTTCGAAAAAGTGGGAATGAATCCCGATTTTGTGTATACACACTCGCTTTAGGTTTGACTCTTTTGAGAGAGTATAAGCGTTACAAGGTGTGGAAAAGTGTATGGAAGCCCCTGGCGACGAAAAGACGTGTTTGGCTCTATTTTCCTATGATGTAGAGAGAGAAGACTTGTCGAGACACTTGAAAAATTGTCTTATTCATGATGATCACAAGGCTGCTTAAAACCCTTTGTTAATGTTCGGGTTATTCAACTCCTAAATCTGATATGAACAAATATTTTGATTAATCACAAGGAGAAAACCAGCTGATATCGAGGATCAAGCTCGGAAAGTGTATAGGGACGATCTCGATGAGACCGGATTTTTTTTTCTTTTTTGAGATTTGTTTGTGATTTCGACCGGACCATTTCTGGTTGCCTACGTTCCCTCCATCATGAAGAGCTCAGGTCGCCGTAGTTCGGGTCTATCCCGAATGAAAAGAGAATGAATGTTGAAATTCGAGGGTCTGAGGACCTTTGGGGATTTTGAGGATTTGGAGGATTGAATAACATATCCCCTTAGAGTGTCCATGAAAGACACGGATGCGAAGCCCCAGTGGGACATCCACGGCAAGTGTTTGTGGAGGAGAAATGAAATATGCTCACATGAAATGTCGAATGAATCAGACTTGAATTTGCACAATCTTTGATCATTTGAGCCGAGATGGATTTGGCTCCAATTTAAGCAAGCAATGAAGCATTAATTTGATTTATATTTTACGATGAAATTGCTATCCGATAGGAATTGCAGCTGGGTTTCCGGGCTTCGATCGGCCATCGGGTAATTTTGGAAGTTATGACCTCTTAAAGTGAGAGGCCGGCTGGGCCTTTTGCTGACTGAACCTCTAAAGATGAGAGGTTGGCTTGCAGGGATGTGTTTGGGAAATCTATGGCGGGGAAGATTGATTGCCTCTAAGAGTGAGAGGTCAAATTTTGACTTTGGCCAAAGGCGATGGTAATGGGAATATCCTCTAAAAGCGAGAGGATGGCTTGGGATTGATCGCGGAAATGGAAATATCCTCTAAAATAGAGAGGATGGCTTGGGATTGATTTATGGTAATGGGAATATCCTCTAAAATCGAGAGGATGGCTTAGGATTGATTTAAGGTAATGGTGAGAGGAAGTCCAAGCTATCGAGAACCTTTTGCGAACTTGCGAGAATTCGGGCTCCTTTTTGATCATTGGAGAGCTTCTTGAGAAGTCGGGGACTCTTGTTGAATTGTGAGGATCGACAGTCCCTTCTCTCTTTTTTTTTTTTTTTTTTTTTTTTTTTTTAAGCTCTTGCTTGAACTTTTCTATTTCTTTCTCCTTTTTTTTTTTTTTTGAACTTTTCTCTTTCCTTTTTTTTTAAGGCCTCCTGAGACGTTGAGGATTCTTGCTGAATTGTGAGGATTTAAAATCCTTCTTTTGATAACTTGGAAGGTCTCCTGAGAAGTTGAGGATTATCTTTGTCCTTCCCTCATGGCTTGAGATATTTTGCGCATCGCCGACTCTCGAAGCTAACTTCTTGGTCTTGCTTGGACTTCTCTCAATAAGGATCAAAGGTGATGGCTAAACAGGGTTTCAAAACATGCCGATCTTGAAATGAAAGGGTAGTGTTTAGTGAGGGTGAGATAATGGCTTTCCTATGGGTGAAAGGCTTCAACCGCAATCCCTACCGGATGACCTAAACGAGATTAAGTCTTCATTGCTTGCTTAAGCTTTAAATGAGAAAAGATCCATGCAAATTCATCGAGCAACGAGGGGATGATGATGAAAGGGATGTGAGCATATGAGATGCAAGACGGGGAGTTGGTAAGCCCCAATTTGGGAAGGATATCAATTGATTTTCTCACTCCGATTAATTTAAATATTAATCATTTCAAAGAATTAGTGGTTGAGCAGCACAAGTGATCATTTTGGATAAAACCATTTCAATTAAGTGTAACGTGGGTGCGCAAATGATGTCTCGAGTCTAGCAAGAAAAGAAAAAAGACTTATATTAAAAATTAGACACTTAACCACTATGTCCAAAATGGACTACAACGACAAATGTCCAGGAAGGACTTAGGTGAAAGAAAAGTACTAGAACCTACGAAGGTTGACTCAAAAGACTATTTTAAAGATAGGTAGCCCCCAGTCTAGCCGCTCTTTGCTGTTGAACCATGCATCTATTCTTCGACGCCGGAGACGGAGCTATTGCAGACCTTTCCATCAGGATTTCCTTGGCAACTTTTTGCTCAATCCAACCATCTTCATTGCCTGCGATGACTGGTTCATTGGCCTTGCAAAGGGACGAGTCAAACTCCATTGTGCCCACAAGGCTTGAACCACCAAACTCGATCATGTTGACACTCATGTTGTTAGGGAGCGGGTTATTGATAGTATTGGGTCCCTCGGGCATCTCTAACCTCCCTTGCTCAATCAACCCTTGGATGGCCTTTTTCAGGGGACGCAATCATCCGTCAGTGCCCATGGTAATGCGATGAAAGGCACAATGCTTGGAGGTATCCAAAGGAGCGTTGGGGTTTCTAGGCCGATAATTTTCCAAAGGCCGGAGCAAACCTTCTCTCACCAAACCTCGAAGATATCACTCAAAGGCATCCCAAAGTTTCTCAAGTCTTGGAGCCGGGATCCGGATGCATCGGGCTTCTTGGGAACAAAGGAAGTGGCATTGTTACTGATCCGTCCCGCATAGCCGATCGCCTCTTTGCCTTTAGCGAAAGTGAGAGTAGTTTTGGAGGGAGGAGCCCGATATCCGTAGGCAGTGCGGCGATCGGGCCGCTGATTGTAAGCCTTTTCAAACTTAGCCCCAGAATTAACCATTGCACGCAAGTCAGCGTAGGGGAAGTGGCCGAGGGAAGCTCTCAAATGCGGCTTCAAGCATGACCGAAAGATGTCTAACTACTCCTCGTCGAGGGAGGAATGGCCATTTCACCGAGCTTTAAGTTCCATCTCTTATAGAAATCCCCAATATTCTCATTGGCGCCGCATCGTTGTTTGCAGTGTCAACTCGTTTGTCTCCCACTCCAAGTTGGCTTTATACTTATCTCGTGAAAGTACCGGTAATTTGTTCCCAAGTAGCCCTAGCTTCAGCCTGCAATCGGAAAAACCATTTCAAAGCCCCCGACTTCAAAGAGAGACTAAAGTAATCGGCCAACCGCTGGTTTGTGCATCCCTTAGCCTTCATTGCCAAAGTATAGGTATCCAAGTGAGTTTTAGGGCATGCACTCCCGTCAACCAATTCCAGAGTGGGCATCACAAACTTGTGAGGCAGGGGGACAATCGAGTCGGGATCTGTAGGCCGAAGAGCGTGTTCTTTTGGCGGTCAATTCAGCAATCTGTGCTTTCATTTCCTTTTGTTGCTCCATAAACCAAGCCAATTGGGGATCCAAAGGCGGAGCGGGAATTCCCGAGCCGATATTTGAGCTAGGAAGAGGACTAGCTGCGGTGCATTGGTGGAAGGAATACCATATCCCTGAGCATAGGTGAAAACCTGTCCTTGGCCCAAATTACCCCGGGGAGTGTAGGTAGGAGCCGGGGCAAAAGGATAGAACCCACGACTTGCCGTTGGCTTCCAATCGGCAGAGAAGATGGAGGCGGATCCGAGGTAGCCATATGGCTTGGATTTTCGGAGTGAGGCCCATAAGTAGGCTTAAGTGCGGGCCGCCGTCCCCGGTTATTGAATTGCATGGCCGGTTGTGGCGAGGATGCATAACCGAGAGGATATCGTGGTCCCGGTGATTCGGATGAAACCGGGATGAAGGCTTGATAACCCATAGAAGTCCGAGTGAATGGATTTGTGAAAGCCGCGTGAGGAGCAACCGAACCAGTACCATTCGAGGAGGGGCTCCCGATCGTGGCCCGCAACCGCATTGTGGCGGCATTCCAAATTGTGGCCATTGATGTGAAGGTCCTGGATTGATCGGCCCGAACCGAGGTGGGATTCCACCCTGCCGTGGCATTCCGAGGTATCCCCAACCATGAGAGGACATTCCGCATCGACTTTGCCCCCACCGAGGAGCGTGAACCGATTCGTCCCATCAGCCGCATGGATCCAGTGGTCGACCTGCAGATCGAGGAACATGTGTTCTGGTAGCACCGAAGGAGGTTGGTGGTGGCATCTGGAGTAATCAGGGCGACCGAGATTGGGATTGGGGTCATCCTCTTCTTCCACAGTGAAGGTGCCATCGGGATTGAGGCCGGCGGCCAAACCATGGCTCTTAATAGCCTCGATAAGGCTATTCACCGTGCTTCTGTCTCATTCTCATACGTCTCGCTAACCGATTCCATTGCTGTTCGTCCGAGGAGTCCCGGGAGGCGGAGTGACGTTGTCCCCCTCGTTACCGGGTGATGCGAGACATTACGAAACCGGAGTTGAAACAAACGGCGAAGGCGATGAGGCACTTGACTCTTCCCAACCTGATTAAAGGTGACCGGTGCCCGAAACCAAGCTTTACGCGGAGCTGCGGGGAAAGACACGAGGGTTCGGAGATGGCGGGAATTGAAGGAGGGTAGGTGTTTGGGCTCTTAGGCTCATGCAACATGCAGGTTATTTGTTCATGTTTACTTAAAACACGTTTTATTAACTTAATCGGTTGGAAAAGATTGCTCTTCTTTTTTTTCGAACTACTCGATTCTGGATCGTGGCCCCGTCACTACGTCTATAAGCCCCTCGTATTCCACCCGTATTTCGACCTCCCGGGGTGGGCGGCCCGGCGAGGGTCCTATAGGGCAAGCGGGTCCCACCGACCGAAAGAAAGACGATCCTGGAAGTCTGGCGGGTAATCCAGTCTTAATGAGCATTCGATGTAAATTACGGACAAAGCTGACGTCAAAGTCAAGATCATGTCCGAGAGCTCGACAGTAAAGTCGGCATGATTTGGACTGATGAATGTCCACGATTGATCTTGACTTGTCGTCAATTAGGCCGTAATTAGGCATGGAATAATCATTAATCCTTGATGACTCGGTGTCATGCCGGGAGTCCGTGTATAATTTGTGCCGCCGAGCCGAAGTCAAGGCGCCGGTCAATATCTTGGTCAAAGTCTGCGGCGGAAAACCGGCAACTTCGACCGATTAGGGTCCCCGAAAGATATTGAGTCGGTATGCCGACAAAGGCTTGAAAGGAAAGGTCTATACACGAGACGGGGCATGACACGGACCAGACTAAAAACCAACGGGTCTCGGACAAAGTGTGTCACGGACAAGTGCATGGTCGACACGAGGCTCCATGGGATGTTTGGGTAGTCCTGTGCTCATCCGAGAGGCGTAATAAGACCAAACGGACCGCGACAAGGATTTCCCGGGTTAAGGACGTAGTGTGCGGTGTACGGTCAACGTGCGCGTAGTGTGCAAGCGATCTATCTTCTTTTACGAGTAAAATAGAAATTTTCTTATGTGTCTTAAAAAGTATGATGCATGATTTTTTTTTTTTTGGAAATTTTCTTTTTTTTTTTGAAAAATCTTTTTTTTTTTGAAAATTATTTTTTTTGAAAATTAATGAGCACATAAGCACATAATCACAAAAATTCCAACAGTTAGGGACATTATTCCGACAGTCAAAATTTTGACTTTTTCCGAGGCGGCCAAAACAAACACGAAAAATGTGCAAAAATCAACACACACAAAACAAAGGATTTTCAAATGTCGGGACGGAAGCTTGACCCTCGAAAGCTCTTTTTTTTTTTTGAAAACGATGATACCGGTACGTGGGATTGTTAAACCACAATTTATCCCCGACTCGTGTTAGGAGGCGATAACGGGAAGTTTAATGGTTTCCACCAATATACCAAATATCATTTTTTTTAGAAAAAGCTTAGTCCCCAGCGGAGTCGCCACTGTGACGATGTGCCATTAAAACGGAGTCGCCACGCCATTTTTATTTTGAGGGCCAAAACTTTGAAAAAAGCCCGAGATCAGAAATTTAGGTTCGGAGGTCATGTTACGCGTCGGGAAGGACGTTAGTGTGCACCCGACGCGCCTCGCAAAACGAGTCTTCCAAACATTTGAAATCCTTTTGTTGTGTGTGTGTGTGTGTGTGTGTGTTTTGACCAAAATAATTTGAAACTGGGAAAAGTGAAAATTGGGATCTCTTTTTAAGACTTTAAACTGATCCCATGATTTTTTGGAGAATTTTTGGGTTGAGTCTTGGCACTCAAAAGATTTTTGGATTTGAAAAGCAATTCTGCCAGAAGGAAAGAAGGCAGTTGACCCTTGACTTTGAAATGGACTTAAAGGCTTCAAAACCTCAGAATCTGGGGAAAGTCCGAGAATGAAAGTTGCTTAAAACACCCTAAATAGGGTTTCTGCAAAGAAACTTTCCATTTTGGAAGTAATTTGAGGGGTCAAAACCTTCTGGAAATCTCAGATGTGAAATCTGGATTTCCAGAAGCTGATGAACTGGCCTCTAAAAGAAAAATTGAAAAAGGAGTTTTACTTACTCAAAAAATAAAATAAAAATATGTCTGGAAAGATCTGGATGTTGGCTACAAAAAGTGTTTTGTAGTCAACACCCAATTCCAAGTTTTACTGGGTCCAAAAAATAAGAAAATGGACTGAGGTCTCAGAACAATGCTACTGGACAGCAAGATGTTCTTGAGGGAAAATGTGATTTTTGGGGGATTTGCATCTATGTTCACCCCATTTTCATCCCTAGACTTGATACCACTACTTTTTATTGAGTGGTTATCATATTCAAGTCATCCTTGGGGAATTTATAGGGTTTAAACATGTCCTTTGCAAAGGGAAAGGGGATATTTTGTAGAAATGAAATTAAAGAGAAAAAATCAATTTAGAGATTTAAAATATAGACCATTTGAGATGGTCATTCATGAAGATGAACTTCAAGATGACCATCTTGGGTCAAAACTCAAGTTAAACAAGACATCAAGTAGATCCAAGTGAGAAGAACAAGATGAACAAGAAGTTAAAAGAGGATTTTAGGGTTTTGAGAAGGAGGGCTTTACCAATGGTGACACCCTATCTTCCTAGGCTTGGAATTTGACTTGAGGAATATCAAGATTTGGTGTTTGGCTTGAGGAGTATCAAGGTTTGGTGTGTTTGGTATTTGATTGGGAAAGATTCAAGAGAAAAAGGTGGCAATCAAGGGATTCCCACTGTTTTCTCTCTATATTTCGCCAGAACTTCGTTGCTGTGATCAAATTCCTCCTGTAAACTGAGAGAGGAGGGTTCAATTTATAAGCCTCTGGAAAATGCAATCATATCCGCGCGGAGGTGTACGTCGGCGTGCCTTTGTTCATTAATTACGGCTTCGGGCTTTGGACACAAGGAATATTTTTCAAAAAAATCAAATTAACGGCCGATTTTGTTCCAGCAGTTTCTATTTTTGGTTTTTGACTATTTCTTTTGCTTTTTTGATTCCTTTCTTGGTTTATCTTTTTTTGGCAATCCCTAATCTACCCTTACTTGGTTAGAAATGTTAGGAATGTTAGGAATTGTTAGAAATGTTATAACTTTCGTTAATTTTCTAACAAAAATACTAACAAGCTCAAATTGGAGCACTTACAGTACCATGCCCGGGGAGTTTGTTTAATACCATAAAGAGACTTATTTAACAAGCAAACATGATCCGGATACTGAGAATTACGATAGCCAACTGGTTGATGCATATAAATCGTCTCACGAAGCTCGCCATGTAAAAAGGCATTTTTCACATCAAGCTGATACAATGCCCAATTTTTAGAAATATCCAAGCTAAGAACTAGACAGATCGTTGCCGATTTAACAATCGGGCTAAAAGTCTCACTGCAATCCAACCCAACTCGTTGAGTTTTGCCATCACCCAAGACAGGCTTTGTGCCTCCCAAAAGAACCACATAACGAGTTTTATGAGAGAAAACCCACATAACACGAATAATAATAACATTCGAAGGACGAGGAACTAACACCCACATTTTATTATACATAAGAGCCTTAAATTCATCATCTATCCATGGCCAATTTCCAATTCGGATCACGAAGGGCATTCACGGGATTACGGAGTAAAGGGGATACGTCAAAACTAGATTGAAGTCAATATTTAGGATTGGGTTTACGAATGCCAGACTGACTACGAATGATAGGAAAATGACTATCCTGATGGGCCTGATGCTGAATGGAGGTAGTAGGTGGATCAACATGTAAAGAGACTGGAGAGGAAGCTGGACCAGAAACTGGGCCAGGAGAGGGCCGACCCACAAGAGGAGATGCAGGCGCTGGCTGGGCAGACGCAAGAGCTGGCCAAACAGAAGAAGCAGGCTGGTCCGAGGGATCAACAGTGTTTAAATGTGGGCTGTAGGATGCAAAAGTATGGATAATTGCTGGAGACAGCCAAATATCCAGAAAATCATATGAGTTAGGCATACAATTATGAATGGAAGAAAAAGGGAAATGCAACTCGTCAAATATAATATGTCGACTGAGAATAATTTTCTTAGAACCCAAATCGTAGCATTTATACCCCCGGTGATTTTTCGGATACCCCAAGAACACACAAGGAGAGGATCTAGCTTGGAGTTTGTGTATGGTGGAGGATGAATGGAGAGGATAACATAGACATCCGAACACCCGAAGATGTTTATAAGGAACCCGATTATATAACACTTGTAGAGGGGAATGGTATGCCATGTTTTTAATGGGAAGGATGTTAAGAAGATATTACGTCATTTGAAGGGCATGATTCCAAAAATGAGGAGGTAACGAAGCATGAACAAGAAATGTACGAGCTATATTATTGGTAGTACAAATTTTTCTTTCATCTTTACCATTTTGTGATGAGGTGTAGGGATACAAAAATCTGAAAGTTAACCCATTTTTGTTGCAAAAAGCCCAAAATGTTTTATTGTCAAATTCCCTCCCCCCATTATCACATTGGATTGCTTTAATAGGTCGTTCAAAGTGAGTTTGAACAAACGCATGGAAATGAAGAATCATGTCATACACTTGAGATTTATGTGAAAGGGGAAACGTCAACACAAAATTTGAGTAGTCATCAAGAAGAATGAGATAATATCTATGTCCGATAGAGCTCAAAACGGGAGACATCCACAAATCACAATGAACAATATCAAAAGGCATAACAGTAAAAGAAGTAGAATCATCAAAAGGTAATCTAGTATGCTTTCCAAGAGTGTAAGAGTGACACACATGAGAGTGGTAACTTTTATTACAATTGATAAAATTCTTATTTCTAAGGGAGGCAAAAATAGGTGCCACGGGGTGACCTAAACGGCCATGCCATAATGAAGAACTAATAGCTGCAAAAACCGAAGGGAAAGTGTAGATGTTGAAAAAGCAGAAGTGATGGGATAGAGAGCGCCGTGACTATCACATCCCATAAGGAGCGTCCCCATCTGGAAATCCTTCATAGAAAATATAAAAGGGTCAAATTCAATGGTGACTGAATTGTCACTAGTAAATTTGCGAACGAAAATGAGATTCTTAACAGTATGGGGTGCATGAAGAACATTATTTAAGAAAAGACGGGTGGATGGGGAAGACACAATAGCATGACCAATACCTTTAATAGGAATATGACTGCCATTACCGACGATGATGCCATTTTTATTAATGCCCGTATTAAAATAATACGTGAGCATACCTTGATCTAAAGTAATATGATTCGTTGCTCATGTATCCATAAACCAACTAGCATCGGGTGGATTGAGAGACATAGTGTGCATGGACGAGTCAATATCTGTTGGTGTGGATGCTGTAGAGGCTGCATATACCCTTGAAATTATCCGGATCACGCGCGGACGCGGCAAGCGGTTTTCGACTTGGATTTCACTAAAAAGAGAGAGAGAGTCGCCACGCCGTTTTGTATTATGAACCTAAACTTTGAAAAAGGCTGGTTTGAAAAGGAGGTCATTTTGATTGGAAGCCAAAACTTAGGAAAAGGCTTTTTGAAAAGGAGGTTGTTTTGATTGGTAGCCAAAACTTAGGAAAAGGCTTTTTTGAAAAGAAGGTCATTTTGATTGGTAGCCAAAACATAGGAAAAGGCTTTTTGAACAGAGATTGTTAGGTTCAGAGGTCAGGTTACGATTCGGGAAGAGTATATGGAGATCACCCGAAATGCCTCGCATGACAAGTCTTTCTACCTTTCTCGATTTTCGCGCGTGTGTGTATGTTCGTGTTACTTTTGAAAAAGGGGGGCTTGAATGACAAGCTTGAATATTTAGTTTGAATGACAAATGTTGATTTTGGAAAGGAGCATTTTCATGACAAACGTCGATTTTGGAAAAGAGCGTTTGAATGACAAACGTCGATTTTGAGTTTGAAAAGGCGTTCAAATGACGAACTTGAATCTTTAGTTTGAATGAAAAACGTTGAATTTGGAAAAGAGCGCTTGAATGACAAACGTCGATATTGAGTTTGAAAAGGAGTTCAAATAACGAACTTGAAACTTTATTTTGAATGACAAGCGTTGATTTTGTAAAAGAGCATTTGAATGACAAACGTCGATTTTCAAAAGGAGTTCGAATGACAAACTTTTGGTTTTGAAACCGGGCATTATAATGTTACCCATTTTGATGAAAAAGATGGCAAATGAAATGCGATCAACGAGTCATTTTGTGACTCGGACATTTGAAAGTAAATACTATCAACAAACCAAATGGTTTATACTTGTAAATGACAGTATTGAAAATGCGGTATCAACGGATCGAACGATCCGGATGGTAAAATTACGATCGACGAGCCAAACGACTCGGATTTGTAAAGAGCATTAAGTAAGTGTGATATCAACGGATCAAACGATCCGGACGATAAATAGCAATCAACGAGCCAAACGGCTCGGACGGTAAAAGTGCGATCACGAACCGAACGGTTCGGATAGTAAATGACATAAAAGTAAAAACGGGACTCGAACGCCGTTTAAGCCCTAAATTACTTCTCTCGAAGGAGAGAAGATGATAGAGGATTAAAATGTATCAAGTCCCGTAGACGGAATTTCGTCTACATTTTGGAAACTTTGTTCGGATCGGAAGTAGCTTATAACGCGTAAAACGAGGTGAAGCGGAGTTTAGAGAGTGAGAGTGCTATCAATGGCTAGGTGTTGACTCTTTGACTCGGGAGGACGTATACGGGATACGAAATGGTGTTTGAAAGGTGTTTCGGAAGTGTTTGGCTCATGTTAAGCTTGGAAAACGTAGTTTTCATGCAAATCGAGGCATATCCGGGGCTCGGGAGGGGGTTTAGGCTATTGGGCCGAGGCAATATGAGGAGGAGTAATATTTTTGTTGTTCTTTTTACTAAAGGGGAGGGGCTGTATTTATAGGGGGTGAAACTGTAAAACAGGTCGTCCGGTCATTTCCTCAGTTTGAGGGACCTTTGAGGTATTTTGGGAATTGCAGAGACTGATTGATCAATCCTGAAGAACGGGCCGTCCGACCAGTCACTCAGTTTTAGGGTTATTTTTGTCTTTTCACCCTTGAATCTGATTGATGGTGATGTGGGGAGGCTTGCATGCATGCCAAGAGTCAGTCACTAAGCTAGTATTTTGGTCCCGTTAATCCCGCTTTTGACTGTTTTCTAAATAACTGTCCGAGAAAATGTCGAAACAGTCCTGAAAATCTCGAAAATCCCGAAAATTGCATATTTCGGGGAAAGTGATATTTTCACGTGTACAAACGTGGGATGAATACACTTTGGATTTTGAATGCACGGGGCAGTCCTGGAAAGTCTTGTTAATCTCGAGAAGGAGGAGTTAACGGATTCTCGTTAACTTGGGAAGTGCCAGTTAACTGATTGTAACGATCTGGATTTGGATACTTACAGTAGCCCCTCGGCGACAGCACTTTCGAAGGAAGTGGGGTCGTAAAAAAAAGATAAGGATCCCAAATCGGGGAGATGCCTTATAAAGAGACCTGGACGGTCAAATGGCTGGACCTATAGCAAGGATTTCTACGTATCCACGGGGGAATCAAGCCGATCGTAGTTCCTGTTTGCTAAGTGTAAGGGACTTAACAAACTGACGCTGGGTCACGAAATCTTGCTGGAGATCTGACCAAATGGCAGGGACGGTTATGTTAAACTAGCCTTTTTAACAACACGGAAGGATTGAAGTTCTAACATCGGGGTTAGGAACGGGATGACAGAAACGGTTGTGTTAAACTGGCATTTTTAACAACACGGAAGGATTGACGTTCTAACATCGGGGTTAGGAACGGAATGATAGGAACGGTTGTGTTAAACTGGCATTTTTAACAACACGGAAGGATTGACGTTCTAACATCGGGGTTAGGAACGGAATAATAGGAACGGTTGTGTTAAACTGGCATTTTTAACAACACGAAAGGATTGACGTTCTAACGACGGGGTTAGGAACGGAATGTGATCTCGGGAGAGAATGACACATTGCTGGGGAAAAGCGTCCGGAGTTCTAACAAGGCGGTTAGAAACTGAGGATATTTGATTGACGTTCCTTTAGAAGGATGGTCTTAGGATCATGCTGGGGAGGAATGTTCGGGCTTACGATGGCGGCTGAAGAGGGATTGTTGTACGGGCTTACAATGATTGCCGTTGAAATGAGATGGTCAGGCTTACGATTGACAGCCGGAGAGAGATTGTTGCATGGGCTTACAACGATTGCCGTTGAAATGAGATGGTCGGGCTTACGATTGACGGCCGAAATTTAATAACTTTTGAGCAAAAGCATCAATTTTGGAAAGATGAGGGGCTAATTGGCTATTTGGGCCAAAATGGCCCATCCTGTAAAAGAGGTCGGCCGACCACTTCCTTAGTTTGACCAGATTTAACGAAACCGTCGGCCATTAGAGGGAAAGAGAGAAAATTGAGAGCTTTTGACCGAGAGAGAGAGAGAAAAGAGAGAAAAATTCGTCATTTTCTTCGATCTTTGTTAAAATCTTTGAGAGATTATTTCTATGGAAGCAAGATTGGGGCGAAGGAGTCGACATAGAAGGACCGACAATGAGAGGATGAGGATTAGGAGGACGGTGCGAGCGACCGAGCTTCCTATGGATCCGACCGAGTTTTACAAAGCTCGGGATAGCGATAAATCCAAGGAGGGGATAGCGAAGAAGGTAAGTATCCTTTAAATTCCTTTGAATTTTAGAATTCTTAAAATTTTGGAATTTGATTTGAATTGAATTAGGGTTCTTGGTGCCCGATTTGGGGCTTTTGACCTTGTGATGCCTTTTTGTCTAAATTGACTTTAGCTTAGTGCAATTGATGCTATGGGTAGACAACGTAGAAAATTTGGTAGAAAAATTCCATGTCTAGGGGTGTTTTCCAAAATTAAAGTGAGTTTAATTCGGGACGGAGTAATTTTGAAATGTTTTGAAAGTTTTGGGTTTGACGGGTTTTTCGAAATGGTTTTGAGAGTTCCGAGTTTGACGGGTTTTTCGAAATGACTTGAAAGTTCTGGGTTTGACGGATTTTTCTGAATGATTTTGAAAGTTCTGGGTTTGACGGGTTTTTCTGAATGATTTTGAAAGTTTCGGGTTTGACGTATTTTTCTGAATGACTTGAGAATTTTGGGATTTGAACCGTTAATATTCCGACGTCGGACGGAGATATTTTAGGAAAATGAACCGTTAATGAAACGGGATTTTTGAGATTTGAACCGTTAATATTCCGACGTGGGACGGAGATATCTTAGGAAAATGAACCATTAATGAAACGGGATTTTGAGACTTGAACCGTTAATATTCCGACCTGAGACGGAGATATCTTAGGAAAATGATTGAACTATATCTTTGTGTTGATATGTTTTGTGATTTTGACATGTGCATGTGCATTTTGTGTATGTTATTTTGTATTGACAAACCTTTGCTGTGTTTACTTGCAGGGGTGAGGGTCGGTTGATGTGTCCACTACCAAGAGTAGGGGAGATGTTGAGGCTGTCAGCGCGCTGTGGGAAATGTTCCCGGACGTGGATCGTGACGGAGACAGGAGTCCACAACAGCTGGTGATTGACTCTGGCCTAGGAGGCTTTGTTAGCGCAGTGGCTGCTGTGGCTTTAACGCAGAGGGTCAAGGTGATCCATGTCGCTTTGAGCGAGTATTGGTGGGATACGACCCATACGTTTCACTTCAGGTGGGGGGAGGCAACAATCACTCCCACTGACTTTGTTGCGATCACCGGGTTGTCGTTTCGGGGCAATCCCATAGGATGGTTTGATGAGTTCACCATGGAGCAGCTGACGGAACTGCTTGGATTTGATATCACTAATGCCAGAGGCATTGGTATTCGGTATGGACCGATGGAGGCACATTTTAGGAGAGGGATAGCTGAGTATCTGGCTAGTTTCGAGAGGATGACAGCTGATCGGTTGGCTAGGGGGTTCTTGTGGTTTGCTATGTCAGCAACCATTTTTCCCAATGCTGATACGACGTGCCAGTTCGCTTTGCTCAGCTCTTTGATTGATCTGGAGGTAGTGAGAGGGTTTGCCTGGGGAGAAGCTTGTCTGGCCGAGCTTTTCTTTGCCTTGGACAAGTATTCCCGGGGGGAGGATAACTCGTTCTGCTGTCTCCAGTTTGTGCTGGATGTGAGCCTCCTTTTCTCTTCCTTGTCTTGCTTGTACTTGTTTGTATCTGCTTTGTAGCTGACATAACTTTCCTGGCGTCTTACATGTGTGGTGCTTTGAAGTGTTCCATCTGCATCGGTGGAGCGTTAGGGAGGAGTATGCTCCTTTGTTTCCCTCTATGCTGACTTAGTAGGAGGTGGCTAGGAAGCCGGTGAAGTCGAGGGAAAGTACCCGGGTGACATATGAGGAGGTGTCTTTGGCTCTGGACCGAGACTTTTCGCCGAGGATCAACTTGACTTAGTGGAGCCGGTTCGATCAGGCAGTTGTGAACGCTGCCAGGGAGGTGACAAGCCAGAGGAAGCTGCTAGTGGGGCTTCACTATGACATCCTGTATCTTGGCAAGAGGGTGTCTTTCCAGTATGCTCCGGGATCTGGTCCCATGGTTCTGAGGGATCCTCCCTTCCACATACTGTTTCCTTTGTCCATAGCTGGGGAGGAGCTGCAGCGGTATAGGCAGGGAGTGCCTTATGTTGAGAATGTCATTGAAGAGGCTGACTACAATATCTTCCAGAAGATGAGGATGAGGAGCCTACAGGTGCTGGCCAGAGAGGGTGAGGACCCTGCACATCCTAGAGATTATCCGCTCCTCTGCACTCGCTTTACATATGAGGGCTTGGGTGGTTCTCGCAGGCGGTTGACGATTCCCATTCCTGAACAGGTGAGGCCTCCATATAGAGTTGAACCCAGTGCTTCGGTGAGTATCTTGCTGCTTTTTCTGTACTGTAGCTGCTTTATGCAAATGTTGCATCTGTGCTGCCCTTTCTGTCTTTTGATGGCTTTCCTGGTTTGCCAGTTTCTGGCCGTACTTACGATCAGGCTGTCAGACGTCTGGATGGGGTGACTGGTTTTGCCAAGAGGCTTGTTGACTTCTTGCGATGCAGTTCTCGGAGGAGTGTGGCTGTTCATGAGCCGATGCCTTCCATACCGTCTGTTGCCAGGGACTCATCTGCTTCCACAGCTGGTGGGATAGATGCTGGGCAAGGATTTAGTCATTTTGCTGGTGAGACTGCTGGATTTGGGGCCCGCCATTCCTCATATTCGGGATTCGAACATGGGGAGTCTTCAGGAGCACAGGCGCGGGGCCATCATTTCTCGTATTCTGGATGGGAAGAATTCGTGGATTATATGGCTACCACGGATCCTGCTGCGGCGGCGCAGTATGCTGAGTGCTCGGATGACAAGCAAGACTCTGAGTAGCCCTATTAATATCTTTAGACAATTGTGTGCACTGCCTGCAATAGATATTATTTTGTACTCGAAAGGCCCTTGGGGCAAAAACTTGGCGCATTTGAATATTTATCATGATTACTTTTCACTTATTCTCGGCAGATAAGCAAGTAGGTTGATCAAAAATAAATAATGACGTGAAATGCATTGAATAACAAATTTTAACAAACAAAATTTATAGATGTCATGCACTATTATTTATTACTTGTACTGTTGCACGAGCCCGAGGCGGATTTGGTATTCGCAATAAGTGAATTGATCACGAGTTTGGCAAATTTGGTCATGGAATGAACTTGGTTCACTTTGAAAATGTCGAGGGACATTGGTGTAGCAAGGCTGTAGGTTTGATTGAGTCAAACTGAGAGACAGGCCGGTCGGCCAGAGCTTCAGTTTCAACTTGTTTTAAATTGCAGTCCAGTTTCTGCAGATTCAGGAGTCCTACGCTTGTTCTTGAAGCTGAAGTCTGTTTTCTCTCTCAAAACATGAAGCTTTCTTCGCTTTCCATGGCCACGTTTCCAAGATTGTCATCTCAGATGCAAGAGCGATTCCTGGAAAGGTTCAAGACGTGCGCACGACACCACATGAGGCAAAACAAGGAGTTTTTCGAGGGTTGTTACAGGATAAAGGCGGTTTAGGCTTTAAAGGAGCTTTTGCCGAACCGGGATCTTCTGAGAGTTGCAGCTCGTTTCAAGGATGAAAGGAGGCATGTTTATAGTTTCTCGTATAATGAGATCATGCCTACGCTTGAAGACTTTCGGGCTATCCTTGGAGGACCTGAGGTGGAGCAGATTGTTCTTCCTTTGACGGGTGGCCTGACCACCGTTGAGAAGTTGATGTCTCTGCTTGGCGTTTCTATTGAAGAAGCATACGGGATGTTGATATCGAACACTGACCATGTTGACATTTCTGGGCTGCCAGATAGGTTTACAAGTACTGATGGGAGCGTTGCTGCGTGGGACGCTTTTGCTCTATGCATGATCGCTACTCTGTTCACATTCACTTCCTTGGGGGTGTGCCACCATAGTGTTCTGGACCTAGTGAGGCAGTGCCGGAGCAGAGGAGATATCGTGCCTTTGATCATGGGCAAGACATTCCATGGCATAGGTCGGATGGCGACTTATAGTCGGTACATGTGGGGAGGAAGTCCCGCTATGCTTACTTTGTGGTTGAGGGAGAGATTGCAAGTTATGCCCGAGGTTCCAGTGACATGTGATCCTTGGTTCTTCTCTCGGAGACCCTTAGTGATAGGAGGCAGTCAGGCTGACTTGGAGCTTTGGATGGCCAAACTCCGCACACATCATCTGCGATGGTGGGTTCCTCACTGGAAGTTGCAGACTTTTCGGACCGTTCAGGAAGGTCTCTTCATTGTCACAGTTCCGGGGCTATCCCAGTCTTCTTTCTACATTCCGTCTCTGGTGCTGCGGCAGTTCGGGCTGGAGCAGGTTCCGTTGGTGGGCTTGAGTGATGCCGCTACCTTTGAGGTGGGATTGCTTTTCATGGATGATCCTTCGACGTTATTACTTTTCATGCGGTTGTGGCAATGTGCATCTTTTCGTGCCAGGGTTCTCTTTCACCGGAGAGGGGGCACTGTTCTGTCTACTCGATAGTTGAATTGGTACGAGGAGTGTATAGGGGAAACACAAATGGCTCTTCTGTGGAGACGAAGTGAGCTATTGGGCCTTAACTGCCGTGACAGCTTAACTTTAAGGAGGGCCGAAGCAATGGCTAACGCTCAGGATAGTACTGGGGATGATATGGCTGCTTATGAGGTCAATGCTAGTCGGTTGGCCGATCAGAGCACAGATATGGCGACTCGGAGAGAGGCAACTCGTGATAGAGCTAGGGAAAGGGCTGCGTTGGCGGCCACAGGTTTGACAGAGGCATCGGGAAGGGTCCCAGAGCCAGGTAGGAGGACTACGGGGATATTTCCTGTGAAGGCAAAGAATATCCACCCACTGTCATTGCAGACACTTAAGTTGATTAAGTGTTTTATGTTGTTTTGCTAACGTGTAGCGAGTCAAGATTAGACCGTGCTTAAGCTCATCAAAGATTGTTTTAACCGTAATGAATCTGTAGGTTAAATTTAAGAGTTTTTCGAAACACAAGTGATTGGTGTTGTATTTGAAATTTTATTTGTTTTTGAGACCGAACCAATGATGGCTGACTACATTCCCCTTTTACAATTAGACTAAGGGGCTCAGGTCACCGTAGTTCGACACTTTTGAGAAATTTGAAGTAGGATGAAAAGTGCGACCCTGTTTTTTACCTAGATCATTTCGGGATATATCTAGTTGGGTATTACTCTTTTAGCACTTTGATTTTACTGATTGGCAATGTATGGGGAGAGAGAGAGTTGACTCGTGTTCTTCCTCAAACAAAGTATCTGCGGAGCTTGCTTCCGTTTAGTGGGTTGACGAAAGCGTTCCCATCCAAATCTGCTAACTTCATGGCTCCTCCGGAGAAGATTCTTTGTACCACGAACGGGCCTATCCAGGTAGGTTCCCACTTTCCGAGGGGATTGGTCTATATAGGAGCCTTTTCCTTAAGCACCAAGTCGCCTTCTCTGATGTCTCGGATCTTGACTTTCTTATCAAATGCTCGGGCCATTCTGCTTTGGTAGGCACGAGTATGATCCATGGCTTTCAGTCTTCGCTCGTCGAGTAGAGCCAGTTCGTCATGACGACTTTGGAGCCATTCGACTTCGTTGATTCCGTTTTCCAAGAGGACTCAGAGGGATGGAATTTCTAGCTCATCTGGTAACACTGGTTCCATTCCGTATGTCAGTAGTCTCCCTTGTGGCGGTGTGAGTGTGACCCAGGAAAAACCGTTTTCTTTTTTATGGAAAAAGGGTCGCCGTTCACCTCAGTTTGAAAACACTGGTTTTATGAAAAAACAGAGTCGCCACGCCATTTTGATTTCCTCAAAACTTTGAAAAAAAGGATAATGGTTAACGTTTGGCGTTCACCCAAGGAGCCTTGCAAAATCAAGTCTTCCTAGGTCAAAAATTTGTGCTTGTTTGTGTGCTTGTATGCATGTGTGATTTGAAAAGAGAAAGAGATGTGCCAAGTTTATCTGCCGAACCTATAAACCATTTAAGAAGGTTATAGCTCGGGATACCTTGGATTTGATGTTTTCGGGATTTTGATCCCATGCTCATTTTGGACTCGTGATCATTATTATGGGACTTATCTAACCTCCCGTTAGATTAATCAACCATGATAGGCGTAGGAGCCTTGGTATGTCTTAATCTAACATTCCTTGGGGGTTTAGTCACATGTGATCAAAAGGGGCTCGTCTTTAAGTCCAAGAATGAGACTCTTTAGAAAAAGATGAATCTTTGCCCATCGATCCTACATCTTGAGACGATGATGATTCGTAGGGACATTTTATGTTCGTCTCAAGTGATTATCGGAGATTTCGGGACTAAGATTCATCGGTTTCTAAAGGGACAAATATTGTGGCATTGTTATGGCGGAAATGATGTAAAGATGGAGTCTTTACACCGATCCTCACCATGGAATGCACCAAGAACCACGGGACTAGGGGAATGGGATGTAAAGATTGGATCTTTATACTCATCCTATGTCTTTTTGTGCCTTAGAAGGCTTTTAGACAATCCTCAGAGAGAAAGATCCATCTCTAGGGACATGGGGGAAATGACATTAAAGTAAAGATTGCATTTTTAATAAGAATAATACGATGAGTATCATTAAACTAAAGACATAATGTAAAAGGGATGATCTTTATGGCTTTTCCTATGTCCTTAATACCTCATAAGGTGGATAATCCATGGAAAGCTAGATCCATGGGAAGGGGATGATATAAATTAAGTAAATATTGTATTTTTATAGATAAAAGTAAAGGGGAATCACATCATCATATGGTAGATCATTCCTAGAACAAGCCACTTGTGGAATCTTGTTCATCATAGGGAGAGGATCTCCAATGAATGCTTTGTGAAAGGGGAGTCGGAAATATGATGATTACATTAATAAAGATCAAAGCTTTAAGACAATAATAAATATAAATGACAAGTAATAATAGAACAAGAATATATAGGAGTGTATCAAAGGTAAAGGAAGGAGAGATTACCAATATTGGTTTTTCTCTATCTCCCGGGGGATTTTCCTAGGCAATATCTATTTAGGAATAGATTAAGGTAGGATTAGGGTATGAGAGAGGATGGTTTTGAGTATGTTTTGGGACTGTAAAGTCGAGTTTTTATTTTGACAGAATAACAGTGCTCGAAATTGTGTGTTAAAATAAGTAGAGGAGGCCTCTTTTTATAGGCTTCTAGAAATGGCAAAGTATGTCGCACGACATAAGTAGCCACAACTGCTTGTTTCTAGAAACATGCAAGGTGGCAGACTGGAAGGCTCTTTCCAGCGAGGTCCTGTCCAAATTTATTATTTCTGGCAGGTCCTTCCTCGCTCGAAAATTTTGGAAAAGTTTCCGAATTGCCCCTAAACTTTATGAAAGTTTGGGGAATTGCTAGGAAACTTTAATTGAAAGGCATGAGCCATATTTGGGTACTTACAGAATCCCCTAGGCAACGGTACTTGCAAAGCAAGTGGGGTTGTCGATAAAAGTGAGAATCCAATCTGGCAAACTGCCGAGATTGATTGGGATTGGGTGACCAAGGAGGTCGAGTGGCTGAACCTTTGGAAGGCTACCTACGTATCCCGGAGGAATCAAGCCATGATCGTAGTTCAGGATTCGATGGGGAATGGCGAAGAGAAACAAGTCCCTTGCTTTACAGGAGGAGAGAAAGTGACCTAAGAGGTCGTATGACTGGTCCTACTGGGGATATGACAAATGAAGGAAGTGGTCGATGTGGTCGGATGGCTGGACCTTTTTAAAGGCTTACGCACCACTAAGGAGTGGTGAAGGAAGGAGGTGACCGATGTGGTTGGATGGATGGACCTTTTGGAAGGCTACCTACGCAGTACTGAGGTGTGGTGAAGGAAGGGGGTGATCGATATGGTCGGATGGCTAAACCTTTTTTTAAAGGCTACCTACGTATCCTGAAGAGGAATCAAGCCAAATCGTAGTTCTGGATCCACTGGGGAAAGGATGTCATATGTGATGGATTGTTTGAACCTAAAGTAGGCTACCTACGTATCCCGGAGGAATCAATTAGCCATGATCATAGTTCAGGTTCCAATGGGGAATAGCGAAGAGAAACTTGTCCCTTTGTTAGGTCCCAAATGGTAGGAATCAGGCTAGAGGGGGGGGGGTGAATAGCCTGTTAAAACTTTTAGCTAAAACTTCGTTTGAAAAACTTTAGCTTACCGGTAAGTGATTTGCACAGCGGAAATTAAGTTTTCAGTTTGGAGAAATAGGCAAACCGGTAAGACAAAATATCATGCAAGACAAGACAAAATTATTTCCAAGTAAGACAAACAAAGTGAGCAGTAAGTGAAGTCAATAGGTTGTGACCAGTTGAGAGATTATCAACTGATTACAACTATACAACAGAAGACAAGCAAAGCAATAAATGACACATTGTTTGAAGAGGTTCACAGTGTTAAATAACTGCTACGTCCTCTACCAAGTTTGGTCAGAACTTGGATTTGTGAAGGTGCACTACTTTATTAATGGATTCTACCTATTACAAGTTGCAAGCCAATGATTGAAAGGTCGCTAAACTAGAGGTGACCACTAATGGGTCGTGCTACAATAAAGACTCCGGTGTTTTCTAGAGATGTGCTCACAAGCCGAGCCGATTTCTCTAGGGTGTTGTGTGTGAATCAATCAATGTGTTCCATAAGTAGTCTAATGGAGGAACACTACGTAATTGATTGAGGTGCCAGTGAATAAGTCCTAACAGAGATGTCTAGTGAATAGGGGACTTGCTTTGAATGCCTTGAACTAGAGAATGTGCAGGTTGGTAGTTCAAAGCAACTCACTCTCAAGAATCATAAATGCACCCAACCTTCTTCAATGCTCCAGGAAAGCTATTTATAGTGAACTTTGAAAAGGAGCCGTTGTCTTTGAAGAGGTTGCAATGATGACTTGACTCGGCAGCATTAAATGGGAAGATCCTTGCATTAAATGCCCGAGATTTGGATAGAGAGGATTTCCAGAGATAGATGGGGCTCGTGAGTACCGGTTACTTGACATTCTCAAAGAAGGTACCGATTTGCCGCAGAGATGTCATGTCAAGATGCTTGCTTTACCAACTTTAGCTAAAGTTGATGGCTTGGTAGTTGGGAGCAATTAATGCACCTAAGCAAGTCGCTAACAAGAGGAAGCTTGAAGAGTAAGCTTTAACCGGTAAAGTAACATGGCCGGTAACAGAGGTGCCGGACCGGTAACTCAATCGGTAAGATACTCAACCTAAGATAGCTCAACCGGTAAGAGGGGCTTTGACCGGTAACTGACTCCAACCGGTAACTCACACAAAGCTGATGGAAATTCTCTGGTCTTCAAGTCTTCAAATCTTGAGAAAAATACATAGCAAAAACACTTGGCACTAGCACTAAGGGATCCTATGGTACATAGAAAAATTCTATTTTGATCTAACTAAATTAGGGGTCCTCATTAATGCTTGTTATGATTGGGTTTAAGCAATTCTAAGCCTAAGCATATATTTGACTAACAATCTCCTCCTAATTGCTTAAGTCCAATCATCCTAGGTTGGCATCTTCTTGATTTAGAAAAGAATGATAAAGATTTTTACTATATAATATATCATTCCCCAGTCAAGAGACAACTTGATGCTACCTAAGGAAAGCTTACGATTAGAAAAATAAAAGATTGAAAATGGGTAAAGATTTTGAATGATCCCGCAAGAATATAACGGTTAGCAAAGATATGAAGCATTCAAAACAATAGAAGGAAATTTTAAACAAAACACAAAGTTTGAGGGTAAGAGATTCTCATTAGTGTGTGTTGACCGGTGAATGAGGATAGAAAGACAAAAACTTCATCGGTTACATTCTCGTAGCCGCACCGGTAAAAGGCTTGAAACAAGATCGGCTAAGGAGCAAGAAAGATCTCGAAGGAGGAGCAAGATTCGGAGGAGGGGCAACATCGAAGGAGGGGCAACATCTCGAAGAAGGGGCAAGACGTGAGGCTTTGGATTTCTTTGCTTTCCTCTTCTCTTTCTCATCCCTTTTCCTTTTCTTCCTATCTTCTCTAACCACCATTAGCACTTCATTTTTAGCTTTAACTTTGGCTAACTCCAATTCAAGCTCACGGTTCCTTTCTTGACAGCTACTAAGGGCTTCAGTTGTCCTTTTGAGTTCTTCAATGGATCGGTTGATAATTTCTTTGCCTGAAAGTTGTTGCTCACAAAGGATTTTATTGGTTTGCTGAGCCTCAACAAGTTGTCCCTGAAGATCTCTGATGACGTTGTCTCTAGCACTTATATCGGTCATGAAATTGCCAAGAGACAAAGCAATACCGCCTTCAATAACTCAAATTTTCTCTCTTCCTCCTCCTGATTGGACTTAATGAAAGAACGAGCTAACTCAATGTTGACTTCAACAAAGCCATCAAGCACGGCTCTATGAAGATCTCTCAAATCAGAAGCAAGGAGTGGTCTATTTAAATCACCGGTAGGAGGGGTAGGTAAGGGAGCATCGGTAAATAAGCTAGCAGGCAAAGGAGCTTCGGTAACTGGAGGTAATTGATCGGCAACACGGCTATCGGTAATGGGAGAAGATGGATCGGTAAGAGAGGTTTCAACGGACCGAGACACTTCACCGGTAGGAGAGATCTCAATCTCCTCATCCAATATTTCCATGGGAGAGACAGGAGGGGCAATCGGTAAAGGAGATTCAGGAGCATGTGGCTCAAAGGGTTCCAAACTCATCATCTCAGCAAAAGAAAGTTCTAAGAGGTCAGCTGCAATAGGGACCAACGGTAAGATGGCTTGCCGACGCCTTAGAATGTGAATTACTCTAATAGCCAGCAGAAGTAATGAAGCTTCTCTAATGTTGCTCCAAGGTATAGGCTTGCCTTTCTTTATCACGGATAGTCCGGTCACATTTGGCAATAAGCCAACCATTTTAGTAACAAAACCGTACCAATTAAAAAGCCTCAACTCTTAATTTGAGTAATACGCCCATCGATAGACATATACCGGATAAAGAAGTCATCGGTTGAAAGGGTGCTTTCAACCGGTCCGGGGGCAAATGTTGCAACCGGCCATGAATCCCGATAAACCGATTGTGTTGTCAAGAGAGGAAGGATATTTCTTGTTTGGTTTTGGAGAAGGGAAATCAAGAACCAACCGTTGCTCATCTTTGCCAGAAGGATTGCTTTGCCCTTGGGAGGAATTGGACGCTTCTTAAGCTTTAACACCTTAACCTTCCGATACCGGCGACTTGTCTCACCGGGCCCAAAGAGTTTTGGTATATCTAGGAGGGGTATCTTCAGAGCAAAGACCAACCTTCATGTCCGTCACAACATCAATGAAAGTAGACATTCTATCTTCTCTTCTTTGCTTCGAAATAGATCGGCAATAGATGGAGGCATTGGAGTTGGCTCGCCATCGCCTTGCTAATGATCTTCTCATGAACCTCAAATAAAGGTATGCCATCGGCAGATCGAGGAATAGAAGCTTTGGAGGTATAGAAGTTTAGAGTAGACATGAGATCCTTCCGACGCATACCAGATCATCATAAGCAGGAGGAATTGTTGGATCATTCTCATCAAAATCAACATCTTCTTCTTCTTCATAGAAATCGAGAGGGAGTCTTCATCAAAGATGGGATCAATATCCTCCTCCCGAACCGGTGAATTGGCTCTAGAAGAGGAAGGAAGAATAACTTGGCTTACCGATTGACTCGACCGGTAGAAGAGATGCTTGAATGGCTTTCGAGTAGCCAACTCTTCAATGGTTGCTCTTTGACTCTCCTTGAGCTTTTCCGTTTGCTCGGTAAATAAGCTAGCCGCTAAGGCTTGGCCGGAGAAGGATATCATCAACATTGATTGCCTTAACCGGCTCAAGATGCAACGGTAAGGGGCCGACTAACCGGTAAAGGAGAAGCACCGGTAAATGGCTCGAAGCTTCGGTAACTCTTCTCTAACCGGTTGAAGTATTTCACCGGTAAGAGGCATCGGTAGAACAACCGGTGAAGGGCACGGTCTAATAACTTCTCCTCCTCCCGAAGCAAGAACGGTAATCGGAGAAGTCTCGCACTACCTCCTCCCACATGTTGCATCGGTAAAGGAGTTGTGAAGTCGCACTTATTTTCTCGCATCTATCAATCACAAGCAAAGATCTTGGTCATCGGCATCCGAATCACTAGAGCCGCAGAGCTAGAGCTTGTGATGCATCGCTCCGCTCTATCAATGGTTTGATTATCGTGAGCCACTAATGTCCTTGAACATTTCTTCAATTTCTTCATCGTGAACAAGAGCCCATTTGTTTTTGTTGGACCGAATAGAGTTGAAGAAGTCGTAAAGAGAGATATCACCCATACTCCGAAAGTCTCTGTTCAAGTCCACCAGATTTTGCACCACATCCATAACATTCTTCACGAATTGCCATCTTCGAGGTCCTAAGTTGACAATTTCAGGATCAAAGGAGGGAAGATCATCTCCAGTAACTCAAATCTTCCAAGCCGATAAGGATCGATTCCTTAAGAGTATCCCGAGCATTATAAAGAATGGCAAAATCAATCCACACCGCCCGAATCATCATGTCTTGCCTGAGCCTATCCCGAGCCAAGTAGATGGCATTCCACATTGGAGGCAAGAACTCAAAATACCGATTGTAAAGCTTGAGTAGACTATCTCTGGATAGTGAGATATCATAGTCATTCAACAAACATGGCTTGGTATAGTAGAGACCTTTATCTTCATGGATGTTGTCAAAATCCACATAATCGATATGTCACCGATCGGACTGAGTCTTTGTTGATCTCATGGAATTGCAAAAGCTTTCTAAGGAAGGGAGGCAAGTGCTCAATAGGATATACCCAAGTGGGAGATGGTTCAAAGGTAGGATTGACTAGCCAGGGATTGTAATGGTAAATGTGAAAGGTTGGGTTTCGATCGGTTTGCGTGACTTACCGGCCGGGTTGATGATTGACCGGTAAATGGAATTTTGTCGGTAAGGAAGTTGTGATTAAAGAGTCTTTGGGAATGAATGGTATGAAGTTTCCCAAGTCGCTTTCAATTCTCCTTCTTCTCTCAAAGATTTTCTCCGGCAATTTGTTGGGAAGATTTTGGAATAGGTTTGGATTTCTTGGAAGGGGGAGGAGCTGATTTTCCGGGCCGTGGCTTTTTGCATTCTCGGTAGGGGAAAGAATGATAGAGATAGGCTTATCATCATCATCATCGAAGAAGAAGACTCAAGAAGTTTTCTTAACTCGGCAAAGAAGGTTTGGGAGCAGGAGGAGCACCGGTAACTTGAGCAACCTTTGGCCGGCTAGAGAGTTTCTTCTTCTTATGAGTTGGTTTGCCGATTGGTTTACCGACCGGTTTACCGGTAGCAGTTCATCGATTTACCGGTTGGATTACCGGTAGAAGGCTCAATGGCTTACCGGTTGGTTTACCTAGAGATTCTTTGATGGCTCTAATCATGTCAAACTTGTCAAACGCTTTGCAAAAAGATTGAGGATACTGGGTTGATTCTCGAGGCTTGAAGAACCGCAGGATGGATCTCGAGAGCACGGCTAATCATCGTGTAATGGCAAGGTTTGGCTTTGTTGGTCTTGGTAGATGGCCTTTCCTTCGAAATTTCTTAAAAGCAATTAAAACAATCCGGTAAAGGAAGGCACACCGCTTGAATTCTCCACCAATAATAATGGCAAAGCAATTGCTTCCCATTGTATCATGGTAATACAATGATGAGAGCCAGACCGGCAAATGAAACATCGGTCTACAACATCAAAGAATAAACAGAGAAAACAAAGATCAAACCCAGCCTTTCTTGTTAGCTTCACCGGTAACAAAGGGGTCGATCCTCTAACTTTTGCCCAGCAAAGCAATCATATCTTTCATGGATATAGAGGATGGACCGGTGGAAGAAAGATTTGGGAAGGCAAAGAAGAATGGTGGCGGTGGCTAAAAGTCACGGGAACACCAAAGAAGAAGTGGAGATAATATTCTCATTTTCATCCACAACACCATTCTCAAATAACTCATTAACCATCTCATAGTAAATATCTTCATTTCCTTCGTGCATCACGAAAGGAATAACTCCGCAAAGAATGAATAGAGCTTCAATGGCACGGCCTTCATCTGGAGTCGAAGAAGCCGGAGAGAATGTAACCTCCATAGATGTCTTTCTTAATGGCCATCTCGTGAATCAAATAATCATTCAAACAAAATAAGTTAGAATCAATGAGATTTCTACAAATGATTTTAAGAGATTAGATGATTCTAGAGATATAGGAGATCTAGAAGTCTTTAGAGTTTCAAAAACATACCGTAAATCTCAAGTATGAAGAACACAGATGGAGAAGAAGATGAAGTATGAGAGTAAATTGCCGGTTGCTTAGTTCTTTTAGAGAGAGAGAATCCAGAAAGTTTGAATGAGATTTTGAAATCCTTATATAGGGGACAAAAAGAGCGGGAAGATGAAGAGGTGTGTCAAGGTTAAAGCAAAAGAAGCTTAAAGGTTTTTAACCTGTCGTGCACATTTATTGACGCTTTGTTTCACGAAATTAAAGATGTGTCATAAAAATATGAACGTGTGTGCAACAGCTTATATCAAAATATAATAAAGTACAAAAAGATAACCTTTTGATAAAAATGAATGATACGTATATTACCTTTTTGATCAATTATTTAAAATTGATCTACTTCTTTTGTATAGGAGCATGGGGAATGTGTAAAGGATAGTACGGTAGGTTGCATCGCAGCGGCGAAGGGATTGATGTGACTTGATAGGCAATGATGACAAACGAGCCGGTTAAAAACGGATTGCAAATTTGGATCCGCCGCAATTCGTCGGTAAAGGGCAATCGGTAAGGTAGCTAACCGGTCAGTATTTTGACCGGTAAGAAAGACTATCATCGGTAAAGGACCATCGGTTAGAGACACCATTTACCGATCGTGTATGTCGGTAAGAGGACCGGTAAATGGAGTCTTGCCTTACCGGTAAATGGGTACCGGTAAATGAGCACTAGCAAGCATCGGTAAATGAGTGAGGTCACCTTTGATCTTTGTTGAGAGCTTACACGTATAACAAAGTTAGCACATAATGTTTATCGAATATCAATCATGCCTAGTTCTCCTCTAAGGAATTCAAATCTTTTAATGTCCAATGGTTTTGTTAAGATATCGCCTAATTGATAATCGCATGGACTTTTAAAAGAATAATGTTACCCTTTTCAACATGATCCTTGAGGAAATGGTATTTGATGTCTATGTGCTTAGTCTTCGAATGCATCACAGATTGTTGGAGACCGAGATAGCCGAGGTGTTATCACAATAGATAGGACATACTTCTTGAGGGATTTCATAGTCCACTAGTTGTTGCTTCATCCATAGAATTTGTGAACAAAGAACTTCCAGCCTATGTACTCGCCTTCAAGAGTAGAAGTGGAAATTGATGCTTGTTTCTTGCACGACCAGAAAACCAATCGGTTACCCGTAAATTGACAAGTTCCACTAGTACTTTTCCCCGGTGACCCTACAAGCCGCAAAATCGGCATCCGAATATCCAATAAGTGTAATGAAGAATCTTTGGATACCACAAACCTAAGTTAGCAGCCTTCCCAAAAGATATCTTATAATTCTTTTAACAGCCTTGCAAATGAGATTCTCTAGTGGTCACCTTGAAATCTAGCACATACACATACGGCAAACATGATATCTCGGCTTCATCGGCGGTTAAGTAAAGTAGAGAGCCTATCATACCTTGGTAGAGTGTCATATCTACTTTCTTACCGGATTCATCTTTGTCAAGGTGTACATTGGTGGCCATAGGAGTGCTTTGAGGATGAGCAGAGTCAAGACCAAATTTCTTGATAAGATCATTGGTGTATTTGGCTTGATTTATAAAAATACCTTCTTGGGTTTGCTTGACTTGAAGTCCAAGGAAAAATGTAAGCTCACCCATCATGCTCATCTCAAATTTGCTCGCATAAGTTTCTCAAATCTCTTGCATAATTTCTCGTTAGTAGATCCAAAAATAATGTCATCAACATATATTTGAACTAACAATGAATGACCATTATGCTTAGCAATAAATAAGGTGGTGTCAATTTTACCTCGTTCAAACTTCTCACTAAGTAGGAATTTGGAGAGAGTTTCATACCATGCTCGAGGTGCTTGCTTGAGGCCGTACAAAGCTTTATTCAATTTGTATACGTGATTTGGCTTCTTGGAATCTTCAAAACCAGGGGTTGATCAACATAAACAAGTTCTTGAAGTTCCCCATTGAGAAAGGCACTTTTCACATCCATTTGATATAGCTTGAACTCTTTGTAGGCAACATAGGCAAGGAATAACCTAATGGCTTCTAATCTAGCTACGGGAGCAAAAGTCTCATCATAGTCTATGCCTTCTTCCTGCCTATACCCTTTCGCCACTAGTCTAGCCTTGTTCCTTATAATTTTTCCACCTTCATCCAATTTATTCCTATAAACCCATTTTGTTCCAATTACGGTTTGATCACTAGGTCTAGGCACTAACTCCCAAACTTTGCATCTATCAAACTCGATTAAGCTCTTCTTGCATAGCTTCTACCCACTGGGTCATCTAGTGCTTCCTCGCCTTCTTTGGTTCAATATTTGAGACCATAGCAGAGGAAAATAATCCATGTTGATCCTCCATGCTTCTTAATTGGCCTCTAGTCATTCTCGGGACCAAAGACATCACCTATCACATTTTCTAAAGGGTGATCTCTCATCGGTCTCACTTCCCTAGGGAGGTCTTGCCTGACCGATTCTTGTCTAAGGTTTTCTAATGGAGGAGTAGAATCGGTAAAGGGAGAAGTGATCGGTAAAGGAGATCGGTTTGGAGAAGGTGATGGAGACTGGTGATCGGTAAGTGGGGAAGGAAACTGCAAATTGTTTGAAATAGGTTCACTTCAGGAGGTGAATTAGGAAAATTAATATGAGGATCGGTTGGTAATAAATCGGTTAGCCGGGGGTTGTCTATTGGATTGCCTAACCGATTGGGGAAAGAAGGAGTCATCAACTAAGTCTCTACAAGTTACACCACTTCGAGGTCAAGGCCGAACCGGGGATTGATTTGCATTAGAATCGGTGGAATGATTGGAGTTTTGATTGCCGGTTTCACCGTCTCAAACACACCGTAATTATCAAGCACTATTTGGAGCCTTATCGACTCTAGCAAATCAAATTCATCAAAAGTAACATGAACAGATTCAACAATTTTCAATAACCGTTTATTAAAAATTCTAAATGCCTTATCGTGCTTGGCGTATCCCACAAAGATACCTTCATCGCCTTTTTCATCAAATTTACCTCGGCGCTCTTTACCGTTGTAAAGTACGTAGCATTTGTACCGAAGATCTTGAAGAAACCAATGTTAGGGATTCGCCACGCCATAGCTCATAAGGGGTCTTGTTATGAAACTTGTTGACCAAGGATCTATTCCTGGGTGAAGCAGCAAGATGTATAGCTTCGGCCCAAAATACTGGGAAGCCTAGCTTCGGATATCATTGTTTTTCCAGCTTCGATCAAGGTCCTGTTCTTTCTCTCAACTACACCATTTTGTTGCGGTGTACCAAAGAATGAGAAATTATGATCTATTCCATGATCATCACAAGATCGAGCAATTCCAAGATTTTTAAATTCGGTTCCATTATCTCGATCTCATACCGATGATGTCACACTCTTTCCGGGTTTGCGGTAGACGGAATAATCCGGTGGCTACTTCATATGTATCATCTTTTGAAGCAAACATTTCCACCAGGTATATCTTGAGAAGTCGTCTACAACAACCAAAGCATATCTCGCTACCCCTAAACCGGCAGCTTGTTGTGGGGCCAAACAGATCCATATGTAGCAACCGGAGGCACCTAGAAGTGGACAAGGTGGCTTGCTGCGGAAAGATTCTTTATGCCGTTTTCCCAATTGGCAAGCTCTACATTTCCTTCCATGATCGCCAGACACTGAGGTAAGCCGGCGACAAGATTTTTATTGGCGCCTTGGATAGATATTTGAAGTTCAGTGTGATCGAGTCTCTTGTGCCATAGCCAGGAATTCTCACCGATGTTCTTAGCTACAAAACAAACATTAGTAACATTCGAGACATTGTTTAAATCTATAGCGTATACGTTACCTTTTCTATATCCAAAGTGAGAAGTGTTTCACCCGTAGCAATGTCTTTCACATAGCAATTGGAAGAATTGAAAACACAATGCATACCTTTGTCACAAAATTGTGAAATAGAGAGAAGGTTATGTTTTAGACCATCCACCAAAGATACCTTCTGTACAATAACTGTACCTCTTTTGATGGATCCACGACCGATAATTTTACCCTTTGCGTTGTCACCAAAGACAACCGGAGGACCAGATGCTTCTTCCAGATCGGTGAGGAGATCAAGATGTCCAAATATATGCCTAGAGCATCCACTCGTCCATAATCCAAACATCCTTACCGGCATCGGTTGAGGCCATTAAGCATTCCCGAAATAAAACAAGAAGCTTATGGTCCCCCTTATTCTTTGGGTCCAAAGAGTTAGTTCCTCTTTGGCAGCCCATACCCGGCCACCACCCGAGCTTTTAGACTCAACTGGGTCCAGATAGGTGCTTCAAGAGGCATTCATAAGCCTTGTGACCAATAAAACCACAAGCTCACACATTTATTAGAAGATGGCCGAGGAGGCTTAGATGAATTGATGTTCAATTTTGCCAATGCTTCGTAGGGATTAACCGATTGGACGTAAATGCATCCTTTGGGGACGAAGGCGATGGGTTTAGCTTTGTTGATCGGTTGCACCGGTTTGGAAGACCTATTACCGGTTGGGAGCCTTCACCGGTTGGTTGACCGGTGATGCTTGTCTCGACCGGTTTGTCCCTTACGGTGATGGCTTCCTTACCGGTTGTAGTTTCCTTACCGCAACCTGGTTAACAATTTTAATTCCACCTTTGCTTTTTCCATCACCGAGTGGAACATATTGTCCTAGCTCAGATCGCCTACCTCGGTCCATCGGGATTTGTTTTTGCCCAAATAAGCTTTCATCCTGCTCCCTTCCCTTGGGATAGGTGTGTGGAACAGCTTTGAAAGGTTTAGTTAATTCTCTCTTAATCAATTTGGATTGAGCATCATCAAATTTACCCATCAAGTTCTCCGAGACAGACTTGGTAACCGGTTTGTTATTGCCGTCATTTTCCTTACCGCCGGAGGTAAAACTTATTCCGTATGTAACATCTCGGTTTGGAGACATCTCGATCTTGTATGATAGTCTCCATAGCAGCTCGGGATTTTGTGTAAGTGTCAATAGTTTTAGAAAGAGAATTATTTCTTGACACAAGATCAGCAATTTGACAAACAGAAATGTTCGATCTCTCGGTGAGTTCTTGATTGTCCTTTTTAACCGAATTAACTCTAGCTTGCTTTCTTTCAAATCTTTTATTTCGGCTTTCAAAGAGTCATTTTCAGCAGAGATTATTTTGAAATTATCACCATAATTTTGTGAGCTTCGTTTAATTTTTCAAAATCGGAGAAGAGCTCATTCATCACCTCTGCCATTTCGAGACTTTGACATATTGGGCATAGGGTCAACAAAGAGGGCCGAGGGGAAGAGGATGATGGTTCAAAATTGGGATCAAAATTTGGTAGTGATGATATCGGTTCAGGGTTAGGCTCGGTTAGAGGCTTTAAGTGAATCGGTCGGTTCTCAAGCATCGGTTGATAGGTAGCGATCGGTAAGGCTTGAGCTTGATAGGTCGGTTGAATGGGTTGCATCAACGGTCTGAGAGTGGGCATGGTTTTGGGCTGACCATAGAGGGATCCACCTATGTTTTGAATTTTGAAGTTATATGGATTGCCTGCATCTACCTTGGGAATAGGAATGGGATCATCAAAGTATGTCAAGGGAGATCTCATAGGTGGAGTCTCGGTCAACATAAGATGATTGTTCAGTGGAGTTGGGGTGTCTAAATATAGGAGTTTGTAGAGAGATGGGTTTATCATAAGTTCCATCCATAGCAACAAAACCGACATCGCATCTTCATCCGAGTGCAAAGTCGCCTTCCTCATTCTCGAATCGGTCTCAAACCAAACAGGTAAAGCCTTTTCGCTGCATCCTCCGCAACTAAACTCTTAGATCTAGGAAATTTCTTGAACGGTTTCTTCCTCGAAATTCATATTTCGGTTGAGGGCATTTGGAGGCAAAATGGCCGGGTTTTCTACCGTTGTAACACACAAGCTCACCTTGGGCATTTTTACCATCGGTTGAGGTTGAGGTTTGGCCTTTTCTTTGATAGTTTCCAGATCTATGGAAAGATGAGGATTTGGGTTGGAATGATTTGCTGTGGGATTTCTTAAAATCCTTAAACCTTTTGTAATTTCTAGCAAATGCAAAGAAATTCATCCTCTACCTCAAGAGGTGTACTAGTTGAGGTATTGGCTTGAGTTGGTTGAGGCCGAGATATTGAGGGAGAGTCAACGGTAGTAGTTTGGCCGGTAAGCATAGAAGAACCGGGGAAGATCTCGCCCGAGCCGGGCAGAGATAAATTTTTAAATTGTTTTTGCACTCCACTCACGGTTGAGCTCTTCCTCATATAAGAACAAAGTAGACACAATGTTACGGATATGAGTAACATTCAAATCACGGCATTCTTTCAAAATAGCGACCTTCACATGCCACAAGTCTCCAAGAGAATTGAGGAATCTCATGTTTAGGTCTTTCATGGTATAAACTCTACCTAAAGATGCACAAGAGTTACTCACCTCGCAGAATCGGTCGTACGTTTCCTTCATTGTCTCATTTGGATTCTTCTTGAAGGACTCAAACTCAAGAACACTTTTGTAGAGTCTGTTGTCCTTGGCCACTTGATCTCCTTCAAAGTATCTCGAGAAGACTCTCGCCACACTTGTTTGTACTTGTTTGTACGCCGTCATCAAGTCCCGAGGTTATGATGTGCAAAGTTTTTCTGTCCAAGGAGTCACACGCTTTGTCATCCTCAGTCCATTCTTCTCGTGGTTTTGGCACATAAGTTTCATAAACCTCAAAATCTTGTTCGACTCTCTATCTCGCATGATCCATGAGAGGAGTTTTGGGAGCTCTGGTTGCAAGATTGATTTTCAAGGGTGTTATGGGACCATCTCTCGACTACGTAGTTAACCTATCATCTATTGAATCCAAGTACCGCATGATTCTCGTTTTTCCATACTCGGAAATTCGTTATCGTTCAACATGGGAACGGATGTCAAGTTGTATGTTTGCATGATTTTTCCCGCCATTTTGGAATTGGCAATTCAAGCGGTTAAGCTTGGAAAAATGATTTTCGAAAATTGTAAGCTACGATACCAATTGTTAGGTCCCAAATGGTAGGAATCGAGGCTAGAGGGGGTGAATAGCCTCGTTAAAACTTTTAGCTAAAACTTCGTTTGAAAAACTTTAGCTTACCGGTAAGTGATTTGCACGCGGAAATTAAGTTTTCGGTTTGGAGAAATAGGCAAACCGGTAAGACAAAATATCATGCAAGACAAGACAAAATTATTTCCAAGTAAGACAAACAAAGTGAGCAAGAAGTGAAGTCAATAGGTTGTGACCAGTTGAGAGATTATCAACTCGATTACAACTATACAAATGAAGACAAGCAAAGCAATAAATGACACATTGTTTGAAGAGGTTCACAAAGTGTTAAATAATCGCTACGTCCTCTACCAAGTTTGGTCGAACTTGGATTTGTGAAGGTGCACTACTTTATTAATGGATTCTACCTATTACAAGTTGCAAGCCAATGATTGAAAGGTCGCCAAACTAGAGGTGACCACTAATGGGTCGTGCTACAATAAAGACCCGGTGTTTTCTAGAGATGTGCTCACAAGCTGAGCTGATTTCTCTAGGGTGTTGTGTGTGAATCAATCAATATGTTCCATAAGTAGTCTAATGGAGGAACACTACAGAATTGATTGAGGTGCCAGTGAATAAGTCCTAACAGAGATGTCTAGTGAATAGGGGACTTGCTTTGAATGCCTTGAACTAGAGAATGTGCAGGTTGGTAGTTCAAAGCAACTCACTCTCAAGAATCATAAATGCACCCAACCTTCTTCAATGCTCCAGGAAAGCCATTTATAGTGAACTTTGAAAAGGAGCCGTTGTCTTTGAAGAGGTTGCAATGATGACTTGGACTGGCAGGCATTAAATGGGAAGATCCTTGCATTAAATGCCTGAGATTTGGATAGAGAGGATTTCCAGAGATAGATGGGGCTCTGTGAGTACTGGTTACTTGACATTCTCAAAGAAGGTACTGATTTGCTGCAGAGATGTCATGTCAGCATGCTTGCTTTACTAACTTTAGCTAAAGATGATGGCTTGGTAGTTGGGAGCAATTAATGCACCGGCAAGCTGCTAACAAGAGGAAGCTTGAAGAGTAAGCTTTAACCGGTAAAGTAACATGGCCGGTAACAGAGATGCCGGACCGGTAACTCAACAGGTAAGATAGCTCAACCGGTAAGAGGGGCTTTGACCGGTAACTGACTCCAACCGGTAACTCACACAAAGCTGATGGAAATTCTCTGGTCTTCAAGTCTTCAAATCTTGAGAAAAATACATAGCAAAAACACTTGGCACTAGCACTAAGGGATCCTATGGTACATAGAAAAATTCTATTTTGATCTAACTAAATTAGGGGTCCTCATTAATGCTTGTTACGATTGGGTTTAAGCAATTCTAAGCCTAAGCATATATTTGACTAACACCCTTGCTATGAAGATGGAAATGAGGTGACCTAAGAGGTCGAATGGATGGTCCTGCTGGGGATATGAGAAATGAAGGAAGTGACCGATGTGGTCGGACAGCTGGACCTTTAAAAAGGCTCACGCACCACTGAGGAGTGGTGAAGGAAGGGGGTGACCGATGTGGTCGGATTGCTGGACCTTTTTGAAAGGCTACATACTGTGAATGTGGTGCCCAAGATAGCAGCTTTTTGGTTTTAGATGTTGAACCGCTTTCTCGTGTAAGGGGGATCACCGCCTCACATCAGTTTGGAAATGTCTGGTTTAATTTGAAAAACGAAGTCGCCACGCCATTTTCATTTTCTCAAAACTTTGAAAAAAAGGATTTGGGTCCGGAGGTTAAGTTACCCTTTGGGAAGAACGGATCGTCGTTCACCCAAAGATCCTTGCCGAAGCAAGTCTTCCAAGATCCGATTTTCATGATTGCCTTAGTGTTTTCGTGTGTGGGATGTGTGATTTGAAAAAGGGGGGAATGTTCCAAGTGGTCTTCCGGACGTATAAACCATGAATTGGTTATCGCTCGGGATTCCTTGGATTTTTATGTATTAGGGACTTTGGTCCCCTTCTCATCTTGGACTTATGATCATCATGATGAGACCTTGGGTCACACGTGATCAAGATAGGGACACCGTTTTTATAGTCCAAGGATGAGACTCTTTAGAAAGGAATGACCTTTGCCTATCAATCCTACATTTTGAGACGATTTGGACTTTTTCGGGACATTTATGCTCGTCTCAAGTGATGATCAAAGATATGTGGCTAGGGCTCATCCTTTTCTAAAGGAGAATCCGTCTATGGCATCTTTAGATGGAAGAAATGATGTAAAGATAGGACCTTTACACCATTAGCTCCAAGAGATGCTCCAAGTACCAAAGGGGACTAAGGGAGGGGTATAAAGATTGGATCTTTATACTCATCCTATGCCTTCTTGTGCCTTATAAAGGTCACTAGGCAATCCTAGGAGAGAGATCCAACCATGAGGGACATGGGGGATGCATGTTTAAGCTAAAGATGACATTTTTATGTAAAAATATGTAATGAACATGATGCAAGCTAAGAATAGGAATGAAAAGGAAGGACCTTTATGGTTTCCTATGTCCTTTATGAACCTTTTAGGTGGACAATCCTTGGAAACAAGTTTTATGGAAAGGGGGAAGTGACATGCATGCATAAAAATGACATTTTATATGTAAAGATGACATTTTATAAGCAAAGGATGCTACTTTATATGCCAAGATGATATTTAAGTGCAAAGGATGCTACTTTTCACATCACCATGTGAGAGATCCACCCTAGAACAAGCCTTTTTTTGAGGTCTTATTTGTTCATCCTTGGGTTGGATCTTCCATGGATCCTATGTGATAGGGAAAAGGGGGATGTATGATTTACATGCCTAAAGATGGGATCTTTAATGACAATATATCAAATACCAAATAAATAAGTAACTAGATGTAAAGAAAGGAGCAATATATATCACATAAAGACAAGTATATTTTCAAGATAAAGAGGAGGAGAGGTTACGAATGGTGGTGTCCCTCTATCTCCTTGAAGTTTGCCTAGGGAAGGACCAACTTTGGAAGGGTTTTGAAGAGGAGGGAGGTGATTTTTGGGGTTCTCAGCTCTCTGTAATTTCATGGTGGTATTTTGGCAAAGTAACACTGCTGAAAATTATATATCAAAATGGGTAGAGGAGGCTTCTATTTATAGGCACTCTGGCAATGGCTAATGAAGCCGTGCGGCTGTAACCTCAAGGCAAATGAGGTCGTGCGGTCTTATCCCTTCATGACTCAGCTTATTTCTAGAACCATGCAAGGTGGCCTTCTAGAAGGTCTTTTCCAATGAAGGACTATGTGGAATTTTAATTCCTAGCCAGTCCTTCACCCCTTGGAAGGTTCTAGAAAGTTCCCAAATTGCCCCTGAGCTTTAGGAAAGTCCATGGAATTGCCGGGAAACTTTACCAGACGGCATGAGCCAGATTTGGGTACTTACAGAAGCCCCTCGGCAACGTCACTTGCAGGGCGAGTGGGGTTGTCGATAGAAAAGGATCCGATCTGGCGAATGCCGAGACGGATTGGGTGACCAAGGTGGTCGAGCGGCTGAACCTTTGGAAGGCTACCTACGTATCCCGGAGGAATCAAGCCATAATCATAGTTTGGGATCCACTGGGGAAAAGGGGTGTCATATGTGACGAGTTGGCTGAACCTAAAGTAGGCTACCTACGTATCCCAGAGGAATCAAGCCATGATCGTAGTTCAGGAAAAAAGATCCGCTGGGGAATGGCTAAGAGAAACTGGTCTCTTACTGGGGAAATAGAATGGAAAGTGACTTAGGAGGTTAAGTGACTGATCCTACTGGGGATACGCTAGATGAAGGAAGTGACCTATATGGTCGGATATCTGGACCTCTATGAGAGGCTACTTCACCACTGAGGAGTGATGAATGAAAAGGGTGACCAATGTGGTCGGATGGCTGGACCTTTATGAAAGGCTACCTACGTATCCCGGAGGAATCAAGCCTTGGTCGTAGTTCAAGTCTCGCTAGATAGTTAGGAACAATGTCTAGGATCCTTAAGGTTTTGACAATTCATGGAGGAGTCACCTGATTTGACAATTAATGGAGGTTGTCACCTGATTTGACAATTAATGGAGGTTGTCACCTGGTTGACTAAAGCTTACGTCACTATAGAGGAGATAGAGGTAGCTAAAGTTTGGAGAACTTGAGCGTACTTCTCAATCTGTGAGATAGAGGTAGCTAAAGTTTGGAGAACTTGAGCGTACTTCTCAATCTGTGAGATAGAGGTAGCTAAAGTTTGGAGAACTTGAGCGTACTTCTCAATCTGTGAGATAGAGGTAGATAAAGTTTGGAGAACAGAAGCGTACTTCTCAATCTGTGAGATAGAGGTAGCTAAAGTTTGGAGAACTTGAGCCTACTTCTCAATCTGTGAGATAGAGGTAGCTAAAGTTTGAATTTTGACAATTCGGAAGTTGTCACCTAGCGTTATTCCGTTATAATGGAAGTAATGGAGGCGACTCAGGAGGAAAGTCTATTTGCTTAGAGATAACGGATATTCTCTGGGAACAGCGTTACTCTGGTTAAAAGATAACAGGAATTATATGCCTAAGTGGAAAGTTCAGGGGCAAAGATGTAATTTCTGCTCATGGCAAAAGAGGCCGCCCGGCATGAGATGAGGGCAAAAGAAGCCGTCCGGCTAGAAGTTTAATTTCACCAGATTATTTAAAACTGGATTTGAACGGGCAAACAACATCATTTTGCTTGTTTTTGCCGAGGAAGAAGAAGAGAAGAGAGAGAGAAAATTTTGAATTTCTTCAATTCTCTTACTTCGGAAGGGAACCCGATGCCTAGGCAAGCACGGAGGAGGAGGGAGCTCGTTCGCACGGAGAGGAAGTATGAATTCAACACGCCTCCATCTGAGTTTTATCCCGGTAGGGGAGAGCACAAATCTACTAAACCTCAATCCGTTGGGGTAAGCATTCTTGATTTGCTTGATTCCGTCCATTTTGATTGAATTTTGATTGACTTAGGGCTTGACCCGATTTTTAGGAATTTTTCGAATTTTCCTAGGATTTTTGTTGATGATTTTGGAAATTTGATGATTAACCTATGAGGCTAGGGAGATAAATGAACATGCATGTGTGATTTATTCGAAAATAATGAGAATGACCCATTTTTTCGAAAATAAAGTAAGAAAAATAATGTCTAAAATGTGACGGAGTCCTTGCATGTGCTAGAACTAGGTCAACTTCTGATCATAAATGAGAAAACGGAATTTTGGACGATGAAAAGGATTCATGCATGCCATTTTGAAAGACTTAATGCTTATGTGCAAAGAATTTTTGAAAATTGGAATTTTTGTGTCTAGGAGAGCAATGTGCTTGACATGACGTGTTTCAAGTGATGAAAGACACATTTTCTAGGCAAAAGATGCTAGAAATCTTTTATGAATGTTTTTCTTTGAAAATATGTGCACTTTTGAATATATGCGGGCTTTTGAAATAAGATGAAGGACTGACACATTTTTGTTGTGTTTTCTTACAGGAGAACAAGTCTAGGGGACCTTCTGAGGTTGCAGTGAAGCTATGTGAGAGGATGCCCAACTTTGAGAAGAATGGGGTGAACCCCAAGCAGCTTGTGATGGCTATTGGCCTTGATCTGTTTATTGATGCCATTGGCAGAGGTATCCATGTGACCTCCAAGAGTAAGGGGCTAGTTCAGGCCCTCTCAGAGTTCTGGTGGGACACCACCCATAGCTTTCACCTTAGCTGGGGGGAGATTACGGTGATGCCTGCCGACTTCAGTGCTATCACTGGCCTGCAGTTCAATGGGAGGATTGTGACTTGGAGGGACCACATCACGGCAGAGGAGTTTAGAGCTCTGGTTGGGTTTGACCTCCGTCCTAAGGGGCTCGGGATGGAGACGAGGAATGTGGAGGTTTAGGATTTCTTAGAATTGATCTAGGAGGAAGGAAACATACATTGAACACTTTTTATGCACAATTTATTTGTTTTTCATTTTATTTGGGCGCTGATGGGGCGAAAACAATGTATTACTCTTTTATTTGCTTTACTATTTTATGCTTTATGAATTTGCATATTACTCGAGCCTCGGGGCAGCTTTTTTGCTTGGAAATGGGGTTCAAAATGGGCCAAAATGGTTTGTGATGACATATAACTGTATGGTTGGTATTTGGGTATGTTTTTGTACAGGTTTCATTGAGAAAGTGGGGTGAGAACTTCACTTGGGCAGCAACTTTGATTGCTGCAGATTTTTTTTCTGCAGATGGCAAATGAGGCCGTCCGGCTAGGACCTGGGGCTATAGAAGCCGTGAGGCTGGAAGTTTTATCTGAACTGGTTTTTTTTAGAATAAAACCAAGACTTGGCCTTTTCATTTCATTTTCACCCTAGACTTGTCCCAACTGATTCCAGAGCATATTTTTGACCAAAAGACATCAACTTTGATCGCCTTGCAATGGAGAAACCCGTTAGATTGCAAAAGGGGAAAAGAGACCGTTTTCTGTCCGATCTTCAATCTTGGATGAGGCATAACTTTCAATCCAACAAGAGGCTGTTTGATACCACTTTCAAGATCAAGTCTTTATGGCATTTGAAAGATCTCTCGCCCGATTGGGATATTTTGAGGGCCGCGGCGAGGTTTTGGGGACGTCCGGAGACATGTTCACTGCTTTTCTTACAACGAGCTCGTCCCAACTTATGAAGACTTCCGAGCATTGATTGGGGGTCCAGAAATTGAGGCCATATCGATTCCACTGATTGAAGACGTGCCGGTAGCAGTAAAGTTGGCATCTTTTCTGTAAATCTCTCTAGGAGAGGCTGAGGGGATGATGGTAGACCCTGATCGGATTGACCTTTCTGATATCCCAGGCAGGTTTGGGTTTCCGGATACGGCGACGACCACTGTGGCTATGGATGCCTTTATCCTCTGTGTGTTCTCGTCTTTGTTCACGGCCGAGTCTGTGGGGATTTGTAATGGTGGCCTCTTGGATATGGTCAGGGATTGTAGGGCTGGGAAAGACATTGTCATAGTGGTTTTGGGTGAGACCCTGCATGGTATTGATAGGATGGCTAGGGGAGACCATTTCATGAGGTCTGGAAGCCCGGCTGTATTGACTTTGTGGCTACAGGAGAGGCTTGGGGCTTTGCCAGGGGCTTCGCCTACTCAGTGCCCTTGGGTGATTTCCCAGAGAGGTGCACCTAGGCAGCAGGACCAGGGTGACTGGGAGCTGATAATGGCTACGTTATCCACTTCGGATATTTATTGGTGGGTACCTCATTGGAGGCTGTAGACCCGGAGGACATTTCAGGAGTCCTATGTAGTGAGGGTTCCAGGGCTTTCTTGGTCATCCTTCTACATACCCTGCTTGGTATCCAGGCAATTCGGGGCCTTACAGGAGCCATTGGGCGATTGGGAGGACATCCGTACCATGGAGGTGGTGCCTTTAGACATGAGAGATCCAGCTAGCTTCTCATTTTTCTCGAGGTCTTGGATATATACTACTTTCCCACCCAGGGCTATTCTCAGGAGCAGGAAGAGTACCATACTGACCACGACCAACTTGGATTGGTACGAGAGGGAGATGGGAGCGACTCAGGTCATTCTAGGAGAGAGACGTCAGGCTTTATTGGGGGCTGACTGCGACTCGAGCAGGATTTTGAGGGAGACTGAAGCTAAGGCGAGTCGCCATAACCAGTCGGGTGACCTTATCAGAGACATGGAGGCTCGATACGAGAGGCTTTCTGAAGTCGCTCCCTTGACTGAGGCTCAGAGGGAGGAAGTGCGGACTCGTGCCCGGGTTGAAAGGGCACTTATTGACACAGGTTTGATGGAGGCTCCAGTGAGGATACCTGAAGTTGGGATGAGGGAGACCGACATCATAGAGAAGAAGAGGAAGAACACTCGACGAGGTCGAAGTAAGGGAAGAAGACCAAAGAAGTCTCAGTGAATGACAGCTGATAGATCTTTTCTTAGGATTCCTTTATTGCCATTTGCAAACACAGTAGTTTATTAGGCATTTTATTGTATTTTAGATCTTTGTAGCAGGTTAGCAGAGTCAAGAGTAGACCGTGCTTGAACTCATCAAGAAGTTTTTAACTTGTAATGAACAAGAGATATTATCTTAGAAATTATAAGACACATTTCATGGAAACTTTTATTGTCTTATTTATTGTTTAGACCGAACCATTGCAGGCTGCCTACGTTCCCCTTTTACAAGAAAGACTAAGGGACTCAGGTCTTCGTAGTTCATTCTGGTGAACTATCGGGATTTTTGCTTTTTTTTTTTTTGGTCTTTTCTTTCTTTTTATTTTTTATATATTTTTTTATGTGCAGCCTTGTTTTTTGCCTAGACCGCCCTTTTTGGGTTTTCAGCCTAGCTGGGTATTACTCTTTTTGCACTAAGATTTTTTTTTTATGTGCAACCCTGTTTTTTGCCTAGACCGCCCTTTTTGGGTTTTTCAGCCTAGCTGGGTATTACTCATTTTGCACTAAGATTTTTTTTTCTTCTTTTCTTTTATGTTATTATTTTTTTAGACATAATACCTGCGGAGCTTATCACCGTTGACCGGGTGAACAAAATGATTGCCGTTCAGGTCCGCAAGCTTCATTGCTCCTCCCGATAGTATTTTTTGCACCACATACGGGCAGATCCAAACGGGTTCCCACTTTCCCAGGGGGTTGTCTCTGGTGGGGGGACTTCACTTTCAGTACTAGATCACCCTATTTGATGTTCCTGGCTTTGACCTTTTTTTCGAATGCCCTGGCCATTCGCCTCTGGTAGGCTCGGGTGTGCTCCATGGCTTTTAGCCTTCTTTTGTCGAGCAGAGCTAATTCATCGTGCCGGCTGCGCAGCCATTCTACCTCGTTGACACTGTTTTCCAGGAGGACCCTTAGTAATGGGATTTCCAACTCCACGGGCAACATTGCTTCCATCCCATAGGTTAGGGCAAAGGGAGTTTCTCCCGTGGCTATTCTGACAGACGTTCTGTAGCCCCAGAGTGCCAGGTGCAGCTTCTCAGGCCAGTCACGACCAGGGTTGGCCATTTTTCGGATAATCCGCTCGAGTGTCTTGTTGGCAGCTTCCACGGCTCCATTAGTCTGAGGTCTGTATGGGAATGATTTGTGGAGAGTGACTCTGAATTCTGATTGTAGTCTATCGCAGTCCCCTTCAAAATGCGACTCGTTATCTGAAATGACTTCATTGGGCACCCCATATCTGCACATAATGTTTTCTTTGTTGAACTGGGCAGCTTTTCTGGAAGTGAGGACCTTGTAGGACTTAGTCTCTACCCATTTTGTGAAGTAGTCGACTGCCACTAACACGAATTCATGTCCATTGCTTCCTGCCGGGGCTATCTTCCCTATCACGTCAATACCCCAAGTTGCAAACGGCCAAGGAGTCGTCATGCAGTATAGGTCATGCGGCGGAAGATGGTTGAGGTTGGCAAACCGTTGGCATTTGTCACACTGTCGGACGTGTTGGACACAGTCCATTTCCATGGAAATCCAGTTGTAACCCATTCTGAGGATCACTTGCATCAATGCTCTGGCATTCATATGAGGACCGCAGGGACCATTGTGGACTTCGGTCATTAACTCTCTGGCCCTTTCTTGGGTGACACATAGGAGGAGTGGCCCCTGATACCGTTTCTTGTATAGGTCGCCCCCTAGAATGACATAGTGGGAGGCCAACCGTTTCAGGGCTTGCAAGCTCTTGGCCTTAATGCCTTCTTTTGGTCTACCTTCTTTGTCTCTGAAAGTTGACTCTCCATCTTTGAGGAACTGGTAAATCTGACTGTACCAGGGTTCCTTGACAGGCTCGGGTCCCAGGTCTACTTCACAACAGAAAGCCGAGGCTTCTCTTCTACCCACTCTAAAGGGTTTTATTACCTTTCCCTCGGGGATCTCTACCAGTGAGTGTAAGTACCCAAATCTGGCTCATGCCTTCCGGATAAGTTTCCCGGCAATTCCCCGGACTTTCCTAAAGTTCAGGAGCAATTCGGGAATTGTTCCGAACCTTCCGAGGGGTGAAGGAATTACTTGGAATTAAAAAACCACGTTTTCCTTTGGTATAAAAACCCTTCTAGAAAGGCCACCTTGCATGATTCTAGAAAGATGTTGAGTCATAATGGATAATGCCGCACGGCTGCATTAGGCTAGAACTCCAAGCCGTACGGCTTCATTAGTTGTTACCAGAGTGCCTATAAATAGAGACCTCATCTACTCATTTTAAGGGGGGATTTCCAGTAACCTTACTCTGCCAAAATAACTCCACGAGATTCCAGAGAGCTGAGAGTGATAAAAACCACCTCCCTCCTCACCAAAACCTCCCAAAGTTGGTCCATTTCCTAGTCAAACTTCAAAGAGCAAGAGGACACCACCATTGGTAACCTCTTTTACCCTTTACCTTGCATTATACTTGTTTTATGTGATATACTTGCACCTTGCATTTACAAATTGCTATATATTGCTTGGTATTTGGTACATTGTCATTAAAGATACTATCTTTAATTATGTAAATCATATATCCCCTTTCCCCTCATCATATAGGATCCATGGAGGATCCAACCTAAGGATGAACAAATAAGACCTCATAAAAGGCTAGTTCTAGGGTGGATCTCTCACATGGCGATGTGAAAAGTAGCATCCCTTGAACTTAAATATCATCTTTACATATAAAGTTGCATCATTTGCATCAAAAATGATATCTTTGCATTAAAGTAGCATCCTTTGCTCTCAAAATGACATCTGTATGCATCCTTTGCACATAACATGCCATTTTCATACATAAAGTTGCATCCTTTGCATTAAAAATGTTTTCTTTATATCAAAGAAGCATCCTTTGCAACCAAGTAGCATCCTTTGCATACAAAATGTCATCTTTTTCATTAAAAATGTCATTTTTTTAGTTTAGAATGCATCCTTCATGTCATTCATGGTTGGATCTCTCTTTCCTAGGATTGCTTAGTGACCTTCCTAAGGCACGAAAAAGCATAGGAAGAGCATAAAGATCCGATCTTTATACCCTTCCCCTAGTCCCCTTTGGTATTTGATGCATCCTTGGAACGGACCAATGTAAAGATCCCATCTTTACGTCGTTTCTTCCATTAAAGGTGCCATAATCCCTTTAGAAATGAATAAGCCTTGAACCCTATATCTTCGATTATCACTTGAGACGAGCATAATATTCCCTACACAAGCTCAATCCTCTCAAGGTGTAGGATTGATGGGCTAAGGATATTCCTTTCTAAAGAACCTCACTCTTGGACCATAAGAGAGATTCCTTCTCTCGATCACACATGATCCAAGGTCAAATAGTGATGATCACAAGTCCAAGATGAGGACGGGATCAAAGTCCCGAACACATAAAAATCCAAGGAATTCCGAGCGATAACCAACTAAATGGTTTATACGTCCGGAAGACAACTTGGAACACCCCCCCTCTCTTCAACACATGCACACAAGAAAGCACACAAGCAAGCACGAAAAATGGAATCTTGGGAGACTTGCTTCGGCAAGGCACCTTGGGTGAACGCCAAACGTTCTTCCCAAGGGGTAACATAACCTCCGGACCCTAATTCCTTTTTTTCAAAGTTTTGAGGAAATCAAAATGGCGTGGCGACTCCGTTTTTCAAATTAAACCGGATGTTTTCAAACTCAAGTGAATCCAAATAAAACACAAAAAAATATTTGGGCCCCCACATTCACAGTTTGGCGACTCCGCTGGGGACAAACCAAAGGAGAAAGCTTTCATTTTCAAAAAAAAAAAAAACGATACCCGGTATATAGGTGGAAACCACTAACCTTCCTGTATCGCTTCCTAACACGAGGCTTGGGATAAACGGTGGTCTAACAATCTGTAACGATGTTGCCATTTTTCGAAAGATTGGTATTTTTTCTTCTTTGGAAATCAATCAAAAAACACGGAGTCGCCACGCCATTATTGTTTTAAGGGCCAAAACTTTGAAAAATGCCCGAGATTAGAGATTTGGGTTCGGAGGTCACGTTACATGCCGGGAATAACGTTAGTGTTCAACCGGAATGCCTCGTAAAAACGAGTCTTCCAAGCTTAAAAACCATTTGTGTGTGTGTGTATGTGTGTGTGGGTTCCTTTGGCCAAAATAAGTTCAAACTGAGAAAACTAAAAATTTGGAACTCTTTATAAGACATTAAACGAGTCCCATGATTTTTGGTATGATTTTTGGGTTGAGTTTTGGTACTCAAAAGATTTCTTGAAGTTGGAAACCAATTCTGCCAGAATGAAAAAAGGCAGTGGACACTTGATTTTAAAACGGATTTAAGAGCTTTAAAACTTCAAAATCTGGGGAAAGTCCGAGAATGAAAGTTGTTCAAAACACCTTAAACAAGGTTTATACAAAAGTATTTTCCATTTGGAGATGATTTGATGGACCAAAACCTTCTGGAAATCTCAGATATGAAATCTGGATTTCCAGAGACTGATGAACTGACCTTTGGAAAATAATTTAAAAAAGGGAGTTTGACTCACGAAAAAAATAAAATAAAAATATTTCTGGAAAGCTCTGGATGTTGGATACAAAAAGTGTTTTGTAGTCAACACTAAATTCCAAGTTATTCTGTGTCCAAAAAATTAGAGCATGGACAGAGGTCTTAGAACAATGCTACTGGACAGCAAAATGTTCTTGAAGGGAAATGTGATTTTAAAGGGGGTTTTACATCCATGCTTGTCCCCATTTCCTTAGGATTTGATTAGTAGTCACTAGAAATTTTAGTGGTGATCTACTATATCAAGCCATCCTTAGGGTACATTAGGACTTAAGCATTTCATTTGCTTGGGAAGGAAAGATTTAGCTTTGAAATCAAGATTTTATGTATGAAAATGTTTTTTAGGGTTTTGAAAATATGTTTGTAAGAAGTGAAAACAATTTTGAAAGAAATATTGATCCTTGTAGAGGATCATCCATGGAGATGAACTTCCATGGTGATCCTCTTGGATCTAGGGCAAGAAGTGAACATGTTACATCTTCAAAGTATGAGATGCATGCATGAATGAGAGAAATTTAGGGTAGGGAGAAGGAGATTATACCCATCTTCCCTTGTGTTTGTGTTTGAGACTTTGAGTTTGAGAGTGAGTGGGTGTGATTTGGGAAAATAATCAAGAGAAAAAGGTGACAATTCAAGGGAATTCTCACTGTTTTCTCTAGTATTTTTGCCAAGGTTTTGTTGTGAATTAAGTTGTGGCTCCTTAAAAATGAGACTGAGGGGTTTAATTTATAGGCATTCTGGGAATTCAAATTCATCCGCGCGGATGGTCTTGAAGGCGTGCCTGGTGCATTAAATGCTGCTACAGGCTTTGGACAGGAAGAATATTTTTCAAATTAAGCAACCAGTTTTTGTTCCAGCAGCTTCCATTTCGGGTTTTTGACCTTTATTTTGCTTTTGTGAGATTCTTTTCTTGGTTTAACTTTAAATAGCAATCCCTAATCTACCCTTGCTTTGTTAGAAAAGTTAGGAATTGTTAGAAATGTTAGGAATGTTAGGACTTTCGTTAATTTTCTAACGAAAATACTAACAACTCAAATTGGAGCACTTACAGTAGCCCCTCGGCGACGGTGCTTTCGAAGGAAGCGGGGTCGTCGATAAGAGTAAGGCTCCATATTTGACAGGATGATCAAGTGATCGAGTAGCTGAACCTAGCGATAGGCTACCTACGTATCCCGAATGGGAATCAAGCCGGCCGTAGTTCGGGTCTTCCGACTATCTTCAGACGTTGACCCTAGAGTGACTGTTTTAGGATGTCAACCTGGAGAGCGAGTTCTGCAGTCGGTTGCTGAAAGAAACTCTGCTGGGGATAAGAGATGACCATTTTGGTCTGATGGCTGAAGTTGTATATCCGCTCTGCTGGGGATATGAATGACCATTTTGGTCTGATGGCTGAACCTAATGGTAGGCTACCTACGTATCCTTAAGAGGAATCAAGCCGGTCGTAGTTCGGGTCTTCCGACTATCTTCAGACGTCGACCCTAGAGTGACTATTTTGAGGCGTCAACCTGGAGATGATGGCGTTTTAGGTGCCTCAGACCTTGATGATGGCGTTTTAGGTACCTCGAACCTTGATGATGGCGTTTTAGGTGCCTCGAACCTTGAAGATGGCGTTTTAGGTGCCTCAGACCTTGATTTGAAATGATTTCCTTTTGATGGTTTGGGATAGATGGTCCTTTGTGGACTTCATTTGAAGGGAATCGGTTTTACGTCTGCTGACGAAGGAAAGGGTGACCATTTTGGTCGGGTGGCTGGACCTAATGATAGGCTACCTACGTATCCCTAGTGGGAATCAAGTCGGTCGTAGTTCGAAAGCTGCTCGGGATCTCGTTGGCTTTCGTTGGGGAAAAATTGGGCTTACGTTTTACGGCCGTTGATGAAATTGATGAAAGAAACGAGATTCCGTTAGCTTCGCTGGGGATTTTGTTAGCCTTTGTCGGAGAAATCGGACTTATGTTTTACTGCCGTTGATGATATTGATGAAAGAAACGGGATTCCGTTATCTTTCTCGGAGAAATCGGACTTACGTTTTACTGCCGTTGATGAAATTGATGAAAGAAACGGGATTCCGTTATCTTTCTCGGAGAAATCGGACTTACGTTTTACTGCCGTTAATGATATTGATGAAAGAAACGGGATTCCGTTAACTTTCTCGGAGAAATCGGACTTACGTTTTACTGCCGTTGATGATATCGATGAAAGAAACGGGATTCCGTTATCTTTCTCAGAGAAATCGAACTTACGTTTTACTGCCGTTTGATGAAATTGATGAAAGAAACGGGATTCCGTTATCTTTCTCGGAGAAATCGAACTTACTTTTTACTGCTGTTTGATGAAATTGATGAAAGAAATGGGATTCCGTTATCTTTCTCGGAGAAATCGGACTTACGTTTTACTGCCGTTGATGATTTTGATGAAAGAAACGGGATTCCGTTATCTTTCTCGGAGAAATCGGACTTACGTTTTACTGCCGTGAAGTTCTTTTGAAAAGGGGGTTAACTTTGGTTAACTCTGTTATGTTGAGGACTAAACTGCAGAGTCCTGGAATTTTAAAGGGCAAAATGGTCTTTTTGACCCTTCAATTTGGTCCGCGCGGATTGGGTTGAATTCCAGACAGGTTTAAATGAGGGCGCCGCCCTTCTCCTTCACCTTTTTTTCAGTTTTACGAGAGAGATAGAGAGAAAAAAGGCGAAATCCGCCCTTGTTGGTCTAGAAAGCTCCGAAATCTTCCGTTTTTCTTCGATTTTCAAGCAATGGAACACGAGGGAGTTGCTATTCAAGGCCAAGGACGTGGCCTGGTCGCGGAGAGGCGATTAGAGCTCGTAAGGATGAGGAGGCATTACACACTTTCGCAATCGATTGCGGAGGAGCCATACCCCGATGCGTGGCAACATTGGGCCACTGATCCGAGTCTCCGCACGGTATACTTCGAATCTCTTCCTTTGTTGGTTTTTGTTTGAAATTGATTTTTGGTAATTTTTCTTTTTTTTTTAAGATCCGAAAATTGCATTTAAAAATCCGGAAATTATGACTTTGCATGTAATGAGTATATGGGTAACTCAAATGTGCACTTTGTTTGAAAAAGAATTGACATTTTGCTATTTTTTTTTAATTCGAAAAATGCAATTAAAATTCGAAAAATTATGTTCTTGACATTGAAATTGGAATTTGATGGTTTGCATGTTGCAATGAGTATATGGGTAATCCAAATGTGCATTTTGTTTGAAAAAAGAATGGGCATTTTGCCATTTTGAAATGTGGGATGATGAAAATTTTCCCGGACCCTTCTTTTTTTTTATGTAGGATTTTTTTTTTTTTTTTTTTGCAATGGGATGATGAATGATATGAATGTATGCATAGTTTTTTTTTTTTGAAAAGTGGGACGGATTTTTGCTTCCGTTGATTCCTTGTGAAAAATAGTTTATGTGCACTTTTTGTGCAAAAATGGGACGGAGTTTTTTTTTTTTTTTGTTGACTCAGTATTATTGACATGCTTTCTTCATGTATGAATGAATGGATGGTATTTGCTGAAAACTCTTTTCTTTTATGCGAGAAAAATGGGGCTAGGTTCGTTGTATGCCGTTATGCTGCCCGATTTTCTTAAAAGCTTTATGTTTATGATGCATGTGTATGCTTTTAAATGCAAATGCAAATTTTTGACATTTTTGTTTGTTGTTTTTTTTTTTTTGCAGGGCGGAGATCGCTTTGTGACGCAGCAGCTGAACAAGATGAAGACTCGGGGATCGGTGGAGTCTGTGATTTACTTGTGGGACCGGCTTCCGGTTTTGGGCAGAGGAGCGATGATGAGTCCTAGACAGATCGTTATTGAGATCGGATTGTACGAGTTTATCGAGTGCTTGAGGGGGTTGGTTAAGTTCCCTAAGAGTAAGGGTCTGCTTTTCGCTTTGGTACGGCAAGCGGTGGGACGTGACCCACACATTCCATTTCTTCTGGGGCGAGGCTACGGTTACGCCTTCTGATTATGCTGCGATCACGGGTCTGTCCTTTAAGGGACGCAGCATTGAGTGGCGGGACGGCTACAGCGATCAGAAGCTGCAGGATCTTCTAGGGTTTTCCCCCATTCCTAAAAAGGGGATGGGGATGGAGTACGCTGTGGTCCACGGGAAGATCGTGGAGAGCATTGGGAGCTATGAGGTCAGGATGAGAGGATAGGCGCTGAGCAGATTGCTAGGGCCTTTTTATGGTTTGCTTTTTCGAGCACGCTATTTGGACATGCCGAGGGGACGGCTGTTTTTGCTTTGCTGAGGTCCCTGGAGGACGTGGAGAGAGCCGGAGAGGTGTCCTGGGGGGAGGCCGGGCTAGCGGAGCTTTACTTCGCTCTAGACAGATACAGCCGGAAGGCTGTGAGTTCTTTCACATGCTTTGAGTTTCCTCTGGAGGTACAAGCTTTCTTTTTGCTTTCTCTCTTTTCTTTAAGCACGTATTCTCTTTCGCACTTAATTGATTTGATCTTTACCTTTCGCAGGTATGGGCTCTGGAGTTCTTTCACGTCACGATGTGGCGGCAGCCGGCGGAGTACATCGGGGCGTATCCGGCCATGCTTTCCTGGTCCAAGTATGCCCGGGAGAAGATAGGTTCTAGGGGGCGCACGACCCTCAAGTACTCGGATTGCCTGCCTTTGACGAGGGCTGAGACAGATGAGGGGATCATTTTCTACCCCTGGGGACGCTTCGAGGTGGAGCAGCTGAAGGGTGCGGAGAGGTGGACCGTGCAGCGGAGGATTTTGAGAGGTTTGACCTGCGACGTGTATTATCTGGGGGAGAGAGTGACGTGCCAGCATGGCGAGGGTGCGCCTGCGATGGCACCGGTGGAGCCTCCTGCCGACATGATGCATCCGAGTGAGAACTCGGAGACCTGGGATGATTATCGAGGCGGCCAGCACTTCTCGAGGTTCGTGGCGATCGAGGAGTACTCGCGATTTATCTTGTGGAGGTTGAGGATGCCTCAGGTTCTTGAGAGAGAGGGGTTGGGGGTTGTGCGGTACCCTCGATCGGACTTTTCGTACGTCCAGGACGGGGTTAGATTGAGAGTACAGATTCCTGTCCCCGATCGGGTTCCACGAGCTTTCCGGCCTCGTCCGGATATGAAGGTATGGCTTCTCCTTCTCTTTTTTTTTGTCTTTTGTCTTTTATTTTCTTTCCTGTCATCATTTTTCGCCTCAATTATTTCTGACGCCTTTGCTTTCCGGTGCGCTCTGGCGTGGTTGTGGAGAAGCTGACGAAGCAGGTGATCGGGGCCAAGAGGTTCCTCAGGAAGATGGTTACTTGTGGGACTGCTCAGGGTAGAGCGAGACGGGCACAGCCGGCACCTGTAGAGCGGGAGACTTCCCCTATCCCTTCCGAGCCTTCTTCCGAGACTCCTCTTTCTCCTCTCATAGATCCCAGCGTGGTGCTGCCTTCGGACCACGTCATACTAGGGGATTCGTATGGACAGGGACATGTCTGGCACCACGGTGGGTCTTCTTCGCATGTCCAGGGATCCGACGCATTCTCGTTTGGATGCGACTTCTTCGCGGATCTTGGTTTGCCGTATCAGGGCGTGCCGGTTGGTCCAGGCGAGCCTTCCTCTGGCGACGAGGACGATGATTCTGAGCCCGAGATATTCGTGACTACTGAGGATGCGGGTCCGAGCCATGAGAGGGATCGGGGGAAAGCGCCAGCCACCGAGGATTCTGACTGACGATCTTCTGAGACTGATTTCTAAGATTGTACCTACCTCTTTTTTTTTGACAGATACAGTTTATTATTTTTTTTATTTCATTTTTTTTATGCACACTCTTTTTTTTTGGAATGTAATAATCTAGGATTTCTATCATTTTTTTTTATCTATTATGAATGCAATGTTGCATGAGCCCGGTTTTTTGGCAATGGTGTGAGTGTTTGGTATATGAATTGTTTGGACAGGTTTTGCACGATTTTCGAGCGACTGGGATGAAATGTTCCTCCGTGGTGCAGCAGTTTAAACTGCGGCAAATTTTTTTCTGGGTGACAACCCCATCCGCGCGGATGGGGATGAAATCTTTCAGGGTTCATTTATTTTGGTGGTTGGATCTGGTTTGGTCCATAAATGCCATTGAAACTTCGTCTTCTCCAGTTCAAAATCACTGGAAATTCGGGAGAGAAACAAAAAAGACCATGGAAATGTCCAAATTTTCTCTAAAATTGTCCAAAGAAAAGCAAATGTTGTTCTTTGAAAACTTCAAGGAGTGGTGTAGGGAGATTATGCACGAGAGGAGGTCATTTTTCGAAGAAAGGTACAAGGTAAAGTGCTTGTGGTCCCTCAAAGAATTGGTTCCGGACTATGATCTCTTGAGAGCTTCTTCCTCATTTTAGGATACTAGAAGGCATGTCTTTTGCCTTTCTTACAATGAAGTGATTCCGACCATTGGAGAATTTTGGGCTTTGCTTGGTGGCCCGGAGGTGGAAGAGATTGCGGTTCCTTTGCCCGGAGGAGCTTCTTTCGTCGATAGGTTGTGCAACCTTCTTCATCTTTCCCTAGAGGAAGCACAAGGTATGATCCGTAGTCCCGATCATTTTGATATTTCCAGTCTCCCTGATAGATTTAGGGGCTTAGGCTTGATTGATGATGCCTATTGGGACGCTTTTGCCCTCTGCATGTTTGGGACCTTGTTTATGGTCTACTCTTTTGGGATTTGTCATCGGGCTCTGCTGGATGTAGTGGTTCACTGTCGCTTGGGCAGAGATGTTGTACCTTTGATCCTGGGGGAGACTTTTCATGCTCTTGACAGGTTAGCTACCGGGAGGCGGTACATGCACGGGGGCAGCCCGTTTCTCTTGACTCTGTGGCTGATGGAGCGCCTGGGGGTTCTTCGAGAAACCTCGGATATGATCAAGCCTTGGACATTTGCCAGGAGAGGGGTTATTGTGGATTTTGATGATCAGGGCTCGTGGGAGCGTTGGATGGCTGGTCGCCAGACTGAAGATATCAGATGGTCGGTGCCTCATTGGCGGGTGGAGACTCGGAGAGTACTTCAGGATGGGTCTCACGTGGTTATGCTTCCGGGACTTTCTCAGTCCAGCTTTTACATTCCGGCTCTGGTTCTGAGACAGTTTGGCTTAGAGCAGGTTCATCTAGCAGGGCCAGCTCATCATGGCGACTCTGAATCCATTCGACCTCATTGATTTGACTTTCCAAAAGCACTCGAAGTGAGGGGATTTCTAGCTCGATTGGGAGTACGACTTCCATTCCGTAGGTGAGAGCAAATGGTGTTTCCCCGGTTGTCGTTCTGACGGATGTTCTGTAGCCCCAGAGAGCAAGGTGAAGCTTCTCGGGCCAATCTCGACCTCGAACAGCCATTTTCCGAACGATGTTTTCCAAGGTCTTGTTTGCTGCCTCAACGGCTCCGTTAGTTTGGGGCCTGTAGGGAGATGACTTGTGACGGGTTATTCTGAACTCTGCTAGCAGCCTGTCGCATTCCCCTTCGAAGTGGGATCCATTATCTGAGATGATTTCGGCCGGCAACCCGTATCTGCATATGATGTTTTCTTTGATGAAGAGGGCTACTTTCCTTGAGTTGAGGACCTTGTAGGATTTTGTAGGGCATCCTTTTCAGTTCCTTCGAAGAAACTACCAATCTGCGTCTCTTTAGGCTCTTCCGCAGTTCCCAAATTCACACTTGTCAAAACCTCTTCGGCAGCTTGGGCTCGATTTTCCTCTTTCCGAACAACCTGCTTAAAGATTTTTGTTCTCTTCTTTTTTTTGTTTATTTAATGTGTCTGCTTCTTTATCTAATGAATCATTATTAAATGTTTTTTTTTAATTATTAGCCGATTCATTAGTTAAAGTGGCAATCAAGGGATACTCAGAAAGATTCATCATTTCATTGAAAACAAAAGGGAATACAGTCTTGGCTACAATTTCGTAGTCTTCAAACGTAAGGCCATTGGATGACTCGAGAGACTCGAACTAGACAATGAGAGACTCGGAGGACTTTACAAAGGTTGACACAAGGGGACGGGGGACCAATCCAAGCTTAGTGATCATTTCCTCCTTGGTCGCGGATGGGCCTGAGAGAGTTTTCCAATTCTTCAATGGCATTGATGTCGATAGGTTGTGCAACCTTCTTCATCTTTCCCTAGAGGAAGCACAAGGTATGATCCGTAGTCCTGATCATTTTGATATTTCCGGTCTCCCTGATAGATTTAGGGGCTTAGGCTTGATTGATGATGCCTATTGGGACGCTTTTGCCCTCTGCATGTTTGGGACCTTGTTTATGGTCTACTCTTTTGGGATTTGTCATCGGGCTCTGCTGGATGTAGTGGTTCACTGTCGCTTGGGCAGAGATGTTGTACCTTTGATCCTGGGGGAGACTTTTCATGCTCTTGACAGGTTAGCTACCGGGAGGTGGTACATGCACGGGGGCAGCCCGTTTCTCTTGACTCTGTGGCTGATGGAGCGCCTGGGGGTTCTTCGAGAAACCTCGGATATGATCAAGCCTTGGACATTTGCCAGGAGAGGGGTTATTGTGGATTTTGATGATCAGGGCTCGTGGGAGCATTGGATGGCTGGTCGCCGGACTGAAGATATCAGATGGTCGGTGCCTCATTGGCGGGTGGAGACTCGGAGAGTACTTCAGGATGGGTCTCACGTGGTTATGCTTCCAGGACTTTCTCAGTCCAGCTTTTACATTCCGGCTCTGGTTCTGAGACAGTTTCGCTTGGAGCAGGTTCCTTTGGAGGACTTTGATGATATAGCCACTAGGGCGGTGGCTTCTGCTTCTATGGATGATCCTTCGGTGTTTTCATTTCTTTCTCGAGCATGGAGGTATGACGTCTTTCCTCCTCGGGTTATCCTCAGACGTCCGAGACCTGTGTTTCTGACCACTTGGTACTTGGATTGGTACGAGAGGCATTTGGGGGAGACTCAGATGGCTATTTTGAGACGGCGTGAGGCCATTGCTGGTGCGGAGGACCTGACAGTTTCAGAGAGGAGGAGGGCCGAGCCGAGGGCCAACCCTTATGACAGGAGCGGAGATGTTGTGACCGACTATGAAGCTTATGTCAAGAGACATGAGAGGAGGACTCCTATGTTACCAGCTCGGCTACAAGAGATGAGAGATGACGCTAGGGCTACTAAGGCCCTGACGGAGGCTGGTTTGATAGATCATGTTCCTACACCAGAGCTTGGTAGGAGGAAGACCGACATTTTTCCTGTTCAGAGGAAGAAGACCCAAAGGGGGAAGAAGAGAGGGGATGCCAGTACGAGCGGCTTAGAGTGACCTCGAGGTTTCCGAGTATCCCTTTCTTGTTGTAGCAGACACATTAGTTTGATTATGTATCTTAGTTGTTTTTTACCTAGGCCGCCCTTTCCAGGTTTTCAACCTAGTTGGGTATTACTCTTTTAGCACTCTTTTTTTTTGATATATTTTTTTTGACTTAGTGTTTTATGCGTAGTATCTGCGCAGCTTGTCACCATTCACCGGGTGTACAAAGGGATTTCCGTCGAGGTCTACAAGTTGCATGGCCCCTCCGGAGAAGATCTTCTGGATGACATATGGCCCGACCCAGACGGGCTCCCATTTGCCAAGCGGGTTGATACGGACTGGGGGCTTCTCTTTCAAAACGAGATCACCTTCCCTGATCTCCCGATGCTTTACTTTCTTGTCGAAGGCTCTGGCCATTCTCCCTTGGTAAGCTCGGATATGTTCCATTGCTTTCAATTGGCGTTCATCTAGCAGGGCCAGCTCATCATGGCGACTCTGAAGCCATTCGACCTCGTTGATTTGACTTTCCAAAAGCACTCGGAGTGAGGGGATTTCTAGCTCGATTGGGAGTACGGCTTCCATTCCGTAGGTGAGAGCAAATGGTGTTTCCCCGGTTGCCGTTCTGACGGATGTTCTGTAGCCCCAGAGAGCAAGGTGAAGCTTCTCGGGCCAATCTCGACCTCGGACAGCCATTTTCCGAATGATGTTTTCCAAGGTCTTGTTTGCTGCCTCAACGGCTCCGTTAGTTTGGGGCCTGTAGGGAGATGACTTGTGACGGGTTATTCTGAACTCTGCTAGCAGCCTGTCGCATTCCCCTTCGAAGTGGGATCCATTATCTGAGATGATTTCGGCCGGCAACCCGTATCTGCATATGATATTTTCTTTGATGAAGAAGGCTACTTTCCTTGAGTTGAGGACCTTGTAGGATTTTGTAGGGCATCCTTTTCAGTTCCTTCGAAGAAACTACCAATCTGCGTCTCTTTAGGCTCTTCCGCAGTTCCCAAATTCACACTTGTCAAAACCTCTTCGGCAGCTTGGGCTCGATTTTCCTCTTTCCGAACAACCTGCTTAAAGATTTTTGTTCTCTTCTTTTTTTTTTTTGTTTATTTAATGTGTCTGTTTCTTTATCTAGTGAATCATTATTAAATGTTTTTTTTAATTATTAGCCGATTCATTAGTTAAAGTGGCAATCAAGGGATACTCAGAAAGATTCATCATTTCATTGAAAACAAAAGGGAATACAGTCTTGGCTACAATTTCGTAGTCTTCAGACGTAAGGCCATTGGATGACTCGAGAGACTCAAACTAGACAATGAGAGACTTGGAGGACTTTACAAAGGTTGACACAAGGGAACGGGGGACCAATCCAAGCTTAGTGATCATTTCCTCCTTGGTCGCGGATGGGCCTGAGAGAGTTTTCCAATTCTTCAATGGCATTGATGTCAGTGGCCTCATGACTCGGGGATTGTCTTGTTTCTGTTCTCCTTCCTCAATCATTGCTATCATCTCTTTGACTGAGCCGAAATCAATCAGGTCTGGCACCTGAACTTCTTCCCGAATAGCGCTTAATAATCGGACCATCCCAATCATCTGAAAAGACCTCTGTGGCTTTATCTTTTGGCACTGTTAGTTCAAACTCAGGCTTTGAGCTTTCCTGGACAATAGGAATTGTGGTAGTGAACTTCTCGAACTGTTCTACTAGGCTTGGCACGCCTTTGAAGGTAATCTCACTCTCCATGGTGGTAGCCCCAGGCATCTTGGGTAGATCAGCGAACATTCTACGGACTGGGTTGGCTTTGTTTCCCCTGGACTTTCTGAGGTCATCTTGTAGCTTCAGCCATCCTTCTGTAGGAGTGGGCTCTTTGACTGTGACATTACCCGGTTGTGTGGGACCCTTTACAAAGTAGTCAGCCAAATTAGGACTGAAAGGGAGAGATTTAGGGTTGTTGACCGGGACCCTTCCTGTGATAGCTTCTTTCCTTTGTAGAGCAAATTCTTTTACTTTCGCGGTGTCCACTGAGGTGGCCTCATATCCCAGGCTGTGGCGAGTTTTCTGTCCTTTCACCTCGATGAGTTTGTGAGTTCCTTGTTGGTGCTTCCCTAGACCGAGGCCAGGTAGATAGCTCATCTTCCTCATCATTTTCAAGACCGGAGGGATTTTATCCCGAGTGATTGTCAGATCTAGGTTGCAAACTTGGGCCTTAGGAGGCTCGACCGTGAAGCCTGTTAGCATGAGACCTTCCTCATCATGTTTGATTTCCAGAATAGGTATTCCACCTGTATCCGTGCCCTCCAAGGTGACTAGATCCCCGTAAATGGTTGTTAGATCTCCATCTGAGACAAACTTGACACATTGATGGAGGCTCGAAGCGACCCCCTTGACCTGATGCAGCCAAGGTCTTCCCAATAAGGCATTAAAAGTGATCGGAATATCGATAACCTAGAATTCCACAGGTATCAATTTCTTGCCAAACCAGAGGTCCAAAGTAGCAACTCCAAGGACTGCTCGAGATGTCGAGTCGTAAGCTTTGACTGTGAGGGAGGAAGGCTTCAAGTCTGTGGACTTGATGTTGAGCAGACTCATGATCTTTGCCGGAAGGATATTCATTTCGGACCCATTGTCGACAAGGACCCGAGGGAGGCGTCGTTCATCCAATTGGACTGTGATGAAGAGAGGCTCGTTATGATCGGCCCCAAATTGAGGGAGATCGAGGTCCGTGAAAGTGATTATGTTCCCATAGTTGATGTTTCCAATTAATTGCACCACGTCATCGGGAGAAGCATCGATAGGCACCAGAGTGCGAGCCAGGCTTTCTTCCAGCTTTAGCTTATGGGGATAAGACGAGGTGAGCAGGGACCATAGAGAGATGTTGGGCTGTGTCTGCTTCAACTGGGTGAGCACGGGGTCCTCTTTCTCAGGGTTAGGAGCTTCGGCTGTCTTGACACCGGGATTACGGTTTTCTCCGGATGCTTGATCTGCTACCCTTTTATCTGCTTTGGGATTCCCTTGGAAGATTTGCTCGGATTGGGTCAATAGGTTAACCTCCTTGTCTAGTGCTTCTTGACTAGATTTCTTCAACGCTGCTAAGGTCAATGGGGGAGCCTTTTTGGCTATCGGCCACTGGTTCTGACGGAGTCTAGCAACGGTGAGGGGCTGAGCTTGAGCTGTACTGGCTCCTTCCTGGGCGGCCCTTATAACTGCTTCCCAAGTCACAGGATTTTGAGCCCGGGACTGTGTTACTGTCCCCTGGATGGCCCACAGAGCTAGGGCATCCTCCGAGTCTGCATTGCCCATGGTTATCATACAACAGGAATTGCTATTTTCAGGGCTTGGCGGTTTTTCCATTTCGTCCCCGGTATAGTGCAGCCACTCTGGTTCCTTTCTGTAATACTCAGAGTTGGAGATGATTATAGCATTCTGCGTGGGAGGAGCATCAGGTATCATGCCGGTTTCCAGGACTTCCCTGAGAGCTGAAATACATTCGGGGAAGGTGACCTCTTCTTGGGTAACCCTGACAAGGAGTGTTACTTTGCTTCGGGGTGGATTTGATCTGACCATGGTTATTTTCTCATTTGGGAGGATGGGAGTTAGTTTCCCTCTCTCTAACAGATCTTCGACTATCAGCCTGGATCGGGTGTCCGAAAATCCTTTCCCCAAAGCATGGTAGGCAGTGTTGAACTCTATGACGTCCACGTGCTCAGCCCCAGGAAACTTCATGGCCTTCATGTCCTCGGTTTCATATTCGTCTTCCGAAGTTTCTTCGATCTTATGGCTATCAGCCTCCATCTCATCATACATCTTCTTTCTTTCACCCTTGCAAGTAGGGCAACCACAAGTAAAGGATAGGCAACGTTCCCCCTCGTAGTTCGATGTAGCAGCTCGATAGATCTGGGTCCAAATGAGGAGCACCCGGGGTCCATTGTCGGGTGCGGGGGCAATTAAGAAGGCGTCATGTGGGTCCATAGGTATGAAAGCCACTGGGGAGACATTTAGATCGATAACCCTTTTGAGTGATTGCAGGCACTCGCTGTGCTCAAGCGGCTCGGTTGTGACCCTTACAGTTGTTATGCCATCCGTTCTCGGGAAAGAAGAAAAAGATCCGATGACGTTCACGAATTCATCATCTTCTGGTCGTTGAAACCCTCCATTCTTGACCAGTGCTTCAATGAACCTTCTCCATTCACCGGCTAGGTTCTTATAAGGAACATTGTGCTCTAGGATTTCGGATATGTACGGATCTGGGCGCGGGCTTTGTTGTCCCTCATCCTCTGAAGTATCCGGACACTGACCACAGGTGCATCTTACGAGGTGCAGTTCTTGGGGGCCCGTCCCTATTGGCATCTGACTTGCATTTTCTGGTGGTTCTTCATCGTCGCTTGCTGACAACTAACCATTGTGTCTGGCTCCCATGGCATCATTTCCAGCCTGATTGTTCCAGATTGATTCCGGATCTGGGGCCTCAGTTGACTCTTCGCTCTCGTCATCATCGTTGTCATCGCTGTCATCGGAATCATCTTCCCATACCACTGGGATTTCGACTGAGAGGGAACGCCGATCAAATCCATTAGGGGAATATGGGTGCATGCAACCGCATAAATTGTCATATGCCCCCATTCCCGGAAGTGGTAATTGCGACTCAGCTTCTCCTCCCAGAAACTGCGGGGGAAGAGTGAGAGGGGGGGCACGTATTTGACTCCAGGCAGGATATAGAAGGAATCCTCCTCCTCTGATTCTTCGCTGTTCTTGGGATCATATTCAGCCTCTCCCAAAACCAACTTGCAGAAGTGTACTAGCTCCAGATGCTCTTCGGCCTCTTTGCTGATAAGCCCCAGTACAGGAGCCCGTCTGAAGCTTTCTTGCTCGATCCTTCTCGATTGTTCTAACCATCTTGTGTAAATGGTTCTCTCATGTTTTGACCAGAACAGCCCTAGCTCTTCAGTATTAGCTATTCCTTCTTCCGAGAAGTGGCGGGCTTCGTATTCTTGCAAGTAATCTCTGACATGAGACCAAGGTGGGCTGACTTGTTCATCATCCTCAAGGTTGAGGGGGAATCCGAATTCAGGATCCTCGACAAGGTTGGCCATGGGTATTTGGGGACCTTCATCAGCATCTTCCAGGACAAGTGAGGGTTCTCTGCTTTCAATCATGTTTACATGGTTATGGTTTCCTGGCAGAGGATTTTTGACTGTATTAGGCCCCTCGGGGCCTTCCAACTTTCCTTGCTCTATCAAGCCTTGAATTGCCTTTTTCAGGGTAAAGCAGTTATCGGTCAGATGTCCGTGGGCTTGATGAAAAGCACAATACTTTGAAGTATCCACGGGAGCGTTCGGATTCCTGGGTTGGAAATTCTCCAAAGGCCGCATCAAGCCTTCTTTCACCAATCCCCTGAAGATGTCGTTCAGAGGCATTCCGAAGCTTTCGAGGTTTATGACCCGTGGCCTGGATTCTGCTGGTTTTCTGGGAGCAAAAGGAGTTGTATTATTACATTCCTGTCCCGCGTAATTAATCACCTCTTTGCCTTTAACAGGAGCAGGGGTGGTGTTGGAAGGAGGAACCCGATATCTGTAAGCAGGTGCAGCAGCCGGCTGTTGATTGTAAGCCTTTTCAAACTTAGCTGCGGAGTTAACCATGGCCCGTAAGTCTGAGTACGGGAAGTGACTGAGGGAGGCTCTCAGATGTGGTTTCAGGCTTGACTGAAATATGTCCAATTGTTCCTCTTCAGAAGGAGGAATTGCCATTTCGCTAAGCTTCAGGTTCCAACGCCTGTAAAAATCCCCGATATTCTCGTCGGGACGCTGCACTGTTGTCTGCAGATCAACTCTATTTGTTTCCCATTCCAAGTTAGCTTTGTACTTTTCTGTGAAGGCATTAGTAATCTGGTCCCATGTAGCCCTGGCCTCGTGTTTTAAGTGGAAGAACCATTTTAAGGCACTGGATTTCAAAGATAGGCTGAAATAGTCAGCCAACTGCTGATTGGTACACCCTTTGGCTTTCATCGCCAAGGTATACGTGTCCAGATGAGTTTTCGGGCATGCAGTACCATCAAAGAGGTCCAGATTCGGCATGACAAATTTGTGAGGCTAGGGAACGATGGAGTTCGGGTCCGTAGGCCGGAAGGCAGACTTCTTAGCGGTCAACTCAGCAATCTGTGCTTTCATTTCCTTATGCTGTTCCATGAACCAGGCCAGATGAGGGTCTTGTGGTGGAACCATGGCGTTCAAACCAAAGGATCGAGCTAGAGAGAGGAGCTAACAACGCGGCGGATCGGTGGAGGGAACGGCCGATCCGGGGACGTAGGTGAAAACTCCGTCCTTGGCCCAAATTGCCCGGGGAGCATGAGTAGGAGCTCGGGCGAAGGGATAGAACCTTGTGGCCTGCTGTTGATTTTCAACTGGCAAAGTGGGTAGAGGCAGTCCTGATGTAGCTGGGTAGCTTGGATTTCCGGAGTGAGACCCATAAGTAGGCTTAGGTGCGGGCTGCTGTCCCTGATTGTTGAATTGCATGGCTGTCTGTGGCGATGGTGTATAACCAGGGGGGTAATGCGGTCCTGGTGATTCTGATGAAACCGGGATGGAGGTTTGGTAACCCATCGAACCCTGAGTGAGAAATGGATTTGTGAAAGCTGTGTGAGGAGCAACTGAGCTAGCATCATTCTGAGGAGGGGCTCCTGATTGTGGCCCCGAACTGCATCGTGGCGGCATTCCAAACCGTTGCTGAAGGTCCTGACCGATCGGTTCCAAACCGAGGCGGGATCCCAATTTCTTTGTGGCATTCCGAGGTATCCCCAACCATGAGAAGACATTCCGTACTGGCTTTGTCCCCACTGAGGAACTGCGAACTGGCTCGTGCCGTCAGGTTGCATGGACCCAGTGGTCGGTAGTTGGGGGGCTGGCTGACCCATAGACCGAGAAGCATGGGCTCTGGTGGTGGTACCGTATGAAGTTGGTGGTGGCATCCTGGAGTAGTCGGGGCGACCAAGATTAGGATTGGGGTCTTCCTCTTCTTCCACGGTGAAGGTGCCATCAGGATTGAGGCTGGCGGCCAAACCATGGCTCTTAATAGCCTCCATAAGGCTATTCAGCTGTGCTTCCTGTCGCAATCTCATCGGTTCTGGTAACTGATTCCACTGCTGTTCTGTCTGGGGAGTCCCAGGAGGCGGAGTGATGTTGTTCCCATCGTTACCGGCTGATGCAGACATTCTGAAACCCGGAGTCGAAACAAACGGTGAAGCTGACGACGCGCTTGACTCTTCCCAACTGATCAAACGGTGATCCGGTGCCTGAAACCAAGCTTTGTGAGGAGCTGCGGGGGGAAAGACACGAGGGTTCAGATGTTTGGGAATTGAAGGAGGGTAGGTGTTTGGGCTTTGGGCTCATGCAACATGCAGTTATTTGTTCTAGTTTACTTTAAAACATATTTTATTAACCTAATCGGTTGGAAAAGATTGCTCTTCTTTTTCGCAAACTACTCTGGATCCTGGATCAGTGGGCCCCATCACTACGTCTATAAGCCCCTCGTATTCCACCTGTATTTCGACTTCCCAGGGCGGACAACCCCGAGCGAGGGTCCTATAGGGCAAGCGGGTCCCACCGACCGAAAATGAAAACGATCCTAAAGTCTGGCAGGTAATCTAGTCTTAACGAGCATTCGATGTAAATTACGGAAAAAGCTGACGTCAAAAGTCGAGATCATGTCCGAGGGCTCGACAAAAAGTCGGCATGGTTTGGACTGATAAGCGTCCACAATTGATCTTGACTCGTCGTCAGTTAGGCCGTAATTAGGCATGGAATAATCATTAATCCTTGAAGACTCAATGTCATGCTGGGAGTCAGTGTATAATTTGTGCCAGTCAGAGTCAAAGTCAAGGCGCCAGTCAATATCTGGTCAAAGTCCGTGATGGGAAACCGGCAGGACTTCGACTGATTAGGGTCCCGAAAGATATTGACTCGGTAGGCCGACTAAGGCTTGAAAGGAAAGGTCTATAACAGACAGGGCATGACACAGACCAGACTAAAAACCAACCGGGTCTCGGACAAAGTGTGTCACGGACAAGTGCATGGTCGACACGAGGCTCCATGGGATGTTTGGGTAGTCCCGTACTTGCACCGAGAGGCGTAATAAGACCAAACGGGCCACTACAGGGATTTCCCCGGGTTAGGGACGTAGTGTGCAGTGTAAGGCCAAGTGCGCGTAGTGTGCAAGCAGTCTATCTTCTTTTTCTGAGTAAAATAGAAATATTCGCATGCGTCTTAAAGAGCATGATGCATGATTTTTTTTTTTGAAAGTTTTCTTCCCCTTTTTTTTTGAAAAGATTTTTTTTTGAAATTCTTTTTTTTTTTGAAAGGAAATGAACACATAAGCACATAATTCCAAAATTCAAACAGTTCAAGGCAACGGGTCCAACAGTCAAAATTTTGACTTTTCCGAGGCGGCCAAAACAGCACGAAATGTGCAAAATCAACAAACACACAACAAACGGTTTCAAATGCCGGGACGGAAGCTTGACCCACAAAAGCTTTTCTCTTTTTTTTTTTTTTTGAAAAGATAAAACTTATTTTTTTTATCCCCAGCGGAGTCGCCACTGTAACGATGTTGCCATTTTTCGAAAGATTGGCATTTTCTCTTCTTTGGAAATCAATCAAAAAACACGGAGTCGCCACGCCATTTTTGTTTTAAGGGCCAAAACATTAAAATTCCCGATATTAGAGATTTGGGTTCGGAGGTCACGTTACACGCCGGGAAGAACGTTAGTGTTCACCCGGAATGCCTCGTAAAAACGAGTCTTCCAAGCTTAAAAACCATTTGTGTGTGGGTGTATGTGTGTGTGTGTTCCTTTGGCCAAAATAAGTTTAAACTGAGAAAACTAAAAATTGGGAACTCTTTATAAGACATTAAATGAGTCCCATGATTTTTGGTATGATTTTTGGGTTTAGTTTTGGTACTCAAAAGATTTCTTGAAGTTGGAAACCAATTCTGCCAGAATGAAAAAGGCAGTGGACACTTGATTTTAAAACGGATTTAAGAGCTTTAAAACTTCAAAATCTGGGGAAAGTCCGAGAATGAAAGTTGTTCAAAACACCTTCAAAAGGTTTCTGCAAAATTATTTTACATTTGGAGATGATTTGATGGACCAAAAGCTTCTGGAAATCTCAGATATGAAATCTGGATTTCCAGAGACTGATGAACTGACCTTTGGAAAATAATTTGAAAAATGGAGTTTAACTCACGAAAAAAATAAAATAAAAATATTTCTGGAAAGCTATGGATGTTGGATACAAAAATTGTTTTGTAGTCAACACCAAATTCCAAGTTCTTCTGTGTCCAAAAAATTAGACCATGGACAGAGGTCTTAGAACAATGCTACTGGACAGCAAAATGTTCTTGAAGGGAAATATGATTTTAAAGGGGGTTTTGCATCCATGCTTGTCCCCATTTCCTTAGGCTTTGATTAGTAGTCACTAGAAATTTTAGTGGTGATCTACTATATCAAGCCATCCTTAGGGTACATTAGGACTTAAGCATTTCATTTGCTTGGGAATGGGAGATTTAACTTTGAAATCAAGATTTTATGTATGAAAATGTTTTTTAGGGTTTTGAAAATATGTTTGTAATAAGTGAAAACAATTTTGAAAGAAATGTTGATCCTTGTAGAGGATCATCCATGGAGATGAACTTCCATGGTGATCCTCTTGGATCTAGGGCAAGAAGTGAACAAGTTACATCTTCAAAGTATGAGATGCATGCATGGATGAGAGAAATTTAGGGTAGGGAGAAGGAGATTATACCTATCTTCCCTTGTGTTTGTGTTTGAGACTTTGAGTTTGAGAGTGAGTGGGTGTGATTTGGGAAAATAATCAAGAGAAAAAGGTGACAATTCAAGGGAATTCTCACTGTTTTCTCTAGTATTTTCGCCAAGGTTTTGTTGTGAATTAAGTTGTGGCTCCTTAAAAATGAGACTGAGGGGTTCAATTTATAGGTATTCTGGGAATTCAAATTCATCCGCGCGGATGGTCTTGAAGGCGTGCCTGGTGCATTAAATGCTGCTCCAGGCTTTGGACAGGAAGAATATTTTTCAAATTAAGCAACCAGTTTTTGTTCCAGCAGCTTCCATTTCGGGTTTTTGACCTTTATTTTGCTTTTGTGAGATTCTTTTATTGGTTTAACTTTAAATAGCAATCCCTAATCTACCCTTGCTTTGTTATAAAAGTTAGGAATTGTTAGAAATGTTAGGAATGTTAGGACTTTCGTTAATTTTCTAACGAAAATACTAACAACTCAAATTGGAGCACTTACACAATCCCACGTACCGGTATCTCTTTTCGAAACAAATAAAAAAAGAGAAAGCTTTTTCCTTTGAGCGGGTTAGCCTCCCGTCACGGATTCCATTTGTCGTGCTTGCTTTTTCTTTCTTTGCATTGCATTGCATCTTGTTTCTTGGGAATTGTGCATACTCTGGAAACTGAACAGGAAGCCTTCTGGAGCTGAAAGGTGCTTAAAATGTTCGGGGAGCAACCTGAAACTGAAAAGGATTGGAACCTGGAAAATTGAACCATGCAGCCGTGCGGCTTAATCCGCTTTGGATTCCAGCCGGGCGGCCTCATTGGCAATTCCACCAGGACAAATTTGAGGTTAATCTGGCAGCTTAGGCATCTTGGGGCTATTCAGTTCCAAAGCTGACCAGGCTCCAGAAAATTTTCGTGCCTTAACTGCTGCATTTTTCTCCCGTCCTGAAAAATCATTCCTTTTAAAACACATTTCTGAAAATCTCTGTTTTAACTCAAAAAGGAACATTTTTTAGGAGACCGCACACTACGCGCACCATATATATCTTGTACACTTTGCACGCACGTCCTTCAAACTCGGGGTGATTGTTCAGTTGCAGTCACGGACAGCCTTACGATGCTCCCGGGCGCGCACGGAATCACCCCAAACTCCCCATGGCAGCCAGTGTCGACCAATGCACAGTCCGTGTCACACGTTTCAAAAAATTGTGACTTTTGGTTGGTTTTTGGTCTAGTCCGTGTCATACAGCCCAGTTTTATATCCTCGTAAAGGTCAAACCTTAGTCCATAACATAAGTCAAGATCTTTCGCGCAAGCGGAGCTCTGCCGAAATTCCGACAAGGAAAATTGGGCAAGATCTTGACTCCGCCATTGACTTTGATCTTGACCCGCACGGGATGAGTAAGAGTCGAGACTAAGTCCGTGCCAAAAATCCAAAGATCTTTCGCGCAAGCGAAGCTCTGCCGAAATTCCGACAAGGAAAAATTGGCAAGATCTTGACCCGGCATTGACTTTGACTTTGACTCACGCACAGCATATGCAACGAAGTTCAATGTGACACTGTGTCATCTGGCTATTACCGCCCGACCCATGCCTATTATCTTCTTGGACATTGCCGAAAAGTCAAAACGTCAATCGCGCAAGTGAAACTCTGCCGAAATTCTGTTAAGGCTGAAAGACGAGACTTTCCCGGCATTGCCTTGACTATAATCCGCATCGCTCGTGCGTTAAAAGTTCTTATGACCCGCTAGACCCGTTAGGAGCGTTCTTCTCTCTCGGTCGGTGGGATCCGCGTGCCCTATAGGACCCTCGCCCGGGGCTGTCTACCCTGGGAGGTCGAAATACAGGTGGAATATGAGGGGCTTATAGACGTAGTGACGGAACCCACTGATCCAGGATCTAGAGTAGTTGCGAAAAAGAAGGGCAGAACCCCTTTTCCAACCAAATAGAAATTAATAAAAGACACTGTTTTAAGTAAACTGGAAGATTCTTAATTTGCATATTGCTTGAGCCTTCAGCCTAAACACCTACCCCGAGTCTAAACCTCTCTATCCCTTTCCCGCAGCGAGAAAGAAGTGGGTGAGAATACCGGGTCAGGGGCTTGTTAGTGCAGAATTCTCAGACAGTTCACCAGAATCCTCAGCTTTGTCAGTCCAGAGAGTCAGGATGGTTGATTTGACATAGAACAGCAGTGGTTTGGGTAACCAGATGACTAGGGAAGAAGAGATAGCCTTAGCCTTGGAAAACAGTCGTAAGGTCCATGATGAATAGCAAGCCATGCTCATTGATGCGCTCCATCGTCATGGGGTTCAGATAGTGGTTGAGTCCAACGGTTCCCTGGTTATGGTAGAAGATGAGACTCCAGAAGCAGCCATCTCAGCTCCCCCAGCCTATAACCAATGCCCTCCTCCATCCACATATGATCCCTTACCAAGGACTACCCCTGTTCAGTCCTTTCCGATGTCCCAAGCCATCAGGGTCCCAACACCCTCGCCTCCTCAGATAAGACCCAGCTTTGTTCCCTACCAACAGAGAGCAAATGCCACAGCTATCCCAGTTACGCAGCCTCTGCATTACCCCATGGGATTCACTCCCTCTCCTCAGTATGGGCCATCCCAGACAATCTCTAGGCCTCAGAATCAATCCAGTGATCTTTTCAATCTATGCCCTGCCACAGCAGATCTTCCACCCCCAACCTTGCCAACAGGACCCCACGAGGCTCCGTATCTTTTTCCCTATCCTGGTAACTATGAGCCTAATTCCTATGCCTCCGGCCAGCTTCACGAAAACACGGGACCAGGCCAAGTTTACACTTACTTTCCTTCTAAAGATCCCCAAGCCATGGTACCAGCTACCACTGTGCCACCCACTGTCCTACCACCCAAATCTGATAAGCCTGCTTCAGGATCGAACAATCCTAAGCCGTCACCTGACCCCAACATGACTTGGTTGATGGAACAAGTTAAGTCCATGCAAGAGAGATTTGGGGAACTAAGCACCAAGAAGGCAGCATACCAGATCACTGACCCCAGCAAAATTGTCCCTCTTCCCCCAAAAATTCGAATGCCTGAGATTGAAAAGTTCAATGGTACCGATTGCCCTCGAACTCACATTGAAAGCTACCTTCTTGCCATGAGAGCCAAAGATTGTACACATCAACAAGTGGCCGACCATTTCTAATTGTCATTGAAGGGTTCAGCTCTTAGGTGGTTCCTGCATGTGAAGCCAGAGGCCCGAGCCACCTGGGACCAGATCAAGGAAGCATTCTTGGAAAAGTATAAGGCTAATTTGAATTAGGAAATCAGTAGGAATGACCTACAAGGCACTCTGTAGCGCCCAGACGAGCCGGTGAGTGAATTCTACAAGAGATGGAATTGGAAGCTTAGCGAAATGATGACCCCTCTGAATGAAGAAGAACAGATGGAGATCTTCCAGTCCTGCTTGAAACCTCAGTTAAGGGTCCAGATTGGCAATTACTACTATCCTGACCTTCGGGCAATGGTAAACGCCGGCACCAAATTCGAAAATGCCTTCAACATGGCTCCGGTCACAGGAACAGGCAACTCCTACCGCTACAAAGCACCAGTTTCAAATGCCACAGTTGTTAATGTAAAAGGAAAAGAAACGATTGGCGCTGTTAATTATATCCAAAATGAGAAAGTCGGACAAAATTCAGGACAAGTCACTGTGAAGCCAAGGCCTCGTTCCTATACTGCTGAAGATTTTGGGATGCCACTAGAAAAGGTCTTCGACGGTTTGGTAGCTGAAGGACTCATCAGACCTTTGGAAAACTGGAAACCAAAGAACCCTAGTGTCAGGATGGATGAAACCAAGCACTGTCGCTTTCACAAATATCATGGGCATAACACCAATGATTGTACCTACTTGAAGTTCCTGATCTCTCACCTGATTGAAGAAGGCAAGCTGGAACCACCTCGAGGCCCCAATGTGGTCAAGAATCCTCTTACTGCTAACAATCGATTCAACATGATTGAGTTTGGGGAGACAAATGCAGCCGGTTTTGGGAATCCAAAGATCATAGACATCCTGGAATTCAATGTTCCTTATGCTGAATTGCAAGGAGAGTGGAAGGATCTGATTGATGCCTCCGCCATGGAAGGACAATTTGGACCCATAACAGGAACCGATCTCGTTAATGTCGTTAAGGCCCGACCTCTCTTTTGTGATATTGAACCAGTGACCATAGTCAAGATTACAGAAGAAAGGATCACCTATGAAGATTGTGAGGCAGAAGCAAGCCAAGCTATGATGATGAATGTCTCTCCGGAACCCTTTATCACTCACGGTGAGCATAATGTGTTTGTGGTGGCTCTTACTGCTCATGAGGATCAGTCCCAACCCCCTATTTGGAAGAATGTGGAGAGAAGGGTGAACGAGCCAGAAGATTTTTATGTTGAAGAAAGTGAATGAACGGCCTCCGGAAAAATCAATTTTTTTGTTTTGTTTGTCCTTTTTGAATTTTGAAAATTTTGGGTGTCGCCACGCTGTTTTTAAAGGAAAACATTGAGAAACCTATTTTTAAAGAGATTTTGAGTTCGGGGGTCTGGTAACGTGTTTGGGAAGAACTTGAGAGTTCACCCAACACGCCTCTTTCGAGACTTTCAATCAAACATTGGACAGTTATAATCATTCAAAGTGTGTGTGCAATATGTGTCAACAAGCAAGGCATGCAAATCTGGGATTTCATTGATGATATAAGGATTGGGTACAACTTGTGAGCCATGATAGGGGGCCACACCCTTTACACATTATGACTTGCATTACAAGGCAAGGGCTGGGAACAGTCTGCTCAGGAGGCTCCGAGGTTGTCCGACACAGGACTTCCCATGAAGGGGATGTCGGACGACAGAAGGCCTCATGGTCAGTTTTTTCCCTACAACAATAAGACTGCTCTGGAATTGGAACCACATTATTTTAAATAAGAAAAGACACTATTTAGGATCTAAGACCCCGTTTGTTTCCAGGAAAATGGGAGGAAAACGTTTTCCGGAAAACGTTTTCCGGAAAACATTTTCCCCATTTTCCGGTGTTTGTTAATTTTCCGGAAAACGTTTTCCCCATTTTCCGGAAAACATGTTTGTTTTCCGGAAAACGTTTTCCCCATTTTCCGGTGTTTGGTGGTTTTTCGGAAAATGGAGAAAATGGTTTTCGGAAAACATTTTTCGCCGTTTCTAAGGAAAACGTTTTCCGAATTTTTTCTAAGGAAGTTGTTTTCCGGAAAATGGTGTAAAAAAGTGGATGGCTAATATTTTAATAATAATAATAATAATATTAATAATAATAATAATAATAATAATAATAATAATAATATTAATAATAATAATAATAAAAATAAAAAAATAATAATAATAATAATAATAAAAATAAAAAATAATAAAAAAATAATAAAAAATAATAAAATAATAATAAAATAATAATAATAGTAATAATAAAATAATAATAAAATAATAATAATAATAAAAATAAAATAATAATAATAATAAAATAATAATAATAATAAAAAAATAAAATAATAATAAAATAATAATAATAAAATAATAATAAAAGTAATAATAATAATAATAATAAAATAATAATAAAATAATAATAAAATAATAATAATAATAATAAAAAACTTAAAAAAATAATAAAATAATAATAATAAGATTAAAATAATAATAAAATAATAATAAAAATAATAAAAAAAAAATAAAATAATAAAATAATAATAATAATAATAAAATAATAATAAAATAATAATAATAATAATAATAATAATAATAATAAAATAATAATAAAATAATAGTAATAATAATAATAATAATAATAATAATAATAATAATAATAATAATAATAATAATAATAATAATAATAATAATAATAATAATAATAATAATAATTTTCCGAAAAACATCTTCATTTTTCGGAAAACGTTTTCCCCATTTTTCTAAGGAAGTTGTTTTCCAGGAAAACATCTTCCTCATTTTCCGGAAAACGTTTTCTACATTTTCGGAAAACGTTTTCCTTTTCCGGAAAACATTTTTCAGGAAATCATTTTCCGGAAGTTATTTTCCCCGAAACAAACGGAGCCTAAGTTCAGTTTGGGGTTGATTAGAGCGAATAAATTTATGATTGACTTTTAATGATACGGATGTCATATGACATAGGACATCCGAAGTTGTCTACGTCATATGGCAAACCGCCTCCATCAATTTATTGCACCCAAACAGACCTTAGACACTCCAAATAGTGGCTAATGAGCCAAAGTTACTTAGGCAAACTTTGAGTTACAAAAGGGGGGTCAATCTTGACAGATCTGAAGTCCAAGAAAAGCTTTACAGCCTTCTGGGAACTATATGTCGTATGACACAGGACCTCTTGAGAGTCATGTGTCGTCCGACATGAGCAACCTATTTCAGTGCCCTTCAGTCTGGTTGATTTCTCTTTTGTTCCCAAAGCAAACCAAGTTACATTTATTAACTGAAAGCAGTAAGACAGTAATATTACGTGAGTATTATGGGTGGATCACATGGCTTTAATGGCCAAATGTGATGAATCACATATCTTTGGCCATTTTTGTGTAGCCATCACCTCCTAACTCAATGGAAACTAGTAAAGATTCAAACTTTAATGGTGCTAATGTCACCAAATGTTCAGATCTGAGGTGGGGAGAAGTGAATATGGAAGATTCACCTCTCCACCACCTTTATCATTCAAAATCTCCCAATATTTCACATAATATTAAAGCAAGTAAGCATGCAAGATGATATAGATGTGTGCAAGAGTTGATCAGAGAAAGAAAGAGGGTTTAGTGGCTACCTATTGTAGTCCACAAGGTAAGAACACCAGTAGTATGGTGGTTACCCCTTCAACACACCCACAAGGAAGGTTTTCTTTGGATCTTGGCTTGGATATGTGTATGTATGAGGAGGGAGGTGAGTATGTGTATGAGAGAGAGAGGATGAGACTCTATTTTGACAGAGTTTCTCCCCTTACTAAGATCTCTCAAAAAGGTCCTCCCAAAATGATCATCCATGCCTTGTATTTATAGGCAGGCTGATGGGAAGCTCCATGTCATCTGACAGAGGCAGTTAAACCGCCTTAGTGTCGTCCTATGTCGGACGACAGCGTACAACTTTTTGGCCCAGTTGGGCCGAATGGATGGCAGGCCCAATGGGTTGAGTTAGCAATGAGATAATTGGACTCAGATTGCATTTTAGCAAATGCATGAGCCCAAAAATCAATGAAAGTGGACCCAAAACATGAGTTCTAGTCGGGGTACTCACAGAGCCCCTCGGCGACGTCACTTCCACGGGAAGTGGGGTCGTCCACACAATGAGAATCCCGAGCCGGACATGAACGGCGGGAAAAGAGATGACCAAGATGGTCAAGTGGTTGGACCTTTTATGAAAAGGATTCCTACGTATCCCGTGGGGGAATCAAGCCAAATCGTAGTTCAGACAAGGATGGACTTTTGCGTCCCGGGGAAAATCGACCAAGATGGTCATGCGGCTGGACCTTTTATGAAAAGGATTCCTACGTATCCCGTGGGGGAATCAAGCCGAATCGTAGTTCGTCAAAGAGGTGGTGCCAATGAAAGGCTGCGGGCTTTGTGCCCAAAAGTGACTGTTCCAAGGGGAGTTACCCCAAAGATTGACTGTTCCAAGGGGAGTCACCCCGGAGATGGGTGTTTGCACCCGAGATTGACTGTTCCAAGGGGAGTCACCCCGAAGATGGGTGTTTGCACTCGGGATTGACTGTTCCAAGGGGAGTCACCCCGAATATGGGTGTTTGCACCCGAGATTTGACTATTCCAAGGGGAGTCACCCCGGAGATATTGACGTTTTCTTTGGGAGTCACCCGCGATTTTGACTTTTTCTTTGGGAGTCACCCGCGATTTTGACTTTTTTCTTTGGGAGTCACCCGCGATTTTGACTTTTTCTTTGGGAGTCACCAGCGAATTTGACTTTTTTCTTTGGGAGTCACCCGCGAATTTGACTGTTTCGATGGGAGTCACCCCGCGAATTTGACTTTTTCTCTAGGAGTCACCCGTGAATTTGACTGTTTCGATGGGGAGTCACCTCGATGATTTGACTATTTTTCTTTGGGAGTCACCCGTGAATTTGACATTTTTCTTTGGGAGTCACCCGCGAATTTGACTTTTTTCTTTGGGAGTCACCCGCGAATTTGACTGTTTCGATGGGGAGTCACCCCGAAGATGGGTGTTTGCACCCGGGATTGACTTTTCCAAGGGGAGTCACCCCGAATATGGGTGTTTGCACCTGAGATTTGACTGTTCCTAGGGGAGTCACCCCGGAGATTTTGACTTTTTTCTTTGGGAGTCACCCGCGATTTTGACTTTTTCTTTGGGAGTCACCCGCGAATTTGATTGTTTCGATGGGGAGTCACCCCATGAATTTGACTTTTTCTTTGGGAGTCACCCGCGAATTTCACTTTTTTCTTTGGGAGTCACCCGGGAATTTGACTGTTTCGATGGGGAGTCACCCGCGAATTTGACTTTTTCTTTGGGAGTCACCCGCGAATTCGACTGTTTCGATGGGAGTCACCCCGCGAATTTGACTTTTTCTTTGGGATTCACCCGCGAATTTGACTGTTTCGATGGGGAGTCACCCCGATGATTTGACTATTTTTCTTTGGGAGTCACCCGCGAATTTGACTTTTTTCTTTGGGAGTCACCCGTGAATTTGACTTTTTTCTTTGGGAATCACCCGCGAATTTGACTTTTTTCTTTGGGAGTCACCCGCGAATTTGACTGTTTCGATGGGGAGTCACCCCGCTGATTTGCTGTGTGGGGAATCTGTACGGTCTTCCGGACCGGGTAGTTTATAGCCATTCCGGGCTAAGGATCTTGGTAATGATCTTGTGAAAGACTGAGAGAGGTGGGCATTTAAACCCGAATAAAGTGGTGAATTTTGATAATAGGCAGTCAAAGGGACTGACAAAATTGACCAGGGGCAAAAAGGGGAAAATCACCCCTTCTGGACTGTGGATGTCGTCCGACATGGGGCTTTCCTCAAGCTGTTTTAATTAAAACATTTAGGTCGTAAGACAGAACCCAGAATTGGGAATCCGCCGAGTTCAGAGAGAGAAAGAGAGAAAATTTTTGAAAGTTTCTCCCTCCAATTTTGATTTTAATCAAGAATTGATAATGCCTCCGCGAGCGGAATCAAGAAGGAACGTGCAAAGATCGTTGTCCGAGAGGAGGAAGCTCGTTGATCGGAACAAACGGAAGAAATTTTCGAAGGGAAATGGGCTTTATCCGGGCCTTGATTTTCATACTTCCACCATGGAGCGAATGGGGGTAAGTATTCTAAACCATCGACCCTTCCCTTTTCTTTTCCGAAATTGGATTTATAGGGCTCGAGATAGAATTTGGGGAAATCGCACCCAAAAGAAAGTTGCATGCTTGGCATGAGATGCATTGTTTTGAAAAGATTTTTTCTTTTTCTTTTGAAAGAATTTGGTGATTTTAGAGATTGAAAATGCACATGAATGAATGCACACATTGTTATGAGTATGTTCTGATACTTGTGATGTGCTTACCTGCAGGCTTTGCGGACCAAGGGGTCCCCTGAGGCGATTGCGACGATTTGGGGCCTTCTTCCTGGCTCTTCTGATCTGCCGGACAGTCCCAAGGGCTTGATTTTTGCTGCTGGTCTCGGACCATTCTTTACTGCCGTTGGAGATTTTGGGGACACGCCCAGGAGCGTGGAGCTGGTGCGGGCTTTCAGGCAGTATTGGTGGGACTCTACCCACACTTTTCACTTGTCTTGGGGTGAGTCGACCATCACTCCCTATGATTTCACCGCTATTACCGGTCTGCGGTTCACGGGCAGGCCCATCTTTTCTGAGGACCCTGGTGTGCTGAGCACGGACGCCATTAGAGCATTGACTGGCCTGACCCTTCGTTCAAAGGGCAATGGGGTCCCGCTGGCGGATTTACATTCGGCTTTGACGCATCAGTGTCGTCACTTCTCTGAGGGTGCCGCTACTGTTACGGCTGAGCAGTTGGCGAGGACCTTTGTCTGGGCTGGATTTTCCGACACCCTGTTTTGTAATGCCTCTACGATGGCATTGACTCTTCTGCTAGAGCCTCTTAGGGATTGGGGCCAGGTATCCACTTTTTCATGGGGCGAGGCCGTCTTAGCTCAGGTGTATAAAGGCCTGGATGAGGTGAGCAGAGGCAGTGTGACCTCTTTGGATTTTTATCAGACTATTCTGGAGGTATGGTTTTTGTTCTCGCAACTTGATTGTTGCATCATTGCATCACTGCTGCTGCGCACTGAAAGCTTTCTGTCTTTTGATTTCAGGTGTGGGCCTATGAGGTGTTTGGCTGTTATGCCTGGACTGTGCCTGAGAGGATTGCTGCAGATTTGTTCCCTGCTATCCGTCGGTGGACTTTTGGGGCGAGGGAGAGCCGGAGAGTGGACGGGGTGAAGCCCCGTAAGACGGCCTGTTATCATGACACGATGATTGCCCTTAGGGGCACCCCTTCTGGGTTGATACTGTTTCCCTGGCATGGCAGGTATGGTGAGGATGTAGTTGGTGATGCTGCTTTGGTGACCAGGACGAGGAGGCTTTTGATCGGACTGGTGGGAGATGCCATGTACTTGGGAGAGAGGGTCTGTAGGCAGCACGGATTTGGTGCAGCCGCCCGCGTTCCTCATGATCCTCCTGCGGGGATTTGGTATATCCGGGCCTTGCCTGACTTGGAGCGGTTGCAGACCGGTATCGACGCCGCAGAGCTGTCTGATGACGGGGATTATGCTCAGTTTGTTTTTACCCGACTGGTGACCCCTCAGGTTATGGCTGCTAGGAGGGCAGCGGGGGTGCAGATACCGATGCCTCCCCAATTTTTTGAGTATGAGGCTGGGGGTGCCATCCGCCGTTCCTCTTTTGACTTGTCTGAGACTCATCCGCATTTACGGCTTCCTCGCGGGACTACCTCTGTGGGCATTCTTTTCTTTTCTGTTCAAGCCTTTTACTGCTTTACTGTCTGTATTGATTGTTTCTGACTGCCTCTTTTGTTTCCATTGAACAGGTCCCAGTCATGACCTACAGGGCGGTGGCCAAGGCGCTCACCGGGGCTGTGAAGATGTTGCGCCAGTTTCAGAGGAGCGCAGAGCATTAGAAGGGGAGATGCAGCTCCCAGCCTGGTGACGTCGTGCCTCCAAAGAAGAGGCACAGGCCGGCCTTGGCTCCTTCTAGCTCACAGGCGGACGGTTCGAGTCAGCAGCCCCAGCCCGATGATGATGATGGCGAGGATGATCCTTATCAGCCCCCTTTTTTCACAGTGCCTGAGTGGCATGGATATTATGGCGAGCCCCGGCCTTGGGCCCAGTATGAGGATGATGATGACTCGGATGGAGAGATCCACGGGTACAGGAGGGTGGCGGCGATGGCCAAGAGCAGAGCGTCTCTGAGGAGGAGGTGGGCAGCGTCCAGGATGACAGCGGCTCCGAGGAGGATGAGGAAGATGATTCTGAGCAGGATTGATCACTATGATCCCCTTTTGTCATGCTTTGGATCCCTGTAGGGAGAGAGAGGAGATGCATGCACTATTTTTTGTTCTTTTGGGTTGTAAAACAAGCATTTTATTGCATTTTGTATTTTTATGACTGAAATATTTGCTTATTTGCATATTTGTTAGTTCATATGCACAAGTCCATCCCAAGAAAGTCATAAAATGGTGGTTTTCGATGTGATTGGGTGTTTTTGTGATTTTGTATGTGATTTGGTGATGTTTATGTATCTGTGGGTATGTTGGATATGCCGGATCCTCTCCCATGGGCTTTATGAATGAAAGGGGGTGTATATGTATGGCTTTTGGATGTCTTGGACAGGTTTGGGTAGGCCTTTAAGCAAGCATTGGGCTGCTAGGGGGTTGCTGCAGTTGCAACTGTTGCTGGTGCTGATGGGACTTTCCATGTCGTCCGACACAGGACTTCATGGGACCTTCCTGTCGTCCGACATGGAGAGTCTGGGAGACACGTTTCTTGATCAGCAAGCCCCAGCATTTAAAAGGAGGCAGACTCGTAAAAAACATATTCCAGTAGTCACAGCAGACTTCAAACTGGTCTTCTAACCCGAAATTAGCCCCAAAATTTGACCTTTGACTCGAAATGGAACATTATAACGACAGATCTAAGACCAAAGAACGTCAATTTCATTCCGATCTCATAAATCTAACCCGCCATCATCGTAGCAACAATAGGAGGGTTATCGACCAACGATATGGGTTGAGATGCATCTGGGCCTTAAAGGAGTGGGCGGTAGATTGGAATCTTCTCTGGGCCACGTCCAGATACTGGGATTGCGAGAGGCATGTCTTTACCCTCTCGTATAATGACTTTACACCCACCATTGAAGAGTTCCGTGCGCTGACCGGGGGATCTGAGCTCAGAGATGCGGTCTTCCCACGAGATCCACGACCCTTGACTGAACAGTTGGCCGATTTCTTGGGATTTCACATGGAAGCGGTATACGATCGATTCTCGACCAGTCTTTCATTGACCTGGCCCAGATAGCCCGATTGGCTGTATTGCATCCGGAGCTTTTTGATTTATCCACGGCCATGGATATCTTTATGCTGATTATGATCTCCCTATACTGCTTCTGTGAGTATGATGGGGTATGCTCCGGTTTGCTGTTGGGAGTTGTTAGGCAGATGCGGGGTTCTCGAGGTACCACATTGGCGAGATCCGGCCGGGCAGGAGAGAGAGACATAGTTCCCATTTTCTTTGAGAGACTTATCATGGGATGGACCGACTAGCTGGAGGGTCATTACACATGGGGCGCGGCAGCCCCAGTATCTTATCATTGTGGCTTTTTGAGCGGTTGAGACTTATCTCTCCATTACCGCGAGGCGGAGCGCGGCACCACAGGTTACGCAGCGAGGCGAGTGGCTCGGAGGTTTCACGGGAGTCTTGCGAGGCGATTGGCCGGGTATACCACCACCGATATTGATCTTGGGTTCCCGAGTGGAGGCTTGAGACCATGAGTGGCAGGCAGGATGACTCTGCTATCGTGAGGCTGTCGGGATTACACTTCTCATCATTTAGCATCCCCTTGCTTGTTCAGTGGCAGTATGGATACCCACAGCAGGCTATTGATGGGTTCAGAGAGCAGATGGCCCGGGATACCGTTCCTCTTGACATGACTGATGTCCGGACTCTCAGGTTCTTTGCCAGGGCCTTTTCAGGAGCAGCTTTTCCCGCTCACACACTGATACGGAAGACCCGAGGGATCACATATCTGTCCACCTTGTATCTCATCTGGTATGGGGAGCATATGGGACCGGTTCAGCACACCATTGAAGTATATTGCCGAGGGATCCGAGGAGGAGACCAAACTAGCCGGGAGTTACATGATGCTGAGGCGCTGACTGACCCAGACAACGTGACCGATGATTCGGCAGTAGATTTTGAGAGATTGGTAGAGAGGAGGGCCAAGATGAGGGATAACCCTAAGGTTATGGCTCGGAGGACAGCTTTGAGAGAGGAGATAGCTGCCCAGGCGGCGCTGAGAGCATCCGGATTGGTTGACTCACCGACTCGTATTATTCCTGAGCCGGGACGACGGGAGATAGAACTGTTTGGGATAGCTAAGCCAAGGACCTCCCGAGGAACGAGGAAGAGGAAGAAGAAGAATGCTAGTTCGGGAGTGGGAACGAGTGACTAGGATTAGGTGACCGGTCATTGTATCCCTTGTTGTCGACACAGACAATTTAGATGTTCTTTTTAAAAGATATTATTTCTGCTAATGTTAATGAGTCGAGAGTAGACCGTGCTTGAACTCATCAATGAATGTATTAATGTGATGAAAGTTGAAATTACTTCAGAACTTCATCAAGACACATTTTGGTAATCACGAATACAACTGTTGACAGGATTTGGTGATTTTTATGATTTTTAGACCGAACCGCAAACGGCTGCCTACGTTCCCCTTTTACAGAATGGACTAAGGGGCTCAGGTCTCCGTAGTTTGACCCAATTAACTTTGTGTTTAAGAAAGGGATAGATAGAAGGGGGACAAGTGGTGCAACCCTGTTTTTTACCTAGACCGCCCGTTTTTAGGGTTTTCAGCCTAGCTGGGTATATTCTTTAGCACCGAGCGCGCCCTTTGTTTTGCACGGACTGCCTTTTGAGAGGTTTTCAGTCTCGTCTGGGTACATTATTTTCGCGCTTTTGTTTTTGTTTTTGTTTTTTTTTTATTTTTCTTCTTTTCTTTTTTTTATATAGAGGGGAAGACTCGATTCAGGTGTAATAGCGGCGTAATTTGTCGCCGTTCACCGGGTGCATGAAGGGGTTACCATCCAAATCTGTCAACTTCATTGCTCCGCTAGAGAAGATCTCTTTTACCAAATACGGGCCCACCCAGACTGACGCCCACTTGCCCAAAGGATTGAATTGATTCGGCGGCTTTTCTTTTAGGACCAAGTCACCCACTTTAATGTCGCGGGGTGTGATGTAGCCGATTTTTGAAATCGAATGGAGTTGCCACGCCATTTTTGTTTTAAGGGCCAAAACTTTGAAAAATGCCCGAAATAAGAGATTTGGGTTCGGAGGTCACGTTACACGCCGGGAAGAACGTTAGTGTTCACCCGGAATGCCTCGTAAAACGAGTCTTCCAAGCATAGAAACCATTTGTGTGTGTGTGTGTGTGTGTGTGTGTGTGTGTGTGTGTGTGTGTGTGTGTGTGTGTATGTGTTACTTTGGCCAAAATAAATTGAAACTGAGAAAAGTAAAAATTGGGAATTCTTTATTAGACTTTGGAAAGATCCCATGATTTTTGGTATGATTTTTGGGTTGAGTTTTGAGACTCAAAGGATTTTTTGAAGTTGAAAACCAATTCTGCCAGAATGAAAAAGGCAGTAGACACTTGACTTTGAAATGGATTTAAGGGCTTTAAAACTTCATAATCTGAGGAAACTCAGAGAATGAAAGTTGTTCCAGACACCTTAGATAAGAGTGATGTGAAAGAATTTTCCATTTTGGAAATGATTTGAGGGACCAAAACCTTCTGGAAATATCAGATGTGAAATCTGGATTTCCAGAGACTGATGAACTGACCTTTAAAGGAAAATTTGAAAAAGGGAGTTTTACTCACGAAAAAAATAAAGTAAAAATATTTCTGGAAATCTATGGATGTTGGATACAAAAAGTGTTTTGTAGTCAACACCAAATTCCAATTTTATCTGTGTCCAAAAAAATTAGACCATGGACAGAGGTCTTAGAAAATTGCTACTGGACAGCAACTTTCTTAGGAAGAAAAACATGATTTTAAAGGGAGTTTGGCATCCATGCTTGTCCCCATTTCCCTAGGTTTTGATTAGTGATCACTTGACATTTTAGTGGTGAATCAACTATATCAAACCATCCTTGGGGTACATTAGGACTAAGCACTTCATTTGCTTGGGAAGGGGAATTTTATCCTTTGAAAATGAGATTTGATGTATGAAAATGTTTTTTAGGGTTTTGAAAATGCATTTGCAAATAAGTAAGAACACTTTGAAGAGAATGTTGATCCTTGTAGAAGATCAACCATGGAGATGAACTTCCATGGTGATCCTCTTGGATCTAGGGCAAGAAGATGAACAAACTACATTTTGGAGTTTGAAAATGCATGCAATGATGAATTTTAGGGTAAGGAGAGGGAGGTTATACCTATCTTCCTTGTGTTTTGTGTTTGAATGGATTCAAAGGCTTGAATGTGTTTAGGGTTTGAAAGTATTTAGGGTTGATGATTTGAGTTGGTTAAAGAGAAAACAAGTAGATAACAATGAAGTCCTCTATGTTTTCTCTCTAATCCTCCTCCTAAAAGGGTGATTTGAGCTTGAGTTAGTGTATGTATGAGAGTATGTATGAGAGTGATTTGAAAGTATTTTGGGTGAGTGGGATTTGGGAAAGATTGAAGAGAAAATGGTGGCAATTCAAGTGAATTCTCACTGTTTTCTCCCTATTTTTTGCCAAGGTGCTGTTGCTGTGAGTGAATTGTGTTGTGTAGACTGAGAGAGGAGGGGTCAATTTATAGGCCACTGAAATCTTCAAAGATGTCCGCGCGAAGGGTTCTGTAAACGTGCCTGGTGCATTAAATGCTGCTCCAGGCTTTGAACAGGAAGAATATTATTCAAAAATTCCAGCAGTTTCTGTTTTTCAACTTGCCTAATTCGGATTTTTCCAATTTCTTTTGCTTTTTGAGATTCTTTTCTTGGTTTAACTTTAAATGGCAATCCCTAATCTACCCTTACTTTGTTAGAAAGGTTAGGAATTGTTAGAAATGTTAGGAATGTTAAAACTTTCGTTAATTTTCTAACGAAAATACTAACAACTCAAATTGGAGCACTTACAGGGGGATGTACCTTCTTGTCAAAGGCCCTAGCCATGCGCTTCTGATAGGCCCGGATGTGCTCCATCACCTTAAGCCTTCGCTCGTCTAGAAGAGCTAACTCGTCATGTCGACTCTGAAGCCAGTCTATCTCATTGACTTCATTTTCAAGCAGGACCCGAAGGGAGGGTATCTCTAACTCAATGGGCAAAACGGCATCCATTCCGTATGTCAAAGCAAACGGGGTTTCACCGGTGGCTGTTCTTACTGAAGTACGGTAGCCCCATAGTGCCAAGTGAAGTTTCTCATGCCAATCCCGGCTCCTTTCGGCCATCTTCTGGATGATCCTTTCCAGGTTCTTGTTTGCTGCCTCGACAGCACCATTGGTTTGAGGGCGATAAGGGGAGGACTTATGTCGCTTGATCCTGAATTCCGCGAGCAGTTCGTCAGTATGTCCCTCAAAGTGTGACCCATTATCGGAAATAATCTCGTTCGGAATGCCGTATCGGCACAGAATGTTTTCTTTTATGAAACGGGCTACCTTTTTGGAGTTTAGGACCTTGTAGGACGCCGCTTCAACCCACTTGGTGAAGTAATCCACAGCGACCAACACGAATTCGTGCCCGTTACTGCCGGCAGGAGTTATCTTCCCAATAACGTCGATCCCCCAAGTTGTGAATGGCCAAGGAGTGCTCATACAATAGAGATCATGGGGAGGTATATGGTTGAGATTGGAGAACCGCTGACACTTATCGCAAGTTCGCACAAACTGAATACAGTCAGTCTCCATGGGGATCCAATAATAACCTATCCTGAGTATGCTGAACATCAAGGCTCGAGCATTCATATGTGGTCCACATGCGCCACTATGGACTTCTTCCATGACCTTTCTGGCCTTAGACTTGCTGATACAGAGTAGAAGTGGCCCTCGGTGCCTTTTCTTCCATAAGTCATCTCCCAGAATAATGTACTGTGCAGACAACCTTTTCAACGCTTGTAAACTTTTGGCGCGGAGACCTTCTTTCAGCCTACCATCCTCTTTTGTCGGGAACGATGCTTCGCCATGCTTAAGGTACTGAAAGATCTGGCTGTACCATAGGTCATCGACTTTTTTAGCTCAATCTGACAACAGTAGGTAGGATTCTCGTGCCTCCCAACTCTGATGGCTTTACTGACTTTCCCTCCGAAATCTCTACCAAAGAGGCTAAAGTGGCCAGAGCATCTGCGAACCTATTCTTGTCCCGGGGTAGGTAGTGGAACGTGACCTCCTTGAATTGGTCGATCAGGTCCTCCATGTAGGCATAGTACATCTGCAGGCACTGGTCCACAGTTCTCCACTTATTGGACACCTGATTGATGATTAGCTGAGAGTCTCCATACACCTCCAACTTTTCGACGTTTCGCTCCAGGGCTGCCTCGAGGCCAGCTATACAAGCTTCGTATTCCGCGGCATTGTTAGTAGCCGGGAAATTCAACTTGATAGCAATGGGGGTGTGCACATCCTTCGGATCAACCAACACCATACCGATACCATTGCCCCTCTTGTTGGCGGCACCATCAAAGAACAACTGCCAACGGTCTGTACTTTCTATCGTGAAAATTCCATCGCCTGGAAATTGGGGTTCGAACTCGGGCGCTTCTGAGCTCGGAAAATCTATCAAATGATCTGACAGAGCTTGGCCTTTGATTGCCTTGCGGGTTACGAACTTGATATCAAATTTGGCTAAGAAGAAAGACCATTTCGCAAGTCTTGATGACAGAGAAGACTTACCGAATAGGCATTTGATGGGATCCATCTTTGACACCAGGTGTACTGTATGTGCCAAAAGGTAGTGTCTCAATTTGGTGACCACCCATACCAAAGCTGCACAGGTTTTCTCTAAAGCTGAATAGTTCAATTCGCTGCCCTAAAGTTTTCGGCTGACGAAGTAGATGGCATTTTCCACTTTTGAATCTGATTTCTCTTGTGCGAGCATGGCTCCGACAGCTGTGTCTGTAACTGTCAAATATAGCAACAAGGGCTTGTCCTTATGCGGAGGACACAGGATTGGGGGATGGACTAAGTAGGCCTTGATTGTCTCGAAGGCGGTCTGACACTGTTCATTCCATTCAACCTCCTGATTCTTCTTGAGCAGCTTAAAGATCGGCTCACAAATAGAGGTTAGCTGGTGTATGAATCGGCTGATATATTGGAGACGGCCCATGAAAGCCTTCACCTCTGTGACTGTCGTCGGCGGCTTCATCTCCATGATGGATTTAATCTTTCTTGGATCGGCTTCGATTCCTTGTTCAGTGACCATGTATCCCAGAACCTTTCCTCAGACTACGCCAAAAGTACATTTTGTCGAGTTCAGCCTCATGTCATGCTCCCGCAGCCGGTTAAAGAACTTCCTCTAGTCGACCAAGTGTTGGCCATCTGATCCCTTGGAAAGGATAATCATATCATCAACATAAACCACGATCTCCTTGTGGATCATGTCATGAAAGAGCGCGGTGACTGCTCGCTGATAAGTAACGCCGGCATTCTTCAGACCAAAGGGCATAACCGTATAACAAAAGGTTCCCCAAGGGCTGGTGAAGGCAGTCTTTTCCTGATCTTCTTCGGCGACTTTAATCTGATTGTAATCCGCAAAACCGTCCACGAATGATTTGAATTCGTAACTGGCAGTAGTATCCACCAACAGATCGATATTGGGCAAGGGAAAATCATCCTTTGGGCTAGCCTTGTTTAGGTCCCTGAAGTCTACACAAACCCTGACTTTGCCATTCTACTTGGTTACCGTCACTATGTTGGCTAACCACTTGGGGTATTCGACCACTCTAATGAAACCCACTCTGAGCAGCTTCTCTATTTCTTCTTTGACCTGGAGAGACCATGTTAGTGTAATCTGCAGGTGATATCGCAGATGATTTCCCAAAAGTCCAGGTGATATTGCAGATGATTTCCTGGACTGAAAATTATAAAGTTGTATATTTCTTGTTTTTTATTTAATGGACTAACGTGCTAATATGGTCTATATAGTCTATGGTTTATGGTTATATTTCAGGGTGCAATAGCATCAAAGAAGGAGCTAGACACGTGTGGAAATTGGAAGAAAAGAATTAATACATTTTATGTATTAATTCGTAACTTTGGCAAACAACAACAACACGTATAGAGACTTTGTCAAAGGTTGTTGCTAAGTTATAGAAGAAGTACAAGGATGATAAAGCAAAGGAGTACAAGGCGTGGAAGCATGGCTTGTGGATTAAACAACTCGGTTGCTACAAAATAGGAAGTGGGAGCTAGAATTGTGGAAACAACTTCACCCACTCTCCCTACACATCCTCCACGTGCAAGACCAGCCCCAAGGCTGTTATTGGAGTAGCCTTCAAGTAATTGAAGACTATAAATAAGCTTGGAAGGTTTATTTGAAGATATGCCAATTATTTCATCACATTCACACCTTCGAAAAGCTTAGAGATAGAGTTCTTTGTTTGGTTCTTTTTAATCCTTTCTCCCTTGTAATTTCGCACTTGATTACTTTGGTATCAAGGTGTGTGAAGGCTAGGATAGGATTCCGTTCTTTATCTCTTGTTCCATAGAGCTTAAAATAGATATAGCTATAGGGAACTTTCGGCTTTGTAACTTCGTTCATAGTGATTATAAAGTCTTGCCTAAGAGGCACTCTCAAGTTATATTTATATAACTTGAGAAAAACAATTTTGGTGTTTTTATTCCGCTGCAAACTCTTTTACAAAATTGTTTTATTTTCGAAGTGTGTGTGTGTGCCATCCCAAGTGCTATCGTTGGTGTTGTTATCACCTTGGATATCACTTGTGATTCAAGCCGTGACAATTTCAATTGGTATCAGAGCCTCTCACTTGACGATACTAAGTGTTTGGTCCTTTTTATCATGGCTTTTGATCCTGCAAATCCAAACCAAAAACGTCTTCCTGTTTTAGATGGTTCGAATTATGCATATTGGAAAATTCGCCTTCGCTCGCATATCAAATCAATTGATCTTCGAGCATGGCGATCTATAGTTCATGGGTACTCTCTTCCACTATTACCTCTGATGAGGATGGTGATGTTCGGAGTTAAACACGAAGGTGAGTGGACTAATGAAGAGATCACGCTGGCTAACTATAATGAAAAAGCTCTTAATGCTATCTTTGAGTGGGTTGACATGCATATTTTTAAACTTGTTCAAAATAGTTCCACAAAGACAAGAAGCTTGGGATATTTTACAAAGGTTTTGTGAAGGTGATTCTAGTGTGCGTGAAAACAAACTTAGAGGTCTGCGGCAAATTTGAAAGGTTGAGAATGGGTGAAAGTGATACCATTTCCTCTTATTTTGAAAAATTGTTTGACATTGCTAATGAGTGTCAACTTCTAGGTGAACCTTTTACAAACAAACAATTGGTTTCAAAGGCTATTAGAACTCTCCCTGAGCGTTTTAATATTAAGGTTTCATCTATAGAAGAGGCTCACAATCTTTCTACTATGAACATCAATTCCTTAATGAGCATCTTAAAAAATTTTGAGTCAAACCTTGCTGAGCAAAGTGAAGCTTCTAAAGGCAAGAGTGTTGCTTTAAAAGTTCAATCCTCTAGTGGTTCAACTAATGAGGACGATGAAATTTTTGAGGAATTAGGTGAAGATGCCAGTGTTGCCTTACTTACCAAGAAATATAACTTCAATGGTGAGAAAATTTAACAAAGAAAATGTGCGAGTAAAGGCTAAAGAGCAACAAGCCAAGGTGTACAATTCAATGCCCAAGAGGACATTTCCATCTACTCGAAAGGTGGTCCCATAAGGAGAGCATCATCAAATCAATCCGAGATCTGATCCAAAATACCTTGAATCAATCCAATGTCATGCTTGCTGCGGATGGGGTCATTACTCAAATGAGTGTGCTAACACTCTAAGGAAGATGGGAAAGAACCTATGGGTTTCTATCGGTGATAATGAGGATGAGGAGACCAATCAATCGAAGATTCAGATCAAACGGCAATGGTGGTCACAAGCGTGACTCGGATTACATCGGTGATACCCCGAGGTGATATCCAAAATGGGATAGCACCTGAGATATCATCCAACAGGTATACGATTTAAATTTGATAAATGATGTTTGTTTTGTGGGTTACGTTAACATGGATGCGGTTGTTCACAAGATGAGAAGGAGTTCGGCAAGGATGAACTCATTTGTGGTCTTAAGAACCTTTGCAAAGAATTGGTGGATGAATGGAAGAAAGAGAACAAGAAGGTGATCTACATTTGTCGAAAGAGGTTCAAGATCTAGCGATGGCTTGACTAGATTGGAAGTTCAACTCACAAAGAAGGATGTGGAGGTGGACAAAGTCAAGAGCAAGCTTACTCTTGCCGAGACAACGTTCAAGAAACTTCAACACGAGTTCTACCAAGTTAGATGCAATTCTTGGGTTGTCTAAACCACTCAAGGCAGGTATGGGTTTTCAAGAGTCTTTGAATGCTATTACTTCTACTTTGTCTAATACGAGAAGATAAGTTAATTTTTGTTAAAGAAAGAGATCATGTTGAACTTATATCTTCGATAAGTCTTACGACAAGGTAAAAATATGTAACTCTTTGTTACTCTCTGGACATTTGAAAAATGATTGTAAAACTCTCCTAAAGAAACAGTCCGGTTCTTGTGTGATACTGAAGTGCTACCTAGCATGTCGAGATATCATGTCGATCGAAGAAAAATTATCAAAGTAGAAAAGTGTGGAAACCTAAGTCTAATACGATATGTGATGTTGTATGCATTTGCCTTAAAAACTAATGTTGAAGGTTCATGGTATTTTGATAGTGGTTGTTCTCGTCATATATTTGGAACAAAAATGTTTTTAAAGGAATATGAACCTATTCAAGGTGGTAGTGTAACATATGGTGGTGGTGGCAAGAGTAATATAGTAGGAAAAGGTGTATTGAATGTACCTGGATTTCTGCTTTGAAAAATATTTTGCATGTTGATGGGTAGTAACTAATTTAATTAGTATTAGCCAACTTTGTGATGACAACCTTGAAGTAAAATTCAATAAAAACACTTGTGATGTTTTTGATTGTACCAATAAGCGTGTTATGGTGGTACTAGGTCTAGTAATAACTGCTATCTTGTTGAGGATAAACAAGTGTGTCATTCTGAGGGTTGATGATGCTACCTTATGGCATCAAAAGTTGGGTCATGTCCATTTTCGTAACATTGTAAAACTCATAAATGCTTGAAGCTATAAGAGGTATACCTAGTCTGGACATAAGTACGAAAATCATATGTGAAGATTGTCTAAAGGGTAAACAAACACGTGCTACCCATAGTACTACCCAACATAATGAGGAGTATTCTAGGACAACGCCTTGTTTTCAATTAATGCATATGGATTTAATGGGTCAGTTGAGGTAGACAGGTTTAGGAGGTAAGAAATATACTTTTGTAATAGTTGATGATTTTTCTAGATTTACTTGGGTATATTTTTTGAAAGAAAAATCAGAAACTTTTGAAAAGTTTAAAGTCTTACATGCTAAAATCAAAAACATGTTTTCTGCTCTTATCATGCGAATAAGGTCTGATCATGGAACGGAGTTTGATAATTCATTGTTCTTTACTTTTTGTGAATTAAAAGGAATTAAACATGAGTTTTCTGCTCCTAAAATACCTCAACAAAATGGGGTGGCTGAAAGAAAAAATAGGACCTTACTTGAGATGGCACGTGTGATGTTGTTTTCAAAAAGAATTTCAAAGAGATTTTGGGCCGAGGCCTTAAACACAGCGTGCCACACGGCCAATAGGGTTTTTCTAAGACCTGGTACTAGAATGACACCTTATGAAATTTTGAATGGTAGGATACCAAAGGTTCATTATTTTCATACATTTGGGTGTGTGTGTTATGTTCTAAATGATCGGGATTACTTAGCTAAATTTGACTCTAAAAGTGATAAGGCTATATTTCTTGGGTATGCTCGGGACGATCGAGCATATAGGGTTTATAACCTTAGGTTAAAAACCATTCGGGAATCAATTAACGTTGTTTTTGATGATTTAGCAAGTGTTACGAGGTGATGGAGTACATGAATCTCCATTAATATTGCTTTGGAAGAAGCTGGAGAATCAAAATCAAGTAAGTGATACCCTAAGTGCTGGCCCAAGTGTTGCCACTGAAGGGATAGCATCTCCGGTATCACCCAAGACCAGTCCAGCAACTGAAAAGGATGAACAGTCAGATGATGATGCTCATGTGCATGAAGATTTGAGAAGGGATCCACCAGCTAGGATCAGAAGAGATCATCCTTCCTCTCAAATTATTGGAGAAGCAAGTGAAGGGGTACGAACAAGGAACAAAGGACATTTTAGTGACCGTGAAATGGCAAGGTATGTGTGCATGTCCATCACATACCACAAGGTAAAATATTCCTGTTTTGTCTCTTCTTTAGAACCCAAAAATATTTCTGAAGCTTTAAAAGATAATTTTTGGATACATGCCATGCAAGAGGAACTTGACCAATTTGCTCGTAATGAAGTTTGGTGTTTAGTACCACGTCCTAGTAATACAAATGTTATTGGTACTAAATGGATTTTCAAAAACAAATCAGATGAGCAAGGAAATATTGTTAGGAACAAAGCTCGTCTCGTAGCACAAGGTTACACCCAAATTGAAGGTGTTGACTTTGATGAGACCTTTGCTCCCGTTGCTAGAATAGAATCTATAAGACTCCTCTTGGCTATAACTTGTTTTCTAAAAATTACTTTGTTTCAAATGGATGTTAAAGCTGCCTTTTTAAATGGTTATTTAAAAGAAGAAGTTTTTGTTGAACAACCAAAAGGATTTGAAGATCCTCATCTACCAAACCATGTATATAGACTTGATAAAGCCTTATATGGCTTGAAACAAGCTCCACGTGCATGTTATGGTCGCTTAACCTCTTTTTTACTTGAATATGGCTTTACAAGAGGTGAAGCAGATAGGACCTTATTTATCCTAAGGCATGGCAAAGAAATAGTCATTGTTCAAATCTATGTTGATGATATAGTCTATGGCTCTACTTCTCAAACATGTTTAAAAGACTTTGTAGAAGCTATGACATCAACATTTGAAATGAGCATGATTGGAGAGTTAACATTCTTTCTAGGCTTGCAGGTGAAACAATCAAATGAAGGAATATTCATTTCACAAAGCAAGTATGCAAAGAGCCTAGTAAAAAGGTTTGGGTTGGAAGGAGCAAAAAGTTCAAAAATCCCCATGTGTTCTTCTCTCAAACTTGGTAGAGATCAAGTAGGTGAGGATGTTGATCCTACTCTTTATCGTTCAATGATAGGTAGCCTTCTCTATCTCACTTCTAGTCGTCCTGATATCATGTTCAGCGTGTGTGTTTGTACACGTTATCAAGCCAATCCTAAAGTCTCTCACCTTAATTACGTCAAAAAGATAATTAAATATGTTTCAGGAACAAGTGAATTAGGGATTTGGTTTAGTAAGGATACTAATACCAATTTGGTTGGCTTTAGTGACACGGATTGGGCGGGGGATATGGATGATTGGAAGAGTACTAGTGGGGATGTTTTTACTTGGGCAACAATTTAGTTTCATGCTATAGTCGTAAACAAAATTGTGTTTCTCTCTCCACAGTGAGTGAGTATGTTGCGGTGGTAGTTGTTGTTCACAACTTATTTGGCTAAAACATATGTTAGATGACTATGGCCTAGAGAGTAATTCTTTGACTATGTCTTGTGATAACTTTGAGTGCTATCAACATTTCAAAAAACCCAGTTCAACATTCCCGTACCAAACACATTGACATACGTCATCATTTTCTTAGAGATATGGTAGATAAAGGCCTAATTAACATTGATCATATTGATACTAAGTATTAACTGGCTGACATCTTTACCAAGGCCTTAGACCACGAGAGATTTTCTAGTTTGAAAAGATCTCTTGGTCTTTGTAATCTCTGAGTCTGTTCGTCTGTGCTACCCCAGGTGATGTTATCACTTAGGGTAACACTTGTATGTTAGTGTATTTTTTCTTTGGTTATTTACTTAAAAAAAAATGCTTTATTATTTGTTTAATCTGGTTAGCTTAGTTCTAACTGTGGCACATGCTGACCTTTTTGTTATGGTAGGTTATTATTTAGGTTAGCACGTCTGATATCATTCCCCTTCATATGCTTAAAGTGACAAAGTCACTAATATTTTCTTTTTGATAAATAAAAGACAAAGGCATTTATCCATACTATTCTCTCGAGCTCGGGACACGGTGTTCACTGCAACGATGTACTCTTGCTAATGAGAATGTATGAGGTGATGTATGCTAAGTATTAGGGACATGGAGTTCGCCACTACAGTGTACCCTACTTGAAAGGCATAGATCACTTGGTCTCTACACTTGAAATATAACTTGAAGCACGGAGCTCGTTACTACGATGCTTTCTTGTTTAAAGAAGTGTATTGAGATGTGTTTAACAAGCAATGTACTTAAAAAATATATATAGGCATATAATGCCTAAAGTGCATGAAAAATGCTCAGCTTGTTATGCCTGAAGTGTCTAAAAAGGCTAAGCTTATTATGCCTCAAGTGTTTGAAACTGAAAATTATTTATCAAGGGGTTTTATATCATATGTGTTATCCTACGTGTTGCCATCATTGCCTTAACACATTAGTGTGTGCTATATTAGTTTTTTTTATTATTTTCGAAATATTGTTGATTAATTTCTCAAAATCTGAAAGTCTTTTTAATAAGAGTTTACGATTTTGAAAACGTCTTCAACAAGTTTCCTTTATTTTTGGTAAACTTAATTAAGTAACTAACCCATATTTATTTTTATTTGTGCATATATTGTTTTGGTTTAGTTACAAATTATTTAGTTTACTTATTTTTTGTTTTTTACGTTTTTACTTAAAAAAAAAAAACACATTTATTTTAAATTTTTCAACCGTGTTTTATCCTTAAGTTGGTTGGGGTTTTAAAAATTTGTGTGGTTAGGGTTTATTGTTAATGAGTGGATAGGGTTAAAAGTGAGGGTTTTTAGGAGTTTAGATGGGATGGGGTGTCTAATCAAATTAATTTTTTTGTTCCCTCACCGTCTATCTCTCTCTTAAATTCCTAATTTATCTCTAACTCTCCTATTATCTCTCTCTAACCGTTACTCCCTCTACCTCTTTAAACCCCCATTCCAGCGTCTTCTTCCCTTCTCAACCTAGGTCAAAAAATTCGTTCCAAAATTCCCTCATATCTCCATGGCATCTCCATCCAAAGCTAGTACCGAACCTTCCCACACGGACCAAATGGACATCTCACCTAGCATTGCTCCATCCGTGGCATCTCGTGTGGCCATGGAAACTTCCCCAATGATCACTCCAAGCTCTTCTCCACCAACAATGGCGATAGTTCCTTCCTCTGGCCCCATTACCTCGTTTGATCAAGGCATTCCTAAAGTGACTCTCATCCCTGCCGAGCCAAAAAGGAAGAGGAAAGCCCCAACTGCCAAGCTGTCTCCCCAAATCGCAAAAAGGAGGTCTTCCAACCGCATTAGATCAATCAGGTCCAAGGCAACTTCAAATACCTCTCTTGATCCAGTTGAAGTCTCAGAAAGCTCTATTGATGTGTCCTCACCCCATGTGAGTGACGAGAACTTTGAAGCAAACAAGGAAAAGGAGCCTTCTGTGGACACATTTGATGCTTGGGTAGATGGTGATGAAGAGGAGACCCTCTCTGATTATCGAGGAAAAAGAAGGCCAAGGGCAAACCGTGAGTGCTACCAGAAGTGCTAGCAAGAAGAGGATATCATCCGAGGTAACACTTGCCCCCTCTTCGTTCCTAAACATTCCTCTAGTGATAATCTTGGTGATGAGGTTACTCAAACTGAAGAGGATAAAGCTTTTCCAAAACCTTTTCTTACTTTGGAATATTATAAAAAGGAAAATATGGAACTTTGGTTGAATAGTCTGAGTAAGAGAATTTTAAAAGAGAAGCACATTGATGAGGGTCAGTTGAAAAAGGAAGGAGTGGTTCAGTTTTTAAAGAATAGGAATTTTATTAATGCTAATAATCATGCATCAGTTTTTGTTGAGAGTGTCATTCGCAATTTCTTTGCCAATTTGCATGCTCACTTGGACGATGAAGGGTCTGCTAAATATGGAAAAGTGTTTGTTAGGGGAAGAGTCTATTCTTTTACTCCAGCCCTAATCAACAAAGTTTTAGGCCTCCCTAATGTAGATGATGAGAGCATTAGGGTCAATAGAGATGAAATGGTAAAATTGCTCACTCACAACAAACTGCAGTCTTGGCCTTTGAAAAAGAAACTTCATGCTTCTAGATTATCTTCTCTCTATTCTGTACTACACAAACTGTGCATCTTCAATTGGCTTCCTACAACTAATGAACCTATTGTGACATTGGAGCATGCGAATGTGTTGTATAGATTGGGTAAAAATTTAAGGATTAACTTTCGAAGATTAGTGTTTAAACACTTAGCATCATGGGGTAGAAAAAAGGAAGTGAACATTAGCATTTTCCCCTATCCTTCTCTAATCTTCAAAGTTTTGGTATTTCAATCCTTGCCCATTGAAGCCTCCGATGTTTTTACCATCGAACCCGAGTACTATACCATTGATCAACAAGCGAAAAAAGGCAAAAGGTATACTAAAGATCTTCCTTGGAACAAATCTGATGAATCAACCCTGCTCCTCCCGGTGCTATCTCACGTGATACCCCAAGTGCTTCCCAGGTGTTGCCCCTCATACTTTTGCAAGAACCGATGCCGCAAGTATTACGAACAACATGATAAATCTTTTGGGCAACTGGACCATCAATCCCAAAGGCTACAGCTTCTCAACTTCTGCACAAGCAGTCAAGTGCAATAGGAGAACTTGCCGAGGGATGGGCTAAGCTTAAGCAGGTAATGTATGCTTTTATTGATGAAATTTCTTCCCAAACAGGGGAGGATCTGCTGCCGCTGGAACTTCGGAGCCGGTGCTACTGCAGGTGCTACCACCGATCTTTGGCCCAAGTGATGGTGGAAGTGATAGGGAAGGAGATCGGGAGGAAGGAGAGGAAGAAGAGGAGTTTGAAGAAGAAGAAAACCGAACACGAAGGTTGACAAACCTGAAGGTTGATGTTGCCGCTATCATATGGGTGACTGTTTTTGTGGTGGTCCTACAAACAATGTTTTTATTTTGGTGATGGTGGTGGTTCTTTAAACAATTTACGTTTATTTTGTTTATATTAGCTAAAACACTTTAGTTGGGTTGTTAAATAACTTAATCTGCTAGGATGTTTTTTTTTAGTTTTGGATGATATTTGCTACAATGGTTATGGTTTTTAATGGTTACTTAGTTTATTTCGAAAACTTTTTAAAGTTTGAAATAAATTAGTTTATTATGATAAATCATTGTTTAGGATTAGCTCCTTGATTAAGGGGGAGTTAATTTTTTGTGGAGATATTATTCTGTGTTCTATGCTCTGTACATTTGTATATAGACTAATCCTACAGACAAAGAAAGACATTGAGTTTGGAAAGAAATATCCAACTAAGGGGGAGATTGTTAGTGTAATCTGCAGGTGATATCGCAGATGATTTCCCAGAAGTCCAATTATATAGTTGTATATTTCTTGATTATTGTTTAATGGACTACCGTGCTTATATGGTCTGTATAGTCTATGGTTTATGGTTATATTTCAGGGTGCAATAGCATCAAAGAAGGAGCTAGACACGTGTGGAAATTGGAAGAAAAGAATTAATACATTTTATGTATTAATTCGTAACATTGGCAAACAACAACAACACGTATGGAGACTTTGTCAAAGGTTGTTGCTGAGTTATAGAAGAAGTACAAGGATGATAAAGCAAAGGAGTACAAGGCGTGGAAGCATGGCTTGTGGATTAAACAACTCGGTTGCTACAAAATAGGAAGTGGGAGCTAGAATTGTGGAAACAACTTCACCCACTCTCCCTACACTTCCTCCATGTGCAAGACCAGCCCCAAGGCTGTTATTGGAGTAGACTTCAAGTAATTGAAGACTATAAATAAGCTTGGAAGGTTTATTTGAAGATATGCCAATTATTTCATCACATTCACACCTTCGAAAAGCTTAGAGATAGAGTTCTTTGTTTGGTTCTTTTTAATCCTTTCTCCCTTGTAATTTCGCACTTGATTACTTTGGTATCAAGGTGTGTGAAGGCTAGGATAGAATTCCGTTCTTTATCTCTTGTTCCATAGAGCTTAAAATAGATATAGCTATAGGGAACTTTCGGCTTTGTAACTTCATTCATAGTGATTATAAAGTCTTGCCTAAGAGGCACTCTCAAGTTATATTTATATAACTTGAGAAAAACAATTTTGGTGTTTTTATTCCGCTGCAAACTCTTTTACAAAATTGTTTTATTTTCGAAGTGTGTGTGTGTGCCATCCCAAGTGCTATCGTTGGTGCTGTTATCACCTTGGATATCACTTGTGATTCAAGCCGTGACAATTTCAGACCATTCTGGCTTGATCCGGCAAAGCTTTTACTTGACTGGCCTGGCTTCTGGGTCCAGGGGTATTCGGTGCTCAACAGTTGAAGTATCCAACCCGGGCATGTCTTTGTAGGACCAGGCAAATACATCCACGTACTCCTTGAGCAAATCGATGAGGGCTTCCCGTTCTTCCCCGGTGAAGAAACTGCCAATCTGTGTCTCTTTGGGCTCTTCAGTAGTTCCCAAATTCACTGTAGTTAATACTTCATCGGCAGCTAGGGCTCGATTGTCGTCTCAATCAGAAACCTGCTATATATTATCATTTAAAAAGTTTTCATCTAAAAAGTCTGTGTCCTCTTCAAATGAATCATTATTAACCATTTTTAAGTCATTAAGATTTGCTTTAGTTAACTTATCATTTGTTAAGGTGGCAATTAAGGGATACGCAGAAAGGTCAACCATTTCATTCAACGCAAAAGGGAAGACAGAGTTAACGACACGGCGATGATCATCAGCCGTGAGAGTATCAGACCTATCTAGAGACTCGAACTCGATAACAAATGACTCTGAGAACTGGGATTCAAAGATCCCTGACTGACTCTTGACCCTACATTACTTATTTGACTCGAGGCTTTTGACACGGGTTGGACTTTTACTTTCTCCTGCTGTTGTCCTTCAGAAAACTGGAAACTTCAAGCTGATCGAGGAAACTGTCGGAAATCATTGGTAAGCCGGTATCTTGGAAAGATGGTGCGGGGATCTAGAGAAACCTGATGTAATCCTTTGGTTAGCTCGTTCATGATAACCAGACTCATTGACTGAGGGGGCTGGCTCATCTTGTCAATACCCTGCGGGTAAGTCATATCCTTTCTGCTGATCTTTGACTTCACAACCTCATCTGTGCGACCAAAAGGAGGGTTAACCTGGATGATGTTGATGAAGTTTTCCTCGGGAGATACCTTGGTTCTTCCTTGGTTAACTCTGTATTCCATGGGAGTCTTATATTCTGCCTCCAGATCAGCCGGCTTTTTGTCGAACTTCGCAGTGGCGATAAGCTCAGAACTCTTTACACCAAGAGGATCAATGACGACGGGAGGGTTGGGCTGGACTTTGTTTTGGCTGACTGCTTCCTTCATGGGCTTTTTGGGGTAACTGACGTAATAGTCAAATTTGCCTGAGGGTTCCCCTAAACTTCCCACACTCTCGTCTCCAGCTTCGTATCCCTCCTTCAATTTTTGTTGCATGGACTTCCTCTTCTTCTTCTTTCTTGAAGGAGCATCTTCGTTGATCCACTCTTGATATTCATCTTCCAAACAATCTTCACAATCACACACGTCATACCAGATGTGGGGTATGGGTTGAGCTGGGGTTGCCCCACCTAGCATCTGGTCATCAGCATTGTTGATTACCAAATTTGCCATCCTTAACGCTGGAATGTTGAAGTCGACGATTTTTACGGTCTATCTGAGACTGCTTGAAAACAGATCCTTGTCTGGAAAGAAACTGATTAACCGACCACCCGAAACTCTGACCCAATACTTGCTCGCTGAAAGGGGGAGAGAACGATTTTAGGTAGGGGAGAGGATAGGCTTAGGACGGACTCATGCATATGCTCTTTTTTTTATATTATATTTTTATATATATTTTTTTTAAATTTTCATTAATCCTAGGAATGGTTGGAAAAGGGGGACACCTTCTTTTTCGCATTCTACGCTATTCCTGGATCAGTGGGTTCCATCACTACGTCTATAGACCCCCTGTATTCCACCTGTATTGCACCTCCGGGAGGGACAATCCCGGCAGAGGTCCTATAGGGCACGTGGAACCCACCAATCGAAAGGGAGAACGAACCTATGGGCATACAAGTCAAAACAAGTCAAACTCGGGATTTTCAAAACCAAGTCCAAGTCAACGTCTAGACTCGGGAGGAGAGAAGATCGAAAGTACGTTTGAATGTATGAGACCACAATTTGCAAGAAAAATCCTGGAGAAATTGGTCATGACCTCTCCTCTTTTCGAATTGAAAATCTGGCATGGCCTCTCGTCGCTTCGTGGCGAAATTTTGGCATAACCTCCCGTTAGTATTTGTCAAGAATTCGACATGGTCCCGCGTTAGCACATGTCGAGAACGCGTTATGACCTCTTGCGAAGCCAAGTCGAGAAATCGATATGTACCTACTTCAAGACATGTCAAAGTTTTGACATATACTCACGTTGAGTTACGTCGTAATTTCGGCATGAAGAGGGAAAGTATGCCAAGATTTTGGAGACGAAGTATGACTCGGACTTTGTGAGAAAATTTTGAAAACCGAGTTTGAAAAGTGTTTTGAAAAGTATTAGGCCAAAAACCAACCGGTCACGGTATAAAGTGTGTCACGGACAAGTGTTGGCTGACTCCACAGGCTAGGAGGACTTCAGGCGCTCAAACGTAGGCGAAACACGTCACCGTCCGCGATGCCGTCCGTACACTCCCGGGTTCTAACTCTATGTGCGGGTAGCGTGCGAGTAGTGTGAAGGTGTTTTCTAGGAAAATATTTTTTGCTTTTTTTTTTTTATGCAATATGCAAAGAAGGAAAAACAAGAGAACGAATCTAAAGCACGACAAAAGGGGACTGCCCCAAATGTCAAGATTACCAGCAGCTGTATTCCAGAATCATCCTACCTTGTTCATCTGATCAGCTGGGCCTGTTCCTGCACTGCTGAATGTGCGCTCACCCAAAATTAAAGAATTTCGGAGGTTTTTTGGAAAAAAAGGGAGTCGCCACGCCATGCTTAGAGGTGCACTTTGAAAAACCTTTGGAAAGAGATTGGGTTCGGGGGTCAGGTTACGTGTTGGGAAGAACCGAGAGTTCACCCAACACACCTCGTCCGTAGACGAGTCTTTCTAATCTAGACATTCAAATAATTTAAAAGACGTGCAAACAATGATAATAAAACAAAGTGCGATAAACATATATTTTATTGAATAAGAAAGATCATTACAACTTGTAGATCAATTGTCTGGGAGGCCACATCCCTTTACAGCAAACAGGAACAGATTACAAGAGAAAAGAGGTCCTCTGCAAGGGATTACATCTGTCACGTGACAGAGGACTCCCTTGTCCCGATCTGTCGCGTGACATCAGTGATCACCCTATAGAGGCTCACAATCAACCAAATCTACAGATCTATAAGCAAAACGAACAAACAACCAGATCTAGGAACTGAACAATCTAAACAACCTACTGAATACTAAAGCAATTGAACAGACGAACTACCAATAAAATATGGTCCCTGCAGATGGTCACGACATGTCACGTGACACAGGATTCCACATGTCCACATGTGTCGCGTGACATATACTAGCCATCTGCAGGTACCTCACAACTGAGAAGCAGATCCAACAATAACACAACAATTATATTATAAGCAGTAATATCAATATGAATTAAACGCGAATCAATCAAAGGAGTGTGGATATGGGAGATCCACACTCCCTTGATGCCCAAATTGCAAATCCAAATAGATCACATCAATATCAAGCAATTGGACTCAAGTATAAGCTATTTAAACAGAGAGATTGCAGTTGCCACTTGATAATCTGAGGCAGAAGGAGCATGATTATCAAGTGGAGAAGGAGAGAGAGTAATTAGAACAAATGGATGAGAGAGAGGAGAGGGGAGAGTGTTACCCTTGTAGTCCTCAACTCTTACACCAAGTTAGGTGCAGGAGCCTTCAATTCAACTTCGAGATGGAGATCTGAGCAATGGTTGAGAGCTGAATCAAGGGGCTTCAAGTGTATAGGGGAGTAGAGGTGGAATTGGGTTGAAGAGAGATGAAAGGTGAGGGAATTGAAGGGGAATTGGGAGATTTTGGTATGAGAGAGAGAGAGAGGGAGTTTCTGGCATAATTTGGGCAGAGTGGCTTTAGGGAGGTGAAATTCGGATCCAAAACTGAGAGGGGTAGGGTCTTATTTATAGCTGCAGTCTATGGTCACTTTGTGTCGCACGACGTAACGTTACCACTTTCCATGCTTCGAGTTGTCGCGTGACACAAGGTGACAATAACCGTTTTTGGCGCCAAAACTGATTCTGGAAGCTTCCTAGGTAATACCCAAAAAGTCCAAAACAATTTTATTCCCTCTAGGTCCTTTAACTCGAGCAAAGTACAAAAAAGTACTTCCTTCGCGAGAAACATATGAAATGTTTCCGGAAGTCTCGGGATGGACCGGGAATTTACCAAAACGCCCCTAAATGCCATTTTATTACTTAAAATGCATCTGGAAAGGTCGCGAATTTGGATTGGCGTACTTACAGAGCCCCTCGGCAATGTCACTTATGGAAGAAGTGAGGTTGTCGATAAAATAAGACCCAATCCCAATGAGCGGCTGGGGAAAAGAAGCGGAGGGCTAGACGGTGAACTGGGGAAAAGGATGGCTGGACCTTTTGAGAAAGGATTCCAATGTATCCCTCCTAGGGAGAGAATCAAGCCGGTCGTAGTTCGGATTATGTGACTGGAGGGGGAAAAACAAAGGACACGACTGTAAGGGGCGTCACCCATAGGACACGACTGTTAGGGGCGTCACCCAAGGACACGACAGTTAGGGGCGTCACCCAAGGACACGACTGTTAGGGGCGTCACCCAAGGACACGAATGTTAGGGGCGTCACCCACGATTTGACGTTATCCTTAGGGAGTCACCCGCGATCTGACGTTTTTCTTTGGGAGTCACCCGCGATCTTGACGTTTTTCTTAGGGAGTCACCCGCGATCTGATGTTTTTCTTAGGGAGTCACCCGCGAATTTGACGTTTTTCTTAGGGAGTCACCCGCGAATTGACGTTTTTCTTAGGGAGTCACTCGAGAATTTGACGTTTTTCTTAGGGAGTCACCCACGAATTGACGTTTTTCTTAGGGAGTCACCCGAGAATTTGACGTTTTTCTTAGGGAGTCACCCGCGAATCTGACTATTTTTCTTTGGGAAGTCACCCGCGAATTGACGTTTTTCTTAGGGAGTCACCCGCGAATACGACTTTTTTTTCTTAGGGAGTCAACCGCGAATTTGACGTTTTTCTTAGGGAGTCACCCGCGAATTGACGTTTTTCGTAAGGAGTCACCCGCGATCTTGACGTTTTTCTTAGGGAGTCACCCGCGATTTGACATTTTTCTTAGGGAGTCACCCGCGAATCTGACTATTTTTTTAGGGAGTCACCCGCGATTTTGACGTTTTTCTTAGGGAGTCACCCGCAATTTTGACGTTTTTCTTAGGGAGTCACCCGCGAATCTGACGTTTTTCTTAGGGAGTCACCCGCGAATCTGACGTTTTTCTTAGGGAGTCACCCGCGAATTTGACGTTTTTCTTAGGGAGTCACCCGCGAATTTGACGTTTTTCTTAGGGAGTCACCCGCGAATTTGACATTTTTCTTAGGGGGTCACCCGCGAATTTGACGTTTTTCTTAGGGGGTCACCTACGAATTTGACTATTTTCTTAGGGAAGTCACCCGCGAATTGACGTTTTTCTTAGGGAGTCACCCGCGAATTTGACGTTTTTCGTAGGGAGTCACCCGCGATTTTGACGTTTTTCTTAGGGAGTCACCCGCGAATTTTACTATTTAGAAAAGTAGTTGACTAAGATATGTTTTCATACCTGTGCTGTGTTTACCTGTAGCTGCCGGAGGGACTGATGTTACGGTTTATGATTGCTGGGGATTGATGTAGCGGCCGGAGGGGTTGATGCTACTACTGCTGGGGATAGGTGTAGCTGCCGGAGGGGTTGATGCTACTACTGCTGGGGATAGGTGTAGCGGCCGGAGGGTCCTATGCTACTAACTGCTGCTGACTGTTGCTGAGCGGGATGGTTTCTGTTGACGGTTGACTTTGGGATCTGGGACCTAGCCTGCTGTGACGGGGACTTTGCTTGCATGTGACGGATTTTTGTTGTGACGGGGCTTTGCTTGCTGCGACGGGTTTTTGTTGTGACGGGGCTTTGCTTGCTGCGACGGATTCTTGTTGACGGGGCTTTGCTTGCTGCGACGAGGGGTTTTGCTTGCTGGGCAGCGAAATCTTGTCGGTACTCTGGTGACGGGGGACTCTTGCTTGCTGGGCAGTGGACTTTTGTTGACTCTTTGGCTCTTGTGTCCCTAGCTTTGCTTGGTAAGCCGGGGACTTTGCTTGCTGGGCAACGACTCTTATTGACGGTTTGACGGTGGGGCTATTGATCTTGGTAAGCTCTGCTGGGGAGATTCAAATAGGCACGGATTCTTTGTCTCGGCTTTGCTCTGAGGGACAATCTTTGAGGTTTGCTCAGTAAACTATTGTACCTGCGGGGAAAACGACACTCGAAACACTACAATCTAACTATGCTATTTTGTTAGCGACGGTTAAACTATGTTAGCTTGTTTGCAAGAGTCTGTTCGTTCTGGGAATGAAAGGAAAAGGGTACGATTTATTGTATTGACAGGTTGGCTTTGCCGGGTTTATACATGAGATTAGGGAACTGCTTTGGGTAATTGTGTATGACATATGTATGAGGGTTCGTATGCAATTGAACTGAATGAATCCCTCTCCCGGGCTTATCTGCAGGCTATTGGTTTTTGTCATTTGTAGCTTGTGGCAAAGTCGGGGCGTGTCATGGTACAAATCAGATTGCAAATTGCTGATGTCTGGTGTTGGTCACGAGATGTCGCACGGCTCAGGACAACTAGGGCACCTTCTGTCGCGTGACACAACAAGTCATCCTGACAAACCCTCCAATCTAGGCTTCCACATTATTTCAAAACTTCTCCCTTTTTGCCTAGGGTATGGAACTCAGTAGCTCCATCCTGAGGTATGCCTTTAGTAGAAAATCAATTCCCAAGGGTCAGGGTTATAGAACCATCCTCTGGAACCGGACAAGTGCACAAATCATTCTCTTCCTCAGGCCAAGCCCCAGTCTGACACCCAGTTTTACTGTAGTCAACACAATTATGCAACTCAGGGGGAAGTTACTCTTCAAATCTCAGTCAGTCAGTCGGCGGACAAGACATAAGAGCGATTTATGAGCAGGGGCGTATTTTTCGAGGGTGGGAATGAATCCCGAGCTTCTGCATGACACTCTCGCTTTTAGGTTTGACTCTTTTGAGAGAGTATAAGCGTTACAAGGTGTGAAAAGTGTATGGAAGCCCCTGCTGACAGAAATACAGTGTTTAGCTCTATATATCCCTAAAAGTGTAGAGAGGAAGACTTACCGAGACACTTGAAAACTTGTATTATTCACCATGATCACAGAGCTGCTTAAAACCCTTTATTGATGTTCGGGTTATTCAACCACCAAAGCCGACATGAGCAAATATTCCAATTAATCCTGAGGAGAAAACCCACTGATATCGAGGATCAAATTTAGAAGGATGGAAGGTGTATGGGCATGGTCCTTGAGGAGACTGGGTTATTCAACCACCAAAGCCGGCATGAGCAAATATTCCAATTAATCCCGAATGAAGAATGAACGTTGGAATTCGAGGATCTGAGGACTTTTGGGAATTGAAATAACATGTCCTCTTGGAGTGTCGATGGGAGACACGGATGTGAAGCCCCAGTGGGACATTCACGGCAGGTATTTGTGGAGGAGAAATGAAATATGCTCACATATAACGTCGAATGAACGGACGGAATTTGCACAATCTTCGCTTGACGGTCTTGAACTGTTATCCGATAGGAACTGCGGCTGGGCTTCAGGATTTCGATCGGTCTTCGGGTAATTCGGGATGTCATGACCTCTTAAAACGAGAGGTCGGCTAGGCTTTTTGCTGGTTGAACCTCTAAAGATGAGAGGTTGGCTTTTGGGTATGTGTTTGGGATTTCTAAGGTGAAGGAAATCTGTGATTGTATCTTTAATGCCTCTAAGAATGAGAGGTCGATCTTTTGGCTTTTGGCCAAGGTCAAAGGTAAGGGTAATGAGAATGTCCTCTAAAATCGAGAGGACGGCTTGGGATTGGTCAAGGTAGTGGTGAGGGGGGACATCCGTGCTGTCACTTTATTCACTCTGAGACTCTTCTTGAGTAACGACCGGATCCTTTGACTTTTGCTTTTGAGAGAATCTCTGAGAACTAGGCTCTCTTCCTTTTCTTTTCTTTTCTTCTCTCTTTTTTTGTATCCTCTTTTTTTTTTTTACTTTTGTCTTTCTCTCTTTTTTCAATCTTGCCTTTGAGAGGAGCATTTCAACTAGTCCCCAGGATGGATGAATGCTTTCGTCGTTCTTGAACTTGGAGACGGTCAATCTTCTTTTGAATCATGGGAGTCTCAAAGATAGTCCCTCTTCTTCTGGTGATGGCTACATGGGTTTCAAATATGCCAATCTTGAACTGAAGGGGTATTATTTAGCGAGGGAGAGGTAAAGGTTTTTCCTAAGGTTGAGAGGTTTCAACCGCAGCCCCTACCGCATAGTCTGAACGAGATTGAGATTTCATTGCTTTCTTACGCTCACTTCGCGGGATATTCATGCAAATTCATCAAGCAACAAGGTGGTGAGGACGAAGGAAGGTATGTGAGCACAAGGGATACGAGGTGGAGGAATTGAAAAGCCCCACTTTGGGAAGGATATCAGTCGGTTTTCTCACTCTGATCAATTTAAATATTAGTCATTTCAGAGCATTAGTCGGTGATCAGCACAAGTGATCATTTCGAATAAGACCTTTTCAATTAAAATGTAATGCGGGTGCGCAAGTTATGTCTCGAGTCTAGCAGGAATAGAAGCAAATATTTTATTATTGAAACAAAAGACTCATAACATGGATGCACTAGATTCAAACCGTAGGAACACTTGCTAGAAAAACAAAATAAAACAATCTAGGACCCTACAATGCCTGACTGACTGACTTTCTTCACATGGGGTATCCTTGGAATTACGGAAGAGGATTGTTGATCACCTTTGGAGGAGCTTTCTCAATTCTTCCCTCATCAACCAACTTCTGAATAAGCACCTTTAGAACGGAACAATCGTTGGTTAAATGCCCAGGGTACTGATGATAGTAACAATACTTGCCACAATCCAAATTCGGATTAGGTTTGGTTGGTTGATAATTATCAAGTGGCTTTATCACTCCCCTTCGCATCAATCCGTTGAAAGCTTCCTCGGCTGTTATTCCCAGGTGTAAGTACCCCAATCTGGATCACCCCCTTTCAAGCACACGGGAAACACCGCAGACTCATCAACGCAGTCTCGACGACCTCTGGCACTCAAAACCCTCTCAAAACCCCCAGCCAAACCAAGGGAGGAGCCTTTCTGGGATAAAAAGGGACAAAAATACCTTTTGGGAATTTTCAGAAAATTGGAAAAGCAATAATGGTCCGTACGGACCTCTTTGCTTTAATAATTACTGAATCATCTTAAAGTCCACAATATTCCCTCAAATCCCGGGGAAAATGATTACCCTCCTGCAGAGTTGGTCCGTACGGACCTCTTTGCATGTCAACTTGGTCCGTACGGACCTTATTGCACAGGGGACATCATGATTTCCAAATATTCACCATCATCACAGATTCCCTCAAATCGAGGAAAACCAAAAGTCCGGATTACTGAGGAGGTCCGTACGGACCTCTTTGCACCAAATCCGGCACTATAAATAGAGGGCTCCCCCTCCTCATTTTGACACACCTCCCACTTCTCTCTTCCTCCCTAGGCCTTCCGGCTTCCCCTCTAAGTCCTTCCGAGGCATTCCCGCCCCTTTCGGATCCTTCCGAGGCCTTCCGAGCCCCTCGTGGTGCTCCGAAGCCTCCCCGAGCGCTCCCGCGACGCTCCCGCGCTGCCCGAGGCACTCTCGAGGTACTCCGAGGCCCCTCGTGGTACTCCGAGGCCTTGCCTGGTCTTTCCACGGTGTCCCGCTCTTTCCGAGTCAAACCGGTGATCCCAAACCACGCCGAAACTCGCCCGAGTGACTTCGCCACCCCAACGCACGCCGAACCTCGCCCCGAGTGATCCCGACGATCCCCACGCACGCCGAACCTTCGCCCGAACGGCCTGCAACATCAACTCACGCCGAAACTCGTCCGCGTACAACCGGTCCCTCCCGAAGCAATCTCGATCCGTACCGGAACGCTACTCCGACCTCAAACACTATTCCTCAGCAGAAGACAGACACGAACCAACATTGGTAAGGCTTCCTTCCATTACTATTTCAATACATTTCAATACATAGTATACAATGTAGACATCCGATACAGCATGCATTTTTAAAAGCACACACACACACACAACATTTAAAGGATATTAGGGGTATCCGAAAGACTCGTTTTACGAGGCGACTCGGGTGAGCTCTAATATTCTAATATTCTCTTCCCGAGGAGTCATCTGACCTCCGAACTCAAAATCTCATCACACAAAAACAGCTTTAAAATTATCTTTAAACCGATGCCCTTTTTCAATGTTTGGGCTTAATAAAAACGGCGTGGCGACTCTACAAATGCGAAAACAAACGGCGAGACACCTCCAACCTGAAAACGCTGCAAAGCGGGAAATGCCAGATGCCGGGGCGCGAACGCGCTGCCTCTCGGATCCGGGTAATTTCAGTTGGCGACTCTACTGGGGATATGTTGTTTTATAATCTTTTTAAACAAAACAAAAGATTTTTAAAACGATGATGAGGGTCAAACTTTCATTTTACCCCTTTCTTTAACTCACAAGTGTGTGTGCACGTGCTTCGTTTTTATTTTACAAAAAATAAAAATACAAAAAATGCATCAATATACATCTCGTGCATACATTTAAAATTCTTCAAAAAACTTCGTTTTACTCAGAAAAGAATTTTAGAGACCGCACACTACGCGCATGCCTCGGTTACACCGCACGCTACGTCGTGCTACACCGCACGCTACGCGCACCGCCGCTCTGATACACCGCACACTACAACCTCAACCCGGAGTGGTCTCGGTTGCGGTCCATTTGGTCTTTCTAGGCCTCGACGCGCACGGGATCATTCCAAACATCCCATCCTAGCCAAGCGTCAACCCCGCACGTTTGAGTCTTGAGTCACACTCTGTCCGAGACTCGGCTGGTTTTTACCCAGTCCGTGTCATACACTGGATACATATACCATGCCGGCCATTTTTCTCGAGTCAAGGCTCGGAACTCAAGATCCTTGCGCAAGCAAAGCGATGAAAGGTCATGCTAAAATCTTGACTCGATCTTGATTTCCGGCTACACCTGCACGATGTTCCGTCCCGGATATACATCCATGCTCACATGACACCATGTCATCACGCCTTTGATACGTCGCCCATGACAATATGACCAGCCAACGCCTAACGTCACAGATCCCTTGCGCAAGCAAGGTAAAGAGAGGTCATGCCGAACTCTCGACTCGATCTTGACTCAGTGGCCGGCTCGGTTCACTATTCACATGGCTAACGCATCAAAACGAACATGACAGCTCGGTCCTTAGGTTCGATTTTTCTTTAGGCCGGTGGAAACCGCTTGCACTATAGGACCCTCGCCCGGGCCGTCCACCCCGGGATGTCGAAATACAGTGTGCAAAACGAGGGGCTTATAGCCGCACGTATGGTCTCCATCGACCCAGGATCTAGCATAGTTGCGAAAAGAAGAGCAATCTTTTCCAACCTACCTAGGATTCTCGAGAAAACATGTTTTAAGTAAATTAAAACAACAAAAAAATAATAATAATAAAAGAAACGGAAACCGCATGCCACGCGAGCTTTCCCCTTTATCCCGTTAGGCCATTCCCGTGTCTAAACCTTGCCCATCACCCTCCAAATAACCGAGAGTGGTTGAGAATACCCGGAAGCCGCCTTTTCAAAGATCGAGGTCACAAGGTCCGATAGCCCTTCCAGCTTCAACGGTCCGCACCGTCCCGCTACTCTCCCATGACGGGATCAACAGATAACAGTGAGGGAAACGGAACCCCGCCACTAAGGAACCTCCAGACAATGGAGGAGGTGCCGCGAGCCTTCGAAACCATCAAGAAGCGCCAAGAGGAACAGCAAGCCCGGATCGTAGACACCTTGCGTCTTCGAGGAACAGCTGCAGCTCCCAACCCGATGGAACCTTTGTTCTCATAGAGGACGAAGACATACCGGCTCCCGGTCTCTCAAAGCTATCGCAGTTCCCGCTCCGCCAAGCTACGAGATCCCAAAGAACGCAAAGCGCCTTCGCTCAAAGCTCCTCAGCGGGCCAAGCCCGACATGCCCGCCAAGACAGTCAGCTTCCGCTCGCACATCAAGCTTAGCACTAACAAAGACACATACGTGCTCGCTCCGTCGATCCCAATGCATCTCGGATCCCCTGTGATTCAATCCTTTGCCTCTATACGAGCCTCGCAACCACAATCAAAAGTCCCCATGCTTACTGGGGACAGCATCCCGAGCGGATATCCCGACATCTCAAGCTTGCCACACGCTAGTCCGCCAATTGGGGCTAACGAATCATTTCCCAGCTTCCCAAACACAACCCTTAGCGGACTCCGGCAATCACGCCTCAACTTCAACACCCTGTGGTATGGGTTGGTATACACTCAACTACCTCCCCAAGACTCCCGAATGGCGATCCCATCGCCCAATCCACCCCCATCTTCGCTTCCGTCCCCGAAAATGGTAACCCACCTCGCATACCGATCCTCACATGGCTTGGATGATCGAACAAATGAAAGACATGCAAGGCAAGCTAGCTAGTTCTCTAAGGACTCCTCCCCGCCTACCGATCCGAACAAAGTGGTCCCTCTCCTCCAAAGTTCGTGATGCCTAAATGGAAAAGTTTGACGGGACGTAATGCCCAAAACCCACATCGACACCTACGTCCCGGGTATGAGAGCCAAAGGGGCAACCCCTCAACAGATGGCATCACTTTCGCATTCCCTCAAATCCACAAAGCACTAAGGTGGTTCCTCAATGTGAAGGCGTAAAACCGCTCCACATGGGATCAAATCGTTGAAATCTTCCCGGAGAAGTATCGCGCCAACCTTGAATGGGAGACAAACCGCCATGACCCGCAAGCCACCGAACAAAAGGATGACGAACCAAGTGGGCGAGTTCTACAAAAGATGGAACTGGAAGCTAAGCGAGATAATGGATCCACTTTCCAAAGAAGAGCAGATGGACATCTTCCATTCCCGCCTCAAGCCATCTTTGAGGACCTTGATCACCCACCATTTCTATCCGGATCTCCGTGCCATGGTCAACGCCGGACAAAGTTTGAAAAGACTCGAGTCTTCAAAAGGCAACAAAGAACCCCGCCTCATCTTACCGCTATCGAACAAACCCGGCAACTTCAACTCCCGCCCGACCAAAGGAAAGGAAGCAAATGAACAAGACACTACATTCGTAACGGAGCTCAAGTAAACCGCGATCAAGTGCCCCAAAGAATAACAATCCCCTCGCTTCCTACGCTCCAAAGATTTAGATAACCCGGAAATGCCCTTGGGTCAAGTATTCAAGCTTTGGTGAAACGAAATCTTCTCAAACCACTCGAGAATTTCCAACCGAAGACTCCCAAACCCAACATGGATATGAGCAAGCACCGCGCCTTCCACAACTACCCCCGGCCACACCACCGACAATTGCTTCGTGCTCAAGCAGTGTGGTCCAGTGGGCTCATCGAGGAGGGAAAATTAGAACGCCCTCATGGTCCCAATACCATCGGAAATCCATTCCCCGAACGACAGTGGTAAACTCAATAGCCTTTGACGAAACTCCAAGCGAGAGGCACTCCGCAATTTCCGAAACCGTCGCATGCCGTCCCGCTACGACCGGGAGCGTGAAACCAGAGTCAAAAGATCTCGTGACCGGGAATTCCGACAAGAACGCCCAAGGGCAACCGTCTCCCTACGATCTTTGCCCCAGCCAAGGCATACAAATGGATGGATCGAACGTTCACCTTAAGAGACCGAGTCAAACGGTAGCACGGGAAGCGGTTTAGCCTTCACAGACGATGACTTGCCAATAAGTGAGAATCGGCACAACGAAGCCCTCCTCATCCTCATAAAAATAGAGATGTTCTTCCTCCCGAACGTCTTGATTGATAACGGCTCCGCAGCCAACATCATCGCTGAGCACACCGAAACGACTCCGCATCGACCGTTCTCTCGATAAGGCCTTCACCTCGGTAATCCGAGCCTACGATTCCACCGCACGACCAATCGTAGGAGTCATCAATCCGAGGATCCAATTCGACGTACAACCGGAGTCGGTAGAATTCCAAGTCGTGGAAATCAAACCAACCTTCTCTCGCTTTGTTGGGACGACCTCGATACATCGATGAAAGCAAGATCATCTACTCTTCACCAATGCGTGAAATTCATCAATGCCAATGGAGCGATCGAAGTGATCCGCGGAAGCAAGCTGTAATGGCAAGTGCTTGGCCGCCAGCTACGACCTGCAGGAAGGTCCCGACATGACCGAATACTCTTCCCCGCATAATTCTCCTACCCCGTCCCGCTACGGCGTAGATCCTTACATCCACGCTCTAAGCCGCGACGAGCCGGAAATCGAAGAACTCATGGGTCGTGATGACAACTCGATATATGCGATCGTGAAGAATGCTTCGAGAGAGGATCAAGAGATGGATGCCCTAATGGAGATTGATCGAGGAGTAGACCCTTACTTCGCCGAAAACCCTCTTGCAACCGGCTCATCACCGATCCCCGGTACAAGACAACCCTCTAGCCGACACTCTCGGATCTTACGGGGACAACCATCACAAACCTAGTTCAATTCAACATTCCTGTCCGACTGGATGAACAAAGGCGCAACCTCCTCCAAGGCTTAATCAGGGAAGGAGATATAGCATGCTCCCCTCGAATCGACATTGTAAATGTCGTCCAAGCAAAGATCCTGCATAAAGAGGCGATTCTATGAAAGTGATCAACACGCAAGAATCAACTCCGACCGCCGAATGCTTCGCCCTCCTAGAAGTAGCCCTCGCCGACTTCTATCATCAAAAACCCCCAAGGACCGGTGGCAACACTAATGGAGGGACATCATCGGGGAGCAACCAAAACCTCCGCGATCCGGTTTGAAATCGAACCGCATGCAAGCTATTTTCCGGACTCATGCCAAGGGAAGATTGGCCACCCGAACCAAAGACCACTCCCTCTAGAGCTACACCATCCGAGAGTAATGAAGCCCGGTCCAATCCCTCGTCGCCTATAGTCTAGCTTCGAGTCTTGTTGTCTCGTGTATTCACATCTTTTGAGTCTTTTGACGGCTTTACGCCCGACGATTGTGAATCTTTGATCAACAATGTACAGCCTTCACGCTTTCAATAAAAGGTCCGACCTTCCTAAAAAATCATTTCATTGCATCTTTAACAAATGATGATATTAACTAATCAAAACAAGCTTAATAACAATTCATCTATACAAAAGGCAAACACATTAATTAAATAAATGCATCAAGCAAACATTTAAGCATGTTGTCAAACGAGAGAAAACCGGGCCCAAGCCGCCGAGAAGGTTTTAATCACAACGATTTGCAAGATTGTCAAGAGCCAAAGAGACGCAAGTCCGACGCCATTTCCAAAGACAAACCAGATCTTCCAATACCTCAAGAACGGGAAACCACCTTCATGAACAAGGAAGACCCACACACGTAAGGGGTCAAAACCAAGAGCATCATGGCCCTAAAACGCCTCGCCTCTCACTTCGTCATCCTCGGGACATGCTATACAAGAAACGCTACTACGGGCCACTCCTACGCCGCATCGCCCAAGAAGAAGCAAACAAGTTCATGAACGAAGTCCACAATGGGGCTTGCGGTCCCCACATGAACGCCAGAGCCCCGATGCAAATCATTCTCGTGGATGGGCTACTACTGGATCTCCATGGAGGCAGATTGCATCCACTTTGTCCGAAGCCGCGACAAGTGCCAACGGTTCTCCAACCTCAATCATCTACCGCCTCACGATCTCTACCGCATGACTACACCTCGGCCATTTGCCACTGGGGAATTGACGTCATCGGGAAAATTGCTCCGCCAGCAAAGAATCTGGCCACGAGTTCATCTTAGTAGCCATCGACTACTTCACCAAATGGGTCGAAGCCAAGTCCTACAAGGTACTCACCTCCAAGAAGGTCGCGCATTTCCTCAAGGAAAACATCATCTCGCCGATACGGCATCCCAAATGAGGTCATATCGCACAATGGTTCACACTTCGAAGGGGAATTCGATGCATCGCCGGGCTGAATTCAAGATCACACGCCACAAATCTTCTCCCTACCGGCCACAAACAAACGGCGCCGTGGAAGCAAAGCAAACAAAACCCTCGAACGGATCATCCGAAAATGACCACCCGAGGACGAGATTGGCCCGAGAAGCCGCACCTTGCACTTTGGGGCTACCGCACATCGGGCCGTAATAGCCACGGGAGAAACCCCATTTGCCCCGACATACGGGATGGAAGCCCTTCCCATCGAGCCGAAATTCCCTCACTCCGAGTGCCGCCGGAAAATGACATCAACGAAGTTGAATGGCTCCGAAGCCGACACGACGAATTGGCTCGCTAGACGAGCGACGACTAAAGGCCATGGAACACGTCCGAGCCTATCAAAGCAAAGTGATGGCTAGAGCTTTCGACAAGAAAGTCAAATCCCGAGACATCGTGGAAGGCGACCTTGTACTCAAAGAAAAGCCTCCCACTCGAACCAACCCATCGGGAAAATGGGAACCAACATGGATCGGCCCTTTCGTGGTTCAAAAGATCTTCTCCGAGGCGCCATGAAGCCGGCTGCACCTAGACGGCAATCCCTTCATGAATCCAAATAACTAAGCAAACTTCGCAGATACTTCGCCTAAAGAAGAACAACTGTGCATCTCGGCACTCCATGTAGTGTCGAACTACGCACTCCGAGCCCTCTAGTCCGGGGAACGTAGGCAACCTTAATTGGTCCGGTCTAAAAATACACAAAAAGTCAAAAGTTTGAATGTCAATCAAGACCTCCATCAAGCTACGCACTTTTCAAGAACACGCCCAACAATACCTTGACCAAGTCAAACGACGGCGGCAACATCAAAGGACATCCGAGGGTCACTCAAAGATCAAACGATCGACTCATGTCCGCTTCCAAGCCGTGGGCTTGTCTTCGCCCTCACGCGCTTCAAAAAAAAAAAAAAAGAGAGCTCGAGCAAGGGCTCACAAAAAAAAATAAAAAAGAGAGCTCGAGCAAGGGCTCACAAAAAAAAAAAAACAAAAATAATAAAAAGAAGCTCAAGCAAAAGCCGCAAAAAGAGGTCAAGAGCCCGACGCCAACAAGAGGCAAGGAAGCTACGAAAAGACCGTCAAAACGACTTGTCAAGGGATCATTCAACCTCTCGCCCAAGCACAAAGCCTAAGCAAAAGGGATTGCCGTCATGGCCTGCATCGCTTCAATCCGCAAATGCAATGTAAAAGTCCAAAGATGGACGCCGACAAAGTGCACAAAAGAAACAAAGGCAAACAAGAGATCTTGCGTCTCGACAAAGCTTTAAAAGTAAATCACAAATCACTAACGGTTACAACATTTCTTGATGAGTTCAAGCACGGTCTACTCTCAAGTTCACAACATGCTAAAAGAAAACTTAATACATTTAACAAATAATGTGTTTGCAAATGCAATGAATGGATACCTAGGAGGTCATTCCGCGCCATCTCGCGCTTGTCCCTCGCCATTCTTTCCTTTCTTCCTCGTCCCCGGCGAGTCTTCTTTCGCTCCACGTGAACCAACTCGCGTCTCTCGCTCCGAGATCGTGGGTCCTCCCCGTAGAGTCAAACAATCCAGCAGCTCTCGTGGCTTCATTCGCCCGTGCTTCGGCTCGATCTCCTCCCCGCGAGCCCGCAAAAGAGGACCTCTCCCCGTCGCCGGTCAACTCTAGTCTCGTAGTCAAACAAAGTGTCTCCCGTCACATCCAAAGGGTCGACTGTGCTTCGCACTCCTAAGGCAATAGCTACTACGGCAACCGGTCCTGTAATCGCTACACGCCGCTTCTCCAAGACCACTTGGGATCGCCCAACACGCCGCTCATACCAAAGGCCAGTGCACCGAGTCGTCAATACGACACTCCCCGACGTCTAAGGAGTACCACAGAGGGAAAGCGGAATACTTCCATACCCTCGTAAAATACAAGAAGGCACCCGAAGCCGCCATACAAAGAGGAACTACCTCCGCAAAGAGCAAGGTCATCCTGCACCAACAAAGGCTCCTCGCTTCATCCCAAACCGCCGGAAACAAGCGACGGAATATAGAAGGAGGACCAAGACAAACCCGGAACTCGACGACGTAGGACCCTTCCCGCAAGACCCTCCTAGTCTCAATCCTCCAGTGAGGAACCCACCAACGGATCTCGATGCGTACCAAGCCGTGCCATCCATCTCTCCCAGCGGATCGATCCATATCCAACACAAGAGGTCGCTGAGCAAATGACCACGGGCTAAACGACGTTCTGAGCCTGGGCATGGCCTCGAAGTCTCTCTCGCAGCCACAAGGTGAGCAAAGCGGGGCTTCCCCCTCTCATGAAACGATCCCTGGCCGCGACGGTCGATACTACGAAGAGTCTCCCCAAAGACCAACGGGACAATATCCTCTCCACTCCGCAGCTGCCCTACCACATCTAGCAAAGCGCCATCGCAAATGCCAAGGGAGCTGACCATGAAAAGCGTCGCCATCACGCACAAGGCAAATGCGTCCCAAGAGACATCACTCTCATCATCAGCCATGAACCGCTCCGGCAGCTCAGAAATGTCAATATGACCCGAATCAAGGATCATGCCCTGCACTTCTTCCAACGAAGTACGAAGAAAGCCTGCAAGCTTCACGCTCACCGCAGCACCACCAATCAAAGGAAGCGAGATGGCCTCCACCTCCGGTCCTCCAATCAAAGCCCGAAAATCCTCAAAAGTGGGCACCATTTCATTGTAGGTGAAATAATACACATGCCTCCTAACATCCCAAAACTTCGCGGCAGCCCGCAACAAATCCCAATCAGGAACCAACTCCTTAAAAGACCAAATCGAGCAAAGACGAAACCTTACCTCGAAAGCCCGTCTCTCGATGCCTCATACGGCGCCGCATCCACGTTTTCAGCTGCTCAAGGAAGTGTGCTTGCCTCTCCCGCGAAAGCCTCGGCAAAATTCTAGGAACATACGAAGAATCCATGTCAAAAATGGAGGTTCCTAGAGAAAATGGGGAAGAAAGCTCGAAAATGGCCGCAAATGGGGAAATGAGGAAGAACTGCACACCGGAAAGCATTTATCTCCTTCCCAAAGCAAGGTTGGTCCGTACGGACCTCTTTGCATGCTAAGTATGTCCGTACGGACCTCCTTGCAACTAGAACCCATTTCCTCAAAGAAACAAGATAACAACCACCGTCCCTCGCAGACCTTGCTCCAAATCGCCCAAACACCGGCCAAAGCCATTCCGGCAAACATACACTACCCACAAACGCACTCTCGCCTCACGTGGCATGCACAAAATAAAAAAATATAATAATAGCAACAATTTCTAGGACAATTCCCTGAATCACAAAAATGACATTACATCTTAAAATAAAATGTTGTTTGCCGTGCAAATACGAGTGTTTTATTACAGTACATCAAATGTCTCGTTGCTAAACAAAAAAAAAGAGAGAAGATATGAAAAGAGGGAAAGCAAATGAATACTAATCGTACTCCTCAAAGATCATCATCCTCGCCAAGGTCCTCCAGAGAGAAGTCGGGCATCCTTGAACTCGCCCGTCACGCCCTCGTCATCGAGTATCGAGCCCCTCCGGAGGCCGCCACTCAAAGTAATCCGAAGGATCAAATCCGACGAAAGGATCAAAGAAAGAAGGCTCGAGGATCCTCACCCCGCGCGGCCCCGCGAGGGAAGAATCGATAAAAGGGCCGCGCTCGAGCTCCCGAAGACGTCCCGCATCCATGCTATGCCGCCCTCGAAGGTCCCTCCCGCCGTGGCTCCGGCTCGGCTCTCGGTGGAGGAACATCTATAGAATGCCTCGAAGGCATGGGCTCGTACGCCGCACGCGCGTCGGGAAGACCGGCAAGACATCTTCGACGCCATCTTCTTCGCAAACGACCTCATCGCCACATAACGGCGAGTCAAGATATCATAGGCTCTCCCCGGACTCCGCACAAGCAAGCAACCAAGGAAACGCCAAAGAATACGCTTATACTCAACAACAAAAAGAGAAAAATACGTAAAAGATGCCAAGATGGAAAAGAGTCAAGCACACTCACCGATCTATCAGATCCACTTATGCAGCAGAGCTCGCTCGAAACGGGCATGCACACCCTCCTCCTCGATCCGTCCCCACGGACATACGTGAAACCTCGCCCACTCCAACGGCAATTCAACCACCGGCAGTCAGTGTAAGCCCGAACCTCGCCCACTCCAACGGCAATTCAACCACCTAGCCGTTGTAAGCTCCGAACCTCGCCCACTCCAACGACAACGCAAGCACCGGCAATCAAAGTAAGCCCGACGTCACCTTCTCCAACGTAAAAGCCCCTACAAGGCCGAACCAATCCTAACGGATGAACCAACCACGCTGTAAGCCCGACCTCTCGCCCACTCCAACGGCAATTCAACCACCGCAATGTAAGCCGTCCTCGCCCACTCCAACGGCAATTCAAGAACCGCCGGCCAATGTAAGACCGAACCTCGCCCACTCCAACGGCAATTCAACCACCGGCCGCCGTAAGCCCGAACCTCGCCCACTCCAACGGCAATTCCAACCACCTAGCCGTCAATGTAAGCCCGAACCTCGCCCACTCCAACGGCAATTCAACCACCGGTAGTCAGTGTACGCCCGAACCTCGCCCACTCAAACGGAAATTCAAGAACCGCCAATGTAAGACCGGTCCTCGCCCACTCAACGGCAATTCAAGAAGGAGCCAAAACCTCCCAAAGACGAATATCAAGGCACGAGACGCCTCCAAAACGCTCAACGGCAACTCAAGCACCGGCCATCAAAGTAAGCCCGAAGACACTTTCCCAACAAGTCAAAGGGAAATCGTACAAGACTACTTATCCTCAAAGACCGCCGTCAATGTAAGCCCGAACTTTGCCCACTCAACGGCAAAACAAGCGCAAGAAGGAGCCAACACCTCCGAATACAAATCCCAAGGCACGAAACCTCCAAAATGCCAAATGGTGAAGCAATCACCGCCATCATCATTGCCCACTCATCAACAACACAAGCACCGCCATCAAAGTAAGCCCGAGCTCCTTCCCCAAAGAAGTCAAAAAAGGGAATCCTTGCAAGCCCCTACAAGGCCACAATAAATTCCCCAACGGATGAACACCGGCAGCCATCGTAAGTCCAACCTTCTCCCCAACCGACAAAGCACGAGACATCTAAACCTCTCGAAGCTCAAGGCAGCCATGCCTCCACCACCGCCGCGTAAGACGATTCAAAGTCCTCCCGCGTGGCACCAACCGCCGCCGTAAGACGATTCAAAGTCCTCCGCGTGGCACCAACCGCCGCGTAAGACGATTCAAAGTCCTCCCGCGTGGCACCAACCGCCGCCGTAAGACGATTCAAAGTCCTCCCGCGTGGCACCAACCGCCGCCGTAAGACGATTCAAAGTCCTCCCGCGTGGCACCAACCGCCGCCGTAAGACGATTCAAAGTCCTCCCGCGTGGCACCAACCGCCGCCGTAAGACGATTCAAAGTCCTCCCCGCGTGGCACCAACCGCCGCCGTAAGACGATTCAAAGTCCTCCCGCGTGGCACCAACCGCCGCCGTAAGACGATTCAAAGTCCTCCCGCGTGGCACCAACCGCCGCCGAAGACGATTCAAAGTCCTCCCGCGTGGCACCAACCGCCGCCGTAAGACGATTCAAAGTCCTCACGCGTGGCGCAACCACATTCGAAGACGATTCAAGTCCTCACACTATCTTCAGCCTAAGGCTTTAAACCACTCGGTCCGAAGACCGTATAAATCTCCCAAATCACTATCTCCTGCCCTAAGGCCTTAAACCACCCGATTAGGAAAATCGTAAAATTTCCATCCCAGGACACCACCACGTCCTCACAATTGACCTCGGCGGTCACACAACACTTCAGTGGCACCACCACGCCCGCACTCACAATTTCATGGCCTCGAACTACGACTGTGCTTGATTCCCGCCAGGGATACGTAGGAATCCTATCACAGGGTCCAGCCATCGACCTATGCGGTCACCCAGACACCACCACGTCCCTACCACCGACCTCGGCGGTCACACAACACTTCAGTGGCACCACCACGCCCGCATTCACAAAACACTCACCCCACACCCGAACTACGACTGTGCTTGATTCCCGCCAGTGGATACGTAGGAATCCTATCACAAGGTCCAGCCTTACCGACCTAAACGGTCACACAATAGGACACCACCACGTCCTCACACCGACCTCCCCGGCCACTTTATCTCCCAAAGACGCGATCCGATTAGGACCCTTATCTTATCGGCGACCCCACTTCTTTCATAAGTGACGTCGTCGAGGGGCTTCTGTAAGTACCCCAATCTGGATCACCCCCTTTCAAGCACACGGGAAACACCGCAGACTCATCAACACAGTCTCGACGACCTCTGGCACTCAAAACCCTCTCAAAACCCCCAGCCAAACCAAGGGAGGAGCCTTTCTGGATAAAATGGGACAAAAGGACCTTTTGGGAATTTTCAGGAAATTGGAAAAGCAATAATGGTCCGTACGGACCTCTTTGCTTTAATAATTACTGAATCCTCTTAAAGTCCACAATATTCCCTCAAATCCCGGGAAAAATGATTACCCTCTTGCTTAGTTGGTCCGTACGGACCTCTTTGCATGTCAAGATGGTCCGTACGGACCTTATTGCTCAGGGGACATCATGATTTCAGAATATTCACCATCATCACAGATTCCCTCAAATCGAGGAAAACCAAAAGTCTGGATTACTAGGGAGGTCCGTACGGACCTCTTTGCACCAAATCTGACACTATAAATAGAGGGCTCCCCCTCCTCATTTTCACACACCTCCCACTTCTCTCTTCCTCCCTAGGCCTTCTGGCTTCCCCTCTAAGTCCTTCCGAGGCATTCCCGGCCCCTTTCGGATCCTTCCGAGGCCTTCCGAGCTCCCTCGTGGTGCTCCGAAGCCTCCCCGAGCGCTCCCGCGACGCTCCCGCGCTGCCCCGAGGCACTCTCGAGGTACTCTGAGGCCCCTCGTGGTACTCCGAGGCCTTGCCTGGTCTTTCCACGGTGTCCCGGCTCTTTCCGAGTCAAACCGGCGATCCCAAACCACGCCGAAATCCGCCCGAGTGACTCGCCACCCCAACGCACGCCGAACCTCTCGCCCGAGTGATCCCGACAATCCCCACGCACGCCGAACCTCTCGCCCGAACGCAGCCTCGCAACATCAACTCACGCCGAAACTCGTCCGCGTACAACCGGTCCCTCCCGGGCAATCCCGATCCGTACGAACGCTACTCCGACCTCAAACACTATTCCTCGCCGAAAGATGCAGACACGAACCAACATTGGTAAGGCTTCCTTCCATTACTATTTCAATACATTTCAATACATAGTATACAATGTAGACATCCGATACAAAGATGCATTTTTAAAAGCACACACACACACACACACACAACATTTAAAGGATATTAGGGGTATCCGAAAGATTCGTTTTACGAGGCGACTCGGGTGAGCTCTAATATTCTAATATTCTCTTCCCGAGGAGTCATCTGACCTCCGAACTCAAAATCTCATCACACAAAAACAGTTTAAAATTATCTTTAAACTGATGCCCTTTTTCAATGTTTTGGGCTTAATAAAAACGGCGTGGCGACTCTACGAATGCGAAAACAAAAACGGCGAGACAACCGCCCCAACGCGAAAGATGCCAGATGCCGGGGCGCGATCGCGCTGCCTCTCGGATCCGGGTAATTTCAACGCTGAGTCAAATTCTTTCGGAGACCCTAATCAGTCGGAGTCATGACAGTTTTCCGTCATGGACTTTGACCAAACCTTGACTGGCGCCTTGACTTTGACTTTGACTGGCACAACTTATGCACCGACTCCCGGCATGACACTGAGTCATCAAGGATTAACGATTATTCCATGTCTAATTACGGCTTAAATGACGACGGGTCAAGATCAATTATGGACATTTATCAGTCCGAGCCATGCCGACTTTTCGTCGAGCCCCTTAACATAATCTTGAACTTTGATGTCAGCTTTGTCCGTAATTTACATCGAATACTCGTTAAGAATAGATTACCCGCCAGACTTTAGGATCGTTTTTCTTTTCGGTTGGTGGGACCTGCATGCCCTACGGAACCCTTGTTCGAGGTTACAGGTTGAGGGTCCGCAGGCGTAGTGATGGGACCCACTGATTCAGGACTTAGAGTAGTTGAAAAGGAAAAAAGAAGAGAAATCTTTTCCAACCGCTTAGGTTTTAATAAAACATGTTTTAAGTAAATAAGAACAAATAACTGCATGTTGCATGAGCCCAAACACCTACCCTCCTTCACTCCCAAATATCTGAACCCTCATGTCTTTCCCCCGCAGCTCCTCATAAAGCTTGGTTTCGGGCGCCGGGCCACCGTTTGATCAGTTGGGAAGAGTCAAGCGCATCGTCAGCTTCACCATTTGTTTCGACTCCGGGTTTCAAAATGTCTACATCAGCTGGTAACGATTGGGACAACATCACTCCGCCTCCCGGGACCCCCCAAACAGAACAGCAATGGAATCAGTTAGCATAACAGATGAGATTGCGACAGGAAGCACAGATTAATAGCCTTATGGAAGCTATTAGGAGCCATGGTTTGGCTGCCAGTCTCAATCCCGATGGCACCTTCACCGTGGAAGAAGAGGAGGATCCCAACCCCACTCTTGGTCGCCCTGACTACTACAGGATGCCGCCACCAACCTCCTATGGTACTACTACCAGAGCCCATGCTCCTCGATCTTTGGGTCAGCCAGCTCCCCAACTACAGACTACCGGATCCATGCAGCCTGACGGGACAAGCCAGATCGCAGTTCCTCAGTGGGGACAAAATCAGTACGGAATATCTTCTCATGGTTGGGGGTACCTTGGAATGCCACAGCAAATTGGGATCCCGCCTCAGTTTGGAATCGATCAATCCGGACCTTCACAATAGCAGTTCAGAGTGCCGCAGCAACCGTTTGGAATGCCACCACAGTTCGGTTCAGGGCAACAGTCGGGAGCCCCTCCTCAGAATGATGCTAGTTCAGCTGCTCCTAACACAGCTTCCACGAACCCATTTCTCACTCAGGGATCAATGGGCCACCAAGCCCCTAATCCAGTTTCATCACAATCCCCCGGACTGCAATACCCTCTCGATTATACACCCCGCCACAGCCTGGCATACAATTCAACAACCAGGGACACCAGCCCGTACCGAGGCCTACTTATGAGTCTCACCCTGGAAACCTAAGCTAACCGGCTACATCAGGCCTGCCTCTACCCTCTTTACCAATTGAAAGTCAACAGCAAGCCGCAAGGTTCTATCCCTTTGTCCAGGCTCCTACTCACGCTCCCCAGGGTAATTCGGGCCAAGGACAGGTTTTTACCTACGTCCCTGGTCCGGCCATTCCATCCACCAGTCTCCCGCCAGTGGTAACTCGCCTCTCCATTTCTGTCACTGGTCTGAACGCCATGGCTCCACCACAGGACCCTCACCTGGCCTGGTTCATGGAACAACACAAGGAAATGAAAGCACAGATTGCCGAATTGACTTCTAAGAAATCTGCCTTCCGGCCTACTGACCCGGACTCCATTGTTCCCCTGCCCCACAAGTTTGTGATGCCTAATCTGGACCTGTTTGATGGGACTGCATGCCCGAAAACTCATCTGGACACGTATACCTTGGCAATGAAGGCCAAAGGGTGCACCAATCAGCAGTTGGCTGACTATTTCAGCCTCTCTTTGAAATCCAGTGCTTTAAAATGGTTCTTCCGCTTAAAACCCGAGGCCAGGGCTACATGGGACCAGATCACTAGTGCTTTCACAGAGAAGTACAAAGCTAATTTAGAATGGGAAACAAATAGGGTTGATTTGCAGACAACCGTGCAGCGTCCCGATGAGAATGTCGGGGATTTTTACAAGCTGTGGAATCTGAAACTTAGTGAGATGGCCATCCCTCCTTCTGAAGAGGAACAGTTGGATATCTTCCAGTCATGCCTGAAGCCGCATTTGAAGACATCCCCTAGCAACTTCCCCTACTCGGACTTACGTGCTATGGTTAACTCCGCGGCTAAGTTTGAAAAGGCTTACAATCAACAAATGGCCGCCGCACTCCGCCACTGTGATCTGAGCTCCTCCCTCTAACACTGCTCCTGCTCCTGCTAAAGGTAAAGAGGTGATCAATTACGCGGGGCAGGAATGTAATAATGCAACTTCTTTTGCTCCCAGGAAACCAGCTGAGCCCAAACCTCGGGTCATAAACCTCGAAAGCTTCGGAATGCCTCTGAATGATATCTTTAGAGGATTGGTGAAAGAAGGCTTGCTGCGGCCTTTAGAGAATTTCCAACCCAGGAATCCGAATGTTCCCGTGGATACTTCTAAGTTTTGCGCTTTTCATCAAGCCCACGGACATCTGACAGATAACTGCTATACTCTGAAAAAGGCAATCCAGGGGTTGATAGAGCAAGGAAAGTTGGAAGGCCCCGAAGGGCCCAATACAGTCAAAAATCCTTTCCCAAGAAACCATAATCAAGTGAACATGATTGAAATCGGAGAACCTTCGCATGCTCAGGAAGATGTGGAAATTGACTCTCAAATACCCATGACCGACCTTGAAGATGACGAACAAACCAGTCCTCCTTGGTCCCATGTTACCCGTTTCTTGCAAGAATACAAAGCTCGCTACTTCTCGGAGGAAGGGATAGCTGATAATGAAGAGCTGGGGCTATTTAGATCAAATCATGAGAAAATCATTTACACGAGGTGTCTAGAACACTCAAGGAGGATTGAACAAGAAAGTTTTAGGCGGGCGCCTATGCTGGGGCTTATCAGCAAAGAGGCCGAAGAGCACCTGGAGTTAATACACTTCTGCAAGCTGGTTCTGGGAGAAGCCAAATACGATCCCTAGGACAGTGAAGATGAAGATTCAGAAGAAGAGGATTGTTTCCATATCCTACCTGGAGTCAAGTATGTGCCGCCCCCTCTCACTCTTCCCCCGCAGTTTCTGGGAGGAGAAGCTGATTCGCAATTGCCGCTTCCAGAAATGGGGGCATATCACAATTTCTGCGGTTGCACGCACCCTTCTTCCCCTAACAGATTTGATCGGCATTCTCTCTTAGCCGAAATCCCAGTAGTATGGGACGATGATTCTGATGACAGTGATGACGATGATGACGACGAGAGCGAGGAGTCAACTGAGGCCCAAGATCCAGAATCGGTCTGGAACAATCATGCCGAAAATGACATCTCGGGTGCTGGGCACAATGGATGGTTGTCAGCCAGTGACGATGAAGGGCCGCTAGAAAATGCGGGTCAGATATTAATGGGGATGGGCTCCCACGAAGTACTCCTGGTAAGATGCACTTGTGGTCAATGTCCGGATACTTCAGAGGATGAGGAACAGCAAAGCCCACTTGAAGAACCATACATATCAGAAATTTTAGAGCACAATGTTCCCTATAAGGACCTAGCAGGCGAATGGAGAAAGTTTATTGAAGCACTGGTCGAAAAGGGAGGTTTCCAGCAACCGACAGACGATGAATTCGTAAACGTCATCGGAACAGATGGCATCACAACTGTAAGGGTCACTGCCGAGCCGCTCGAACACATCGAGTGCACGGAATCACTGAAAAGGGTTATCGATCTAAATGTCTCCCCAGTTGCCTTCATACCCATGGACCCACATGACGCCTTCTTAATTGCTCCTGCACCAGACAGTGGACCCCGGGTACTCCTCATTTGGACCCAGATATACCGAGCCGCTACGTCAAACTGCGAAAGGGAGTATTGTCTATCCTTTACTTGTGGTTGCCCTGTTTGCAAAGCCGAAAGGAAAAAGATGTATGACGAAATGGAGGCTGACAGTCATAAGATTGAAGAAACTTTGGAGGACGACTACGAAACCGAGGACATGAAGGCCATGAATTTTCCTGGGGCTGAATACATAGATGTCGTTGAGTTCAACACTGCTTACCATGCTTTGGGAAAGGGATTCTCAAATGTCCGATCCAAGCAGATAGTTGAAAATTTGCTAGAGAAAGGGAGACTTACTCCTATCCTCCCCGATGAGAAAGTAACCATGGTCAGATCAAATCCGCCCCGAGGCAAAGTGACAATCCTTGTCAGGATCACCCAAGAAGAAATCACCTTCCCCGAATGCATTCTAGCTCTGAGAGAAGTCTTGGACACTATCATGATACTCGATGCACCCCCCACACAGAGTGCCATAATCATTTCTAGCGCCGAGTATTACAAAAAGGAGCCAGATTGGCTGCACTATGCCGAAGATGAAAAGGAAAAACCACCCAGTCCTGAGAGTAGCAGCTCTTGCTGTATGATAGCCATGGGCGGGGCAGGCTATGATTATGAGGACGAATCGGAAGATGCCTTAGTCCTGTGGGCCATCCAAGGAACAACGACACAACCACAGGTTCAAAAGCCTGTAACTTGGGAAGCAGTTCGGAAGGCTGCCCAGGTAGAAACCGGTGCAGCTCAAGCTCAGCCTCTCACCATCGCTAAGCTCCGTCAGAACCAATGGCCCGTAGCCAAAAAAGCTCCTCCGTTGACCTTGGCAGCATTGAATAAATCTATCAAAGAAGCAACAGATAAGGAAGTTAACCTGTTGGCTAGATCCGGGCAGATCTACCAAGGGAACCCCAAGACAGATAGGAAGGCAACAGATCAAGCACCTGGGGAGAACCGTAACCCCTATGCCAGAACAGCCGAAACTCCTGACCCAGAGAAGGAGGATCCCGTGCTCACTCAGTTGAATCAAACTCAGGCCAACATCTCTTTGTGGTCCCTGCTTACCTCATCTTATCCCTACAAGCTAAAATTGGAAGAAAGCCTGGCCCGCACGCTGGTCCATATCGATGCTACTCCTGATGACGTGGTGCAATTGATTGGGAACATCCACTACGGAAACATAATCACTTTCACAGACCTTGATCTCCCTCAGTTCGGAGCCGGTCATAACGAGCCCCTCTTCATCACGGTCCAGCTAGATGAACGACGCCTCCCTCGAGTTTTGGTTGACAATGGGTCCGGAATGAATATCCTTCCAGCTAAGATCATGAGCCTGCTCGACATCGAGTCTACAGATCTGAAGCCCTCCTCCCTCACAGTCAAAGCTTATGAGTCAACATCTCGCACAGTACTCGGGGTTGCCACCTTGAACTTCTGGTTTGGCAAGAAAATGATACCCGTGGAATTCCAGGTCATCGATATCCCAATCACTTTCAACGCCCTGTTGGGAATACCTTGGCCACACCAAGTCAAGGGGGTCGCTTCGAGCCTCCACCAGTGTGTGAAGTTCGTTTCAAACGGTGATCTGACAACCATTTATAGGGACCTAGCCACTTTGGAGGGTACTGATACGGGTGGAATACCTATTCTGGAGATCAAACATGATGAGGAAGGCCTCATGCTAACAGGCTTTACAGTCGAACCTCCTAAAGACCAAGTTTGCAACGTGGATCTAACGATCACTCGGGACAAGATCCCTCCAGTCTTGAAGATGATGAGAAGGATGAGCTACCTGCCTGGTCTCGGTCTGGGGAAACATCAGCAAGGAACTCACAAAGTCGTTGAAGTGAAAGAACAGAAAACTCGCCACGGCCTGGGATATGAACCAACCTCGATGGAAGCTGCGAAAGAAAAGGAAATTGCTCGAAAAACGGGAGAAGTTGCCACGAGAAGGGTCCTGGTCAATGGTCCTAAATCTCTCCCTTTCTGTCCCAATCTGGCTGACTACTTTGTAAAAGGCTCTCCACAGCAGGACACCGCCCCAGTCAAAGAGCCTACTCCTGCAGAGGGATGGATGAAGTTACAGCATAACCTCAGCAAGATCAGGGAAACCAAGGCAAATCCGGTCCGTAGAATGTTTTTAGATCTACCCAAGATACATGGGGCTACCACTACCATGGAAAGCGAGTATACTTTCAAAGGCGTGCCAAGCCTAGTAGAGCAGTTCGAGAAGCTTTCCACTGTGGTCCCGACTGCCCAAGAAGGCCCAAAGTCTGAGTTTGAGCTGACAGTGTAGAAAGCCAAAGCTACGGAATTCCCTTCAGATGACTGGGATGGTCCTGTTATGCAACAGTTATTCGGGGAAGAGGTCCAGGTGCCAGATCTGATCGACTTTGGTTCATTCAAAGAGATGGTAGCAATGATTGAGGAAGGAGGATAGAAACAACGCAATTCCCGAGTCATGAGGCCACTCACAGCGATGCCACTGAAGAATTTGGAAACTCTCTCGGGTCCGGCCGCAACCAAGGAGGAAATGATCACAAAGCTTGGATTGGTCCCCCGTCCCCTTGTGTCAACCTATGTAAAGTCCTCCGAGTCTCTAGAGTCGTCCGATGGCCTTACGCCTGAAGACTACGAAGTTGTAGCCAATGCTGTATTTCCCTTTGTTCTTAATGAAATGATGGACCTTTCTGAGTATCCCATGATTGCCACTTTAACTAATGAAAAATTAACTAATAATCTAAAAACAGTTAATAATGATTCACTAGATAAAGAAGCAGACATATTAAATGAACAATATATTAAAGAAATCTTTAAGCAGGTTGTTCGGAAAGAGGAAAATCGAGCCCAAGCTGCCGAAGAGGTTTTGACAAGCGTGAATCTGGGAACTGCGAAAGAGCCTAAAGAAACGCAGATTGGTAGCTTCTTCAAAGGAACTGAAAAGGATGCTCTGATTGAGCTGCTAAGAGAATCCGTGGATGTGTTTGCATGGTCCTATAAAGATATGCCTGGCCTCAACCCTTCCATAGTTGAACACCGGATACCGCTCGACCCGGTAGTCAAGCCAGTAAAGCAAAAGCTGAGAAGAATTAAGCCCGAATGGTCTCTGCAGGTGAAGGAGGAGATAGAAAAGATGCTCAGAGCAGGATTCATCAGGGTCATTGAATATCCGACATGGCTTTCCAACATAGTGACGGTGACCAAGGCCAATGGGAAGATCAGATACTGCGTGGACTTCAGAGATCTGAACAAGGCTAGTCCAAAACACGATTTTCCCCTACCAAACATTGACATGCTGGTAGATACCACGGCCAATTACGAGGTTAAATACTTCGTTGACGGTTTTGCCGGCTACAACCAAATCAAAATGGCAGAGGAAGACCAAGCCAAGACGGCCTTCACAACCCCTTGGGTCACGTACTGCTACACAGTTATGCCATTCGGACTGAAGAACGCCGGGGCTACTTACCAGAGGGCAGCTACAGTTTGTTCCATGACATGATCCACAAAGAAATTGAGGTCTATGTGGACGATATGATAATACATTCCAAACGGTCCGATAGCCAACACTTCGTTGATCTGAGAAAATTCTTCGGCCGCCTCCGAGACCACAGCATGAGACTAAACCCAGCCAAATGCACCTTCGGTGTAAGAAGAGGCAAAGTGCTAGGATATATGGTGACAGAACGGGGAATTGAAGTAGACCCCCAAAAAATCAAGGCCATAGTCAAAATGAAACCCCCTCGGACGTTGACAGAAGTAAAATCCTTCATGGGAAGACTGCAATACATAAGCCATTTTGTAAATCAGCTGACCTCGATCTGCGAACCAATCTTTAAGTTAATGAAGAAAAGCGCCTACACGGAATGGACTCCAGAATGCCAAATCGCTTTTGAAAAGATCAAGGCGTACCTTATGAATCCCCCGACTCTTTGCCCACCACATCAGCAAAAGCCACTATTGCTATATCTAACTGTCACGGATACAGCAATTGGGGCTATGTTAGCTCAAGAGAAGAAAGATTCTAAGGTCGAAAACGCCATCTATTTCGTGAGCAGAAAGCTTCAAGGGAGCGAACTCAATTATTCTGCATGTGAAAAGACTTGGGCAGGCCTGGTCTGGGTAGTGGGAAAGTTGAAACACTACATGCAGTCTCACCCGATACATCTGGTCTCAAAATTGGACCCCATCAAATATTTGTTCGACAAACCCTCCATCTCCATGAGGTTGGCAAAGTGGTCATTCTTTGTAGCTGAATACGACATCACTTATGTGACGAGAAAATCCGTGAAAGGACGAGTAATGGCAGAGCAGTTGGCCGACTTCCCAAGTAATGAGTCCCGAGGACCTGAGCCCCAATTCCCTGACGACGGAATCTTTGCTCTAGAAGGAGAAAATCGTTGGCAGCTCTTCTTTGACGGGGTGTCAAACAAAAAGGGAAATGGAATAGGAATGCTTCTAGTCGATCCTACTGACGAGCACACTCCCATAGCAGTAAAGTTGAACTTCGAGGTTACCAACAACGCTACTGAATATGAAGCTTGCATAGCCGGGTTGGAGGCCGCTCTTGAAAGAAATATCAAAGAATTGGAAGTGTATGGTGACTCTGCCCTCATCATCAACCAGGTCTCTAACAAATGGAAGACCGTGGACCCGGGTCTGCAGAAATATCACACTTATATGGAGGAGCTAGTGACTCAATTCAAGGAGATCAGTTTTCATTACTTGCCCAGGGATCGCAACAGATTCAGAGATGCTCTAGCAACACTAGCCTCTCTCGTTGAAATACCTGAAGGAAAGTCTGTCAAACCATTCAGAGTCGGGATAAGAGAAAACCCTGCTTATTGCTTTGAAATCGAAGCGGAGGCCGAACTGGCCAATGATCCCTGGTATACCCAGATTTATCAGTACTTGAAGAACGGCGAGAAGGAATCAAAGCGAAAAACCTCTCAGCCCTGAAGCGACTTGCCTCCCACTATGTTCTTTTGGGGAATATGCTGTACAAGAAGCGCTATCAAGGCCCTCTCCTGCGGTGTATCAGCAAGCAAGAGGCTACTGAACTCATGAAAGAAATACATGGTGGTACCTGCGGCCCCCACATGAATGCTCGGGCCCTAATGCAAATCATACTGAGAATGGGGTACTTTTGGATCTCCATAGAAACTGACTGCATCCAGTTCGTCAGAAGCTGCGACAAATGCCAGCGGTACTCGAACCTCAACCACTTGCCTCCACACGAGCTCTACTGCATGACAACCCCTTGGCCTTTCGTCACTTGGGGAATTGATGTCATAGGCAAAATCACACCATCAGGTAGCAACGGCCACGAATTCGTCCTGGTAGCAGTGGACTATTTCACCAAATGGGTTGAAGCCAAATCCTACAAAGTCCTCAACTCCAAGAAAGTAGCCCTCTTCATCAAAGAGAACATCATATGCAGATACGGGTTGCCAGCCGAAATCATCTCAGATAATGGATCCCACTTTGAAGGGGAATGCGACAGGCTGCTGGCGGAATTCAGAATAACCCGTCACAAGTCATCTCCCTATAGGCCCCAAACTAACGGAGCCGTCGAAGCAGCAAACAAGACCTTGGAAAACATCATTCGGAAAATGGTTGTCCGAGGCAGAGATTGGCCTGACAAGCTTCACCTTGCTCTCTGGGGATACAGAACATCCGTCAGAACCGCAACCGGGGAAACACCATTTGCTCTCACCTACGGAATGGAAGCCGTACTCTCAATCGAGCTAGAGGTTCCCTCACTCCGCGTACTGTTAGAAATTCAGATCAATGAGGTAGAATGGCTCCAAAGTCGCCATGATGAATTGGCCCTGCTAGATGAACGCCCGTTGAGAGCCATGGAACATATTCGAGCTTACCAAGGAAGGATGGCCAGAGCCTTCAATAAAAAAGTAAAACACCGGGACATCAGGGAAGGTGATCTCGTTTTGAAGGAAATGCCTCCAACCCGCATCAACCCGCTTGGCAAATGGGAGCCTGTCTGGGTCGGGCCGTACGTCGTTCAAAAGGTCTTCTCCGGAGGAGCCATGCAACTTGCAGACCTCGACGGAAATCCTTTTGTACACCCAGTAAATGGCGACAAGCTGCGCAGATACTACGCGTGAAACACTGAGTCATTTCAAAAAAAAAACAAAACAAAACAAAAAACAAAACAAAACAAAAAATATATAAAAAAAGAGTGCTAAAAGAGTAATACCCAACTAGGTTGAAAACCCGAAAGGGTGGCCTAAGTAAAAGGCAGGGTTGCACCAAAAAAAAAAAAGTGGAAAAATAGTAATGCCCAGCTAGACTGAAAACCCAAAAAAGGGGAGTCTACGCAAAAAACAGGGCTGCACATAAAAAAAAATTAATTAAACCGAGTCGAACTACAGAGACCTGAGCCCTTCAGTCCAAGGGAAACGTAGGCAGCCGGAAACGGTTCGGTCTAAAACACAAATAAAAATCATACTTTGTCATCAACACATTGATCAAGCCATGAAGGCATTTTGAAAAACTCTAAAGCAATTCACATATTCATTACAGTTAAAAGCTTTTTGATGAGTCTAAGCTCGGTTCATTCCTACTACCTACAACCTACTAAAAGAAACTAAAATATATAACAATTAATATGCCTGCTATGACAAGAAAGGGATACTCAGAAACCTCAAGGTCACTCCAAGCCACTTGTACTGGTTTCTCCCCTCTTCTTTCCTCCTCTTAGGGTCTTCTTCCTCTGCACAGGAAAAATGTCAGTCTTCCTCCTACCGAGCTCTGGTGTAAGGACAGGATCTATCAAACCAGCGTCTGTCAGGGCCCTTAGTAGCCATAGCCTCGTCTCTCATCTCCTGTAGCCGGGCTGGCAATATAGGAATCCTCCTCTCCTGTCTCTTGACATAAGTCTCGTAATCAGTCACGACATCTCCACTCTTATCATAAGGATTGGCTCTCGCCTCGGCCCTCCTCCTCTCAGAAACAGTCATATCTTCCGCACCAACAATGGCCTCACGCCGTCTCAAAATGGCCACCTGAGTCTCCCCCAAATGCCTCTCGTACCAATCCAAGTACCAAGTGGTCAGAAACACCTGCCCTAGACGCCTGAGGATAACCCTAGGAGGAAAGACGTCATACCTCCATGCTTGGGAAAGGAATGGGAACACTGAAGGATCATCCATCGAAGCAGAAGCCACCACCCTGGTAGCTATGTCCTCAAAGCCCTCCAAAGGAGTCTGCTCCAAGCCAAACTGTCTCCGAACCAGAGCTGGAATATACAAGCTGGATCGAGAAAGCCCCTAAGCATGACCACGTGAGAACCATCCTGAAGTACTCTCCGAGTCTCTACCCGCCAATGAGGCACCGACCACCTGATATCCTCAGTACCGCGACAAGCCATCCAATACTCCCATGAGCCCTGATCGTCAAGATCCACAGTAACACCTCTCCTGGCAAAAGTCCAAGGTTTGACCGCATCAGAAGTTTCGCGAAGGACCCCCAGGCGCTCCATCAGCCACATAGTCAAAAGAAACGGGCTGCCCCCGTGCATATACCGCCTCCCGGTAGCCAACCTGTCAAGAGCATGAAGGGTCTCTCCCAGGATCAAGGGCACAACATCTCGGCCCGAGCGACAGTGAACAACTACATCCAGCAAAGCCCGATGACAGATCCCAAAGGAGTAAACCATAAACAAAGTCCCAAACATGCAGAGTGTAAAAGCATCCCAATATGCATCATCAATCAAGCCTAAACCCCTAAACCTATCAGGAAGACTAGAAATGTCAAAATGATCGGGACCACGGATCATACCTTGTGCTTCCTCCAGGGAAAGATGAAGAAGGTTGCACAACCTATCAACAAAGGAAGCTCCTCCGGGCAAAGGAATCGCAATATATTCCACCTCGGGACCACCAAGCAGAGCTCGAAATTCTTCAACAGTCGGAACCACCTCATTGTAAGAAAAGCAAAAAACATGCCTTCTAGTATCCCAAAAAGAAGCGGAGGCCCTCAAGAGATCATAATCCGGAATCAATTCTTTGAGAGACCACAAGCATTTTACCTTGTACCTTTCCTCAAAAAATGACCTCCTCTTGTGCATAATCTCCCGGGACCACTCTTTGAACTTGTTGAAGAAAGACATTTGAAATTCTTGGGACAATTTGGATGGATTTTTCATACTCACAATTTTCTCCATGGATTTTCTCTCCTTCTCCCCGAAAATGCAGTTTGAAACTGGTGGTTGAAGAAGGTGTTTGAATTAAAAGAAGGGAAAACCAGATCCGAACCAAAAATTAAATGCCAGTGTCAGACTTCAACCTTATCCGCGCGGACAGGATTGAGTCTCATCCCCATCCGTGCGGACAAGAATGTCACCATCAGAAAAAAATCTGCAGCAGTTTTTACTGCTGCACCGCGGAGGAATATGTCATCCCAGCCGCTCAAAACCTGCACAAAGCCTGCCAAAACAGTTCATATACCAAACATTCACACCCTTGCCACAAAACTGGGCTCATGCAACATCCACATGCATAATAAACAAAAAAAAAAAGTAGACAAATAATCCTAGATCATATTACAATCCCCAAAAAAAAGAAGGAAAATGTGCATGAAAAATAAATTGTATCTGTCTGAACAACCAAGTCACTAATCAGAATCATCGGAAGCTAGCGCCTTCCCTCGGCCCCTCTTACGACTCGTGCCTACGTCCTGTGCGGCCATGAACATCCCGAGCTCGGGGTTGTCATCCTCGTCTCCTGAAAGAGGCTCGTCTGGACCAGTAGGAATGCCATGATAGGGCAGGCCGAGATCCGCGAAGAAATCGTACCCGCATTGAGCACGCGCTCGGATCCCACAGCCTGTGAAGATGATCCGCCACGGTGCAGCCGGCATGCCCTGTCCCATGTAAATCCCGAGAATGACGTGATGCGGAGGCGGCTCCACAGTTGGGAATCCAGGCTGAGGAGAAGGGGGAGTGTATGCGGAATGCTCGGAGAATGGTAGTAGGGAGGGCTCTCGCTCTCTTGGCGCCCATTGTGTGCTCGTCTCCTCCACACTGAGCGGCCCCGACGGGTGGCAGTGACGAGCTGATGAACCTCTTGGCCCTGATCACCTGCCGCACCAGCTTCTCGACAACCGTGGCCAGGAACTGCACAGAAACAAAGGCTTTAGAAGTAGTTGGAGCTAAAAAAAAAGGAGAAAAGTAGAGACAAAAAAAATTAAAGAGACGTACCCTCATATCCGGATGAGGCCGAAATGCTCGGGGTACCCTCTCGGGGATAGGGATCTGCACTCTCAATCTCACCCCATCCTAGACGTATGAAAAGTCCGACCGAGGGTACCGTACGACCGGGATCCCCTCTCTCTCAAGCACCTGGGGCATCCTCAGCCTCTCCAGCACAAACGTCGAATACGGGTCATCCGTCACAAACCCTGAGAAGTGCTGGCCGCCCCAGTAGTAAGCCCAAGTCTCCGAGCCCTCGATCGGACTCATCATATCAGCAGGAGGCTCCATAGGTGCCAGCAAAGGTGCGCCGTCGCCATGCTGGCGCGTCACCCTCTCCCCCAAGTAATACACATCACAGGACAACCCCCTCAAGATCCTCTTCTCTACGGTCCATCTCTCCGCGCCCTTCAACTGCTCCATGCCAAAACGGCCCCAGGGGTAGAACCTCATCCTCTCATCTGTCTCCGCTCTCATAATGGGCCGACACTCCTTGTACTTGAGAGTCGTGTGCCCTCGAGCACCCCTCTTCTCCCGAGCCTGTCTAACCCAGGAGAGCATAGCCGGATATGCCCCAATGTGCTCCGCCGGCTGCCGCCACATCCTAATGTCAAAGAACTCCAGAGCCCACACCTGCGAAGGGAAAAAATTTCATCAGCTAAGCTCGGAAAAAGAAATAGTACAGACAAAAGGAAAAGAAAAGGCAAAAGCTTGTACCTCCAGCGGAAACTCAAAGCATGAAAGGGAACTCACAGCCTTCCGGCTGTACCTGTCTAGAGCAAACTAAAGCTCTTCTAGCCCGGCCTCCCCCCAGGCCACCTCTCCAGCTCTCTCCACGTCCGTCAGCGTCCTCAGCAAAGCAAACACCGCCGTCCCCTCGGCGTGTCCAAACAACGTACTCGAAAAGGCAAACCACAAAAAAGACCTAGCAATCTGCTCAGCAGCAATCATCTCATCACCAGCCTCATACCTCCCGATGCTCTCCACAATCTTCCCCTGAACCACCGCATACTCCATCCCCATCCCCTTTTTGGGAATGGGGATAAAGCCTAAAAGATCCTGCAACTCCCGGTCACTATAGCCATCCCGCCACTCAATGCTACGTCCCACCAATGCTCCACCAAAGCTAAAGTCAAGCCCTTGCTCTTCGGCAACTTCACCAGCCCTCTCAAGCACTCAACAAACTCATACAACCCAGTCTCAACGATAATCTGCCTCGGACTCATCATCGCCCCCCTACCCAAGACCGGAAGCTGGTCCCACAGGCTAATCACGACCTCAACTGATCCGCGAGTCTTCAGCTTATTCAGCTGATCCCGCACAAACCGATCACCACCCTGCAAAAAAGAAGAAGAAGAAGAAGAAGAAGAAGAAGAAGAAGAAGAAGAAGAAGAAGAAGAAGAAGAAGAAGAAGAAGATGTCAATAAGCAGTTGCATACACAAGCACAAAGTTTTGAAAAAAATTCGGCAGCATAACGGCATGCAATGGACTCAACCCCATTTTTCTCGCACAAAAGAAAAAGGGTTTTCAGCAATCACCATTCATCATTCATTCAAGCATGAAGGGACATGTCAATAATAAGGAGTCAACAGAAGCAAAACTCCGTCCCGTTGTTATTTTCAAAAAAAAAAAAAAGAGAGCATACAATTTTTCACAATTCATTCATTCCATCAACAGGAGCAAAATTTCATAAAATAGCACAAATAGACAATTTTCCACATGCATTCATTCAATCAACAGGAGCAAAACTCCGTCCCACTTTTCACAAAAAAATCCTATAGCATGCATGCATAATTCCTTGCATTCATATCATTCATAAAAACATCATCTCATTGCAAAAATCCTACGTGCAACAAAAAAGGTCCGTCCCGGATTCGGGAAAATTTTCGTCATCTCATATTTCAAAAAAAAAAATGGCAAATTGCCCATTCTTTTTTCAAACAAAATGCATATTCATATTACCCATATACTCAATACAACATGCAAATCATCAAAGTCAAATTTCAAGGCGAAGAAGCATGATTTTCGATTTTTTTTTTTTTTTAAAAAAAGAAAAAAAAATTCAAACGATAATCAACAAAAAACGAATGAAGAAATTCGAAGCATACCGTGCGAAGATCCGGATCAGTGGACCAATGCTGCCACATATCTGGGTAGGGTTCCTCCGCGATCGATTGTGAGAGCGAATAATGCCTCCTCATCCTAACAAGCTCTAACCTCCTCTCCGCAATCGGACCACGCCCTTGACCTTGAATAGCGGCTTCCCCGTGTTCCATTGCTCGAAAAATCAAAGAAAACGGAAGGATTTCGAAGCTTTTTTTGGCCAAAAATGGCTTCTTTCTCGTCTCCCTCGTGTAAACTGAAACTGGGCGGTGGGGAAGAAGGAGAAAGGCCTCTGCCTTTTAAAAGACCTGTCCCCACTTCGTTCTTGTCCGCACGGACAGGAATGAGAATGCAAAAAGACCATTTTGCCCTTTAAAAATCCCAGACTCTGCAGCTTGGTCCTGGATTTAACGGAGGATAACCAAAGATAACCCAAGTTAACCCCCTTTCAAAAGAACTTCCCGGCAGTAAAAACGTAAGTCCGATTTCTTCAACGAAAGTTAACGGAATCCCGTTTCTTTCCTCACTATCATCCACGGCAATAAAACGTAAGTCCGATTTCTCCAACGAAAGTTAGCGGAATCTCGTTTCTTTCCTCATTTTCATCAACGGCAGTAAAACGTAAGTCCGATTTCTCCAACGAAAGTTAACGGAATCCCGTTTCTTTCCTCATTATCATCCACGGCAGTAAAACGTAAGTCCGATTTCTCCAACGAAAGCTAACGGAATCCCGTTTCTTTCCTCATTTTCATCCACGGCAGTAAAACGTAAGTCCGATTTCTCCAACGAAAGTTAACAGAATCCCGTTTCTTTCCTCATTTTCATCAACGGCAGTAAAACGTAAGTCCGATTTCTCCAACGAAAGTTAACAGAATCCCGTTTCTTTCCTCATCTTCATCAACGACAGTAAAACGTAAGTTCGATTTCTCCAACGAAAGTTAACAGAATCCCGTTCCTTTCCTCATATTCATTCCTGGCAGTAAAACGTAAGTCCGATTTCTCCGACGAAAACTAATGGAATCCCGTTTCTTTCCCCATTTCCATCCCCAGCAGTTTCCGAACTACGTATGTGCTTGATTCCCCATTCGGGATACGTAGGTAGCCTACCATAGGTCTAGCCACTCGACCAATACGGTCATCCTTTTCCCTGGCAGCAAACGTAAGACCGATCCCTTCAAGTGAAGTCCACTAAGGACCATCTATCCCCTCAGAAGGAAATCATTTTAAATTAAGGTCTGAGGCACCTAAAACGCCATCATTAAGGTCTGAGGCACCTAAAACACCATCTTCAAGGTTTGAGGCACCTAAAATGCCATCATTAAGGTCTGAGGCACCTAAAACGCCATCATTAAGGTTTGAGGCACCTAAAACGCCATCATCAAGGTTTGAGGCACCTAAAACGCCATCATCAAGGTTTGAGGCACCTAAAACGCCATCATCAAGGTCCGAGGCACCTAAAACGCCATCATCAAGGTCCGAGGCTCCTAAAACGCCATCATCAAGGTCTGAGGCACCTAAAACACCATCATCAAGGTCCGAGGCACCTGAAATGCCATCATCAAGGTTCGAGACACCATCATCAAGGCTTGAGGCACCTAAACGCTATCACTAAGGCTTGAGGCACCTAGACGCTATCACTTCGGTTTTGACACAAGACACGAGGAAAGCGATAAATCGCAATCATCCTCTGATTCGACAAACCAAAATCATTAACATGTTGACATCCTAAAATAGTCACTCTAGGGTCGACGTCTGAAGATAGTTGAAAGACCCGAACTACGACCGGCTTGATTCCTCTTAAGGATACGTAGGTAGCCTACCATTAGGTGCAGCCATCAGGCCAAAATGGTCATTCCCTTTCCGAGCGGTCAGACCAAAATGGTCACCCTCTTTCCCCTATCAGATTGGGACCTCACTCTTATCGACGACCCCACTTCCTTCGAAAGAACCGTCGCCGAGGGGCTACTGTAAGTGCCCCAATCTGAATCGCCAATGTTCCTTCAGCCCAATTTAACGACTTCCATGTCGAACAAACAGCTAAGGGCATTTTGGTCTTTTCCTAAGGCAATTTAAACAAAAAGGGCCTTAAAGAAATATCAAAAATAGGTCAAAAAACCAGATTGGAAGAGTCATTTCCAAGAAATTGACTTACTTTACATTAAATGCAAGCAGCCAAAACTGCTTTCTACAGAGTCAGGCACGCCTACATTACCATTCGCGCGGACATGAATGAGGCTCACTCTCGTCCGCGCGGACATGTTTGTAACCTAAAATCTGCCTATAAATTAAATCATTCTCTCTCAGTTTAAGAAGACAAGAGTTAAAAACCCTCACTGTTATATTCGTAAAATACCCAAAAAACAGCCTATACACCAAACAAAAACACAAAATCCCAACACAAATCTTGAACAAATTCAAGCCTCAAACACAAATCCAAGGAAGATAGGGTACAACCATTGGTAAACCCTCCTTCTCCTTACCTTAAATCTCCCTCATCCATGCATACATCTCACATTTTAAAGATGTAACTTGCTTATTGTTCATCTCTTGTCTTAGATCCAAGAGGATCTCCATGGATTTCATTTCCATGGATGATTCTCTATAAGGATCAACATTTCTTTTAAATTGTTGTCTCTCTTCTTAAATTAACTAGTTATTACTTGGTCTCTTGACCTAAAGTGTGGTCACCTTGGAGTTCATCTCCATGGATGATCACACTAAATGGTCCATATTCTCACTTTCACTTTCTTTTTGTGTTAATGGTACTTGTTTGACCTAAAATGTAGTCATCTTGAAATAAATTTCCATTGATGACCATTTTAAAAGGTCTAAATTGTTTTTACTTCCTTGTAAACATTTTTCCAATCCTAAGATCTTCACCTTGGAACCATTTCCATGGATGAATATCATTAAGGTTCTTAGGTTACAAAAAGGGTGAAGTTGATACATTGAGTTCAAAGATCTCAAGGATGATTATCTTAATGATCACCTTAGAAATCCACTCTAAAGTTGATACATCCTTAACCTAAAGTCAATTTTCATACATTAATCTTTGTTTTATGTTAAATTTCCACATCCCAAGCAAATGAAATGCTTTCAAGTCCTAATGAACCCTAAGGATGGCTTAATAGTGTATCACCACTAATCATGTTTAGTGATCACTAATCAAAGCCTAAGAAAAGTGGGGACAAGCATGGATGCAAATCCCAAAAATGTTTTTTTATTTAACACTTTCAGTTGCAAAAACTCCAGTTCTGATTCTGTAACTCCAGTTTACATTCTGAAATCTACAGAATCAGACTAAAAAGCTGCAAAAAAAGAATATTTGCTGTCCCATCCGCGCGGACAGGAATGACTCTCACTCTGGTCCGCGCGGACAAGAATGTAAGGAACGGACATTTTGTTTTTCCAGTCATTTTTCACTCACCGAAGCACATTATTTCGATAAATTTCAGTCCAGTCCAGTCAAAACTTCATTTCCAGAAAAATCCTCTTGCAAAACACACACACACACACACACACACACAAATGGTTTTAAATCAGGAAGACTCGTTTTACGAGGCATTTCGGGTGAAGCCTAACGTTCTTCCCGGAGTGTAATGTGACCTCCGAACTCAAATCTCTCAATTTTAGGCATTTTTCAAAGTTTTGGCCCTTAAAATAAAAAACGGCGTGGCGACTCCGTTTGATTTTTCAAAAAAAACGTAAAAATCGGTCATCATCACAGGTGTGCATCCTCGGAAAAGATCCGGTCCGATACTAAATACATTGAATCTATTCAATGTCATGCTTGTTCCGGTTGGGGTCACTATGCCAATGAATGTGCTAATACTTTGAGAAAGGCGGGAAAAAATTTGTGGGTCTCTCTTAGTGATGGAGAGGAGGAAGGAACGGAGAAAGATTAAAAGACGGAGTAAGTGGTCATGATGGCCACGGTAGAGGAGCTGCCTTCGACAAAAAGTGTTACCTCAAGTGTTGTCCCAGATTTTACAACACCTGACACAACACTTGTGACTTCTTCAGAAAGTGTTGCCCCAAGTGTCATCCAGGAAATGGCAACACTTGACACAACACTCAGCAGGTATGATTCTTTAAATGATATTTGCTTGCTTGATTCAGTTGGTTTAAATTCTGAGGAGTCTATAGAGGATGAACTATTCATGAATTAAAAAACCTCTATAAGTCTCTCCTCGTGGAATGGAAAAAGGAGAACAAGATGGTGGTTTTCTTGAAAAAGGAAAATCATGATCTTAAAAACTCCTTGACTCAGCTAGAGGTTCAACTCAGTAGGAGAGATTTGGATCTTGATAAACTTAAGGCCAAACTCATCCTAGCCGAATCCACCTTCAAAAAACTCAACACGAGCTCATCCAATTTGGATGAGATACTCAATTTGAGTAAGCCTCTTAAAGCTGGTCTTGGGTTTCAAGAATCACTAGAAAATATTACCTCTACCTTGTTTGATTTTGAAACTAAAAATTGTTTTGTAAAAGAGCGTGTCAAGAAAAAGGGTAGTACTCCTAGTGATACTTCTGATCAATCCAATGAATGTGGATACTGTCACAGACCTGGACATATAAAATCAGATTACTTTATTCTTCAAAAGAAAATGTCCAGTCTTCAAGTGTTGCCTCAAGTGTCGCCAAATTCTCAGGGCAACACTCAAGACAACACTGGTGAACAGAGATTCATATTTTCAAAAAAGGCTTGGTTACCCAAGGAAAAACTGAAATGCTATGTTGTTTACACAACTTTAAGGACTAATGTTTCAGAAACTTGGTACTTTGATAGTGGTTGTTCACGTCATATGACGGGTACAAAATCATTCCTAACGGAGTACCAACCTATTCAAGGAGGCTCGGTAACTTATGGTGGTGGAGGCAAGAGTGAAATAGTTGGAAAAGGAACACTGGATATTGTTGGTTTTCCTTCTTTAAAAAATGTCTTGCATGTAGATGGTCTTCTTGCTAATCTAATTAGCATTAGCCAATTATGTGATGACAATTTGGAGGTAAAATTCAATAAAAATACCTGTGAAGTGTTTGATAATACTAACTTTTGTGTCATGACTGGAATAAGATCAAGTGATAATTGCTACCTCGTTGGTAATAAACCAGTGTGCAATTTGACAAAACTTGATGATATGAGGTTATGGCATCAAAAGTTATGTCATTCTCATTATAGGAATATTGAGAAGATTATCAAACACAATGCCGTCAAAGGTGTTCCTAAACTAAACCTCAAAGACACTATGATCTGTGATGACTGCCAAAAGGGTAAGCAGACTCGTGTTGCTCACAGTGTTAGACAACACAATGAGCAACACTCAGGAATAACATACTGTTTTCAACTTTTACATATGGACTTGATGGGTCCTGTTGAGGTAGAAAGCTTGGGAGGTAAGAAGTATGTTTATGTTATAGTTGATGATTTTTCTAGGTTTACATGGGTCTATTTCTTAAGAGAAAAATCAGAAACTTTTGATAAATTTACTCACTTAGTCTCTAAAATCAAAAACATGTTTTGTTCTCCTGTTTTTCGAATAAGGTCAGATCATGGTAGAGAGTTTGAAAACATCTCCTTCGCTACATTTTGTAGTAAAAAGGGGATACACCATGAATTTTCAACACCCAAAACACCACAATAAAATGGTGTTGCTGAAAGGAAAAATAGGACTTTGTTAGAGATGGCACGTGTTATGCTAATTGCTAGAAATATTTCCAAAGGCTTTTAGGACGAAGCTTTAAACACAGCTTGTCACACTACAAATAGAGTTTTCTTAAGACCCGGTACAACTATGACACCCTATGAGATTTTAAATGGAAAAAAAACCTACGATTCACTATTTTCATGTGTTTGGGTGTTTGTGCTACATTTTAAATGACCAGGAATACTTAGAAAAACTAGATTCCAAGAGTGACAAAGCCATCTTTCTTGGCTACTCTCAAAACAGTCATGCTTATCGAGTCTATAATCTGAGGTTAAAAGTGATTCAAGATCTGTAAATATTGAATTTAACGATTACTTGAGTGCTACAGGAGAACCAGCTGAAAATATACCTCTAACCTTGCTGGAAGAAGTTGAAACAGGGATGGAACAGAAACTAGTTCGACCAGTACAGCCACAGATTCAAGTGTTGCTCCGATTGTTGCCCCTGAAATGGCAACACCTGAGGCAACACAGGAGAACAGAACAGTGGCTGGAAATTCTGAGAGCAGTAACTCAGAAGAAGAAGGATTGGTGTACCATCAAGTCAGGAGAGGTCCCCCATCTCAAATTAGAAATTATCATTCCATTACTCAGGTAATTGGTGATATTAATGAAGGGGTTCGAACAAGAAATAAGGAGCCAGTTGACTACAGAGATATGGCTAGGTATGTGTGTATATCCTCCACATATTCCAAGGTAAAAAACTCCTATTTTGTTTCCTCTCTTGAACCAAAAAATGTGATTGAGGCTTTAAATGATAATTTCTGGATACAAGCTATGCAAGAAGAGCTTGAACAATTTACCCGTAACGAGGTTTGGTGTTTAGTTCCACGTCCTTTACATACAAATATTATTGGAACTAAATGGATTTACAAAAACAAATCTGATGAATTGGGTAATATTGTTCGTAATAAAGCTCGTCTTGTGGCTCAAGGCTATACACAAGTGGAAGAAATCGACTTTGACGAGACCTTTGCATCTGTGGCTAGAATTGAGTCAATAAGACTTCTTCTTGCTATAGCCTGCTACCTCAAAATCACATTGCACCAAATGGATGTCAAAGTGGCTTTCTTGAATGGGTACTTAGATAAAGAGATCTATGTTGAGCAACCTAAAGGGTTTGAAGACCCATTCCACCCAGACCATGTATACAGACTTGATAAGGCCTTATATGGCTTGAAACAAGCTCCTTGTGCATGGTATGAGCTTCTAACAAGTTTCCTTCTTGAATATAGATTTGTTAGAAGAGAAGCCGATAGGACATTATTTATTCTTAGGAAAAATAAAGAGCTTGTCATTGCTCAGATCTATGTTGATGACATAGTTTATGGCTCCACATCTAAAACGTGTTTACAAAATTTTGTGGAAGCTATGACATCAACTTTCGAGATGAGCATGATAGGTGAACTTAATTATTTTCTAGGATTGCAGGTGAAACAGTCAGATGATGGAATCTTTATCTCTCAGAGCAAGTATGCTAAGAGTCTGGTGAAAAGGTTTGGATTGGAGAGTGCAAAGAGCTCAAAAATACCTATGGGATCATCTCTTAAGGTAACCAAAGATCAGGCAGGGGAGGATGTTGACCAAACTCTGTACATATCCATGATAGGTAGCCTTCTTTATCTTACTGCCAGTCATCCCGATATTATGTTCAGCGTAGGTGTGTGTGCTAGATATCAGCCTGCTCCTAAAATTTCTCAACTAAATGTTGTCAAGAAAATCATTAAGTATGTGTCGGGACAAGTGAATTAGGGATCTGGTTCACCAAAGACACTAATACCAACTTGGCTGGTTTTAGTGACTCTGATTGGGCAGGGGATATAGATGACAAAAAGTGCACTAGTGGGGTTTTTTTTCTTGGGTAATAATCTTGTGTCATGGTACAGTCACAAGCAAAATTGTATCTCTCTCTCGACTGCTGAATCTGAGTATGTAGCAGCCGGGAGTTGTTGTTCACAATTGATATGGTTGAAACATATGCTTGACGATTATGGTCTTGATAGTAATATCTTGACTATGTATTGTGACAATTTGAGTGCTATAAATATTTCCAAAAATCCTGTACAACACTCACACACTAAACACATTGATATCCGTCATCACTTCTTGAGAGATTTAGTAGAGAAAGACTTGATCCAAATAGAGCATATTGATACTAAACATCAACTTGCTGATATTTTGACCAAAGCCCTGGACCATGAGAGATTTTCAAGTTTGAAAAAATCTCTTGGTTTATGTTTTTTATAAATCTGTTGTTTCAAGTGTTGCCGTCTATGTTGCCAATACTGACAGCAACACTGTGTATTTGTTGTATATTTTTATTATTTAAAAAAAAATATTTAGTCTAATCTCAAATGGGGGGCATTTACTGACCTTTGTGTTCTAGTATGTGTATATACTTAAGGTTAACATTATTTTATAAAATACCCCTTTTTGCTTAAAGTGACAAAGTCACTCATGTTCTTGTTGATATTTGAAAAGGCAAAGCTTGTTAAAATACTCCCAAAGTAACTCGGGGCACGACGTTCGCTACGACGATGTTTCCTTGCCAAAACGGGAGTATAATGTAGTTGTTTTATACTAAGTATTAGGGACATGGAACTCGCTACTACAGTGTACCCTACTTGAAAGGTATAAAACCGACTACATATAGCTTTACACTTTAATAAAAAATTCGGAACACGGAGCTCGCTACTACGATGCTTCCTTGTAAATAAAAAAAGTGTAAAGTTTGCTTATAATTGCCTAAGGAATGATAATTTATATATGTTGAAAATATATCAAGGGGATTTTATTTAAAATGTTGCCTTGTGTGTCACGCAACATTGTTAGTAACACATTAGTAAATGCTACATTAATTTTTTTATTTCTTATTTTCGTTTTTGTTAATTAAATTTTGAATTTCCAAAAGTCTATTTTTTATATTTAGAGTTTGTGAAATTTAAAAGTTTTTTAGCAAAAATATTTATCTTTCGTCTAACTAAATATCTATATTTTAAAATTCATTGTTTGAGTTTTGAAAAACACAATTTTATGGATATTGCTAAAATTATTTTTAGTTATTATATTTTTTAAAAAATGAAAAAAAATCAGTTTTTTTTTTTAAAATGACGGACTAACAGTGCTAAGGTTGTTGGGTTTGTTAGGGATAAAAGGGATTTAATTTGATTTGAACTTGTCAAATCAAATTAAAACCCTTACTATTCACTCATTTAAAACCCTTCTCCCTAAATCCTCTCTCTCTCTCTCACCTTGTCTCTCTCTCTCAACGGAAACCCTCTCCCCTGTACCCCGTTCTTCATCTTCTTCCTTTGAAAATCCATGACAAGCCCTTCAAATTCTCCAAAATCTTCATCCCCCCATGGAAATCTCACCTCTAGCCCCTTCAAGTGTCGCCTCCAATGTCGCCATCCCTATGAAGACATCCCCTGCGACATTTTCGGCCACACCCACAACCTCACCAATCTTGGACATTATTGTGTACAACCCACCTCAAATTCCCATTCCTATAAGAGTCCAGAAGCTACCCCTTCCGTTGAACTCACCTTTGCTCCACAAAATAAAACCATGAAACGAAAAGCATTAGATGCTTCTTCGTCATTTCGAGGTGGAGTTCGACGTCAATCAGAGAGGATCAAGACATTGTTCAGGTCCAAAATCCCTTCTAATACTGCTGATGATCCTGTCAATGTGGAGGATAGCTCAAGCTCTTCGCTCAACATTTCGTCTGAGGAAGGATCAGACCCAATCTTCAAGGAGACTAAGGAGCCCTCATTGACGTCTGATGAGGATGAGGAAGCATGGATGGATGATGAAGAAACACTAGCTCAAGCCCAGTCCCGAATTGCCAAGAGACAGAAAGTTTAGACCAGTGTTGCCCCGAGTGTTGCCCATCTAATGGCAACACCTGAGACAACACCTGCTATCAAGTCCAAAGCCCAGTCAAGTTCACCCTCATATTCTCCCATCTCCTGGCCAGAGGTAATCACTCCTACTCCCTCTCAAGATTCAAAATCTGATTACGAGTCTTTTGGGTACTATGAATGCCCATTCCTTTCCGAAGAATTTTGTAGTGAATCCAACTTAGATAAGTGGGTTCAAGACTCTGAGAAAAAGATTTTGAATGAAAGGAACATGTTTGTGACTCAGTTCAAGGAGTTAGGAGTGTACCAATTTTTGGAGGACAGAAAGTTTTTGCCTACGGTTTCTAAAGTTTCATCTTATGTCGAAAGTGTGGTTAGAAATTTCTTTGCTCATCTTAGGGAGGATATTGATGATAGGAACACCCCTCATTATGGAAAGATTTTTGTTAGGGGAAAAATATATGATTTTAATCCTTTGATCATCAACAAAACCTTCGGCCTCCCTAGTATTGATGACGAGAGCTTAGATGTCGAGCCTAACACACTTGCCAACTTTCTGACTGGAGGGAGAATATCAGTTTGGAGTGACCACTTTAAATCTACCCACCTTACATCTCTGTTTAGTGTGCTTCACAAAATTTGTATAATAAATTGGCTACCTACGATCAATGAAAACACGGTGACATTTGAGCAAGCCACTTTGTTGTACAAATTAGGTAAGAAACAGAGAGTCAACTTTGGAAGGTTGGTATTTGTTCACCTAGCTGCATGGGCCAAGAAAAGAAAAACCTCCTCCTTCATTTTTCCTTCCCTCTTTTACAATGTCCTCTTGTACTAAAATTTCAAACCTTGGAATGCGGATAATATCTCCGAAAAACCTGTCTATTATAGAATTAGCAAACATTTTACAGAAGGTGATAGGCACAGAGATTTTCCATGAGTTATGGTTTCAGTTGCTCCTCCATTGGCTGCCTCTGCCTCAAGTGTCGCCCCAAGTGTTGCCCCTGAAATTGGCAACACTTCAGGCAACACTGCACCTGTGATGATAGATGCTGCCATGGTTCTTAATTTTTTCAATATTCAGGTGAAGCACATCGACTCAGTGATACAGGGGTGGCTGAACATGCGTACAAATATGATGAAAATGGTGGAATTGATTTCTTCCAAAATAGGGGGAGATCAATCAAGGCCAAGGCATGATGATGGAGCGGATGTAGCTGGAGCTGGACCAAGTGGCACAGCTGAGGGAGGTGAAGGAGATGGAAATGCAGAAGGTTGAAGGTGGTTGGTTCGATTGGTACTTGATTTGGTGGTTTGGTAACAAAAACAATTGTATTTGTTTTATTTGGTTTATGATGTTTAAACAATTTTAGTTTCTGTTTTTTTCTTTGTTTCGGCTGGAATTTTCTTCAAACTTTGGTGGATGGTTTTTGCTAAATGGTTGGATGGTTGTTTTTAAGATTTTAATAATTATTTTGGTTAGTTATTAATTTCGTGTTAAGGGGGAGATAAATTCGAAATTATGTGACTTTATTTGCCTGAAGGTTGATGTTTCCACTCGTGTGAGTGTGATATTTTGATAGAAAATATTTTCAACATTGCCTGAAGGTTGATGTTGCCACTATTTATCACATGACATTTTCGTTTTTTTGTTAAGTATGACTAACTGTTTTGTAAAGATCATCACATTGGTATTTTGTGAAGAAATCAGTAACTAAGGGAGAGATTGTTAATGTTAGAATATGTGTTGCCATAAATGTTGACCCAAGTGTTGCAAACCAGTGTTGCCACTGGTGTTGCCATTTGGATTTGGCAACACTGAAATAGTTACTGTATTTTTCACAAATAATAATGTGTAAATCAATGATTTAATAACAGTTGTTAATATGCTTGAAATGAGCTTGAATAGGTCATCAGAAACTGTCCAGGCGTGATTCACAAAGAAGGAGAAGGAAATTAATATATAAACATGTGTTTATATGATTAATTAATGACCAAGCAAAAAGAGATATTATTTAGCTATTTAGGGGGAGATCAAGTCTGAGTACAAGGCATCTACAGCTGAGAGGTACAAGCAAGAGAAGCCAAAGAAGACTAAGTCTCCTACAAATGAGGCGAGAAGGCTAAAATGGAGGAAACAACTTCAAGCTTGTTATCTGATCATTTTGAGTAGGCTCCAAGTTTTGGAGGCCTATAAATAGTGCAGTAGATCTTCATTGAAGATCATCAAATTCAGAAAACGCAAATCTGCACAAGAAATAGAATTCTGCTCTTCAGTGTTGCCATTCAGTGTTGGCAACACTCAGTCCGACACTCGAGAATTTCATACAGATTTTCATGTTTTTGTGAGGTTTTGAGTGTTCATTTTCAGAGAGAGAGAGAGTTCTTTATATTGTTCCTTGAGTTAATGATTGTTTATCATTAAGGGAACTTCTTTGACCTTGTATTGAATTCATATTATTAATAGAAAGGTCTTGCCCTCCTGGCACCCATCAAGTTATATATTTATATAACTTGATAAAAATTATATTCTTGTGTATTGTTTTTATTCTTCCGCTGCAAATTAGATTTATTTTTATTTATTTGTGTTTTTCTAGAATTGGTGTGTGTTGTTGTTAGTGTTACCAACACTAAGGACTACACTTGTGAGTTTCGTCTCACTTTGGGAGTTTCGCCTCACTTGTTCTAAGCCATAGACAATTTCATAAAGCATTTGCAGCCAAAGATTTTGAAAAAGGCTATGTTGGGGGTTCTTCCTCTCCAAAGTTCATATGGAGTTTTTTTGTAGGTTTTGTTGATGAGGGAGAGGTTTTGAGTGAAGCACGCTGTGTTGACCGCTTTAGCCCAGAAATACTGAGGGAGCTTTGCTTCATAAATCATTGTCTTTCCAGGCTCAATCAACGTCCTATTCTTTCTTTCCACAACCCCATTTTGTTATGGAACATCAGCCGTAGAAAAATTGTGATCTATTCCATGGTCATCATAATATTGAGCAACACCGTTGTTTTTTAATCATGTTCCATTATCAGACCATACACTAACGATGTCGTCTTCTTTTTGGGTTTGGAGCCGTCTAAAGAGTGAGGTTAGAATTTCATAGCAATCATCCTTTGTGATCATCATTTCAACCCACGTGTATCTTGAATAATCATCCACTACCACTAAAGTATATCTATGTCCTCCAATGCTGACAGTGGTGATGGGTCCAAACAAATCAATGTGAAGCAATTGTAAACATCTTGCAGTTGAAGGTGCGGTCTTGCTGGTGAAAGACGACGCGATTTGTTTACCAAGTTGACAAGCACTGCATTTCTCTGGATGGTGGTCAACCACTTTGGGTAAACCGCGAATGAGCTTTTCCTTCCAATCTTTGCAAGATACTTGAAGTTCAAGTGGCTCAACCGCTTGTGCCAAAGCCAACTATTTTCGCTCACATTTTTAGCTACAAAACAGAGATTAGTAATACTACATATAGAATTTAAATCAATAATGTAAATATTACTCTTACGAGTCCCTGTGAGTAGAGTGACTCCGGAAATGCCATCTTTGATAAAGCAATTTGATGAAGTGAAGTTGCAGTGCATTCCTTTGTCACAGAATTGAGAAATTGATAGGAGATTATGCTTGAGTCCTTCAGCAAGGGAAACCTTCTCAATGGTTAGGTTTTCTCTGCTAATTATACCATATCCAATGGTTTTTCCTTTGTTTTTGTCACCAAAGGTTACAGATGGACTGCTTGCTTCAAAGACATTTTCCAGTCATATGTCTTGAACATTCACTATCAAGATACCATTCATTTGCCTTGTAGCGACCAGCCATTAAGCAGAGGACAGAAAGATATACATTTCAAAACGAGGTCCCCTTTATTCTTTTGGGTCCTGAGGTTAGCATCTTTTGATAACCCACACCTATTTGACAGAAGGTGGATTATTCTTTCCGGCATTGGGTGTGAACCTCAAAAGGCATTATGTAGCCTTGTGACCAGAACCATCACACACAGAACATTTATGAAAGATGTAAGCAACATGAGGTTTTACAAACTCTTTACTATTCTTGGGGTTAGCATTCGTTTTGGGAACTGAGGTTTTGGCCTTGACAAAGGTGGTTATTTTTTGTTTGACCGCAGTTTTTCTAGGAACGCTCCCCTTGCTTTTGAAGGCAGGGGGTGTGGTCAAAGAAGAATGGTGGTCAGCCATGCGGTCAGCCGTATAAGGTACTTCAGAATGTGCGGTTGAAGTAGATGTGCGGTCAGCCGTAATTTGAACCTCCTTTGCGGTTTCATCCTCAGAAATTTTCTTTTTCATTTGAGAAATTTTCCCAAATTGTTTCTTAGGGTAGACATAGTGAAAGTTAAGTTTAGCCTTTGGTTCCTGTCCTTTACCCTTAGAATCTGAATGCTTTTCCTTTGGAATTACTTGAGTTTATTTTAAAAATTCCTCATCCTTTCCACAGCAGGATGCACACTTCAACTTTTCACCATTTTGGAATCACATCTCTTCTTTATCACCACTAGCCTTTTGGAATTCTAGAATTTGATCCATGGTGACACATGATTTGATCCACTCATCAATTACCTTTTGGAGGTCATTGTTTTGAGCAACCAAGTCATTGCTCCTAAGTTGGAGTACAGATACCTTAGTTTCCAGAATGAGGTTTTTATTAGTAAGAGGTGACATACTTTTTACTTGGTCTTTAAGAAGTTAAATTTCAGACCTCAGCATAGTTTTGATCCTCTCTAGTTTTGATTCTCATTGGAACAACCTCTTCTTCATCCATTTCAAGCGACTCGACTGACTCATTATCCGAATCATCAGAAGCATCTGCAACAAGGCAGAGATTAACCTCTTCGGTTTCATCCTCGCTTTCTTCATCAGAATCTGTTTCAATTCAAGTTGCTAACTCTTTTGAGTTCTCTTCCTCTTCAGCAACCATTCCCTTGCGATGAGAAAATTTCGTAGGAGGGATTTTCTTTTTCATATATTCAAATATGGGCTTAGGACACTCAAAAGCAAAGTGACCGGGATTCCTATAGTTGTAGCAAACTAGGTCACCCATTTTCTTTGTATCAGCAGCCTTGGAAAAATTTGCTGAAGGTTTGCCTTTTGAAAACGATTTTGAAGATTTTCGAAATTTTTGAAATCTTTTTACAAACATGGCAAATTCATCATCATCCATATCGATGAGTGATGAGGTTGAGATAGAGGAATCTGAGGTTTGCTTGGATGTGGAAGGTTTCTCCTCATGTTCCACTGCAGACATAGAAAGTGCCTTGCCTTTTCCTTCGACCTCTTCAATGTGGTCTAACTTAAGTTCATAGACTTTTAGATTTGCATACAAGTTACTTAAGGTCCAAGTCTTTAAATCTTTCGAGTCCTCTTGAGATGTGGCTTTATTAACCCATCTTGAACTTAAGGCAGCTAGGAATGTCATATAAATTTCCTTGTCGGTTAAAATTTTACCAAGTGAAAGACAAGAATTTACTACCTCAACGTAACGATCGTAAGTTTGACACAAGGTTTCATTTGGTTTTCTGTTGAATTTGTTGTAGGTCCTTTCAACAGCACACTTCTTATTTTCCTTGCAAATATTGTCTCCTTCAAGGTAGCTCTCAATTGCATCCCACATCTGCTTTGCGGTTTTACACTTCATAACTTTTGAAGAGTTGAAATTGGCAAGGTTCCAGAAATGATATGTCTTGCTTTGTTGTCCAAAGCAACTAATCGTTTTTCTTCATCGGTCCACTCAGCTTTCAGCTTTTTGACCTCTGGTGTTTCAGTGTTGGTCGCTGGATTTGTGTTGGCCTTCAATGGAAAAAACGGGCCATTGATTATGCAGTCCACGTCTATGGTTTCCAAATGAATTATCATTCGGATCTTCCCGATGTCAAAGTAGTCTTCATCCAGTAAAGGAATGTGTGAGTAGTTAACCATTGTCATAGTTTTTAGGTTTGCCATTTCGAATCGGCAAACAAGTTGTTAAGCTTGAAAAACAAAAGTTTTATAAATGTGAAAAGCTCTGATACCACTTGTTGGTCCCAAAAGGTGGCAACAAGGGTGAAAAACAGCTAAAGGGGGGGTGAATAGCTATTATAAATTTTCCGACCCCTTTTTGAAAAATAAACCTCTTGCTTACAAAATCGCCTTGCAGTGTATCAAAACCGCAAGTGAGGTTTGCAAAATGCACAGCGGAATTTCTTAAGTATCAAAGTGCGGTTTTATAAAGTGATTTAGAGTGCGGTTTATAAAACAGTAAAATGAGGTTTGAAAAGATTAACTATAAACACAATTCACAAATCTGGAGAACCTAAATAAGATCAAACAGATAAATACAAATCAGTTTGTTTGATTAACAGTAAAGAGAAATGCAAAAATTAAAGAACACAATATTTGGAGTGATTCAATCGTAAATGATCTACGTCCACTATCAAGATGGTTACTCTTGGATTTTCTAAATGCTAGATTTTATATTAGATGATGAGAGAGATTACAAGATTACAAGTATCAAACTCAAATCTAAAATATTATCAATGAAAGCAAACCCTAGACTATAACCGGTGTTTCTCAAATGATATAATCTATGTGATTAATAAAGTGAGGTGTGTGTGTGTGTTCAACAAGATTCAAGGCTCTTTAAATATGTATGATATAGAGCTCAAGAAATCTTGGGTGTTATAAGGCTTGAATTTCTGGGCTGAAAAATTTGTTCTTGAAGGATGAAGGTTGAAGATGAAGATTCAAAAGAATATGAATTTCTAGGAAATAATCTTCAGATCTTCAAAGGACTCTTTTCTAAATTTTCTCAAGCAATCTTCAAATGATGAAGAATGCGGTATTTATACCCAAGCACCAAAAAGTAGCCGTTATGATACAGTTGTGCAAGTACAGTGCTGATGCGGTTTGATTGGTCCACTTTTGTCCTTTTGTATAGAAGTTGCAGATAAGGCTGATCAGACCTCAGCTGACTTTAAGGAATGAAGGACATCTGTCACCTTTTCAAAATCCTTCTAGAATATGACCGTTAGTCACGTGATGTGATTTTGTGGTTGACTTAATTTTGTTGACATGGATTCCAACAGTCAAAAGTGGTCCAACTCTTCAAGTCTTCAATCATTGGATGCAGTTGGTAAAGTGAGGTTTAAGGCGTGCGGTTTCACCAATGAGGTTTCTATTGCATTCTTCAAAGTGCGGTTTCAAGATGAGAACCACACAAGCGATTTGCATTGTGCGGTTTCATAGGTGCGGTCTGCACTTGAACTGCGATTCTGCATGTCTTCAAAACCTCTTGACTTGAAACATCTTATCCAATGGAATATGTGACAGTCTTCAAGCCTAAATAAACCTATTCTATAAAATAGACTTGTACTAAAAAATTGAAGTCTAAGCTTCATTACATATGAGCCTAAAGTTCAAAAAATAGAGATGAGGTTATGGTATCAATCAAATTAATGCTAAAGCTAGGAGGGTTAAAGTATGCATACCCAACAGGTACTTAATCCGATCTTGGTTAGATATTGCGAGCTAGTCAAGAAGCTGATCCAAGACTTGGAGTTCTGGGAAATTCTGAGGGTAGGCCGTGAAGACAACGAGTTGGTCGACCTACTTTCGAAGCTGGCCACATCGAAGGAACAACATGGCCAACCAATCTCGTACTTGGAATAACGCACATACGAAAGAGTGCAGGTTTTATGCTTGGTGAACAAGGCTAAGTGTTGGATTGATGAGATCAAAGCCTATATTGAGACAGGTAAGTTGCCAGACGAGGAACAAAGGGCTAAGTTGATCAAGAAGAAGTCCCCCAAATTTAATATACATGGAGAAGCTATGTTTAGGAGGTCTTTCATCAAACCACTCGTAAGATGTGTCCATCCCCATGAAGTCCCAAACCTTTTATTCGAAGTGCATAGTGGGATATGCAGCGGACACCCGGGGGCCGGAACCTTGGCGGACAAGATAATTACAATGGGATACTATTGGCCACACTTAAGAGAAGATGCTCGTGAGTTCATGCAGAAATGTGACAAGTGTCAGAGATATGTCAACCTGCCTAATTTACCAACCATCGAGCAAACTCATGTGATTGCTGCTTGGTCGTTCGACATATATATGTGATTGTGGCAATAGATTACTTCACAAAATGGATTGAGGCAAAGCCGCTGACCAAGATAACAAAGGAAAACGTTATCAACTTCATTCATGATTATATTTAGTGTCATATTGGGTACATTCAATCGTATCCGATACAGGCTACAATTTTCAACAACTTTTGAAAAAGAAATGGACAGGTTAGGTACCAAGCATTGGAAATCTTCAGTCGCTTATCCCTAAGGTAATGGGCAAGCAGAGGTAGCCAACAAGTTAGTTTGACAGCTCTGAGTAAGAAATTAGATGGACGAGCAGGCAGATGGTTGGACGAACTCCCCCATGCTTTATGGGAAGTCCGCACAACCACCTGGAAGCCTACTACGAAACCCCATTTGTTCTTCCCTTTGGGTCGGAGGACATGGCACCAATCGAGCTATAGATCCCTATAGCAAGTGTTGCACTATTTGATCAAAATCAGAATGACTCAAATAGGTTGATCGACTTAGACTTGCTCGAGGAAAGGCGAATGATGGCCAAGCTCAGAATGGTTAACTACAAACAGAAAACCAAGGGGTACCGTGACAAAAAGGTTAAGAAGAGGTCGTTCAGAGTTGGGGACTACGTCTTGAGAAAAATAGAAGTGACAGGGCGTAAGGTCGAACATAATAAGTTGTCGCTAAATTGGGAAGGTCCATACATCATTACGGGGATAGTTAAGGAAGGGACCTACATGATTGGCAACCCCGGAGGAAGCGATTTGAAACACCCATGGAATGCAACTCACTTGATTAAGTATTACTTTTAAATTCATTTGGATGTCGATGTAAAAGTTGGTAAACTCTTTGTGTAGTAAACTACGTATTCAATAAAAAAAGGGCTTGCTCCCCAAGAAGTTCTACAACATTATGATCGTATGCTTTCTATGTACTCATCCAGATCCGACTCTTAATCGATCTCATTTTTAAACAGATTCGACTAAAGGCTTAGTTAGTCAATCTCGTTTTTTAACAAATTCGACTAAAGCCTTAGTTAATCTCATTCTTAAACAGATTCAACTAAAGCCTTAGTTAATCTCGTTCTTAGGCAGATTCGGCTAAAGCCTTAGTCAATCTCATTCTTAAACGGATTCGACTAAAGCCTTAGTCAATCTCGTTATCAAAACAAGTCCGACTAAAACTTGGTCGATCTCATTCTCATACTAGTTCGACAATAAAGTAAAAATACTTGGTTTAAGCAAAATGAATAAAAGTCAATGATATGACGGATTTATACCATCTAATTCCTATGTTTTCCGTACTTTTATTTCTATATTTCCATGTATTTAGTATAGGTTTGATGTATTTTGAGTGATTTAATGTATTGTGAGGATTATGAGAGAAACCATGTGATTTGAGAGAAATTTAGAGAGTTTATTTTGTAATCGTGTTTGGTTCTCAAAGAAGCTCAAGATCATCAGTTCTGCACCCATGGAAGTCAATAAATTCAAGTCAAAATCAACCGAAGAAGTCCTGAAGCGAGCCAAAGAGTCAAGAGAAAACTGAAGAAATCTGAGATTTTAGGCTAGGGGACGAGTCGTCCCCAACATGCCTAACTATTCCCCAAAGGGGGGACGACTGTAATAGAGAGCATGTTTTCAGGGACAAGTCGTCCTGTAGGTCACGACTCGTGACCATGTGCTGAAGGAGAAGGCACGACTCGTGCCTAGGAGAATGAGTCGTGCTCCAGGCGTCTGATGACATCAGCGACGGGATTTTTGCAAATTTTGTTATTTTTAATTATTTTAAAATTCCTTTTTTAAACTAGGTTTTAGGTAGTAGGTATAAATACTACCTCTTGTCACTATTTTAGGGTTATCATATTTTTCATTAGTTTTCCTAGAAACAGAGATTGAAGCTTTGATTTTAATGGAGGGCTAAATTCCCATTGCTTTGGATTGTAAAGCTTGAACTATTTAGATATCAATTGAGGTTTGAACTTTCTTTTTATTTTGTCCCTAATTGCAATTTTACTTGTTCTTCATTCAAATCTATTTCTAGGATTTTGAGAAATTGATCAATCTCTTAATCCTTTTAATTGATTATTGCTAGATCTCCCTTTTATCGTGTCGGACTAGGGTTTTCATTGTAGCACCTTTGCATTCTTGTATGGGTCATCTTGACTTGCGATTAAAGTAAAATTGGCTTTAATTCTATTTGAAATAGTAATAGATTAATTTCTTGATCTTAATCTCTTAAAACTTTCATCAATTAATACTTTGAATCTTGACCGTGTTGGCTAGGTTTTGGTATTGGTTAGGATTATTAGTTGAGCGTGTCGCCGCTAGTAATTAATAACAAAGAAGAGATAGAGATTTTATATCTCGTGATCAAGTAATTAGGGGAAAGAAAGAAAGAGTCATTCCAGTGATATTGATTGATAGACGGGGATAATTTTGCATATCCAAAGTGTTCTTTTTCATCATTGTTTATAACTTAGATTTTAATTCCCGTCTTAGGATTTTAATTCAAAAACAAACAACCCCCCCCCCAATTTGTGTGTGACGAGTTCGTTTGCAATACTGTTCTTCAGTGGTTCGACCCTGGACTTACGTTTGCTACATTCTTGTAGCCGAGTCCCGATTTAATTTAGTAGGTGTGCGACTAAGCCTACCAGTCAACTAGCATGACCAACACGGTACACAAGTTACGTAAAAGAAAAATGCCTCCCAAATCGGGCTAAGGCATGACGATCAAACAGAAACACAAAAATTGTTTGGTACTTGTTCATTACAAAAAACAAAAAGGAAAAATCAATCTTGCTGCTGTTGTTGCTCAGCCTCCTCAAGAACTTGGTCCTGGCTTCCTCGGCCTCATAAGCTTCTGTAAGCTCTTGAATGTTAGAGTTAAAGTTCCTTGGATAAATGGTTGGGGTAACCCAGACTCAAGCTCATCTTCTGCATCTTGCCTGGCAATGACAACAAGATCATTGGCATTATAGGGGATTAGGGAGTGACCGATGCGGGCTGCTTCATCATAGCGATCCTCGAAAGCCCATTGAGCTAACTTGTCGACATTTATGTCGACAGAGGGATCCACTATGGCCCGACGAGCCATGTGTTGACGCCCAACATCATAGAAATCTCTAGATCGAGACATTATGATATTATAACACTCATATCACTGGCCTTAAACCTGTCGACAACGGCCTTCTCCCTAGCTTTAGCCTTTTCCTCCCACATGGCCCGGGCAGCTTTATGGTCCTCATCCAGCTTGAGCAGCCTTTTATTGCGATCTGGAACCATTTGGGATAGCTGTTCAAGTTGTCCCTCCAAAGCAGCTCTCCAGTTACACTTGGCTTGCTCGACCAAAGCCAGTGACTGCAAGGCAAGAATAAGGTGATCAAAAATATGAAAGTAGGGACATATGGAAAAAGTGAAGAAAAATTTTAAGTTTTACCTCAGAAGCAAGAAGGCCAGAGCGGTCACTATACTTCTCTGGAGTGAGTCCCTCCTCACTAAAGAATGCGAGCAAGTCCCTATCAGCATCTCGCCTAACTATGACTTGTCCCAGTCCCATCTCGGGATACTGGCGACTCAATGAGTTGACCCTAGTGAGAGGAGGGACGTCACTTAGCTTCTCCACCAAGGTCTGTACTACTTCGGTACTCCTGGTGGGGGGAGCTTGATTTGGGGGGAAGCTTGAGGTGGAGCCCGCTGGCCTAGATTTGCCGGCCTTGTCAGAAACTACCTCGACCCGGGACCTTTTTCTAGTCAGGCTAAGAGGCAGGTCGTCATCAGCATCATCAAGCTCTTGAAGCTCGGGCTTCAAGTTAACAACATTTTGTGGGGGCTCCTGACCCCTTGACCCAAGTGGTAGCTCGGAGCCCGAACATTGTTCCACTTGCATGTTGGCCTCCCCTTCCGACCTGGGGGCCTCAACTTGTGCCTGCGGCTCAACAGACTGCACTGGTTCACTGCCATCAATGGGAACCATGCCTACTCCTTCTTTTGGGAGCAGTCTATTCCTAGCTATAGCTTCACTCTCTCTACTAGCCCAAGCATTGGCTCTCCCATGCTCCTTCCTTCTCCTCCTACGAATCACCAATATCAACTATTCTCTCCATCTGTGCTTCTTGGGCTACAGTAAGAGCTGAACAAGACAAAGGAAGAAAGTCAATACAAAAACGATGAGCAAGTATTCAAAACAAGAAGGGCCACAAATATTTCCCTTTCGTGGATAACCTAGTCGGGATACCTAAGACTTCTAATGATGGGAACTAGAAGGGCCACACCTCCATCTCCACCCATCATCATCCCAACTTGGATGTAGTAGTTTTTGCTTGACTCTAAGGCGGTCGAGTGAATTGATCAGGTTCACAAACCCTAGTTATAAATCTAAAATAATCACAAGTAAAATTATGAATAGGGATAAACGGATTGAAAAGAAAAATACCTCAAATTGATAATTAGGGGTTCAAGAAACAAATCCAAAGCAATAGGTTTTAAGCTTCCATGGAAAACCTCAAGCTCTCTCTAGGTAGAATAAAACTAAAGATTAACCCTAAAAAATATTGTTAAAGGAGTATATATACTTCCTTTTTTCAATAAACCTAAAAACTATGGTAGGCTTAGTCGCACACCCACTAAATTAAACCGGACTCGGCCACAAGAATGTAGCAAAGGTAAGTCCAGGTCGAACCACCGAAGAACGGTATTGCTTACGAACTAGTCACACACAAATGGGGGTTTGTTTGTTGATGAATTAATTCCTAAAATGAAATTAAACTAATTAAGAGCAAAAACAATAATTTAGAAACACTTTAGATTTGATTCCGTCCCCACCTAATTAGCCAATTATCATTGATATCTCTTTTCACTGTCACCCTATTCACCTGATCACAAGATCTGTTTCAATCTTTGTTTCTTCTTTCAGAATAGTTACTAGTAGTGGCACACTCACTAGTAACCCTAATTAATAAATTAATCTAATCGGCACGCCTAGATCGCAGAATTAATTGATGAACGGTTTAAGAAACTAAGATCAAGAATGCTTTCTATGATTATTTCACACAGATAATCATCTAATTTTACCCACTTCACAATTTACCATGGCACATGCATAAATCGTAAAGATGCTACTCATGAATTTCCTACACTGGCACAATCATAGAAAACTCTAGCTAAGATTCATAAAAAGAACTAGTGAATTGATCAGGTCACAAACCCTAGTTATAAATCTAAAATAAACACAAGTAAAATTATGAATAGGGATAAACAGATTGAAAAGAAAAATACCTCAAATTGATAATTAGGGGTTCAAGAAACAAATCCAAAGCAATAGGTTTTAAGCTTCCATGGAAAACCTCAAGCTCTCTCTAGGTAGAATAAAACTAAAGATTAACCCTAAAAAATATTGTTAAAGGAGTATATATACTTCTTTTTTTCAATAAACCTAAAAATTATGGTAGGCTTAGTCGCACACCCACTAAATTAAACCGGGACTCGGCCACAAGAATGTAGCAAAGGTAAGTCCAGGGTCGAACCACTGAAGAACGGTATTGCTTACGAACTAGTCACACACAAATGGGGGGTTTGTTTGTTGATGAATTAATTCCTAAAAACAGAAATTAAACTAATTAAGAGCAAAAACAATAATTTAGAAACACTTTAGATTTGATTCCGTCCCCACCTAATTAGCCAATTATCATTGATATCTCTTTTCACTGTCACCCTATTCACCTGATCACAAGATCTGTTTCAATCTTTGTTTCTTCTTTCAGAATAGTTACTAGTAGTGGCACACTCACTAGTAACCCTAATTAATAAATTAATCTAACTGGCACAGTCTAGATCGCAGAATTAATTGATGAACGGTTTAAGAAACTAAGATCAAGAATGCTTTCTATGATTATTTCACACAGATAATCATCTAATTTTACCCACTTCACAATTTACCATGGCACATGCATAAATCGTAAAGATGCTACTCATGAATTTTCTACACTGGCACAGTCATAGAAAACTCTAGCTAAGATTCATAAAAAAAACTAGTGAATTGATCAGGTTCACAAACCCTAGTTATAAATCTAAAATAAACACAAGTAAAATTATGAATAGGGATAAACAGATTGAAAAGAAAAATACCTCAAATTGATAATTAGGGGTTCAAGAAACAAATCCAAAGCAATAGGTTTTAAGCTTTCATGGAAAACCTCAAGCTCTCTCTAGGTAGAATAAAACTAAAGATTAACCCTAAAAAATATTGTTAAAGGAGTATATATACTTCCTTTTTTCAATAAACCTAAAAACTATGGTAGGCTTAGTCGCACACCCACTAAATTAAACCGGGACTCGGCCACAAGAATGTAGCAAAGGTAAGTCCAGGGTCGAACCACTGAAGAACGGTATTGCTTACGAACTAGTCACACACAAATGGGGGGTTTGTTTGTTGATGAATTAATTCCTAAAAACAGAAATTAAACTAATTAAGAGCAAAAACAATAATTTAGAAACACTTTAGATTTGATTCCGTCCCCACCTAATTAGCCAATTATCATTGATATCTCTTTTCACTGTCACCCTATTCACCTGATCACAAGATCTGTTTCAATCTTTGTTTCTTCTTTCAGAATAGTTACTAGTAGTGGCACACTCACTAGTAACCCTAATTAATAAATTAATCTAACTGGCACAGTCTAGATCGCAGAATTAATTGATGAACGGTTTAAGAAACTAAGATCAAGAATGCTTTCTATGATTATTTCACACAGATAATCATCTAATTTTACCCACTTCACAATTTACCATGGCACATGCATAAATCGTAAAGATGCTACTCATGAATTTTCTACACTCGGCACGCTCATAGAAAACTCTAGCTAAGATTCATAAAAAAACTAGTGAATTGATCGGGTTCACAAACCCTAGTTATAAATCTAAAATAAACACAAGTAAAATTATGAATAGGGATAAACAGATTGAAAAGAAAAATACCTCAAATTGATAATTAGGGGTTCAAGAAACAAATCCAAAGCAATAGGTTTTAAGCTTTCATGGAAAACCTCAAGCTCTCTCTAGGTAGAATAAAACTAAAGATTAACCCTAAAAATATTGTTAAAGGAGTATATATACTTCCTTTTTCAATAAACCTAAAAACTATGGTAGGCTTAGTCGCACACCCACTAAATTAAACCGGGACTCGGCCACAAGAATGTAGCAAAGGTAAGTCCAGGTCGAACCACCGAAGAACGGTAAGATTGCTTACGAACTAGTCACACACAAATGGGGGGTTTGTTTGTTGATGAATTAATTCCTAAAAACAGAAATTAAACTAATTAAGAGCAAAAACAATAATTTAGAAACACTTTAGATTTGATTCCGTCCCCACCTAATTAGCCAATTATCATTGATATCTCTTTTCACTGTCACCCTATTCACCTGATCACAAGATCTGTTTCAATCTTTGTTTCTTCTTTCAGAATAGTTACTAGTAGTGGCACACTCACTAGTAACCCTAATTAATAAATTAATCTAACTGGCACAGTCTAGATCGCAGAATTAATTGATGAACGGTTTAAGAAACTAAGATCAAGAATGCTTTCTATGATTATTTCACACAGATAATCATCTAATTTTACCCACTTCACAATTTACCATGGCACATGCATAAATCGTAAAGATGCTACTCATGAATTTCCTACACTGGCACAGTCATAGAAAACTCTAGCTAAGATTCATAAAAAGAACTAGTGAATTGATCAGGTTCACAAACCCTAGTTATAAATCTAAAATAAACACAAGTAAAATTATGAATAGGGATAAACAGATTGAAAAGAAAAATACCTCAAATTGATAATTAGGGGTTCAAGAAACAAATCCAAAGCAATAGGTTTTAAGCTTCCATGGAAACCCTCAAGCTCTCTCTAGGTAGAATAAAACTAAAGATTAACCCTAAAAAATATTGTTAAAGGAGTATATATACTTCCTTTTTCCAATAAACCTAAAAACTACATAATAAATAAAAGAAAACGGAAAAAGAAAAAAATTAAAGCAAATCAATCCTCTTCCTGCGTTGGTCAATGCAATTTTTCCTCGGTCCAGGCGCCTTTTCCTTCACGTGCACAGCAAATTGATGTTTCCTAATTTCCTACTTCCACTTTGGTCACTGAATTGTTTAGATCTGCAGTTTGGTCCCTGAAACTTCACCAACTTGCAAAACAGTCTTCTGCTTCAATATCTTGACTTTGACTCATCGGGAGTATTACATTCGAATATGAAATAAAACACTCAAATATCCTCGGATTACAATTAAGCCCCAAAAACATATTTTAGTCGAAAATTACATAAAACTAATCTAAATACATGAAAATAACAATTTAAGATCATAGAAACCTAGAAAATAATGGTATAAAATCCGTCCCATCACTACGATATATTTCCTCACTCCATTCAGTGACCCAATACTCATCCCCTTCATTGGCTCGGAGTCCTCTTCAGGCAAGGGGAACTACCATCCCTTCCTACTCTGCACCAGAATTAAATGGCTATTCCAGCCTGAGACCTTGTTGGGAAAGTTTGCAAAAAGCTTTGGGGCCTTAGCCCTAGCCAGGGTGCTGATTCCCCAAGTTTTGTCATTTATCACCACCTTGAAAAATCTTCTGAACACATGCATGCATGGCTCATTTCCTACAAACCTACTCACCATGGAAAATGCCACTAACACTCAGGCCGTATTAGCTCTGAGTTGCATGGGGACCGCAACCATGCATTCTAAGAACTCACAGATGAATGGGTCCAAGGGGAGTCTCAAGCCTACCTCGAACTGGCCATAGTAGAAGGCCACCCTAGTAGTGCTGAGGGCCCAATGTGACCAAGACTGAACCTTTCTCTGCCTCTCGGTAAAGTGGGATAGCTGGAAGTCTGCTCGAGGCACTTCAAAGTGCTCGTGAAGGACCCGAATACGAGACTCAACATTCTTCTTGCCAATTGAGGATCTGGGGCCATATATCCCCACTTATTTCGGCCAGCCACAACTGTGAAGCAAAACTTGTCCATAATTTTGCCAGAGGAGGAGCTCGAGGTCGTACTTTGTGAGCCAGTTGCTTGTTGTTCATTAGTCGCCATTTATACAGAAGACACAGAAACAGGGGAATCAATCCTAGTAAATGAAGAATTCGAGCTATATAAGTACGACCTAGATTCCCCTAGAAAAGCTAACCTATCACGAGGGAATGGTGGTTTATTAGATTTGATATAGAAGATAATCAAGTGGTCAGTCAGCTTATTAAAGAGACGGAAGCGGATAATCCGTATATCGTAAGCCTCCAAATCCCCCATACTCTCACCCGCTAGGAAACCTATCTCCCAAAAAAACAAACTCCACCTTTTCAAGATGGTGATACACTCATCTAAGGTCAGTTCTTCCCATGCCATTTCTAACCTTTTGTAAATCCTAACGTTTATACAGTTGTATCCATATCTAATCCCCAACTCGAAGGCGAAAGTTCTAGCCATGGCGGAAAAGAAGAAGCAACTTCAAAATTAAACCTAGAAAGTTGAAATTGGAGAATACTTGATGTAATCGAAGGGGGTAAATACGACTATGACGTCAGAAATGGATTAGCTAAACATTGGGGATGGATTCTCTGCTTTCACTCTTGGTGGGTTCTTAAGGATTTCAAAGATGGTAAAGTTTGGAAAAGAGTAAAACTATCCTTTTATATGTCTCATTTTCCTTGCCTGAATTGAAAAGGTTGAATAACGGTTGGATTATTGTAAAATTGTGGGCCGAATTAAAAGCCCACACCGTTTCCCAAGACGAATGTCCAATCGACAGAATATGTGCCATTGTGGCGAATATTACGGCGCATTGAATACAATTCATCCAACCGCCAAAAGTCAACTGTCGAGAAGCGATCTGCAATGAACGAGTTGACCTCCGACCGTCGCTTCAAATTTGCAATCAAATTTTTTCTATAACTTCCTACTCGACAAGTCGATCTAGAAAGTTGGGGGCCACTGAACGGAAAAAAAGTGATGGAGACAAAAAAATTAAAATTAGACAAAAAAAAAACAAAAAAAATAATTATTTTCATAAAATTATAAAATTTGGTATTATTAGACTGTCAAATAGTTTATTATTTAATTGTTCAGGTTCTAGTTGTTGAAGATCAACCTATTGACTAATGCTGATCCGGATCGATTTCTGAATCATCATGAATTTAATTAAAATTAAACCAAAAAAGAACAAATATTTTCATAAAATTATAAAATTTGGTATTAATAGATGTTGGAAATGGGTAACGAAAAGTTAAGTTTGACTTAACGTTGACCTAGGTTTCTAACGAAAGTTCGTTATTTATTAACGAAACTAGTTACAAATGGTAATCTACATTTGTTGTAGATTATATAACTCATTTATTGTCTCAAAACCATTTCCGGGTGAATGAGAAATTAATGACAAAGTTTTGTAACTTAACGAAAGTTAGTTAAAGGGTGTTTTGAAGTGCTCGGCCGAGCAGAGTCCTTGACTCGGCCGAGCAGAGCATAGCAGATTGACCAAGTTTCTGGACAAGCTTGCTCGACCGAGGCATATGCCTTGCTCGGCCGAGCAGTGTGGTTAACACGGCCGTGCAAGTTACTTGACTCGGCCGTGCAGCTTGGCGCTCGGCCGAGCGAGTCCCTTGACTCGGCCGAGCAGATCCTGAACAGTCACAACTTCAAACAGAAAAGTTGTGTCCTTTCGTGGGAAAAGACACAAACCCTTAACTCCCTTTATATGCTTTCCCTCCGAATTTCAATTCATTCATACAGTATTTTGAGCCTTCATACCCTCTAATAAGATAGATAAACTTATCCAAATCATTGGCATATTGTTGCATCAAATCCTTCAAGTCCAAAGTTACAAACATTGTGTTGTTCGTTAGAGTATTTGATTTGGAGTGCTCCTATCATATACTTAATAGTCGTTTCATCTTACTAGAAGATTGCCATTGAAACTGTAAGCACCTGTGCGGGGCAATAACTTCTTACGGAGATTGTATTTAATACAAGACTCGACTTGTCTCATAGTTTTCCAATCTCCGTTACATTTTCTGTTAAGTTTTCAGTTAAGATCTTGAGAAGCCTACTAAAAGTCCAACAATCGTAAGAAGTTATTTACGCTTCTTCAAGATCTTCAAGAGATGGCAACCGAGAAAGACACCACCGCTTCCAGTCAAGGGAATGTAACGCCTCCTTCTCAAGGTGACGCTGCGTTCAACAATGTTGCACCCGCTACTACATCATCTCACTCCGTTCATGGTAAGAAACCTCCTTCTGGTACAACCTCAAGGGTTGCACCTCATAATGCTCTCCCTCCGTCTCATGTATTCGTAAATGCGGAAAGACCGGGTATTCTTACCGGGATGAACTTTAAGAGGTGGCAACAGGAAATGTTGGTCTATTTGACAACATTAAAATTGGTGCAATTTCTTTGGGAATATCCACCATTGATATCCGACGAGGATGAATCCAAAGCAAAGAATGATTTGGATACATGGAATCACAGCGATTTCTTGTGTCGCAATTATATTCTTAATGGATTGGATTATGCACAATACAAGGTGTGTTGTGGCATAAAGACCGCGAGAGAACTTTGGGATTTTCTCGAGATGCACAATACTATGTGTATTGTGACTAAAAGACCGCAAGTGAACTTGGTGGAAACAAGTACCGGAATCAAGAGAAAGAACACCGGGAAAGTGAAGAGGACCGCCAAGAAGGTCAAAGGTAGTTGTTTTAATTGCGGCAAACCCGGGCATATGGCTAGGGAATGTCGACATCCTAGAATCAACAACCAAGGTGGAAACCCTCTTCAAGCCAATGTGAATGAAGATAGAAATGTTCCATTGAACTTCGAACAACTTAGTCTATCGGGATAAGTTTTGAACTGACAAAATGTGGTTATTGTGTTAGTAAAGGGTACCTTGTTGAAGGACTCCTTAACTTGAATTGTAAATGTTTTATCCGCCTAAGTGCGAAGAATAAAATTTCAAATTTTATTTACTTGGTTTGAAGTGTTCCAATTGTTATGGCGTGTTCATTTAGGTCGTGTAAATTTAAATTCACTAAGTCGACGAGTTAATTTAAAATTACTACCTAAGATGAAATTTGAATCGCAAATCAATTGTGATTTCTTTTGTAGAAATCTGTTCAAACCAGAGATAGTAAATAGATAGTTCATTTACTTCTATTAATGATTGCATTTGATAAATGCAAAGTTCATTTTTTGGAAAAGTAAAAGTAAAACCTTAAAGTTTTAAGTAAACAATAAGGTTTGTGATTCATCTTAATTAACAATTAAGAACTTCGTAGTGATAGAGGTGGTTAGTATGTAGTACCGTTTGAAAAATAATTGTTGGGACGCTGACACTTATTTGTCAAACGAATGCTTCTTACACACTCAAATCAATTGAATCACAGAAAAAGGAAAGATAGAACTTTTAAGGAGATGGTGAACTCCTTATTGATAAGTTCCATCTTATGTGGGTATATTGATAAGTTCCATCTTATGTGGGTATACCTAGCAAAGGTTGAAATATCTAAACCTAAAGAGGTTAAGATAGGACCCAAAACCATGGATTACGTTTCCATTGGCAATACGGTATTCTTCGAAACCAAAGGATTGAAGAGACCAAGGTTGAATAGACCTCACTTGAACATAGTTATGACTATGGTGTCAGGAGATAACATGGTTATTACAATTAAATGACTTCACATAAAAGGAAAATATTAAATATGAATTAGGATATTCATAAAATATTTGATATGTGGAGGTACACCTCAAGTGTGGGGGTACAAGCTAAATACATAAGTTCTATTGATATGAACTTCTAGTATTAACAGAAACTGTTAAACTGTTAACAGTTAAAAGAATGGATCATCCTATATTTGGAAGTTATTTGATGATAAAAACTCCTAACGAATTTGAAGTATTCGTAAGTGTGAATGTGTGCCCAAATTTTGTGGATTCACGCGAGTTTGAAGACATCCGAGTTATTTGAAAAACGGAGTCGCCACGCCATTTTGATTACCTCAAAACTTTGAAAAAAAGGTTTTTACTTGGGTTCGGAGGTTAAGTTACCCCTTGGGAAGAACGTTTGGCGTTCACCCAAAGTGCCTTGCCGGAGCAAGTCTCCCAAGATTTCAGTAATCGTGCTTGCTTGCGTGCTTTCTTGTGTGCATGTGTTTGAGAAAAAAGGGGGGGGAGAATGTCCCAAGTTGTCTTCCGGACGTACAAACCATTTTGTTGGTTGTCGCTCGGGATTCCTTGGAATTTTATGTATTTGGGATTATGATCCCGTCCTCATCTTATGACTTGTGATCATCGCATTTTAACCTCGGGACCCTCGGGACTTGCGTGATCGAGAGAATGACTCTCTTTTGGTCAAAGATGAGGTTCTTTAGAAAAGGAGGGTCCTTAGCCCATCAATCCTACGCTTTAAGACGGTCGAGCTCGTATAGAGGCTTCATACTCTTTCTTAAGCGATAATCGGAGATATAGGGTTCAAGGTTATCCCTTTCCAAAGAAATCGTGAACCTTTAATGGAAGGAACGATGTAAAGATAGGATCTTTTACACCGGTCCGTTCCAAGGTTGGGGGAAAGGGGAAATGCATGATGAAAAATGACTCTTTAATGAAAAGATGAAATTTTTGGTTTTAGCAAATGATGCTTTTTGATTGAAAGAAATGATCTTTATGCAAGTGATGCGTAAAGATAGGATTTTTATGCAAATGATGCATTGGAAAAGGTTTTTGAATGCAAAGGATGCATTTTTATTGAAAAGATTGGATTTTTATGTGCAAATGATGCATAAAAATGACATTTTTATTTGAAAATGGGGGTTTTAGGTGCAAAGGATGCACCTTTATGAAAAAGACTACATTTTTATGACAAATGAGGTCTTAATGCATGCAAAAGGGAAAGGGGGTGATAAAGATGTGATCTTTATGAATAAATGCCAAGTCCCAAGCAAGATATATGAATGCAATGAGCAAGTATATCAATTAAAAGCAAGGTTAGGGCGTGCGAGGTTACCAATTGCTTCCTTTGCTTCTTCGAACGGAGCTAGGAGGAGAGGTTGGTCTTGGGTCTTCAAGGAGGAGGGAGGTAGCTTCTTGGCCTTCCTTCTTCACCTTCTTGAGCTTGCACCAATATTCTTCACGTCTTGGGAGTGTTTATAAGTGTATTGTGTATTTTGTGCCTCTATTGTGTGTGTTGAAATGGGTAGAGGAGGCCTCTATTTATAGGTAATCTGGATAAGGTGAATGAAGCCGTGCGGCTAAGAGCAGCGAGCTAATGCAGCCGTGCGGGCTTATCCTGAATGACTCAAAGCATTCTAGAACCATGCAAGGTGGCAAATTCCTAGAACCACTCCTTCCTAATTAAGAAAACGTGTTTCTTAATTAGGAAGGATCCTCTTCAGCCCTTATTTAATAAAAAACAGTTCCGGAATGTTTCCGGAACGCTGGGAAGGTCTGGGGAATTACCGAAAAACTTACCGAAATTGTCGGGAAAATTAACCGGAAGGCATGAGCCAGATTTGGGTACTTACAGAAGCCCCTCGGCAACGTCACTTGCAAGGCAAGTGGGGTTGTCGATAGAAAAGGATCCGATCTGGCGAATGCCGAGACGGATTAGATGACCGAGACGGTCGAGTGGATGAACCTTTTGGAAGGCTACCTACGTATCCCGGAGGAATCAAGTCAGGCCGTAGTTCGGAATAAGATCCGCTGAGGAAGGGAGAAGAGAAAACCGGTCTCTTCTTTGGGGAAAATAGAAAATGACCTAGGAGGTCAAGCAATTGATCCTACTGGGGATATGCTAGAAGTGACCAAGGTGGTCTCTATGAGGGATTACTTCATCACTGAGGAGCGACGAAGGAACAGGGTGACCGAAGTGGTTGGATGGCTGGACCTTTTATAAAAGGCTACCTACGTATCCCGTAGGAATCAAGCCTTGATCGTAGTTCAAGCATCACTAGATAGTTAGGAACGATGTCTAGGATTCTTGAGATTTTGACAATTAATGGAGGCCGTCACCCGATTGACAATTACTTTTGGAGGATGTCACCTAATTGACAATTACTGGAGGATGTCACCTGATTGAAACTAGAGCTTACGTCACTATCGAGTGGATAGAGGTAGCTAGAGTTTGGTGAACTTGAGCATACGTCTCAATCTCTTTCGAATCAGTAGATATGGGTTGCTAAAGTTTGAAAACTTGAGCATACGTCTCAATCTCTTTCGAATCGTAGATATGGGTTGCCAAAGCTAGAATGATTTAAGCATACGTCTCAATCTCTTTCGAATCGTAGATATGGGTTGCCAATGACTTGAGCATACGTCTCAATCTCTTTCGAATCGTAGATATGGGTTGCCAATGACTCGAGCATACGTCTCAATCTCTTTCGAATCGTAGATATGGGTTGCCAAAGTTTGAATGACTTAAGCATACATCACTATTCATGACAGAGGTAGCTTAAGTTAAGAAGAACTCGACAATTCGGAGGTTGTCACCTAACGTTATCCCGTTATAACGAAATTAACGGAGGTGACTCGGGAATAGAGCTTGATTGCTTAGGAGATAAGGGATATCTTACGAAGAGGGTGTTATCTCGGTTAGAGGATAACGAGGATTGGAGGCCCAAGTGGAAAGTCCAAGGGCAAAATCGTAATTTTTGCTCGTAGCGAAAGAGGCCGCCCGGCATGAGAGGAAGGAAAAGAAGCCGTACAGCCTGAAACCCGATTTTTATAGATTATTTAAAACAGATTTGAACGGGCTATTGGGCATTGTTGCCGCCCATTCACCGAGAGAGAGAGAGAGGAGAGAAGAAAGAATTTCGAAATTCTTTGAATTCCCTTGCTTCCCTTGATTTGAGATGGATCCGGCACCAAGACAAGCAAGGAGGAATGTCTCCGCGCCGCTCAAAGGAAGAGGAAGGAGCTTGTCCGGACGGATAGGAGGTATGACTTTCTCACGCCTCCATCGGAGCTCTATCAGGGAAGGAGGGCGCACAAATCGACGAACCCGCGATCGGTTGGGGTAAGCGTTCTTATTTGGCTCAAATCCGATGATTTTGCTTGATTTTTGAATAATTTAGGGCTTAACCCGAACTTAGGAATTTTCTAGGATTTTCTTAGGATTTTTGAATGATTTTGAGATGCATGAACAACCTATGAGGCTAAGAATATGCATGTGCAATTTATTTGATGAAAATTATGAGAATGACTCACTTTTTTCTCGCAAATGAAGTAAGAATGAGAATTGTCTAAATATGAGACGGAGTTCTTGCCTTGTGCTAGAACTAGGTCAAAATTCTGATTTTCAATGAGAAAACATGATTTTGGAAGATGAAAATGATTCATGCATGCCATTTTATTTGAAAAATAATGCTTATGTGCAAAGAATTGTGAAAATTATGATTTTGTGCCTTAGGAAAGCAACGTGCTTAAAATGACGTGTTTCAAATGATGAAAGTCACGTTTTTGATGCAAAAGATGCTAAAAAGACTTGTATGAATGCTTTTCTTTTGAAAAAAAATATGTGCACTTTTGTGACTATATGCATGCTTTTGAAATGAGATGAAGGACTGACACTTCTTTTTGATGTGCTTGTCTACAGGAGAACAAGTCTAGGGGACCATACGAGATAGCGGTGAATCTTTGGCGAGAGGATGCCGGATTTTGAGAAGAATGGGGTGAACCCTAAAGAGTTGGTGAGGGCTACCGGTGCGGGATGCGTTTGTGGAGGCCATCGGCACGGGGATTCACATCACCTCAAAGAGCAAGGGCCTGGTTCGGGCTCTTTACGAGTTTTGGTGGGACTCTACTCATAGTTTCCACACAGTGGGAGAGCTTGCTGTGACTCTGCCGATTTTACAACGATTGCGGCTGCGGTTCACCGGGAGGCCCGTGACTTGGAGAGACCACATTACGGTGAGGAGTTCCGAGCTTTGGTTGGATTTGGGCTGATTCCCAAGGGATTGGGTATGGAGACGAGGAATGTCGAGGTGGCGATCCCAAGCGCATGCGGGACTTTCTTTGGTAGTGACGTGTTTGCCCACACTGGTTAGAGCTTTCGTGTGGTTGATCTTTGTCAGCCACTATCTTTGCTAATTACGGGACGCTAGCCATGACTTGCCTCCTTGACTCTTTGGTTGATGTGGATGGGATAGGGACGGTCTCTTGGGGAGAGGCCGGATTGGTGAGTTATACTTCTCTCTGGACATGTACAGTCGAAACAAAGCCGCTTCTATGGACCGCTTCTCATTTGCCCTTGAGGTAGCCTCTCTTTCTCTTCTCTTTTCTCTTTTCTTGTCTTGAGACTTCTTATGAGAAAAATGACCTTTTTGATGTTTTTGAACATGCAGGCTGGTTTTGCGAGGTGATCGGGTTCTTTCCTTGGAACCAGCGAGTGATATCACCATTTTCCACTGCGATGGTTATTTGGAGGAGATGTGAGGGATAGGTTCACGGGAAGACCCGGATCACTTTCGACTACAAGATGGTGAATCCTTGTGCTCAAATAAGGATGGACCGGATGGAGTGGACTTCTACCCACAGGGCGGTATCAGGAGATTTTTCTTTGGGAGATGCTATTGAGGTGACAAGGCGAGATGAGGTGGCTCACCGGGGCCGACTTGCGACATCATATATCCGGGGGACCGTTTCTCGAGGCAAAGCATGGTCATGTCCCTCCATTGGACGCCATTACTCCACACGATCCTCCAAAGACGGATGCTGCAGCCGGGACCGGGCAGACGGATGAGATTGAGAGGTACCAGGGAGGTATAGGCTGCGGAGGAGTATTTTGACATGGGTACCCCCTACGCCGTGTTTGTGGAGCGGCGCACGAGGACGCCACGAAGGCGCGAAGGCTGGCGGTCACTCGGGGATATGGGGAGGATGAGCCTGCGACCCGCCTATCCCTCCTGCACACCTCTCATACGTCATACACGGAGTGCAGGGAGGATGAGGATTCCTGTCCACGACACGAGGAGCCCCGGATACCCCTGCCACCTCGATAGCACCGCGAGTATACTCTTAGGGTCTTATTCCCTTTTTAGCTTTCGGATTTTACGTTTTTGCAATTTCTCTGAGATTTTTGAGATTTTACGAGATTTTCTCTTCTTTTCTCGGAGTTCCAGCTCGCACCTATGACGGGTTGGTCGGGCGTAACGGGGCTGGAAAGACGTGTGCCGATCCTTGGTCAAGAGCGCTGCGCTACTAAAGCGTCAATAAGCGTGCGAGAGCACGTGCGCAAAAGGAGGCATGTCGGGCGCGGCATCCTCTTCCTCGGCTTCGGAGTACTCATCCCGGTGCCGAGGCCTCGGGGCGAGGTCCTAATGCTGATATCTTGGAGCGGTGGCGGAGTACGAGCACGACAACATCCCTCTTTCCGATGCGAGCGACCGGGAGGACGTGATGAGAGAGCCTAGCGTCTATGAGCTGAGCGGTGATGAGGAAGAAGAAGAATCTCGAGGTCTAGGGGGTCTCTAGAGTAGATTTGGAACAAAACAAACAATGAACACTTTTTTATGCACAACTTGTTTATTTTTTGCTTTATTTTGACGCCTGGTGGGCGAAGACATTGTATTTACGCTTTATTTACTTTTCTAATTTATGCTTTTTCAATTTGCATATTATACGAGCCTCGGGCGACTTTTGCTTGGAATTGGGGTTGGCGGGCCAAAATAATATATAATGATATGAAACTGCTTGGGTGGCTTGGACATGTTTTTGTACGGGTTTTGGTTGAGAAAGTGGGGTGAAAACTCCCTTGGGCAGCAACTTTGGTTGCTGCAGATTTTACAATTTACATCGTGCAAATGAAGCCGTGCGGCATGGCCTTGAGAGCAAAAGAGGTCGTGCGGCCCACGGTTGCCTGATTTGGTCATTTTTGAATAAAACCAAAGCTTGGCCATTTCATTTTTATTTTCAACCCAAACTTGTTTCAACTGTTCCCAGGGGCATATTTTGGACCTAAAGACACCACCTTTGATCACTTTTGCGATGGAGAGGCCCGTTAGACTACAAAGGGGAAGAGAGACCATTTTACGTCCGGTCTTCAATCTTGGGCGAGACATAACTTCCAAAATCACAAGGGGCTGCTTGATTCTTCCTTCAAGATCAAGTCTTTATGGCATTTGAGGGATCTCCCGCCCGATTGGGACTTTGTTGAGAGCCGCAAGAAAGTTCGGGGACGTCAGGAGACATGTTTCTTGCTTTTCTTACAACGAAATCGTCCCAACGTACGAAGACTTGAGCCTTGATTGGGGGTCCCGAGGCGAGGCTATATCTATTCCGGCGATCGGAGACGTGCCGGTGGCGGTAAAGCTTGCATCTTTTACGCGAGATTCCTGCGGGAGAGGCGAGGAGATGATGGTAGCCTCGGACAAGATTGACCTTTCCGAGATCCGGGCGAGTTTGGATCTCCGGCTATGGCTGCTACCATGGTGGCTATGGACGCATTTATCCTTTGCGTCTTTTACGCTCCGTTCACCGCCGAGTCAGTGGGGATTTGTCACGGTGGTCTCTGGACATGGTCGAGAGGCTGCAGGGCTGGGAAGGATATCGTCCCACTGGTTTTGGGGGAGACTTTGCATGGGATCGACGGGATGGCTCGGGAGACCATTTCATGAGGTCCGGGAGTCCGGCTGTGTTGACTTTGTGGGCTGCGGGAGAGGCTCGGGGCTTTGCACGGGGCTTTGCCGACTCGGTGCCCTTGGGTGATTTCTCGGAGAGGTGCACCTAGGCGGCGGGACCCGGGGTAGGTGGGAGGCGATGATGGCTAGGCTATCCACTTCGGACATCCGTTGGTGGATACCACACTTTGGAGGTTGCGAGACCCGGGAGGATATTTCGGGAGTCTTATCTTTGTGAGGGTTCCGGGATTCTCGCTGGTCATCCTTCTACATACCCTGCTTGGTATCCGGGCGGTTTGGGGCTTTACGGGAGCCTTTGAGTGGCCCCGGGAGGACATCCGGACCATGGAGGTGATGTCTCTAGACATGAGGGACCCGGCCCGGCTTCACTTTTTCTCGAGGGCTTGGACATACACTTGCTTTCCCACCCGGGGCTATCTTTAGGAGCGGGAAGAGTACCATCTTGACCACCGTCTACTTGGGTGAGTACGAGAGGGAGATGGGAGCGACTCGGGTTATCTTGGAGGATAGGCAGGAGTTTTATTGGGGCGACCACGACTCGAGTAGGACTACGAGGGAGACCGAGGCTAAGGCGAGTTGCCATAACCAATCGAGTGACTTGGTCGGGGACATGGAGGCTCGGTACAAGAGGTTGTCGAGGGTTGCTCATTTGGCGAGTCTCGGAGAGGAGGAGATACGGACTCGTGCTCGTATAGAGAGAGCGCTTATTGACACGGGGTTGGTAGAGGCTCCGGTGAGGATACCAGAGGTCGGGATGAGGGATACCGACATTATTGAGAAGAAAAGGAAGAAGACTCGACGAGGCCGAGGAAAAGGGAAGAAGGCGAAGAAGACTCGGCGAATGACGGCCGACAAGTCTTTTCTCAAGATCCTCTTATTGCCATTTGCAAACACATTAGTTTATTTAGGCATTTTATTGTATTTTAGATCTTTTTAGCGGGTTAGCGAGTCAAGAGGTAGACCGTGCTTGAACTCATCAAGAAATTTTTGACTTGTAATGAACAAGAAATATTATTTTAGAAATTAATCAAGACATGTTTCATGGAAATTCAAATGTCTTATTACTTGGGACCCGTTTTATGGCGAAATACCCTTTTATTTATTGCTAAGGACGCACTTTATGGAAGCTTTATTGCCCTTTTTTATTGTTTAGACCGAACCATATATGGGCCTACGTTCCCCTTTTACAAGAAAGGCTAAGGGGCTCGAGGTCTTCGTAGTTCATTACGGTGAACTAACAAAACTAAGTCTTTTTTTTTTTTTTTTTTTACGTGCAACCTGTTTTTGCCTAGACCGCCCTTTTGGGTTTTTCAAATATTTGGGTATTACTCTTTTGCACTAAGATTTTTTTTTTTCTTTTTTTTCTTTTTTTTTTTTATTATTAGACATAGTATCTTCGGAGTTTATCACCGTTATTTGGGTGGACAAAGGGATTGTCGTCCAAGTACGCAAGCTTCATTGCTCCTCCTACAGTATCTTACGCACTACATAAGGGCCGATCCAAACGGGTTCCCATTTTCCCGGGGGTTGTCTGCGGTAGGGGCTTTGCTTTCGGCACTAAGTCACCCTCTTTGATGTTTCGGCTTTGACTTTCTTATCAAACGCTACGGCCATTCGCCTCTGGTAGGCTCGGGTGTGCTCCATGGCTTTGAGCCTTCTCTCATCGAGCAAGGCCAATTCATCATGCCGGCTTCGTAGCCATTCTACTTCGTTGACCTTTGTTTTCCAGGAGGACCCTTAATGACGGGATTTCCAACTCCACTTGGTAACACTTGCTTCCATCCCGTAAGTTAGGGCAAAAGGAGTTTCTCCTGTGGCCGTTCGACAGCGTTACGTAGCCCCAGAGTGCTAGGTGCGGCTTTTCGGGCCAATCACGACCACGGGTGGCCATCTTCCGGATGATCCGCTCGAGTGTCTTATTAGCGGCTTCCACGGCTCCATTGGTCGAGGTGCATGCGGGGACGACTTGTGGCGAGTAACTCGAATTCGACGACGAGCCTATCGCAGTCTCCTTCGAAGTGTGACCCATTATCGAAATGATCTCGTTGGGCACCCCATATACGCACATTATGTTTTCTTTGATGAGCTGGGCCACTTTCCCGGAAGTGAGGACTTTGTAGGACTTGGCCTCTACCCACTTGGTGAAGTAGTCGATGGCTACCAACACGAACTCGTGTCCATTGCTTCTGTCGGGGCTACTTTCCCTATCACGTCAATGCCCCAAGTTGCAAACGGCCAAGGAGTCGTCATGCGGTACAGGTCATGAGGTGGGAGATGGTTGAGGTTGGCAAACCGCGGCACTTGTCGCGAGTTCGGACGTGCTTTGGGCGCGATCTGTCTCCATGGAGATCCGGTAGTAACCCATTCGAGGATCACTTGCATCGGGGCTCTGGCATTCTTGTGAGGACCGCAAGGACCATTGTGGACTTCGGTCATCAACTCTCGGCTCTTTCTTGAGTGACACATAAGAGGAGCGGTCCTTGATACCGCTTCTTGTACAGGTTGCCTTCTAGGATGACATAATGGGAGGCCAACCTTTTCGGGGCTCGCAAGCTTTTGGCTCGACACCTTCTTTTGGTCTACCTTCTTCGTCTACGAAAGGCGACTCTCCGTCTTTGAGGAATTGGTAAATACGGATTGTACCAAGGTTCCTTTATAGGCTCGGGTCCCAGGTCCACTTCACAACGAAGGTGGGGCTTCTCTTCTACCCACTACGAAGGGCTTTATGGCTTTTCCCTCGGGGATCTCTACCGGTGAGGCTAGAATAGCTAGGGCATCTCGCGAATCTGTTCTTTTCCCTCGGCAAGTAGTGGAAAGTCACTTCTCTGAAGCTGTCCGATCAACTCCTCCATATGGGCATGATACCGTTGCAGATTGGGGTCCACAGTCTTCCACTTGTTGGAGACTTGGTTGATGATCGGGCGAGTCTCCGTAAACTTCGAGCTCCTTGACATTTCTTTCTAAGGCGGCCTCCAAACCAGCAATGCAAGGCTTCATACTCGGCGACATTGTTCGTGGCGGGAAAGTTCAACTTGAGGGCTATGGGGGTATGCTCATCTTTCGGATCGACCAATAGCATTCCTACACCATTTCCTCTTTTGTTAGCGGCTCCGTCAAAGAACAATTGCCATCTATTCTCGAGGCTCAACCGCAAAGATCCCTTCATGCGGGAATTGGGGTTCGGGCCCTCTGTCTTCATTCTTGGGAAGTTCGCCGGGTGATCGACAATGCTTGACCCTTGATGGCCTTTACGGTCACATAGTTGATGTCGTATTACGCCAAGAAGAAGGACCACTTCGCTAAACGCATCGAGAGGAAGGCTTGTCAAAGATGTACTTGATGGGGTCCATTTTCGAGACCAAATTCACAGGGTGGGCTTGCATATAATACTTCAACTTGCCGACTACCTGCACGGGCCTCCCGCATGTGTCTTTTCACATGCTAAGTAATTGAGCTCACTCCCTGTAGCTTCCGGTGACAAAGTAAATGGCATTTTCTACCCGAGAGTGTTTCTTCTCTTGGGCCAGCATAGCTCCAAGCTGTCGTGGTTCACGGATAAAGGAGATAGAGCGAGAAGAGGCTTACGTCTATATGGGGGCATAGTACGGGGGATGTACTAAGTATGCCTTGATGCGGTCAAAGGCATCTTGGCATTCTTCTCGGTCCATTACGTGTCCACATTCTTCTTCATGAGCTTGAAGATGGGCTCGCACATAGTGGTCAACTGATTGACGAAACGGGCGATGTCTTGCAATTTACCCATGAAGCTCTTGACTTAAATGCGGGTTTGAGGTGGCCTCATATCCATGATGGCTTTGATCTTTCGGGGTCAACTTCTATACCTCGCTCTGTGACCATATACCCAAGCACTTTTCCCCTTGTCACTCCGAAGGTGCATTTGGCAGGGTTTAGTCTCATGGAATGCTTTGTCTCAACCTCTCAAAGAATTTTCGTAGGTCAACAAAGTGCTGCCCACCCTCTCCTTTGGAGTGGATTATCATATCATCTACGTAGACCTCAATCTCCTTGTGGATCATGTCATGAAAAAGCGCGGTTATTTGCCGCTTTGGTAAGTAGCCAGGCATTCTTGAGCCCGAATGGCATTCTTTGTATAGCAGTAGGTTCCCCATGGTGTGGTGAAGGCTGTCTTTTCTTGGTCTTCCTCGGCCATCTTGATCCGGTTGTAGCCTGCAAAACCATCAACGAAGGATTTGACTTCGTAGTAGGCGGTGGAGTCCACCGGGATGTCTATGTTTGGCGAGAGGGTAGTCGTCTTTGGGGTGGCCTTGTTCGGATCTCGGAAATCCACACGGCGGCGCACCTTCCCATTGGCCTTGGTTACGGTCACGATGTTGGACAACCATGTCGGGTATTCAATGACTACGATGAACCCTACCCGCAGTAGCTTCTCAATTTCTTCCTTGACACAGTAGAGACCATTCCGGCTTGATCTTTCTCGGTTTTACGCTTTGCGGCTTAGCATCCGGTGCTAGAGGGATTCTGTGCTCTACTATCGAACCGTCTAGCCCCGGCATATCCTTGTATGACCATGCAAACACGTCGACGTATTCTCCGAGCGGCTCGATCAATCCGTCCCTTTCAACCCCACGGAAGAAGCTTCCAATCTGTGTCTCTTTAGGTTCCTCAATAGTACCCAAGTTCACACTTATCAAAACCTCCTCGCAGACTTGGGCCCGGTTTTCCTCTTTTACGAAACACGCTTAAAGATTTCTTTAATGTATTGTTCATTTAGTGTGTTTGCATCTTGTTCAAATAATTCATTATTAAGCTGTTGTTAAGTTTTGAGTTAATTTATCATTTGTTAAGTTGGCAATAAGAGGATAATTAGAAAGATTTGTCATTTCATTCAAAATAAGGAAAAGATGACATCGATTACATTTTCATAATCCTCGGGCGTGAGGCCTTCGGATGACTCGGGGCCCGGAATTCAAAGATTCTGACTCGGCTCGGCGAATAGACGCTGCGACTCTGGACCCTACGCTACTTATTGACTCGAGGGGACTTGACAAGGGTTGGACCGGGATCTCACTCCTTCTTCTTTGTTGCCACAGGGAGTAGCGGTCTTGCCGGCGTTCTTCGAGAAAGTTGGAGACTTCGAACGATCAAAAGCTTGCCGGAAATCATTGACGGGCAGATCTTGTGGAAAGATGGTGAGGGGAACTAAAGTAACTTGTTGCAATCTTTCGGCTAGCTCTTCCGTAGCGACCGGACTCATTGGAAGTGTACGGCTCATTTTGTCGGCCTTGCTGGCGATAGGTCATCTTTTTCCTTGCCAATATTTGATACCACCACCTTGTCGGTATAGCCAATAGGAGGGTTGGCTTGAATGATCTTGATAAAGTCTTCTTCGGGAGAGACTTTGATCCTTCCACGATTGGCCAAATACTCTATAGGCTTTACGTATTCGTCTTCTAGATCTCGCTAGCTTTTTGTTGAATCTTACAATGGCAACAAACTCGAGAATTTTCTACTTCAAGAGGGTCACCGATCATAGGGATATCAGCCGGATGTGCTTGGGGTGACGGGTTCCTTGACGAGGTTCCTTGGCATAATTGACATAGTAGTCGAACTTGCCCGAAGGCTCTCCCAAAGTTCCTACGCTCTTGTCCCCGGCTTCGTATCTTTCCTTAAGCTTGCTGTGTGGACTTTCTCTTCTTCTTCTTCCTTGAAGGAGCGTCCTCATTGATCCATTCTTGATACTCATACTCTAGGCGGTCTTCACAATCACATACATCATACGGATGTGAGGCTTGGGTTGAGCTGGGATAGCCCCTCCAACCGCTTGGTCATTACCGTTGTGGATTACCATGTTGGCCATTTGACACCGAAAAGCCGACAAAACCGAGGATTACGCGAACTGTCCGAGGATTCTGCGCTAACAAGTCGCCGACCTGGTGTTCTCACCCACTTCTTTCTCGTGCGGGAAAGGGATAGGAAAGGTTTAGACTCGGGGTAGGTGTTTAGGTGAAGGCTCGGGCAATATGCAAATTAGAATCTTCAAGTTTACTTAAAAAAGTGTCTTTTATTAATATCTATTTGGTTGGAAAAGGGTTACGCCCTTCTTTTTCACAACTACTCTAGATCTGGATCGGTGGGTTCCGTCACTACGTCTATAAGCCCCTCGTATTCCACTGTATTTCGACCTCCCGGGGTGGGCGGCCCGGGCGAGGTCCTATAGGGCACGCGGATCCCACCGACCGAGAGTAAAGAACGCTCCTATCGGGTCTAGCGGGGCATAGGACCTTTCAACGCACGAGGGATGCGGATTATAGTCAAGGCAATACGGGAAAGTCTCGTCTCTGCCTTGACGGATCTTTAGCGAGTTTCGCTTGAGCGAATGACGATTTCGACTTTCGGTAATGTCCGAGAGAATAATAGGCATGGGTCGGGCGGTAAAAAGCCGGATGACACGGTGTCACATTGAACTTCGTTGCATACACGGTGCGTGGGTCGGAATCGAAGTCAATGCCGGTCAAGATCTTGCCAATTTTTCCTTGTCGGAATTTTGGCAGAGCTTCGCTTGAGCGAAAGATCTTTTGATTTTTGGCAAAGACTCGGTCTTGACTCTTACGCATTCCGTGTGGGTCAAGGTCAATATTCAATGTCGGACTCAAGATCCCACCGATTTTTCCTTGTCGGAATTTCGGCGAAATTTCGCTTGAGCGAAAATCTTGGCTTCCGTTATGAGCTAAGGCTTGACCTTTACGTGGGTATGCAAGCTGGGCTATATGACACGGACTAGACCAAAAACCAACCAAAAGTCACGGTTTTGAAACGTGTGACACGGATCGTGCATTGGTCGACACTTTTGCCATGGGGAGGTTGGGATGATTCCGTGCGCGCCCAGGGGAGCATCGTAAGGCCGTCCGTGGCTGCCAGTGGAACCACCCTCGGGTTTGAAGGACGTGCGTGCAAAGTGTACAGGATATATCAGGTGCGCGTAGTGTGCGGTCTCCTAAAAATGTTCCTTTTGAGTTAAAACAGAAATTTTCATAAATGTGTTTTAAAGGAATGATTTTCGGGACGGGGAAGAATGCAACACGTAAATTTTCTGGGAAGCCCCAGTCAGTCGTGGAGCTGAGTAGCCCCAAGCTGCTAGGACTTGCCAGATTAACCCTGATTTTTCCTGGTGGAATTGCCACTGAGGTCGTATGGTCAGAATCCTATGAGGATTAGCCGTACGACTGCATGGATCAATTTTCCAGGTTCCACTCCTTTGCGATTTTTTATGCTCAAAGTATGCACGAAATGATGCAATGCAAGGTAAAGGAAGCAAGCACGATTAATGAAATCGACGACGGGAGTCTAACCCGCTCAAAGGGAAAAGCTTTCTTTATTTTTCTAAAAAAAAAAATTTTTGAAAAGGGATACTGGTACGTGGATTGTTAAACCACCGGTTATCTCAACTCCCACGTCAGGGAGTATACAGGAAGGGTAAGTGGTTTCCACCTATATACCAAGTATCGATTTTTGTTTTGAAAATAAAAGCTTTTCTCCTTTGGGATAGTCCCCAGCGGAGTCGCCAAACTGTGAATGTGTGCCCAAATTTTGTGGATTCACGCGAGTTTGAAGACATCCGAGTTATTTGAAAAACGGAGTCGCCACGCCATTTTGATTACCTCAAAACTTTGAAAAAAAAGGTTTTTACTTGGGTTCGGAGGTTAAGTTACCCCTTGGGAAGAACGTTTGGCGTTCACCCAAAGTGCCTTGCCGGAGCAAGTCTCCCAAGATTTCAGTAATCGTGCTTGCTTGCGTGCTTTCTTGTGTGCATGTTTTTGAGAAAAAGGGGGGGGGAATGTCCCAAGTTGTCTTCCGGACGTACAAACCATTTTGTTGGTTGTCGCTCGGGATTCCTTGGAATTTTATGTATTTGGGATTATGATCCCGTCCTCATCTTATGACTTGTGATCATCGCATTTTAACCTCGGGACCCTCGGGACTTGCGTGATCGAGAGAATGACTCTCTTTTGGTCAAAGATGAGGTTCTTTAGAAAAGGAGGGTCCTTAGCCCATCAATCCTACGCTTTAAGACGGTCGAGCTCGTATAGAGGCTTCATACTCTTTCTTAAGCGATAATCGGAGATATAGGGTTCAAGGTTATCCCTTTCCAAAGAAATCGTGAACCTTTAATGGAAGGAACGATGTAAAGATAGGATCTTTTACACCGGTCCGTTCCAAGGTTGGGGGAAAGGGGAAATGCATGATGAAAAATGAATCTTTAATGAAAAGATGACATTTTTTGTTTTAGCAAATGATGCTTTTTGATTGAAAGAAATGATCTTTATGCAAGTGATGCGTAAAGATAGGATTTTTATGCAAATGATGCATTGGAAAAGGTTTTTGAATGCAAAGGATGCATTTTTATTGAAAAGATTGGATTTTTATGTGCAAATGATGCATAAAAATGACATTTTTATTTGAAAATGGGGGTTTTAGGTGCAAAGGATGCACCTTTATGAAAAAGACTACATTTTTATGACAAATGAGGTCTTAATGCATGCAAAAGGGAAAGGGGGTGATAAAGATGTGATCTTTATGAATAAATGCCAAGTCCCAAGCAAGATATATGAATGCAATGAGCAAGTATATCAATTAAAAGCAAGGTTAGGGCGTGCGAGGTTACCAATTGCTTCCTTTGCTTCTTCGAACGGAGCTAGGAGGAGAGGTTGGTCTTGGGTCTTCAAGGAGGAGGGAGGTAGCTTCTTGGCCTTCCTTCTTCACCTTCTTGAGCTTGCACCAATATTCTTCACGTCTTGGGAGTGTTTATAAGTGTATTGTGTATTTTGTGCCTCTATTGTGTGTGTGTTGAAATGGGTAGAGGAGGCCTCTATTTATAGGTAATCTGGATAAGGTGAATGAAGCCGTGCGGCCAGGAGCGGCTGAGCTAATGCGGCCCGTGCGGGCTTATCTGAATGACTCAAAGCATTCTAGAACTATGCAAGGTGGCAAATTCTAGAACCCTCCTTCCTAATTAAGAAAAACGTGTTTCTTAATTAGGAAGGATCCTCTTCAGCCCTTATTTAATAAAAAACAGTTCCGGAATGTTTCCTAACGCATTTGTAAGAAGGTACCGGGAATTCTGGGAAAACTTACCGAAATTGTCGGGAAAATTAACCGGAAGGCATGAGCCAGATTTGGGTACTTACAGTAAGCTGTTTTATAAATACCTAAACTGTGGGGATATTCGGCTAAAAGTAGTAATACTTAAGCAAGACACGTTATATTCTTTAAGAATATACTTCCTTGAAATGATAGGACCTAGACGTAGTAAAAGGACAAGAGTGGAAAAGTCTTTTGGTCCTGATTTTCTATCATTTATGTTGGAAAACGAACCAGCAACTGTTATGGAAGCGTTATCTGGTCCGAATAGTTCATTCTGAAAAGAAGCTATTAACAGTAAGATAAAATCCATAATGCTTAATAAATACTTGGGAATTGATAGATCTCCCTCCAAGTTGCAAACCATTAGGTTGCAAATGGATTCTTAAAAGAAAGTATAAAGCCAATGGATCTGTTGAAAAGTATAAAGCCAGGCTAGTTGTCAAAAGGACATGATGATTTATGCAAGATTATCCCATTGACACAACAGAGCGTTCTATCTCGCACAACCGTGTTGAATCTACTTGCGTATTTATATGGACTAAAACAAGCAACTAAACAGTGGCATAAGAAATTCGATAGAACTATGTTATCAAATGGATTCAAGATTAATGAATATGACAAATGTGTCTACATTAAAGGAACATCTGAATTATTTGTTAACAGTCTGTCCTTACGTGGATAACATGCTAATAATGGTAGTCATGAATTGATCATGAATACCAAAGACATGTTAAAGAAGAACTTTGACATGAAAGATAGGGAATTAGCCGATGTCATATTAGAAATAAATATTTCTAGAACATCAGAAGGAATAGTCCTATTACAATCCCATTATCTTGAAAAAGTACTTCGAAAGTTCAAATAAATTCTTGAGAGGTGTACTCTAGTAAGGTAGAATCTTGAGAGGTAATCTCTGTAAAGTAGATTCCTGAAAGGTAGACTCTAAGGAGGTCAAACCACTTAGAGATACTGAATACTTGGGAATTCAGAACGGTACAGAGATAATAACCACTTGAAGAAACTGACCGATAGAAAAATTTGATCACTCGAAGGGACTGATCATTCTAGATAGACTAAAAGTCTAAATGTAATTGTAATCAATCATCGAAATAGTATAGTCATAGTACTTGGTGTACTTAAAGAAATACTTATGATTAAAGATTACAATACCTATGGTATTCAATAGTATGGAAAGAGTATACTGATTGAATATTCGACACTAGAATACACTCACATTAGTTGGAGTAAAGGTGTCACTTTCCAAGATAATATAGCTAACTCAATCTTGTAAAGAATATGAGTTAATAGAGAATTAGACAAAGCTTAGGAAAAAGCTTATTGGTCTAATAAATTCTTAGAAAAGATATTCCTTTGTGGAATAAGTTTATGTCTGCATGACCTAAGGCATTGTGACGACAATGGAAAATAGAAAAAGGTGTAGAACATAGTGGTAAGTCAAGACACAATGGTCTTAGACACACTACCATAGTACAATTGATCTCAAAATGAGACTATCACAACTAACCATGTGAAGTCAAAATCGGATTCGTCTACCTAAGGGTAGTAATCGAGATCAACTGTATAAACTATTAAGGGGAATGGGTTTAAAACCCACAACAAAAGGACTTATAGCGGACACTCAACCTTTAGAAATGGAGATCCCAGGCCCTTGGTTCAATGAGACAACCAAGTTATAAGTTCTAGTAGAGTTACTTGGAAACAACAACTCGGTTTATTAACCTGGAGATGTTGAATACTCATTCCCAGAACATCCAAGTACAAGCACATGCAGCAGTGGTAAGGAAAAGTTGAGAAAACTTTTAATGATTTTTATACCTACGGGTGGAGTAGTGCATGATACTTCTCATAGTGAGAATCACCTATATAAGCGAGAGGTAATTAGGCCGCCTCTAAATAAACGCTTATAAATGAGATACGGTCCAGGGCCAAAATGGACAAAATGTGAGAACAACAATTGTTAGAGCTGTTATTATGTGAGTATTATTGTCTTGGTATACGTCAAACGATCATTTGGTTCAAAGCGACTCGCTACCAAATGGCTAGTATATCCGATAATATTTCACTAGAGAAGATTCAAGGCCACAAGCTATCTATCCCGATGTAATAATAGTTCGCCGGAACTTTGGACGAAATTGCATTCATGCATTAATTGTCATTCATGTGGGGGATTGTTGGAAATGGGTAACGGAAAGTTAAGTTTGACTTAACGTTAACCTAGGTTTCTAACGAAAGTTCGTTATTTATTAACGAAACTAGTTACAAATGGTAATCTACATTTGTTGTAGATTATATAACTCATTTATTGTCTCAAAACCATTTTCGGGTGAATGAGAAATTAATGACAAAGTTTTGTAACTTAACGAAAGTTAGTTAAAGGGTGTTTTGAAGTGCTCGGCCGAGCAGAGTCCTTGACTCGGTCGAGCAGAGCATAGCAGATTGACCAAGTTTCTGGACAAGCTTGCTTGGTCGAGGCATATGCCTTGCTCGGCCGAGTAGTGTGGTTAACACGGCCGTGCGAGTTACTTGACTCGGCCGTGCAGCTTGGCGCTCGGCCGAGCGAGTCCGCCCGGCTCGGCAGAGCCGGATCTGAACTGATCACAACTTCAAACAGAAAAGTTGTGTCCTTTCGTGGGAAAAGACACAAACCCTTAACTCTCTTTATATGTTTTCCCTCCGAATTTCAATTCATTCATACAGTATTTTGAGCCTTCATACCCTCTAATAAGATAGATAAACTTATCCAAATCATTGGCATATTGTTGCATCAAATCCTTCAAGTCCAAAGTTATAAACATTGTGTTGTTCGTTAGAGTATTTGATTTGGAGTGCTCCTATCATATACTTAAAAGTCGTTTCATCTTACTAGAAGATTGCCATTGAAACCGTAAGCACCTGTGCGGGGCAATAACTTCTTATGGAGATTGTATTTAATACAAGACTCGACTTGTCTCATAGTTTTTCAATCTCTATTACATTTTCTGTTAAGTTTTCAGTTAAGATCTTGAGAAGCCTACCAAAAGTCCAACAACAATAGACTGTGTATATGAAAATGGATTAAATTGTGGCCAATAAAGAATATCGACAATACAAAAATCCTAATGTCTTGCAACATTGTCAAATTGTTTATTGTTTGGTAGTCAGCCGCCGGCCCGCCGAGTATTGATGGGGTAAATAATGAGTTTTTTTATTTTATTTTTTTGAAACTGGGCAAATAATGTGTTAGAAAAATATACTTTGGATATATTAAATTAACTTTTACTAGTATAAATTAAATAAGGATGCTTGTCAACTGTGACAAACCGCCGATCTCCACCAAAAAATTGATCACGTGTGATGCACATGATCATTTAATCGAAAAAAACTAAAGTCGTTATTGATAGTGTTAATGAATGCAAATAGATTAAATTGTGGCCCATAAAAGAAAATCGACATGAATTAGGTAAGAGTGGGTCTGCTGAGAAACGCGTTTCTCCATAACTATGGAGAAACGTGTTTTTAATAGCCAGAAGCTATACGTTTGATAACCAGAAAAAATTTTCTGGATATCAGTCTCAAAGGGTTCTGGATATCCAGAAGCTTTGGAACGGATATCCAGAAGCCTTTGGGCGGATATCCAGAAAAAATAGATTTGAAGCCAAATTCAAGACCAAGACCAGAAATTGCTTATTGAAGGTTTCTGGATATCCAGAAACCTTCAAATGTATATCCAGAAACCATCAAATGAATATCCAGAAATATTTTGAAAGTTTCTGGATATTCATTTTGAAGGTTTCTGAATATCCAGAAACCTTCAAATGTATATCCAGAAACCATCAAATGAATATCCAGAAATATTTTGAAAGTTTCTGGATATTCATTTTGAAGGTTTCTGGATATCACTTTCATAAGCTTCTGGATATCCAGAAGCCTTGGCCTGCATTGTCGCGCGACAAGTCGGACCCCGTTTCTCTATAAGTTATGAAAAAACGCGTTTCTCCCCAGATTTTGTGATTAGGTAAACCATCATGAGTTTAGGTTCAAAAGGATTGTAATTATTATTTCTTCTGTTACATGATAAGTGTTTTATTGTTTTGTATGGTCGGATTTAAAACAAGTGTCATATTTAAAAAAAAAAAACAAATAATTAAATATACTATGATATGAGTAATGTATATTCCCCTATGTTTTATCTCAAACTGCACTAGTTTTTTGGACACGATAATTAAAAAAAGTGAATTAGAAAAGATGTGTTATGATTATAAAGATTAAAGTAATAAAGAGAATGAATAGAATAAATAAATAATAAGCCAATTGATGTTATGAGTATAAAAATAAAGTATTAAAAAAAATTCGAGGTAATTAAACTTAGGTCCCACCTAATTGTTTTTCACCTCCGGGCTTCTTGGCACCTGGATAGTACTATTTATAGATCAAATACGAGATTAAAGTTGCAAGTACTATAAATAGATATACTCCCTCCGTCCCGGAACAATCTTCACACTTTCCTTTTTGGGCGTCCCAAAACTTACTTCACACATTTAAAACTTACCTAAAATGGAAAGGAATCTTTACTATTCCCTCCACTCATTCTCTCTCCTACATTATTTTAATACTCACAACACCATTATAATTTACTATTTTCTCCACTCATTCTCTCTCCTATTTTATTTTCACACTCACAACACTTTCAATATAATACTCCCTCCTTAAAACCAGTGCAAACAGTGTTTGTGAAGTAAGTTTCGGGACGGAGGGAGTATATAGTATATAACGATTAAGTGGGACCAAACTGAAATTAATTAAATTTTACGTTAGTATTTTCATGTGATGTGAGGGTCCATGACTTTTGATAAAATTTATGAAGGGACCCTAAATTTGTGAAATGTTAGATATTGTCTGATTTAAGAAAATTAAACTTTTTGTGTAACGATCCAGAATTTCCTTTATATAATAATATTCATCAATATGAATAAATACCCCAAAATAGGATCTCAACGGATACTAAACATTTAAAATATTCAAATCCAACGGTAACTTAATATTCAAACTTATTCAAACCCAACGGTAACTAAAGTAATGAACGTTACATAAGTGCGGAAGTATCAAATGTAACGACTAGTAACACCTACTAGCTTTAAACTAAACTAAAATTCCGGTTCGTCAATAATTCTTCTATAACTCTTCATTGATCGCCGTCCTTCCTACAACGATCTCCCATCCTTATTTCCATACCTGGAGGAAAAATAAGAATGAAGGAATGAGCGAAAGATGCCCAGTAAGTCATTACGTGATCTCCTTGAAGTTATGAGGAGATGACCTGAATGACGGTTCAATCGAAGCATTTCAACGAAAGGTTATCACAATAAAGTTCAATCAAGGAAGTGTGGTATTACAATTCCATATTATAATTGTTATTCAGGATATACCCTACATTGAGTCATTCATATCCGATTATCTGTTTGATGTCGAGTGCGCATAAAAGTATAGACAAGTATGTAACACATATCATACAAGACCGATATCATTCCATATAATCTTGACATGCATGTACATTCATACAAGTCTAACATATAGTGCATTCATATTAAACAAGAATACACATAAGCAAAGTCAATACTTTCGATATCCATGAACAATACATATCATAGATAAGATTTCCAAAAGACGCTTCATGTCCAGGGAATATTTTTATAAAACACTATCGCCACATGATAGTATAATTTTTGAAAAGACTCGATAGAGTTTCCAAAGAATCGATACACAAAATGTTTAGGAACGTAATTCCTTACCTTAGCTTGCTTCCTTTGCACTTTTGGTATAACCTTGATTATGGTTAAGAACAATTGACCAAAGAAGGTCAAAAACCGGCTGCTCTCCTCTCCCTTTCAGTTCGGCCGCCGCCCTCCTTGCTAGGGTTTTTAATTTTTTTTCTTTTCTTTGTGAATTATGGAATTATGAAAGAAAAATTAGGAGGGTTTTGAAGTATAAATAGTGTAGGCTTAGGCTTTTACTAACCCTATTAGGAAAAGGCTTCTTAACCTATTGGGTTTTGATTTCCTTATCAAGCCCATTTAATCCTTTCTTAAATTGGCCCACCTACTTAAGTCCAAGTCCACCACAATTAAATAATCAAGTATTATTTTATTTTTATAATTAAAATAATACTAAGGAGATAAATAAATAAAAAAAAAAATCGGGTCTTTACATTCTTACCCCCTTAAAAGAGTTTGGTCCTCCAAACTAAACGTACCTCAATTTTCGAAGAGATCGAGATACATTTCGCGCATCTCGCTTTCGAGTTCCCATGTCGCCTCTCGTTCTGTGTGGTTGCTCCATTGCACCTTCACATAAGGGATCACTCGTTTTCGTAGATTCTGATCTTTTCGATCTACGATCTTTATAGGTTTTTCATCATAGCTTAAGTCAGCACGAAATCTCAATTTCTTGTATTCAATTACGTGACTCGAATCTGCCAAATAATTTCTCAACATTGAGATGTGAAATACGTTGTGCACTCCAGATAGTACGGGTGGTAGCGCTAACCTATAGGCTACATTGCCAACTCTGTCCAAAATTTCAAAAGGTCCCACGTACCTAGGGCTTAACTTTCCTTTATTACCGAATCTCATGACACCTTTTGTCGGTGAGATTTTCAAGAATACGCGATCCCTAACTGAAATTCTAAGTCACGTAGTCGGTGATCTGCATATGACTTTCGTCTACTCTGAGCGGTTAATAACCATTCCGAATATTTTGTACCTTAATTTGCAGAAAGTGAGCCGACTTCATAAGTCTCTCCACTATGACCCAAATCGCGTTATGACCTTTCAACGTCATCGGTAATCCAACCACTACGTTCTTGGCTATAATCTCTCATTTCCATTGACAATGAAAGATACTCTTCCAAATAACAAGTAGTGGTACTTTTACAATTAACATATAGAGATTTTATACACATATGTCTGTCAATTCTAAGTACTGGTGCACCTTTCATCTAGGTGACTCCGATACACCTTTTCAGGCGATCGTTGAGTAAGGTCCCCTACGCTTTTATCAGAGCGCTCCCTTATCCTGATGCATCATGATAATCACATCTATAGAATTTAAGGTCATTTCAATTCGTCTAAACCAATTCATTCACCATTAAGGTCATTTCAATCTGTCTAGACCACTTTATTTAACATTAAGGTCATTTCAATTTGTCTAGACCAATTCATTTAATATTAAGGTCATTTCAATCTATCTAAATCAATTCATTTAATATTAAGGTCATTTCAATCTATTTAGACCCAACACATTCTACTTCATCAAGTAGTGTAAAAGTCAAAGTCCTTTCCCGAGACTAGACTGGCTAGGTACATTCAAAGCCATATTTTTTATACTTACTAAGTACATTCAAAGCAAGTTCATACTTGTTAGGTACATTCAAAACAAGTTCAGGTCATTTCAATCTGTTTAGACCAATTTAAATGTCAAAGTCTTCTTTCGAGACTAGATTGGCTAGGTACATTCAAAGCCATATTTTTTTTTATACTTAGTAAGTACATTCAAAGCAAGTTCATACTTGTTAAGTACATTCAAAACAAGTTCATAATAGCTATATACAATCATAGCAGTTCCACATATGGTATTCATAGGTACAAGAATACATAAGGCACTTTAGCACTTTCATACAAAGTGTTCAAGGTTCAAGAACACATTAATCAAATCCAAATTACATGGATACACATTGAACAACCCATTATCAATGGTAGGATATCCCAAAAGACGTTCATAACGAAGGAATACAATTGAACAACTACCGGCCACTTGGTAGTATACAAATCCTCAAATAGGGAATCCTATCACGAAGGGAAGATACATTTAAATACTTAAAGAACGTAATTCCCTACTCCTTTCTGCGTTAATCTAATTAACGGTCCTGGCAACTTAGAGAATCCTTCCATGAATCTCCTATAGTAACCAGCCAATTCCCAGAAATTTCTTATCTCACTAACTGTGGTTGGTTTTTCCCAATTCACTATAGCTTCTAGTTTTGTTGGATCTACTGAAACTTTATCCTTAGATATCACATGTCCTAAGAATACCACTTTCTCTAGCCAAAATTCGCACTTCTTGAATTTAGCATACAATTGTTGTTCTTTCAGAATTTGCAGAACTAACCTCAAGTGCTCTTCATGCTCTCCCTTGGTCTCTGTATATATCAAAACCTCATTAATGAACACAATCACACCTTTATCCAATAGTTCTTGTAACTGTTCCTTCAGTTCTTTAAGTTAAGTCAGCGCTATTCTGATGGTGCCTTAGATATTGGTGCGGTTTCTGATGCCAAATCTATAGAGAATTCCAATTCTCTTTCTGGCAGTATTCCAGGCAATTATTCTGGACACATCCCTGAAATCTCTGATCACTGAAAGAGATTCTATACTCACTTCTTTCTTAAAGCAATCTATCTTGGCATGGTAAGCAGCTAATCAATCTATCCCCAAGATGATATCAATTTCATTCATTTCTAACTCGGTAAGATCAACCTTGAGTCCTCTTTCTCTTATTTTCAAAGGACAACACTTATATGCATATGAAATAGGAATTGACTCTCTCGTCAGAGTATCTATGACCAGAGATAATTCTAACGCCTCGGGTTCCAAGTTCATTTTCTTTGCCAAACAAGCACTAAAAATTGAATGCGTAGCACCAGAATCAAACAATGCATACACATCACTAGAATAGAGTTGAATTGTATCTTCAACAAAATCATTGGTGGCTCTTGCGTCCTTGACAATCATGGTAACGCTCGTCCACAACCACTACCGGTTCTTTTATCATCTTTTTCTCCTTGAGCAATTTTAGCTTCCTTTGGTTCTGGATACTTCCACTGCGGATGTCCCATCTTGTCATAATTGTAACATTTCTTTTCCTTATACTAGTATTCATTAGTTTTGTGCTTCCCCTCACACACTTGGCATTTCTCAGTAGTTCCTCGCCCTTGGGCATCAATTTTGTTCTCATCCTTGTGGTTATCGGGATTCTTATTCTGGTACTTGCTTGCAGTACCTTCTTTCCATGGTTCTTATCCTTAGCTTTCCTTTTGTTACTGGTCCCATCTTGGTCCCAGCTTCCAGTTTTCAGTTTCCAGTTTTCAGTGGCACTTTTCGGTCCACTAGTTTCTTTAATAAGTAACAATAACTATAATATTTAGTTTAACTAACTCACTACATATATATATATACGTAGCCGTCTTGGTAGTTAATACTTTACGGTTCCGTCTCAAAAGACTAACTTCGATTTTATATTTCCATCTCAACAGACTATAATTAAATTTTTATTTTCGTCTCAACAGACTATAATTAACTTTCTTATCTCCGTCTCAACAGATTAGATTTTAACTTTTGAATATTTTCTGTTTCTAAAACACTTTAATAGTTATTCTTGTTAACCTACGAGTTATTCTTGACTCCTTGGTTTGGTTAACTACGCTTTCTATTTTAGGCAACTTTCCTAAAATAGTAACTTCCATACTTTCTACTTTACACTTTCTATTTTAGGTACTTTTCTAAAATAGTAACTTTTATACTTTCTATTTTAGGCACTCTCCTAAAATAGTGATTTCTATACTTTCTATTTTAGGCATTTTTCTAAAAATAGTAATTTCTATACTTTCTATTTTAGGCACTTTCCTAAAATAGTAACTTTTATACTTTCTATTTTAGGCACTTTCCTAAAAATAGTAATTTCTATGCTTCCTATTTTAGGCACTTTCCTGAAATAGTAATTTCTATACTTTCTACTTTAGGCACTTTCCTAAAATAGTAATTTCTATACTTTCTACTTTAGGCACTTTCCTAAAATAGTAACTTTCTAAATTTAGTAACTTCCTAAATTTAGTAACCTTCCCCCTTCGGACATTATGGTTAGGGAAAGTATAACTTCTTATGAGTTTATTACTTAGCTAGTTATCTCATTGAAGTCCGTCTCCAAGGATTTTGACTTTTTCCTTTTAATCGTCGTTTCATTAGATTCTCGGTCGTTTCAATAGACCACTTATCAAATACCGATCGTTTCACTAGACCCAAACTTAATTACATTCGACCGTTTCAATAGTCCGTTCATCTTTTCTCATTGGTCGTTTCAGCAGGCCAATCATTGTTCTCACTTGGCCATTTCAATAAGCCAAATAATTTTCACACATGGTCTTTTCACTCGTCCAACTTTCTCGTTCTAGGTTAGCACACACGCTTAACACTTAAGAACAAAACACAAACATTTCCTCAAAATACCCAAATATTATCATTGCATTAAACTCTTTAAATTAAATAAAATATCTGGAGTTCGTTTAGAACTAACTACTCATTTTCTCTACTCATAAATAACTTAACGTCCCACTTTTCGATCGTGAAACAACACCTTCCTAGGTCCTCCCCTAGGTCTTCCACTAGGTACCTTTGGTGTCTTTTTAGAACCTCTTGGTCTTCCTCTAGACTTTCTTACTGGCTCTAGCTCTTGATCAACATCTTCAATTACAATTGGAGTAGCTTCACTACCCTCAATCTCTTCAGCTTGTACCTCAAGTATCTCCACTTTAGGAACATCATCCTCTATTACCTCGATAACTGCCTCGTCTTCCTCTATAGGTACTTTTGACTCTTCTAGATCATAGTACCAGCCAAAACTCAAAGAATATCTACTGATCATCTCCTAGAGTCAAGGCAGGTTATCATTAGTATATCTTTCTAATATATATAAATCATACTTAAAGAAATATACCCTCATTCATTCAAGCATTCAAGTAAGTTATACATTTAACTTTTCTACTTAGTCTACCTCACCCACATAATAATCCTAGAGCAAGGCATGACTTAGATCTAAGTTCAGGGTTGCCTTCATTCCAGTAAATTCTTAGAACTAAGGTTCCCTAAAGTTAAAGGTATTCTTCCCATAAGACCTAAAATCATTTCTTCTCATAAGACCTAAAATCGGAGCTCTGATACCAACTGTAACGACCCAGAATTTCCTTTATATAATAATATTCATCAATATGAATAAATACCCCAAAATAGGGTCCCAACGGATACTAAACATTTAAATATTCAAATCCAACGGTAACTTAATATCCAAACTTATTCAAACCCAACGGTAACTAAAGTAATGAACGTTACATAAGTGCGGAAGTATCAAATGTAACGACTAGTAACACCTACTAGCTTTAAACTAAACTAAAATTTCGGTTCGTCAATAATTCTTCTATAACTCTTCATTGATCGTCGTCCTTCCTACAACGATCTCCCATCCTTATTCCCATACCTGGAGGAAAAATAAGAATGAAGGAATGAGCGAAAGATGCCCAGTAAGTCATTACGTGATCTCCTTGAAGTTATGAGGAGATGACCTGAATGACGGTTCAATCGAAGCATTTCAACGAAAGGTTATCACAATAAAGTTCAATCAAGGAAGTGTGGCATTACAATTCCATATTATAATTGTTATTCAGGATATACTCTACATTGAGTAATTCCTATCCGATTATCTGTTTGATGTCGAATGCGCATAAAAGTATAGACAAGTATGTAACACATATCATACAAGTTCGATATCATTCCATATAATCTTGACATGCATGTACATTCATACAAGTCTAACATATAGTGCATTCATATTAAACAAGAATACAAATAAGCAAAGTCAATACTTTCGATATCCATGAATAATACATATCATAGATAAGATTTCCAAAAGACGCTTCATGTCCAGGGAATATTTTTATAAAACACTATCGCCACATGATAGTATAATTTTTGAAAATACTCGATAGAGTTTCCAAAGAATCGATACACAAAATGTTTAGGAACGTAATTCCTTACCTTAGCTTGCTTCCTTTGCACTTCTGGTATAACCTTGATTATGGTTAAGAACAATTGACCAAAGAAGGTCAAAAACCGGCTACTCTCCTCTCCCTTTCAGTTCGGCTGCCGCCCTCCTTGCTAGGATTTTTAATTTTTTTCTTTTCTTTGTGAATTATGAAATTATGGAAGAAAAATTAGGAGGGTGTTGAAGTATAAATAGTGTAGGCTTAGGCTTTTACTAACCCTATTAGGAAAACGCTTCCTAACCTATTGGGTTTTGATTTCCTTATCAAGCCCATTTAATCCTTTCTTAAATTGGCCCACCTACTTAAGTCCAAGTCCACCACAATTAAATAATCAAGTATTATTTTATTTTTCTAATTAAAATAATACTAAGGAGATAAATAAAAAAAAAAAAAAATCGGGTCTTTACATTCTGTTTCCGTTTTCTATCTTTCTTGCCATATTCAATTAGTCATTCTGTTTCCGTTTTCTATCTTTCTTGCCATATTCAATTAGTCAATGCCTTTCCCATAGAGCAAGAGAAAAATATGAGAGTTTCAATGGACACTGTTTTGAAGAGTATGTGAAGATTTGAAACGCATTCCGAGACCGCATATAGCATTAGTTCGTTTTGAATGACCCTAATTCAATATACGATTTGGACGGTAGAGATCGATAGAGACAAACTTCATACAAAAATATCCCGTAAAATATGAGCGGTAGATTTTAGAATTAAAGTGTATGGAATTATAGATTCTTAGAGAAACATTCTTGAGATATTTGCATAGGAGAACATACTCATTTCAATGGGACATTATCATGTCAAAACTCTTAAAGAAACAGAATATACACAGTCCGCTTCGCCGTTTTAATCAGGAAAAAGTATTAGTGTAATTTTACAACGGTTCCATTTCCTTTTCACAACTTACTCCATCTCACAGGTCCCATTTCCTTAGCCTTTTCCCTCAGCAAATGCTTCTGTACTTTCCCGGTAGCAGTCTTTGGTAAAGGTCCAAAAACCACTGATTTCGGAACCGAAAACCTGGGCATTTTCGACATACAAAACTTCATAATATCTTCACCTAATCTTCCCTCATCAGCCTTTTCAACTCCCAACTTCAATGTTACAAAAGCACAAGGAGACTCTCCCCATCTTTCATCCGGTCTCGCGACAACCGACGCTTCAAGAACCATTGGATGGTGGTACAACGCGTTTTCAACTTCCACGCTGCTTATATTTTCACCACCCGATATGATTATATCTTTTGATCTATCCTTAATTTCAATGTACCCGTCCGGATGTTTTACACCAAGATCACCAGAGTGAAACCACCCATTTGCGAAAGCTTCTTCATTAGCTTTAGGGTTCTTCAAGTACCCTTTCATGACTATATTACCCCTACAGACTATTTCCCCGACTGTGGTTCCGTCCCAAGGGACGGGTTTCATGTCGTTGGGATTGACTACTTCTTGGCCCTCGAGACTAGTGTAACGCACGCCTTGGCGGGATTTTAGCTTGGCTTGGACTTCTTGGGGTTCTTGGTCCCACTCTGGCTTCCATTCACATATGGTAGATGGACCGTACGTTTCTGAGAGACCGTAAACGTGTGCTACACGAAAACCTTGTTTGGACATTTTCGAAAGAACGGAAGGAGGAGGGGCCGCACCGCCGGTCATGACGTGTACGAGGCGGGGGAGGGGGAGGATGATTTCATTTGGTTGAGCGTTGACTATGGTGTTGAGGACTACAGGCGCAGCACAAAAATGTGTCACCCCATGGTTGGCTATGGCTGAGTAAACTCCCTTTGAAGTCACCTGCATCAATGTACATATACTGATGATAAATTATTAAAAAGGACAACTTGGTGCTACAAAAGTTTTCACTATGTGTGGGTCTAGGTAAGATTACCTGTCGGAGGCATATGTTGGTTCCACATATAGCAGCGAGGGACCAAGTGAAACACCAACCATTGCAATGAAACATAGGCAAGGTCCATAGATAAACAGCTCCTTCATTCATCCCCCACACGATTGGATTACTAGTAGCCATTAGATACGCCCCTCGATGATGCAAAACCACTCCCTTTGGACTAGCTGTTGTACCTGATGTGTACCCCAAAGAAATGCTTTGCCACTCGTCTTGAGGAGGCTTCCACGCGAATTCTTGATCACCGGTTTCTAGAAACTTCTCGTACTCAACCGCTCCTCTTCCTAAAGCATATTGAAGCTCTTCTACAGGACGACTTTCATCAGCAATGACAATTAGAATAGGCTGCTTAATATTGCTTTCGCCTTTCTCGGATATAATTTTCAAAGATTGTTCTACCAAAGTAAAAAATTCTTGGTCAACCATTATAAGAGAAGAAGCAGAATGCCCTAAAAGGAAAGCAATGGTTGGAGGGTTTAGACGGATGTTGATGGCGTTTATTACAGCTCCGGCCATTGGAACCCCAAAATGAGCCTCGTACATGGCTGGGATGTTTGGTGCAATTACTGCTACCTGCAGTCCTCATAAATCAAAAAAGAAAAAAAAAGTAAGCTTATTACTCTCATTATTATTCCAGAATAAATGTCTTATTTGGACTATTTTGTCAACTAATTGAATAAATGTCGTATTTTGACTTTTTTGTCAACTAATTAAGTTGAATTTTGACCAATATTTAATGATCAAATATTTATCTTCATAAAAATTTGAAAATTGTTATGGATAGTGTTTCTATTGGTATATCAACAATCATTTTTTAAATAGTACGAAGATAATCAGATTTTCACAACTCAACAAAAAAAGTCAAAGTGCGACAATTCTTCTGGGGCGGAGGGAGTAAGGTTAATTAGATAGTTTCAAGCTTGTATCAACTTTGATTTTGTTCTGCCGAAGCCTGATTTAAGCTCACATGCATCACTACCAGCTCTTTAGAGCCCTGAGGTGCTAATCCCTGGTCAACTTGACCACACACACACACATAAAGCAAACACATCAGCAAAATAATGAAAATTAGCGTGCCTTGTGTTATTGGCATTTTCAGCAGGTTGACATCCTCAGCTGTTCCTGCATGTCGACATCCTATTCCACTGTAAGTATTGCATAATATTTACTATATTTACCTGATTATTTTTATTCATATTTTTCAGTGAATAAAAGGAGATAAATACGGAGGCATTTTTCAGCACATAAGACTCTTCCCTCAACGCCAAGGAGATCAAGTCAAAAGACGTTGAGAGGATAAGAAGACATGCCGAGATTTTAGAAAGTTTTGTTATTATCTTGTTGATCTTTATTATTTATAGGGGACATGGAGATTAACACACACACACGTTCATCTTACGCTCACAACACTTGTAATCTCTCAATCGTCTTCCAGCTTGTAGTCTCAATATTCATAGTGGAACTTTTAAGGTTGGAGACCTAACTCACGGGGTTTTTTCCGAAGAGGTTGTCATCTCTAAGGTTTTCCTCGTTAACAAAATTCTTGTGTCCATCTTTATTTTCATGCATTTGCTTAGTCCATTTGATCAAACTCCAAAGTCTCCTCCTTATTATTAAATCCGTACACTTTTATAATCAAGATTTTACACTATTGTTTTTTCTACCAAAACAGTTTGGCGCCCAACGAGGGGCTATTTGGTCTATTGATCACTTGAATCATTTCCTAAAACTCAACATGTCAACCGACCCTAAGGCTTCTGCCACCGGCAAGAGTGTCGCCGTCACTCCGACAATCGGGGACAAAACAACCTCATTGCTGCCACCTCCTCAGTCGAGGCCTCAGATGACGCAACCTTCACAAGCAACACAGAAATCAGGACCTTCCAATGTGGATGCTGACATCCGGAGTGTCTTGACCAAGCTGAATCAGAGGTTGGATAATCAAGATAGCAACTCAAAGTTACTGGCCAACGCTATGCTCAAGATGCAGCAGGATCACCAGCTCATCGCATCCCAGCTTAGTAACATCTCGCCATTGCGCGCAAGGAACATAAATTTTGAGACCAGTAGAGGATCTCCGTTTCAGAATGAGTTCATTCCGATGGGTGGTCCATCTCAAACTCATCAGACGACACCTTCGATGATGTCGCCATCCTTGCCCAGTGACACTTTGTTGATGCCACCCTCAGCAGGATTCACCCCTTTCATACCATTCATTGACAACACCACTGTCACTGCAGCCACAGACAACACTGGTTTGCCTAAATAATCTTTTTAATAATAATACTTTCAATCGTATTCCTATGGCTGACCCTTTTGCAGGAAATCCGTTAGCCAAGCAGATGCAGGATCTTAGAGAGCTGATAATGAATGTACCTGGCATAACCCCTCCGATCCAGCCGGTGTCTCGAAATTGCTATAATCAGTCTCGGTTTGTCCCAGCCATAGCGAATGTTGACATCCCGATGCGTTTCAGTGTTCCATCCATGAAGTTGTATGATGGCAGCACAGATCCAGAGGAGCATGTTGCCCATTATCAAGAAAAGATGGACATCGTGCATATCCCGTTGCAGTTCATAGAGGCTTGTCTGTGCAGGGGATTCGGGTCGACCTTGGTTGGACCAGCTCTCAAGTGGTTGATTAGGCAGCCCCTAGGCTCAATTGGTTCCTTTGCCCAGCTTATCAACATGTTCTATAATCAGTTCTCATGCAGTCGACAATTTGAGAAGTTGACAAGTGATCTCTACAATGTGACCCAGTAGCCTACTGAGACCCTGAAGGAGTATGTCCACCGGTTCAATAGAGAAGTTCTGGAATTCCCAATCTTGACATGTCGACAGCCACAGAAGCATTCAAGATGGGGCTGAAAAAAGATTCCCAATATTATCAAGATTTGGTGATGACTCCTTGTAAGCGATTGGAAGAGGTCAGAAGCAGGGCCCTAAGGTTCATAAGATTGGAGGAAGATGAGTTGTGGAGATCAAAGTCTTCAAGCAAGGTGTCGACATATGACAACCCGGACAGGAAGACAGAATCATCTCACCGCACAAACAACCTATCCAATCCTTATCCAAGAATCGACAACAACAAAATTAATTCAATCGACGGTGAGGACGAAGATAATGATAATGTGCCTAATATCTCTGATTATTGCTTTTCTGTTGACATTTCAGGTGTACTTTGTGCAATGGGCAACCTGGGAGACAAAGCAAGTTGGCCGAAAAAGATAGAAAGATCTACGGGATGGCCTGATAAGTCAAAGTGGTGTGCCTACCACGAAGATTTTGGGCATATCACAGAGGATTGTATTGCGCTAAGAAAGGAGATCAGCTACCTGCTCTCAAAGGGACATCTCAAGGAGTTGCTTGGTTCCAGAAAGAAGAAGCCGAGAATGTGGAGGCTCCACGCTTTGAAAGTTGAGCGACCGGTCGGCTCCTCCCGGCATCAACAAAAGTCATCAATTTCATCAGTGGTGGGTCAGAAATTTGTGGCACTTCCTACTCTGCTGCAAAGCGACACGCCAAGGAGTCAAAGGAGGATAAGCCAGAAAGACCATCTAGGATGTCGACATCCTATCGGGAGCCAATCACCTTTGATGAGAGTGACCGAGACAACCTGCTGGAACCTCACCATGATGGCCTAGTCATTTCCTTGCAGATTGCCAATTGCACCATTAGGCGCATCTTGGTGGATGGGGGTAGCTCCATCAATCTTATTATGTTAAGCACCCTAAAAGAGATGAATATCCCAGAATCGGAGATCGTCAAGAAATTATCAGTGTTGGTAGGCTTCAATGGTGAAGTCAAAGAAACAGTGGGAGAGATAAAGCTTCCTATCTACTCAAAGGGCTCAACACGATGGAGCGGTACTGTGTGATTGATTGTGCGACTTCTTACAATGTGATTCTTGGAAGGCCGTGAATTCATGGAATGAAAGCTGTACCTTCCACTTACCATCAGTGCGTGAAGTTCCCTACGCCTTGGGGAGTTGCCAAGATATATAGTGATCATCAAGTGGCTAAGGAGTGCTATAAGACATCAATGAAGGCGTCGACATCTCCAAAGCAACCATAGCAATTACAGAAGAAAGCACGCGAGGTCCTGGAAGCAAGGGAGAATGATGTGAAAGAAGTATTGCTAGACCCTTCAAATCCAGACATCAAAGTGCTTATTGGCAGTGATATTCCATCAGATTTAGAAGAGAAACTTGTGGACCTCTTGAGAAGCAGGACGAAGAGCTTCGCATGGAAGCATGACGACATGACCGGCATCAACAAAGATGCCATCACCCACAAACTCAATGTTGATCCCAGTTTCAAACCAGTACATCAGAAGGGCAGGAAGTTCGCAGAAACAAGAAACCAAATAATTAAGAAATAAGTGGAGCGCTTACTTAAAGCCAACATGATACGAGAGGTAGAGTATCCAAGATGGTTGGCAAACGTGGTTGTGGTCGAAAAGAAGAATGGAAAATGGCGAGTTTGTGTCGATTTCACCGACTTGAACAAGGCCTGCCCCAAGGATCCTTTCCCATTGACTCACATCGACTCGTTGGTAGATGCTACTTCAGGTCATGAGCTTCTTAGTTTCATGGACGCGTCTTCAGGATTCCAACAAGTCCAGATGGATTGTTTTAACATGAAACTTAATCCGGCAAAGTGCAATTTTGGACTAAAAAATGCAGGTGCAACGTACCAGGGGCTCGTGAATAAAATGTTTAAGGATCAGATTGGGGACACAATGGAGGTATATATTGATGATATGGTCGTGAAGTCCAAGAAAGCTAAAGATCATATAAACCATCTGTCCCAAGCCTTCGACATCTTGGATTGTTTTAACATGAAACTTAATCCGGCAAAGTGCAATTTTGGAATGAAGGCTGGAAAATTTTTGGGCTATATGGTGACAAAAGGGGGTATAGAAGCTAGCCCAGAACAGATCCGTGCCATCATTAACATGTCGTCACCTCAATCTGTCAAAGATTGACAAGGAAGATTGCAGCACTTACCAGATTCATTTCCAAGTCATCCGATCGATGCAAGCCTTTTTACGACATCTTATGAAAGAATAAAAAGTTTTAATGGGAAGATCAGCATGAGCAAGCTTTTCAGGATCTCAAATGTTACCTGTCGATACCTCCATTATTGGCCAAACCTCAGGAGAATGAACCCCTATTCATCTACCTAGCAGTATCAGAAAGTGCTGTAAGTGCGGTCCTGGTGACAGAACGAGATGGTATCCAACAACCAATCTATTATATAAGTAAGACACTTCTAGACGCAGAGACCAGGTATTCTCATTTACAAAAATTAATTTTAGCTTTGACAACTGCATCTATTAAGTTGAGACATTATTTTGAAACCCATGCTATAATTGTGCGTACTAACTATCCTATTAAGAATGTCATGAGAAAACCAGAGATGTCAGGTAGGATGGCTAAATGGTCCGTACAGTTAAGCACCTATGATATCAAATATGAGCCCAGAACAACAATCAAATCTCAGGCTCTAGCTGATTTTGTGGCTGACTTTAGTCCAACCATGCAACCAGAAGTAGAATTGGAAGTTCAACAGCTGCAAGATGATAACATCTTGAAGGTGTGGACGCTTTATACAGATGGTGCTTCCAACATGAGAGGCACAGGACTTGGAGTTGTACTAAAATCGCCACAAGGGGATATAATACCACAATCCATCAGCTGCAGTTTTAAGGCCACTAATAACGAAGCAGAATATAAGGCTTTGATTACAGGACTAACGGTGGCTCAAGACCTTGACGTCAAGCACATCCAGGTGTTCATTGATTCATTACTGATCGTCAACCACTACAACGGTTCCTATATAGCGAAGAATGCAAAGATGACGACATACTTGGGGATAGTGAAAATTATGGCGGCCAAATTCAAAACGTTCACGTTGGAGCAGGTGCCACGGGAAGAAAACTCACAAGCAGATGCTCTGGCAAACCTAGGGTTAGCCTTCAAAAGTATTTCGCAGACGAGTATCGCAATTGTTCATGTCGACATCCCAACATATGACAGTCTCGAGCTGTTCAACATAGATGATGACATCCTTCCCAGTCCAGAGGCTACATCTTGGACAGCTCCTATTATCAAATACCTCCAAGATGATACAGTTCCACCCCAGGAGAAGAATGCTCGAGCATTCAGGGTAAGATCATCAAAATATTTTCTTATTGATAACTTCTTGTTTAGAAAATCTGCCGCAGGTCACTACTTAAGATGTCTAGAAGCAGACCAAGCACAACAAGTTTTAAGAGAGCTACATGAAGGGCAGTGTGGCAATCATACCGGGGGCAAAAGCATGTATACCAAGGATCTAAATATGGGCTATTTCTGGCCTACTATGCGAAGAGATGCTGCAGAGTATGCCAAGAAGTGTGATTCTTATCAAAGGCACGGCGACATCCTATATCAGCCGAATTATTACATACTATCCTGTCGCCATGGCCATTTATGATATGGAGAATGATATTGTAGGGAAGTTGCCCAGGGCCCCAGGAGGAAAAGTATTTCTACTAGCCATGACAGACTATTTTTCTAAGTGGGTAGAAGCTAAGGCGTATGTGCAAGTCCGAGACAGGAAAGTAATCTCCTTCATAAAGAGAAACATATTTAGCAGATTTGAGATACCTTCAGAGATAATATGTGACAATGGCTCGCAATTTATCAGTCGGAAAACACAAGATTTTCTGACAAGATGGGGAGTCAAGATGGTAACATCTTCACCGGTTCACCCTCAGGCGAATGGACAAGCAGAATCTAGCAATAAGATTATTATAAGCAACCTAAAAAGAAGATTGGACCAAAAGAAAGAGAGATGGGCAGAAGAGTTGTCATTGGTTTTATGGGCTGATAGGATGACATCTAAGAATGCAACTGGTCAAATGCCCTATTCTCTGGCATTTGGGACAGAATCGGTCATCCCTGTAGAAGTTCTAGAACCTACAGCTAGATATGGTTTGTTGACATCTGAGCATAATGGTGACATCTTAGCACATGATTTGGACACTGTGGACGAGCTAAGGGATATGACTAAAATAAGGATGGCAGCATATCAGCAAAGAGTGGCTAGATCCTACAACAAGAATGTGAGGGTCAGAAGGTTTCAAGTAGGCGACTTAGTCCTACGAAAAGCATTTAAAAATACAAAGGAGCTTAATGCAGGCAAGCTAGCCCCAAAATGGAAGGCCCCTATTTGATTGATGCAGAGGCCGGAAAGGGGGCATATCGATTGTCAACCTTGGATGGCCAAATGATCCTAAGAAGTTGGAATGCCATTCACCTAAAGAGGTACTACATTTAGACAATATCCTCCTAAAGCCAGGTATGAATAATCCTTTTTTATCTTTTCATTTACCAGGTATGAATAATCCTATATATCTTTTCATTCCTTTTTACTTACCTTTATGATTATTTCAAAATAAAATGTCACTAACACGACCTGCGGAGGGGCGTCAACATAGTTGACGCTCTAACATGTCTCTGTTTTGCAAGATGATAGCATACAAGAATGGGGACATTCAAGTATTTATACCAAAGTTACAACGAATTATCATCCGATAGAGACTGGTCATCTCTTCTAAAGTAAAGGTACACAATCCCTTCTAAGGTTTAAAGAGTTAATTACCTCTTTCTAAGAATGTTAGGTTGCCACACCTTCGCCTGGAGCGCAAGATATCCCTTTGATTGAGGTGAGGGATGGGCATATATGAATAAAATTATATAGCTTACCCATTTCCACTCAATTGAATGATAGATCTTAAGTTTTATTCAATTGGTTATAGCATACACATGTCATCCTAAGGTACCTACGATTTTGACACTTTTTATGTCATCTTATGAAATTAACATATGATTATGTTAACATCCTTCGAAAATAATTTAGCAATTGGTATCAATACATGACATGCATAAAAAACCACTAGCAAAAGCTTTCCAAAAAGCTAAAATACTAAATACCATTAAATCCTACCTTAACCGTTCCTAAGTTCAGTTGGCTCACACCAACATACCAACAACATAAAACTAAAAGCAAAGTGTTGAACCAACCCAACACTTGAAATAAATTGTCTTCGGTCCTTATGGACCTATTACAAACCAACAAAATAAAATTGTTTTTGGGTCACCGCCCACAAATTCAACAAAACAAATAACTGTTTTAAAAAAAACATCTTTACTTGGTTGCTGCCTCAGGTGTTTCTTTAGGAGTCCCTTCTCCAGCATCTATCTCATCTCCTACCATTGCATCTTTGGGGCTGGACAACACCTCGCCTTCGTCCACTGGCTCACCTGTCAACTTAGCAAGATTAGCATACTCCTTGGTGATGTTCCAATCCTGGGATTTCCCCGCTGAGTGATCCTTCATCATCTGTATTTTAATCTGTATCATAGTCTTTGCAGAGGCAATCTTACAGGAGTTCCTTACATCATCAATCTCCTTAAGATGATCCTCTTCAATCTTAGCAAGATTGTCTAGCAACCCCTTCAAATCCTTCGCTTAATCCTCAAATTTTCTTTCCCATATAGCGGACTCTTTCTTGGCTAGGGCTACATCCGCTCTTGCCTTCTTTCTTGTATTCTCAATATCCTTAGCCCATTCTTCCATCTGATTTTCCAGATACCCCATTACCTGTAGAGATATTGACAATAAAATACCAAAAAAACCCTATGACAAAGCTATAATGCAATCAAAGGTGAATAGCAATATCTTACCCCAGACACAAAGCTCATATATTTTTTCTTTACTTCTGCAACTGACAAACCGTCAAATGTGTCCACAATTTCAATCACCTCATCTTGGGCAGCCTTTCTCTTCTTCACCCTTGATCCGATTCCTGCACTCTCTACCTTTTCAGCAGCCTTCTTTGGAGCAACCGGAGGCCTTGTCCCCACCTTAAGAGGGGAACCTCCAATCAGAGCATTAAGATCATCCAGATCAAAGTCCGAGCCCGAAGTAACTGGTTTGGAAACTGCACCAAAGAAACAAGATGTCAAGAAAAAGTATGCACAGACCAAAAACAAAGTAAAAGAATATCTACCTGTTGACATATTGACAGATGGTGATGCCTTATCTTCTTCCTGTGCAACAAAGGGCGTTTCAACCAAGCCTCTAGGTGACCTTTTGTCTGGGGACACTTTGAAAAACTCCTCAATCTTTGCCAAAGTGTCTCCCTCTGGTGGAAAAAGCTCTCCCCAGTCAATATCTGCAAGAGAATAGAGAAAATTACGATTTCAGTCTAACTCAGAAAAGAAAAATCACAAGTCAGAAATCAAAATACCTCCCCTATTCCATCTGCTAGGTATTTTGTCTCCTCCTTCAATTGATTCTCTCTCAACAAAGAAAAATCTACCCTTCCATCCTCTGTCGTTCGAAGATGTCGTCGTCATCAAGGGAGTTCTGCCTGACCTTTTCTTAAAGAGATGCCGTTTTGACCCAAATGATTGGAAGTCATACGAATAGGCTATCTCGCTAAGCCCTAGGTTTAAGCCATTCTCCCTATTTACCTTTACCAGAAAAGTGAAAATCCTCCACGCCATTGACATTAACTGGGCGTACGCAAGCTATATCCTTTGAAAAAATTCAGTAACTAGAGAGGGAAAAGGGAAGCTAAACCCTAGTAGAAAAGGATACTCTAGGAAGCAAACCCATTTTGGGGAAATTAGGTCAGACCTAAGATTGACGAGGAAGGGGTGGAAGATAGCACCTTCTGGAAAGCAGCATTGGCGTTTCAATGACTCGATTTGGGTGTCATTAAATACACATATCTCTTTGTCAGGCTTGGAGAGCAGGTTTTCGCACTCGAAATCTCCAAAGTCGACATCTATGGGTTCTATAGAAACAGACACGCCTTTCATCTTTGAGGAACTCCACCGAGTCTTTTTCATGGTGACAACTTACGAGAATCGGAAAGTATGGAAAAAGAGAGAGAGAGAGAGAGAGAGAGAGAGAGAGAGAGAGAGAGAGCGAGAGAGAGAACGGAGAAATTACCTTCAAAAGGACGCCGTCGTGAAGAGAAGTAACTGGAAGGGTTTGGAAGCTTTTTTGAAGAGGCAGTTATTAAAACAAATAAACCCTTTTTCTTAAAACCTCTTTTCTAAATTAAACTCCCCAACCGTTCATAACTCCTCCACGTCAATGCGATTGTCAAATCATGGCAGACGCCAGTTGTTTTTTGAAAAATATTTACCCCTTCGAATTTCGTGAATGGCAAATATTTTTGGGGACAAATTGTTATGGGCATTTTCAACATGTTGACATCCTCAGCTGTTCCTGCATGCCGACATCCTATTCCACTGTAAGTATTGCATAATATTTACTATATTTACCTGATTATTTTATTCATATTTTTCAGTGAATAAAAGGAGATAAATACGGAGGCATTTTTCAGCACATAAGACTCTTCCCTCAACGCCAAGGAGACCAAGTCAAGGGACGTTGAGAGGATAAGAAGACATGTCGAGATTTTAGGAAGTTTTGTTATTATCTTGTTGATCTTTATTATTTATAGGGGACATGGAGATTAACACACACACACGTTCATCTTACGCTCACAACACTTGTAATCTCTCCATCGTCTTCCAGCTTGTAGTCTCAATATTCATAGTGGAACTTTTAAGATTGGAGACCTAACTCTCGGGGTTTTTTTCGAAGAGGTTGTCATCTCTAAGGTTTTCCTCGTTAACAAAATTCTTGTGTCCATCTTTATTTTCATGCATCCGCTTAGTCCATTTGTAAGATAGCTCATTTAGGTCGAGCAAATTTGACCCGTTACTCTCTAACCCGCACGACCCAACCCAACCCAACCCGTTTAAGTTAGCGGGCTGAAACGGGTCACCCGCCGCAACCCATTAAGCTAAATGGGTCGACCCTAACTGACCAATTTCAACCCGTTTAACCTGTAACACAAATAGACAGAGTTAATAAATTTAAGGTACCCGGGCTAAAAATAAACGGGCCGCCGCGCATCAACCCACCAATATGACTCATTTCATCCCGACTCATTTGACCCGTTAACGTAAACGGGTTACAGCGGGTTGACCCGTTTCAACCAGATTACCCGACACAATTCGAACCAACCCAACCCGCACAATTGACAAATCTAGCATCACTTCAAAATGTTATATTACTCAAATATATAGTCTCTATCCTCTCCCAATAGACCACTTTTGAAGTCAGACTTCTCAAAATAATAGCACAATGAGATCTATAAATGTCAGGGTGCACTATTTGTACTACCAACAACAACAACAACAAAGTCTTAGTCCCAAAATAATTTGGGGTCGGCTAACATGAATCCTCATATGTTATCGTGAAAAAAATAATAATAAAATAAAAAATAATAAAAAAAAATAAAAAAAAATAAAAAAATAAAAAAATAAAAAAATAAAAAAATAAAAAAAATAAAAAATAAAAAAATCAACCCCCACATGGATTTTTGCCCTCCACTCCGGCCTCTTCAACACCATACTTTCATCCACTCCAAGTAAATTCATATCATTTTCAATTACTCTAATCCAAGTTTGTTTGGGTCTTCCCCTACCCCTCGCCATTTTATCATTTCTCCACTGTTCCGGCCTCCTAACCGGTGCATCACTCGGTCTCCTTCTCACATGTCCAAACCATCGTAGACGATTTTCCCTCATTTTATCCTCAATGGGTGCAACTCCTACTTTACCTCTGATCACCTAATTCCCCAATCGATCCTTTCTTGTATGACCGCACATCCATTGAAGCATACGCATCTTCGCCACTTTCATCTTATGCACGTGACACTGTTTCACGGCCCAACATTCGGTGCTTAGTAAAGCAATGCCGGCCTAATTGCCGTGCGGTAGAATTTTCCCTTTAATCTATTGGGCATGCCGCGATCACATAGAAACCCCTGTAGCACTCTTCCACTTCAACCAACTCGCTTTAATCCTATGAGCCACATCTCCATCTAATTCTCCATCCTTTTGGATAATGGATCCAAGATAGCGAAAAAACTCGAAGTTTGGATAATATTTACATCAAATGTGACCGCCTGCCTCCCTACTTCCAACTCTGCTAAACTTCCACTCCAAATATTCTGTCTTGCTTCTGCTCAGTCTAAAACCTCGAGATTCCAAAGTGTGTCTCCACAACTCCAATTTACTTTCAACACCCTCTCTTGTCTCATCAATCGGCACAATATCATCTGCGAACGACATACACTTTGGTATATCATCTTGGGTGACCTCGTCAATTCGTCCATTATCAAAGTAAAAAGAAAGGGGCTAAGTGCGGAACCTTGATGCACTCCAATCTTTATAGGAAACTCTTGATCTTTCCAACACTAGTCTCGTACACAAGTACTAACTCCATTATACATGTCCTTGATAATATCAATATATTTCTTTGAAACACCCTTCTTTGCTAATGCCCACCAAAGTACCTCTCTTGGCACTTTATCATATGCCTTCTCCAAATCAATGAAAACCATATGCAAATCTTTCTTTTGATCCCGATATTTCTCCATGGTTTGTCTCATAAGATATATTGCCTCCATAGTCGATCTTCTGGCATAAACCCAAATTGGTTATCCGAAATATGCACAATTTTTCTCAGCCTTTGTGCAATCACTCTTTCCCAAAGTTTCATAGTATGGCTCATTAGTTTGATCCCCCGATAGTTGGCACAATCTTGGACATCACCTTTATTCTTATACAAAGGGATCAGAGTACTCTTCCGCCACTCCAATGGCATTGTGTTAACTCTCCATATCTTGTTAAATAGCATTGTTAACCAATCTACTCCCTCTCCCGAAACATCTCCAAACCACAATTGGTATACCATCCGGTCCAACGGCTTTCTTCAATCTCATATTTTTCATTGCCATTTCCACTTCACTCTTTCGAATTCTCCGCATAAAATCTCGATTAACCATACTCGAAGAGATATTTAAATCTCCAACATCCTGCTCTTGACCGCCATTGAACAAGTTATCAAAGTACGAACTCCATCTATCTTTTATCTCTTTATCCGGACTAAAACTCTTTGGTCTACGTCCTTCACACATTTAACCGTCCCAATATCTCGTGTCCTCTTATCCCTCATACGAGCGAGTACGTAGATGTCCTTTTCCCCTTCTTTTGTATCCAACTTATCATAAAGTTTCGATTCACCTTTGCTCTTGCGTCTCTTCTTTGCTTTCTTAGCATCTCTTCTAGCTTCCTTATACTTCTCATAGTTCTCGTCGCTCCTACATTTCCCCAATAATTTGTAGCATTCTCGCTTGCCCTTTATTGCTTGTTTTACTTCCTCGTTCCACCATGATGTGTCCTTACTTGGTGGCCCATTTCCTCTAGATTCTCCAAGGACTTCTTTCGCCACCTCCTTTATGGTATGTACCATCTTAGTCCAAGTCGAATCTATATCCATATCCTCCATATTACCCGCCCAAATGCCGGTATCGACCATCTTAGCTACAAATTTCGGTTGATTTTCCCCTTGAAGTCTCCACCACTTGATTCTAGGGTCTACCTGTGATTTTCTCTTCCTCGAAATTCTCTTACTTCGAAAATCAAGTACCACCAGTCTATGTTGAGTTCTTTGTGCTCTCACCCGGAACAACCTTGCAATCTGTATAACTCTTTCTACAAGTATTTCTTACTAAGAAGAAGTCAATCTGACTCGCATTACCTCCACTCCTATAGGACACCAAGTGAGATTCTCTCTTCTTGAATCAAGTGTTCATTATACTCAAGTCATATGCCAACGCAAAGTCCAGGATACTATTTCCTGCTTCATTCCTCTCTCCAAAACCAAAACCTCCATGTATGCTCTCAAAGCCATGTCGACTAGACCCCACATGTCCGTTCAGATCACCACCAATCACTAATTTCTCACCACTAGGTACTCGTTGCACTACCTCCTCCAAATTTTCCCAGAACACTTGTTTAATAGATGCATCCAACCCTACTTGTGGTGCATAGGCGGAAATAATAGTTATAATCTCATCACGTATCACCAGTTTAATGCCCATAATTCGATCACTCTTCCTGTACACTTCCACCACATCATTAATATACTCCTTATCAATAATGATATCCACTCCATTTCTACCCTTATCCTTTCCTGAGTACCAAAGCTTAAAACCCCAAGGCGATATTTCTTTTGCTTTCTCTCCAACCCACTTAGTTTCCTGTAGACACATTATGTGAATCTTCCTCCTCCTCATAACTTTCACCACCTCTGCTGATCTCCCTGTCAATGATCCAATGTTCCAAAGCGCATCCCACTACCCTTACACCTACCATGGACTAGCTTCTTTACCCGCACTCGTCCGCAATGTGGGAACCCTTGCATATTTGACACCACCCCCGTGCGAAGAGATGGCGCGTCGCTTCCCGGCGACGACCTAGCAACCTTTGCATACTTATCACTACACCCAGGTCTTTGAAGTGTAGCGCACCCTTGCATATTTGACACCACCCCCGGGCGAAGAGATGGCGCGTCGCTTCCGGGCGACGACCTAGCAACCTTTGCATACTTATCACTACACCCAGGTCTTTGAAGTGTAGCGCGTCGCTGCTGAGGAAACACCCCAACGATATTCATATTCTGATTCATGTCATGTTAATGTGACAAAATTTTTACGCTGGCTGTCACATGCCTACCGCAACCCTCGCCCTTTATCCTGACTTGGGACAGGCAAGAATAAATCCTTGGTGGGTTTACTATTTGTACTACCAAATTTAAAAAATATAGTGTAAACAACCTTGGTATTCTAAAGAGTTGTCATTGATTAGTTTTTGAAGTTTGGACCAAATAATTCCCCTATATTTATTAATAGGTTTTAAATTTCAATGTTTCACCTTCTTTTTTCTTCCTCCGTTATATTTTGCTATTTTTATAATTTTACAAGTTACATAAATTTATTTATTTTTAATTTTAATAAAAATGTAATGTTGTTTCAATCTCAATTTTTTTTAAATAAATATTGCACTTTCTTTTTAAATTTGTTATAAAATAAATATTGCATTTTAAAAAATGAAAATAATTCTAGTATAATTTTACTATTGTACAAGTCATATATAAATAAATAAAACGTAATATTATTTTAAAATGTTGACAAATTAAATATGATATTTTTATGAGACGAGTGAATAAAATATTTAAAAAAACATTAGATTCTCAAATTAAATGAGTATGTATACATACGAGTAGTAATAAAGTATGTAAAAATGAGATGCTTGGATTTGCTAAACTTAACAATAAATATTTTTAATTCATAATTTGGTTTAAGATAATTTTATATTTTAACTTAAAAAAAATTTTGATTTTTTTTAATTAAGTTAATACAAAATTTCAGAAAAAAACTTGTTTTACACTCGTTTAAGAAAAACATCTTTTAGCTAAATAAAACTATTATACTAGTATAAAGAAATTTAACAAGATATAACATTAAAAATAAAAAAAATAAAAATTCATTTCATAACTTCAGTCAATCCAATACAACAAATTCACTAGTACAATTAGAGCCCAAAAGCAAATATTGTTTATAAATGTTAATTTGATCCAAGTATGGTGTAACCCATTCAGTTGCACAATTATATCTGAAATGAATTCACTGTGGCATGAGAGTTGGCATCGGGTATCCTCCTGTCAATGTTACTTTGACGTAATGATTATTATTAATGTGTCCGATTGCAATAACAACATGTTGATACCACGGTGGCGGAGAAGATCGGAGCGGTTAGTGTGTTATGCTACCTGCTATGCTTAGAACATGAAATATCACATTGTACTTCGAAGCAATCAGGACACCCATATTAGGCATGCTCATCCAATGCTCAGGAGGTGCACATCTATTTGACTCAAAAAAATTCAAGGAGTTGTAAACATTGTTTTGGTAGAAAAAACAATAGTACAGAATCTTAACTTTGAAAAGTGTGTGGATTTAAATACTAAGGAGGGGACTGTGGAATTTGAATAAATGGAACAAAGACATGAAAAGAACGAATGACACCACGAATTGTTAACGAGGAAAACCTTGGAGGTGACAACCTCTTTGAAAAAAACCCCGGGAGTTAGATCTCCAACCTTAAAAGTTTCACTATGATAATTGAGTTATAACTTTGGAAGAGGATGGAGAGGATTACAAGTAGCTTGTGCGTAGAGTGTGTGCATATGAGAGAGTGTATTTGTTTCCGTCTCCATCTCCCCTTAAATATAAGTAAGTATGACGGGGTAATAGTTTGTTCTTACAATCTCGGAAATGATCTTTATCCTCTTCAACGTCCGTGAGACTAAGTCATCCTTGCCGTTGAAGTTGTGTTGAACGTGCTAGAAAAATATCCCGTATTCTTCTCTCTTATTTACTGGAAAATAATAATAAAGATATTAGGGAATATCAAATAAGTAAATATTAAAACGATACTTACAGTGGAATAATATCTTGACATGCAGGATCAACTGAAGATGTCACCATGCTGAAAAATACCCACAACAATTTGTCCCCAAAAACATTTGGCTATGTTGGCAATTGAAGAGGCAAATGTTTTTCTTCCAATTAAATGCTCAACTGCCAGCTTGCATGATGGGACGATTAGGGATACGTGGCGACAAGAAAGGAAGAGTCTCGATAGGAACTAGTAACCGTAATTCTGGATAACCATTGTTATCATCGAATCTTCTTAAAATTCTTATCCAAATCAGACATCTCCTACTATATTATGGTGAGAGTAGCCCTAAAGAGTGAAGTTTTTATCCTTCTTTCTCAAATACATAGTCACGACGTTCTCCAAAAAAGTGAGTCAGAATCAACGTGTCATTGCATTGGCGACTCTATTAAATCTGTGCTAACATATATCCTTATATGCAGTGACTCGATCCGGCTTTACGACGAATGATATTGTGGCCAAATACAAAGGTAAGATGAAAACGGAAGAGACCATACCTGAGATGGATAATAAGCTTACCTCGAAAAGAAAAAGGGTGGACCAGATCTCCGGCGTGGAGAAGCAAATTTGGAATGAAGAAGTGTTGGAGAATCAGGTAAGAGTTAATTTGGATCTTTGGTACATTGATTTTTATTTTGGTAAAATGTATTTTTTGTTCGTTGATGACAGATTGTCTCGATGGCTAAGTTAATGTCCAAAGAGAGGATATGGAGGGATAAATGTGATACCTTTGATATGAGTAGGGTCGAATACGAGAAGGATTTGAAAGAAGCTGCAAGGATAATGAGGGAAAAGGGATTGGAAATCAGGGACAAAAATGAAGAGATTTTAAAATGGCGGTCCAGGCTTGCAAGTGTTGATATCAGGCATGAAAGGGAGATGGAAGCACTTCGGGATGACTTGGTGCATGAAACTGCGAAAGCAGTTTTTGAAACTAGAATCCAAATGATTGAGGAATATCAGGCAGGAGAGCATGTGAACTGGAGCCTGGATGATGAAAAGGCAGCTTTGCAGCGGATCCATGATGAAAAGATGAATGAGGGCTCCAAGGATCTTGAACAGGTTCATGATGCTCATGACAGCGACATGGAATGACTTTCAGGAGGAAAACACAAAAAGTAGGATGCTTAAGAAGGAAGAGCAGAGGTTGGAGAAGTTACTTCAAAGCAACACCTGAGGCAGACGCCATCTGAAACGGTAAAATAAGTCTGTTCTGATTTTTTGATGGTATTACTGGGATGGAATCCCTAAAGACAATTTTTAATTTTTGTTTGGTTGTGTAATAGGTCCATAAGGACCAAAGACAATTTCTTTTACGTGTTGGGTTGGTCCAACACTTTTGCACTTTAACTTTGGTAGTTTGGATGTTTTTATGGTAACTTTAGTTTAGTTATGGTTTAGTAGTTTTCAAGCATGTCAAGGCTTGTTTCCTTTTGGATGAAATTTTTCCTTGGATGATCATTTGTTATGCTCATAAGGTGACATGATAGTATGTCAAAATGGTAGGTACTTAAGATGACATGTATATGTCATAACCACAAGAATAATACGTAAGATCAATCATCTAACTGAGTGGGAATGGGTAAGCTATATGAGTTTACCCATATAGGCCCACCCCACACCTCAATTAAAGAGATAACTTGCGCTCCAGGCGAAGGTGTGGTAACCTAACATCTTAAGAAAGAGGTAATTAACTCTTTAAACCTTAGAAGGGATTGTGTACCTTTACTTGAGAAGAGATGACCAGTCTCTGACGGAGGAGAATTCGTTGTTCTTTGCGTACTTTCAACATGTCCCCATGTATGCATGTCAACACCTCATAAGACAGAAACATGTTAAAACGGACGCCAACTAATGTTGACGCCTCTCCACTAGGTGCGTTAGTGACATCTTGATTTGCAGTGAAGTAAAGAAAAGTACATAGGAAAATGAAAGGTTACAAATAAACAAAGGATTATTCATACCTGGGAAGAGATGAGTTTAAGGGGAGTTTTTGTTTAGATGTAATACCTTTTAAGGTGAATGGCGCTCCAACTTCGTGGTATCATTTGGCCATCCAAGGTTGCCAGGCGATATGCGCCTTTCCCGGCCTGCGCATCTATTAGGTAGGGTCCCTCCCATTTTGGGGCGAGCTTGCCTGCATTGAGCTCTTTGGTATTTTGAAATGCCTTTCGTAGGACTAAGTCTCCTACTTGAAACCTTCTAATCCTGACATTTTTGTTGTACGATCAGGCTACCCTTTGCTGATATGCTGCCATCCAAACTTTGGCCATGTCCCTCAGTTCATCTATGGTATCTAAGTCATGTATCAAGATGTCTTTATTATGTTCAGATGTCAACAAACTGTATCTGGCCGTAGGTACAAGTACTTCTGCTGGAATAAGCGATTACATTCCAAATACAAGTGAATAGGGGTTTGACCGGTAGCATTCTTAGATGTCGTCTGTCGGCCCATAAAACCATTGGTAACTCTTCTGCCCATCGTCCTTTCGTCTGGTTCAGTCTCTTTTTTAAGTTGCTTATGATTATTTTTTTGCTAGATTCTGCCTGTCCATTGGCTTGAGGGTGAACAGGCGAAGATGTCACCATCTTGACTCCCCAAGATGTCAAGAAATCTTGGGTTCTCTTGCTAATGAATTGAGAGCCGTTGTCACAAATTATCTCTGATGGTATTCCAAATCGGCTGAATATATTTCTTTTGATAAAAGATATAACTTATTTGTCGCGAACTTGTACGTATGCCTCAGCTTCTACCCATTTAGAAAAGTAGTGCATGCATAGCTAGTAGAAATACTCTTCCACTGGTGCCTGGGTAATTTTCCTACGATGTCCATTCCCAAACCATAAACGGCCATGGCAACAAGATAGGATGTAGTAGTTCGGTGGTTGGTGCGGGGATGTCCCCATGTCGTTGACAGGAGTCACATTTCTTTGCGTAGTCAGCAGCGTCTCTTCTCATTGTGGGCCAAAAATAGCCCATTCTAAGAGCCTTGGTATGCAGACTTCTACCCCCAGTATGATTTCCACATTGTCCTTCATGCAGCTCCTTTAGAACCTGATGAGCTTGTTCTGCCTCTAGACATCTTAAGTAGTGACCTGCAGCAGATTTTCTAAACAGAAGGTTATCAATAAGTAAATACTTAGATACTCTTACCCTGAAGGCTCTAGCATTTTTCTCCTTGGATGGGATCGTATCATCTAAGAGATACTTGATAATAGGAGCTGTCCAAGAGATTGCTGCTGGAGAGGGAGGTACGTCGACATCTAGAGCGAACAGCTCAAGATGATCAATTGATGGGATATCAATATGCACAATTGGGATAGTTGTCTGTGAAATGCTTTTGAAGGCTGAGCCCAAGTTTTCCAGAGTATCTGCTTGAGAATTTTCTTCTCGTGGAATTTGTTCCAAGGAAAATGATTTGAATTTGGACGAAATAATTTTTACGATTTCCAAATATGTCGTCATCTTTGCATTTTTCGCTATTAAACCTGCGATTAATGCCTCATATTCTGCTTCATTATTAGTGGCCTTGAAACTGTAACTGATGGATTGTGGTATTATGTCCCCTTGTGGCGATTTTAGTACAATACAAAGACCTGTACCTCTCATGTTAGAAGCACCATCTGTGTAGAGAGTCCAGATTTTCAGGATGTCATCATCTTGAAGTTGTTGTACTTCCAATTCCACCTCTTGTTGCATGGTTGGACTAAAATCAGCCACAAAATCAGCTAGGGCTTGAGATTTTATTGCAGTTCTGGGCTCATATTTAATGTCATACGTGCTTAATTGTACGGACCATTTCGCCATTCGACCTGACATCTCTGGTTTTCTCATAACATTCTTAATAGGATAGTTAGTACGTACAATTATAGTATGTGTTTCAAAATAGTGCCTTAATTTAATAGAAACTGATTATCAAAGCTAAAATTAACTTACGTAAATGGGAATACCTGGTCTCCGCGTCTAAGAGTGTCTTACTTATATAGTAGATGGGTTGCTGATTACCATCTCGTTCTGTCACCAAGACTGCGCTTACAGCGCCTTCTGATATTGCTAGGTAGATGTAAAGATGTTCCTCCTCCCGAGGTTTGGCCAATAATGGAGGTGTCGACAGGTAAGTTTTGAGCTCCTGAAAGGCTTCTTCATGTTGGTCCTCCCACTGGAACTTCTTGTTCTTCCTCAAGATATCATAGAAAGGTTTGCATCGATCCGAGGATTTTGAAATGAACCTGGTGAGTGCAGCAATCTTTCCCGTCAATCTTTGGACGTCCTTGACAGATTGAGGTGACGACAGGTTGATAATAGCACGTATATGTTCTGGGGCAGCTTCAATGCCTCTTTTAGTAACCATATAACCCAAAAACTTCCCTGCCTTCATTCCAAAGTTGCATTTAGCTGGATTAAGTTTCATATTGAAACAATCCAAGATGTCGAAGGCCTGAGATAGGTTGCCTATGTGATCTTCGGCTTTCTTGGATTTTACTACCATGTCGTCAATATATACTTCCATTGTGTCCCCAATCTGATCTTTAAACATTTTGTTGACGAGCCTTTGATATGTTGCACCTGCATTTTTTAGTCGAAAAGGCATAGCAATATAACAATAGATACCTGTGGGTGTTATGAAGGCGGTGTCCTCTTGGTCAGATGGTTCCATCTGGATTTGTTGAAATCTCGAGGATGCGTCCATGAATGTGAGGAGCTCATATCTGGAGGTGGCATCAACTAACGAATCTATGTGTGGCAAAGGGAAAGGATCTTTTGGACAGGCTTTATTCAAGTCGGTGAAGTCAACACAGACTCGCCATTTCCCATTCTTCTTCTCAACCACAACCACGTTTGCTAACCATCTTGGATAATCTACCTCTCGTATCATGTTGGCTTTGAGTAAGCGCTCTACTTCTTCCTTGATGATCTGGTTTCTTGTTTCGCAAACTTCCTACGTTTACGGTGCATTTTGGTTTAAAACTAGGATCTATGTTAAGTTTGTGAGTGATGACATCTTTCTTTGATACTGTCATGTCATCATGTCTCCAAGCAAAACTTTTATCGCTTCTTAATAGGTCCACAAGCTTCTCTTCTATGTCTGATGGGATGTCAGTGCCAATAAGTACCTTGATGTCCGGGTTGGAAGGGTCTAGCAATATTTCTTTCACATCATCCTCCCTAGCTTCCAGGACTTCACGTACATTCCTCTGTAATTGCTATGCTTCTTTTGGAGATGTCGATGCCTTCATTGAAGTTTTATAACATTCCTTGGCCACCTGTTGATCACTGTATATCTTAGCGACACCCCAAGGTGTTGGAAACTTCACACACTGATGGTAAGTGGAGGGTACAGCCTTCATTCCATGAATCCACGGTCTTCCAAGGATGACGTTGTAGGATGTTGCACAATCAATTACGCAGAACCGTTCCATGGTGTTGAGGCCCTTTGAGTATATTGAAAGCTTTATCTCCCCCACCGTTTCTTTGACTTCACCACTGAAGCCTACCAACACTGCGGATTTCTTGATGATCTCCGATTCTGGGATGTTCATTTCCTTAAGGGTACCCAACATAATAAGATTGACAGAGCTACCCCCATCAACCAGGATGCGCCGGATTGTACAATTGGCAATCTGCAAGGAAATAACTAGGCCGTCGTGATGAGGTTCCAGCAAGTTATCTCGATCACTCTCATCAAAGGTGATTGGATCCTGGCAGGGTGTCGACATCCTGGGCTGTCTTTCTGGCTTCTCCTCTTTTGACTCCTTAGCATGTCGTTTTGCGGCAGAATAGGATGTGCCACATATTTCTGAACCTCCACTAATGAAATTGATCACCTTTGTTGATCTTTGGGAGAAAGCGGTCTTTCGGCTTCATGAGGAGCTTCCGCACTTTCACCTTCTTCTTTCTGGGTCCCAGTAACGCCTTAAGATGTCCCTTCGAGGAGCGGTAACTGATCTCCTTTCTTAGTGCGATGCAATCTTCAGTAACATGCCCAAAGTCTTCATGGTAAGCGCACCATTTTGATTTGTCACGCCATCCCGTGGACTTATCCGTCTTCTTTGGCCATCTGGCTTTGTCCCCTAGGTTGCCCATTGCACAGAGTATACCTGAAATGTCAACAGAAAAACAATAATCAGAAATGTTAGGCACATTATCACTATCTTCATCCTCACCATCTATTGAATTAATTTTGCTAGTATCAATTCTCGGATAAGGATTGGAACGGTTGTTCCTGCGATGGGACGATTCAGTCTTTCTGTCAGGGTTGTCATATGTCGACAACTTGGATGAGGTCTTCGATCTTCGCAGCTCATCTTCCTCCGATCTTATGAATCTCACCGCCCTGCTCTGACTTCTTCCAACCGCTTACAAGGAGTCATCACCAAATCTTGATAATACTTGTGAATCTTTCTTGAGTCCCATTTTGAATGTACGTAGGCTGTCGACATGTCAAGATTGGGAATTTCTAGCACTTCCTTATTGAACCGGTGGACATAATCCTTGAGTTTCATTAGGCCGCTGAGTCACATTGTAGAGGTCACTTGTCAACTTCTCAAATTGTCGATTGCATGAGAATTGGTTATAGAACATGTTGATAAGCCGGGCGTATGAACCAATTGAACCTAGAGGCCGCCTAATCGGCCATTTGAGAGCTGGTCCAACCAAGGTCGATCCAAATCCTCGCATAAGCAAGCCTCCCGGAATTGAAGCGGAATATGGATTATGTCCATCTTTTCTTGATAGTGAGCAACGTGCTCTTCTGGGTCTGTGGTACCGTCATACAGCTTCATAGATGGTACACTGAAACGCTTCGGGATGTCAACATTTGCAATTGTTGGGACAAACCGGGATTGATTGTAGCAGTTTTGAGTCACTGGTTGGATTGGAGAAGTTATGCCCGGCACGTTCATTATCGGCTCTACGAGATCTGCATCTGTTTTGCTAGTGGATTTCTGCCAAAAGGGTCGGCCATAAGAATACGATTGAAATTATTATTATTGAAAAGATTATTTAGTAAACCAGAGTTGTCCGTAGTCGTTGTGACAGTGGTGTTGTCGATGAATGGGATGAACTGGGTGAATCCTGCGGAAGGTGGCGTCATTGGGGTGTCCCCGGGCAAAGATGTTGACATCATTAAGGATGTCAGCTGATGAGTTTGAGGTGGACTACCCATTGGTATAAATTCACTCTGAAGCGTAGATCCTTCGGTGTTGTCGAAGTTGAGGTTCCTCGCACGCAATGGTGATATGTTGTCAAGCCGAGATGCGATGAACTGTTGATCTTTCGCATCTTAATCATGGAATTGGCCGGCACCTTCGAATTCTTTGTCTTCTTGATCCAACCTACGATTCAACTTGGTTAGGATAGTCCGGATGTCATCATCTACATTGGATGAGGTTGCTCCCTTTGCGGAGTCTTTGTAGGTTGAGTTTGCTTTGAGGTCCGGTTTGAGGAGGTGGTGGCAACAAACTGGTTCTACCTACTGATGTTGGAGTGACGGCGGGAGCTTTGCCGGCGGCAGACACATTGGGGGGTTCAGACATAATGAATTTGATTAGGAAATGATCCAAATAACCGATAAACCACGAGGCCCCTCGGTGGGCGCCAAATTGTTTTGGTAGAAAAAACAATAGTACAGAATCTTAACTTTGACAAGTGTGTGGATTTAAATACTAAGGAGGGGACTGTGGAATTCGAATAAATGGAACAAAGACATGAAAAGAACGAATGACACCACGAATTGTTAACGAGGAAAACCTTGGAGGTGACAACCTCTTTGGAAAAAACCCCGGGAGTTAGGTCTCCAACCTTAAAAGTTTTACTATGATAATTGAGTTACAACTTTGGAAGAGGATGGAGAGGATTACAAGTAGCTTGTGCGTAGAGTGTGTGCATATGAGAGAGTGTATTTGTTTCCGTCTCCATCTCCCCTTAAATATAAGTAAGTATGACGGGGTAATAGTTTGTTCCTACAATCTCGGAAATGATCTTTATCCTCTTCAACGTCCGTGAGACTAAGTCATCCTTGCCGTTGAAGTTGTGTTGAACGTGCTAGAAAAATATCCCGTATTCTTCTCTCTTATTTACTGGAAAATAATAATAAAGATATTAGGAAATATCAAATAAGTAAATATTAAAACGATACTTACAGTGGAATAACATCTTGACATGCAGGATCAACTGAAGATGTCACCATGCTGAAAAATACCCACAACAAACATTAACCCATCCTTGAATGCCAAACATCTCGACATATTCTAGTTTGTATGTATCTAACTCTTCTATCACCTCATACCGAATAGTGGGTCATGCATCTTCATGAAGACCAAGACAAACAGTTATTACTCGAAATCCACAATTCCCATCATCTCTTACATCGTGTACTTGCGTGATGTAAGGATGAAATATAACCGGAAATTGATGAATATATGGATACGAGTATTGTTGGTCCAAAGAGTAACTGTGTCTTGTTGGTTCCAAAAACTGAGAACTTTTTAGCTCAACAAATCTCGATGAAGAACAACTATGTCTACTGGGTTTTTGAGCTGTCACAGGCGGATCAACATCAACAAATCTTGCTGAAGAACAATTGTGACTATTGTCTTTTTGAGCTGGCATAGGCGGGTCAACATGACTTTTTTCGAATATTTTATCCTTGAAGGAGGGACGACCACGAGTCGTGTGAAAAGTTGTTTCACAAACCAAAGTTGTTGATGGCACAATTATCTCCCTTAACTTCCTAAAAAAAACTGAACTTACCAGATTTCGATTTTTCCTTGAACTGTGCCTTAAACATTTTTAACTCTAGCTCGCTACCAAAATCATCATCTTTTTCTAAGGATGTGCACGGTGTTAAATCAAGCATCATCCAAAACTTATCTATTGAGTCAAGTGTGATAGGATGACCTTCATTGAAGTATATTACTTGTTCATGCGTACACGGCAACCCATGACTTGTGCGTAATTGACATCCACAATTCTTAGAAAAAAATCTAATAACTTTGGACTGCTCAAATTCCTTGAATAATATGTCAAGTGAATAAGTTGAAATGAAACCATACAATTCTCGGAACAACAGTGTGTTGAATCGATGTCGAATGACAATTTTGCTATGTTCAAGACTTGCTTTGATCGATATGACTTGTGACTGGACGACCTGGTGGATATACGACAATGATGTTTTCAAATCCGATCGCGAGGACTCCAAGTATTTTTTTTTAACTTGGCATGCTGACTCTCCACTCTGTTAGTTGTGTGATTTCCAAAATTAAGAAATTTGTCGGTCCAAGCAGATACAAACATTTCTTCATAAGGTGTCAGCCAATTTGCATTTAGATAACTAAGGACACCTGAAAATTCAAACAAATTTATTTCAATTTTATGAATATTATTTATAAATATAAACAAAATATGATTATATAATATAAGAATACCTGAAAAGTTTAGCAATGTTGCTTCAAGTTGTCCCAAATTGAACAAGTATGATTCCTCAGTTTCAGATTCAACCAACATATTCCATGCTTTATAGAACGAATTCCAAGATTCCTTTATTTTAATGATGGCCTGCACTTCTTCAAAATACTTCTGTAGATATGTCATCTACAAAGTAATCCTTTAGCTTCCGGAAACACATTGTTGCATGCTTTCAAAGCCAACTCCCTATCTGTGACGACAACACGTGGAGCGATACATCCATGCATTATTGACTTAAGACAAATTAATGCCAAAGTATAGTTTGACTCTGTTTCATTATGCATGAAGAGAAATGCTACGCAAAAGGTCATATTGGTTGAAGTTACACCAACAATTTCAAGGAGAGGCATCTTATATCTATTGGTTTTATATGTCGCATCCATCAACAACACATGTGGAAATGCACGCCATATCTCCAAAGATTTTGGATGAGCAAATAATAAATCTTCTAATTCATTAGTTGAATCATTCGTGCGAAACTAAAAAAACATAGTCGTTTTGCTGTAAAAACGACATAACAACTTGCATTTGAGTTTTACCAGCTTTTTCCACCGTTTGAATTTTATGGCGTGCATTGTATATGGTTTTGATACTAGACACATTATCCAAATTTTGTTGTTTTAGTGTTGTCAAGATATCTCGTGATTTCACGTTTTTTCTTGACAAATCTTCCAGTAACCTAGCTTCATCTCCAGACAACCTCCTTGAATATGGATGACCTTCCATATGTAATGCAGGGTCGTGATTATGTAATTCACATATTACTTCCAGTCTCCAACAATCACCCATTCGTAAAGATTTTCCTTCTAATTCGAATGGACACCCAATTTTTTTGTACTAGTATGTCTTGTGGAGATTTTATTACTTTTGTAGATACCTCCTCGATCACATTAAAATACAATTCTAGGAATCTTTCTAGATGAGTTTTTCACCGATCTTTTTATTACAATAGCATACCCAAGAGAAAATCCCATACTTTGTACCCAATTAATCCAATCTTCTCGAGAATGGAACACCTAAAAAAGATATAGAATGTTACGCCATGGTTTTATTATAAAATGTAATTAAAATATTGGAACTAAAGAGAAGATCAATGGTTAAAAGAGTAAAGTGATAAGGTATTTCCAGATGTGCTCTATATTGATGGAGATAATTCCACTGTGTAATAAAAACCTTGCAAGTGTACAAGTTATCGAAGTAGCAATGTACAATAGTAAGGATCGAACCACAGAGACTCGTGTGCTTTAACAAGTAAATTTAATTAATGCTAAAAGGAACAAAATGGGGTTTTTGATTTGGTGTATTAGAAACTAAAGATGAAAGAAAAACAAGACAATTAAACAACTAAAATAACAAATAAGCAAGCTCGCAGAAGAAATTCAAGGATTTAACAACTAGTCCACGTATTGGGTTCACCACATATTATCCCTTTATGCTTTTTTGAATGATAAAATATTAATTGGGTTTTAGGGCTTCTTCGCTTTTGTAAGAATTGGGACGGTTAGATTGCCGGATTGCAATTCTATTACTGAGCAATTATCAATTATCACGCAAGATCAAATTGACAACAACTCAATTCATTAAGCACAAAAGAATTAATGAAACCTAGACTCAATAGATTCACGCAAGATCATCAATCGAGTCTAATCATTCTAATAGTGTTCATGCACAATTCCCCACGCAAGAACAGGACTTGTACCAAATATAAATTACGAATACTAGGATGAACTAACTCCACAATTAACTGAAAATTAAATATTTAGCATAAAGATCAAATACGGGCTACACCAATCCGTGAACTACAAAGAAATTAGCTACTCATATTCCGGATTGACATCACAAAATATGAATAGCAACAAAACATCAAACCTGAAATTCTTGCAAAAACCTTGAAAATAAACTCTTTCAATCCTTAAAAACCTAGGCAAGAAAATTAAGACAAAAGGTCCTCAATAATAATAATAAAGGGAGTATATATACTCCTCAATGCAATCCTTCTCTAATTAGGAAAACAAAAGAACCAAATCCTTGAAAATCTGCTCAAAAATCCGTGCTGACGTCACTAAACGCGTACTGGCACGAGTCATGCTAATTAGCACGAGTCGTGCCCTTCAGTTCCAGTCGTGAGAACGACTCGTGCCAGACCCCTCCACTCGTTCTGAATAGCTTTGCTGTAGTTGTACATGAACCCCACTCTTGAGAACGAGTCGTGCCACTGGTGCCCACTCGTGCTGAATAGCTAGTTGGAATTGGCTTGACTCCATTCGTTCCCAAGTCGTGCTCTGGCCTTCTTCAGTCGTGCTCTACTCGTGCCAAATACAGAATTGCCCCATTTTGACTCAGCTTTGACCTGGCCTTCGTCCCTTGACCGTGCTTGACCCCGAGCTCGAACCTCGACCAATTTGCTGCCCTTTTTCCACTGACAAGTAACTTGCACGCTCCACAAGATTTCACAACCAATTACAAATAAAAAGCCAAAAATACCCTCAAAGATCATTGTTTTCTCACACAACCTCACATAACAAAATGTTACTCAAATACATCAAAACTTAAACTAAATACATCAAAAATCATTGCAAAACATTCGGAAACATAGGCAAAATAATATGTATAAAATCCACTCATCAAATTCCCCCACACTTAGACCATTACTCGTCCCTGAGTAATATCCTAACTCCAATCTAAACTTGGTCTAAAGCAGATGTGTGGAAGAAAATGATACCTAGCCTCCTCTAGCCACCAATACTAATCAAACAAAATGATACCGGAGTGTACAAAACTCCGTCTCCATAAGACTCCCCAAAAGAAAATTACTGGCCCTAGCTTGACATCAAACTCCATGATAAAATGAACGTCCAAACTAGGGCCCTCACAATGATAGTGGGGGGAAACTAAAATGTCCTAAATTTTCCCCCACACTTGCTCACAATACACAATGTACACCCTCGATCAAAAGTTAATGTTAAGAAAAAGAGATGCTCAACAAAAACTTACCTCGTGCTATTCTCCAACCCCCCTTATTACTCCAAGGTGCACGAGGATTTCTATCCTACCGCCTCTACTCACGAACCTCCATCTCCAAAAAATGATCCTACCCGAACTCCTAACTCCCCCTTATGTCTCCACGCCGGTGAATAAGGATATTTTCACTCAAATTCTCACCTTTTGCCTAAGTGCCCTTTCGGGTTTTCACTTAGCCACTCTATTTTTTTATTTTATTTTATTTTATTTTTATTTTAATTTTTTTTTAATTTTTTTTTAATTTTTTTTTTTTTTAGAAAAAAAACATATACATACAATACAAGGCACCGCCCTTCCCCCACACTTAAACTCCACAGTGTCCTCAATGTGTGCACAAAAATAAAATAGGACAGTTTAAATGTAAAAGGGAAGGTTATAAGAAAAGGTACCATCAATATCTCGGGCCGAAGCCCCCATCTGGAAACTGGGCCTCTCGGGCCAACTGCCGCTGCCTCCTCCTATCAGCTCTCCTCATCATTTCCTGAAAATGCTCATCTGGGACTGGCTCGTACTGCCTCGGCTCAGGCTGCTGCATCCAAAGCTGTTGCTGAAATACCATTCTATTCGTAGTATCCAGCCTGTCCTCCAACGCCTCCAATCTGTCATCCTGCGCATCCCAACGCCTATCCACATAATCAAATCGAGTACGCCACATCAAGTTCTGCGCCTCCCGAGCCTCACACTCCTCTCTATATCTCCTCTCTCTCTCTCCTCTGCATCTCTCTGGTATTGAGCATCCATATATGCTCTTATATCACCCCAATAATCAAAGGCTCCAGCCATCCTCGACTGATCCTGCCCATGGCCTGCAAAGCCTCCACTAGTCCCGACTAAACGCTCTCTCATCTCGATGGTCCTCACCATCCCGTCGCTCATCACCCCTTCGCTCTTGCTGCTGCTCTTCTTCATCATCACTCACTCTCTCACCCATATCTCTCCTCAAATCTATCAATGTCATGTCGGCAACAAATGGCATCCTCCAATCCCGTGCATATGGGCCCGTAGGAAATACCACTCCCGGTGCACACCTAAAGCTCCTATCACCACCATAAGTAAAAGTCAATGCCTCATTCTGCCCAGAGATCCGCTCGAAAGTGTCATATCGGTATAGGAAGAACCGATCATAGAATAAGGGCCCATTTGCATTCCCCACTGATCTAGGATGATTACGAACAAAGTTCTCCACTAACAACGTCACCATACCACCCACCGGGATGTTCCCATTTCCATTAACTCCCAAAGCCTCACACCTCCTGAAAAATAAATCAACCCAATCCGGAACCACAGTGTTGAAAGGCAAAGCACACTCCATAGTCGCGAACTGCAAGGTGTTCATCTGAGCCGGCTCCCCGTTCGCATAGAACGTCATCGATAACCCTCTATAAAGCAATTTCCAAGCCGGATGGGAAAGAGATTTCATGACCACGTAAGGTTTCTGCATAAATTTCCCTGTCAACTCAAAGAAGAATGTCTCAACAGTCCTATCCCTTTCTGACCACTCACCTCTGGGCTCACTCACACCCAAATACTCTCTAGCTGCAGCATATGACAAAGTCCTCGGGATATCATTTATATTAAAACGCACACTCCAAATCCCATTCTCCTCACGTCTCTCTATGGTAGCCAAAAATTCAAGCGTCACCCGCTTGTATACCCCCGCACTTTTGCCCAAGAAACCTCCCAATCCGATGTTGTTCAATAATCCCGAAACCAAACCATGTAGTCCCAATTTCCGTAACGTGTCCTCGCACAAGAATCTAGTCACCTGAATATCCCTACCATTTGCAAGGTTCCTCAATTTATTTTTTTGCGAATCCGTCAACTTAGTTAGACCCATAAAGTCATCGGGGATTCGGGGAGGTTCCTCAATAACAATGTTCCTCCTTTTCTTAGGCTGAGTTTCAACTGCTTTACCCTTGTCTTTTGTTCTTCCCATTATCAAAACAAGAACAGTCCACAATAACAGACAACACACAAATATGCACAACAATACTTCCCACACAACCCAATCTTCCTCCAATCAACAACCAATCTCAACTTCAAAACAACAGAGGACACAGAAAATAAAATTACCTCTGACAGCTTAGGTCGCCGGAAAAACTTGGCCGGAAAAGTTGCCGGAATCTGAGAAGACGCCCGGAGAAGGAGAGGAGAACTAATGTAGCACCAACCCCCCAAAGAATTTTGCTCCAATCTACACTCCACACCAAACCTTCAACACAAACCCACCACCAAACACTTCAAATCTTTTCTTCACTAAGTTATCAACAATGGCTGAAAATTGGGGCAAGAGTTTCGGTTTAGAGGGTTAAAATGGGGTGGAGGGGAAGATTTAGTGGGTTAGGGGTAGGGATTTTAGGGATTAATGGATGATTTTAGAGAGGGGAAAGAAAGGTTTTTGAATTTAGATAGAGAGAGAAAGAGGGGCGGCTGTGGTATTGAAAATTAGGGCTCGACTGAATTGAATTTTGGGAACTGATGATTTAAATTTGTAATTAGCACGAGTCGTGCTGTTTGGCACGAGGCGTGCTTCCTTTGCCCATTCGTGCTCACGACTCGTGACACAACCCCCAAATTGTTCTGATCAATTGAAGCACTCGTTCCACTCGTGCTCCAACTCGTGCTCATGAGCACGAGTCGTGCTCTGCCTGGGCCAATTTTTAATTTATTTTTTTTTTTGGCCCAGGACTTTTGCTCCTTCCACGCCTCGCTTTCCTGCACATCAATAAACAAAAGAAATACCTTTCAGTAGCACCAGTTTAATGAAAAAAATACAAATACAAATCCGGGTTGTCTCCCGGTGAGCCGCCCTTTTTTAATGTCTTTGGCTAGACCATTTGCATGTCGCATTTGACACACATTTTCACCGCACTTTCGTTGCCTACGTCCCCATTAATGTGGGCGGACTACCCACAAGAATAGGCTCAGGTCACCGTAGTTCGACACGTTTACGAAATAAAAAACAAATAAAAGCGGAAAACCTCTTTTTTTTTTTTTTTTATAAAATTCACCACCCCCACACTTAGATCATGCTATGTCCTCATGGCATAGACCAAGAAAGACACAACACAATCCAAATGCAGCGATGAAGAGACTAAAATGAAAATACGGAAAACAGTAAATGTTACCTCCATTGGGTTGCCTCCCAAACAGCGCTTTGGTTACAGTCGTTAAGCTCGACATTATGCCTCAACGGAACTAGGTGTCCTCCTCCGGATCCACCAACTCAATCACGTCAATCTCATTGATGTCTTCCAAAATTGACACCCCTTCGTAATATGGTTTCACTCGATGACCATTGACTTTAAACACATTCCCATCCTTTGGATTCTTGAGTTCAACTGCTCCGTGCGGATACACACGCACCACATCATAAGGGCCCGACCACCTAGAACTCAACTTACCTGGAAAGAGCTTCAACCGAGAGTTGAAGAGAAGGACTTTCATATCCGGTCTTATAAACTTGTGCTTCAAATTTTTGTCGTGGTACCGTTTGGTCCTCTCTTTATACAATTTTGCGCTCTCATAACTATCTTGTCGGAGCTCCTCAATCTCATCAAGTGCAAGCAATCTCTTTTCTCCCGCAGCATTCAAATCCATGTTCAATTCCCTCACAGCCCAATACGACTTGTGTTCCAACTCCACCGGGAGGTGACATTCTTTCCCATACACTATCCTGTACGGACTCATTCCAATGGGCGTTTTGTATGCCGTTCTGTATGCCCACAATGCATCCCCCAACTTTAATGCCCAATCTTTTCTGTTGGGTCGCACTGTTTTCTCAAGAACACCCTTTATTTGCCGATTGCTCACCTCCACTTGTCCCGAAGTTTGGGGATGATATGCTGTAGCAAGCTTATGCACCACCCCATACTTTTTCAAAACTGCATTGAACCTTTTGTTGGTGAAGTGGGTCCCTTGATCACTGATAATTGCTCGTGGCATGCCATACCTGCTGAAAATATTCTCACAAACAAACTTGCAAACGACATTAGCATCATTAGTTCGGGTGGCAATTGCCTCCACCCACTTTGAAACATAATCAACAGCAACAAGTATGTACAAATAACCGTGGGACGGGGGAAAGGGGCCCATAAAATCAATGCCCCACACATCAAATATATCAACAATAAGATTACGTTGCAAGGGCATCTCATCTCTCTTCCCTATATTCCCGGTCCGTTGACACCTATCACACCTAAGGCAAAACTCTTGAGCATCTTTAAATAGAGTAGGCCAATAAAGACCAGATTGCAACACTTTTCTAGCGGTCTTTTGGCCACTAAAATGACCCCCACATTGGAGTTCATGACCAAATCTCAACACACTACTCTGCTCATGGTCCGGAACACATCTCCTAACAATTTTGTCCGGGCAAATTTTCCATAGATAAGGATCATCCCAAATGTAATGTTTCACATCTGACTTAAACTTGCGTTTTTGGTCATAAGTGAATTGTGGTGGGAACATATTAGACACCAAGTAATTAACGAAATCAGCATACCAAGGCTCTTGGACATGTATGGCAAGAAGTTGTTCATCCGGAAAATTTTCATTAACCGGAATCACACTCTCCTCGATATTAAGATACGAATAGTCCTCAAGCCTCGATAAATGATCCGCTACCACATTCTCACTCCCATTTTTGTCTCGGATCTCAACATCAAATTCTTGTAACAATAACATCCACCTCAACAAACGAGGTTTAGCATCCTTTTTATTCAACAAATGTTTCAATGCAGCATGGTCAGAATAAATTATCACCTTTGACCCTAGCAAGTAAGAACGAAACTTTTCCAATGCAAACACAACAGCTAGAAATTCTTTTTCAGTTGTGGTATAATTCAGTTGTGCATCATTAAGTGTTCTACTAGCATAATGAATCACGGAAGGCAATTTGTCTACCCTTTGTCCCAAAACAGCCCCAATAGCAAAGTTCGAGGCATCACACATGATCTCAAAAGGGTGAGACCAATTGGGACTAGAAAGAATGGGGGCACATGTCAACTTTTCCTTAAGCAAATTGAAAGCATCAACACACTCTTGGTCAAAAATGAACTCCGTATCCTTGGCAAGCAGATTACATAAAGGCTTACAAATTTTTGAAAAGTCTTTTATGAATCGCCTATAGAAACCCGCATGCCCTAGGAAACTTCGCACACCCTTGACCGAATTTGGGGGAGGTAATTTTGCAATCACATCAATTTTAGCCCTATCAACCTCAATCCCCTTACTTGACACAATGTCACCCAACACAATTCCATGCTTTACAAGAAAATGGCACTTTTCCCAACTTAACGTCAGGTTGGTTTCACAACATCTTTTCAAAACAGATTTCAAGTTCTTTAAGCAATCATCAAAACTATCCCCTACAACAGAAAAATCATCCATAAAAACCTCAACACACCTTTCAATCATATCCGAAAAAATGGAGGTCATACACCTTTGAAATGTCGCAGGTGCATTGCAAAGCCCGAAGGGCATCCTCCTAAATGCGTATGTGCCGAATGGACATGTGAAGGTGGTTTTGGACTGGTCTTCAGGGGCAATGGCAATTTGATTATACCCCGAAAAGTCATCAAGAAAATAATAGTAAGAGTGACCGGCCAATCTTTCTAACATCTGATCAATAAAAGGCAAAGGAAAGTGATCTTTCTTGGTCGCAGCATTTAGTTTTCTCAAGTCAATACACATCCAAAGACCAGTCACTTCTCTCATGGGCACATCCTCACCTTTCTCATTTTGAACTACAGTGATGCCCGATCTTTTTGGTACAACTTGTACCGGGCTTACCCATTCACTTTCAGCCACCGGGTAAATAATACCCGCATCTAACAATTTAAGAACCTCTTTTCTCACGGCTTCCTCCATGTGAGGATTCAGCCTCCGTTGTCTCTCCCTAGACGGTTTAGCACCATCCAAGAGATGAATTCTGTGCATGCACATTGTGGGACTAATTCCCTTAATGTCTTTCAATGTCCACCCAATGGCCTCTTTATATTCACACAAAACAGCAATCAATTGGGCCTCTTGGTCAGCCGGACAACCGATGCAATTATGACAGTAAAGTCTCTCCCTCTCCTAAAAATGCATATTTTAAATTTGACGGGAGAACTTTCAACTCAAGGACTGGGGGAATCACAATAGAAGGCGCCAACTTCTCATTGAAGTGGCCTAGGGGGTGAAACGGACCATCACTAGGATGGTGCTCGTCGGCCTTATCCACAGCCATCAGTTGAGCATCCGCATTATCCCTAGTTTTCTCACCACCCATTGAAATCAATGACTCTAACTCCTCACAATCCCTCTCATGCCATGCAATCTCACGCACACAATCATCAACCTCATCAAACTCATCAACAAACATGCAAGACTCATCATGACCCACCGCATTTTTCATTACTTCAAAAACATTTATTTCAATCTTTTCATTTGCGACGGTCATAGATAGAGTACCATTACCAACATTGATCACGGTGTTGGTCGTTGCCATGAATGGTCTCCCAAGCAATATGGGTGAATCACGGCGACTACCCTTACCGCGAGGCATCTCTAAAACCACAAAATCAACTGGAATAATCAATGACCCAACCTGAACTAAAACATCCTCTACGATGCCCAATGGTCTTTTAATGGACCTATCAGCAAGTTGTAGGGCCATCATAGTGGGTTTTAGCTCGGGCAAACCCAACTCAAGATACATGTAATATGGCAACAGATTAATGCTTGCCCCCAGATCAAGCATAGCTCTCACCGTGTGAGAATCCCCCAAAGTAATGGAAATTAGAAAACTCCCGGGGTCTTTCATTTTCGATGGAAGACTATGTTTTACTACAGCGCTCGCATTCTCACCCAAAAACAATTTCTCATCTTTCCCATACTGAATTTTCTTGGAATTAATTTCCTTGAAGAATTTGGCATACGCAGGAACATTCTTGATCACATTTAACAAAGGCAAATTTATGTTAACTTTTGAAAACATGTCAATCAATTCTTTCATTTGGTGATCAAGCTTGTTCCTCAAGAATCTGCCCGAGAACGGAATAGGGGGCACATATGGCTTGGGATTTGACTTTTCTACATTCAAATTTTGTCCCAATCCATTAGTACCCTCATCATTAGACACAACATCCTCAACAACAACATTTTCCACATTCGGGTTTTCCACAACAGGGGAATCAACAAGAGGGGGTGTAGGAGGAGAAGAAGGAGAAGCTACCTGATTGTCTACCTATTTGCCACCACGTAGGGTGAAGATGGCCTTGGCTTGCTCCCCTTGGCTAGGGAACATACCCGGTTGTCGTCCTTGTAATGCCTCCGCCAATTGACCCATTTGGGTCTCCAACTTTTTCATTGCAGCAGCTTGATTGTTATTTGCTTGCTGCTGTTCTGCTCTTGCTTGGAGTTGTTCCGCTCTCATTCGATCCATCGCCTCTTCCCAAGGCTCTTTCTTCCTTTCATAAGGCCCATGCGGTGGTGGTTGGGGATGGAGAGGTTTATTCGGCTGTTGATTACCTCCTCAAGAAAAGTTAGGATGCTTTCCCCATCCAGGATTGTATGTCTGCGAAAATGGATTGTTCTGCGGGAACCTCTGCATATATCCTTGCATCGCCTGTACCTGCTCATGATTATACAAATGGTGACTAGTGGTGGGGCAAACTTCATAAGAATGGGTGTTATATCCACATGTTACACAACTATCATGCATGGCATTACCAACAGATGACACATTGGAAGCAAAATTGGAAGTATTATTCATGGCCAATGTATCAAATCTTTGATTTAAGAGTGCAATTTGTTTAGCAAGCTCATCATTCATTCCTACTCCATTCACACCATTGGTTTTACCCCTTGACCCCTTTTGTTGCGAATTAGATGATAATCTCTCAAAAAGATCTTGGGTCTCTTCCGCAGTTTTGGCTCCTAAAGAGCCTCCGGCTGGGTTATCAACCATAGCCTGATCGGCTTGTGTCAACCCCCCATAGAAAGTTTGATGCAATAAAGGCAAAGGAAAATTATGGTGGGGACATTGCACCAAAAGCATTTTAAATCTGTCCCATGCTTCATGAAATGCCTCAAAAGAGTCCTGTGTGAACCCAATGATTTTCTGTCTAAAGGTGGCTAACGTGGCATGTGGGAAGTATTTTCTCAAAAATATATCATGCAATTCATCCCAAGTATTAATGCTCCTAGGTGGTAGCAACATGAGCCACTTCTTAGCATTATCCCTCAAAGCAAAGGGAAAACATTTTAGTCTTAAGTGTTCATCAGTCACACCGTCTCTCAATGGAAAACTAGACACAATCATCATATATTCCCTCAAGAAATTCAAAGAATCTTCAGAGGCGAGACAATGAAATTGAGGGATCATGTTAAACAGATGGCCTTTTACCTCATAACTTTTTGTTGCATCATTCAACACAATGCATGACACAGATGTGTCCACCCGCGGCCTAGAGAAGGCATCCATAGTGGGTGCTTGCAAAGCCATTTCAATTTCAAATTCTTCTCCCTCGGTGGAAGAAGTTTCTAATTCACTCAAAGTTACCTCTGTCTCGGTGACAGAAGTTTCAGAATCAGTTTCACTCACTTGAGTAGAGGGAATGCCTCTCTCAACTCTGTCTATATCGTCGTTCAAAGGAACCAAATTAGGATCCAATGACCGGTGACCGAACATGCACCGATTAAATAAACTTGTTAAAAATCACAACAAGTCCCCGACAACGGCGCCAAAAACTTGATGGAGATAATTCCACTGTGTAATAAAAACCTTGCAAGTGTACAAGTTACCGAAGTAGCAATGTACAATAGTAAGGGTCGAACCACAAAGACTCGTGTGCTTTAACAAGTAAATTTAATTAATGCTAAAAGGAACAAAATGGGGTTTTGGATTTGGTGTATTAAAAACTAAAGATGAAAGAAAAACAAGACAATTAAACAACTAAAATAACAAATAAGCAAGCTCGCAGAAGAAATTCAAGGATTTAACAACTAGTCCACGGATTGGGTTCACCACATATTATCCCTTTATGCTTTTTTGAATGATAAAATATTAATTGGGTTTCAGGGCTTCTTCACTTTTGTAAGAATTGGGACGGTTAGATTGCCGGATTGCAATTCTATTACTGAGCAATTATCAATTATCTCGCAAGATCAAATTGACAACAACTCAATTCATTAAGCACAAAAGAATTAATGAAACCTAGACTCAATAGATTCACGCAAGATCATCAATCGAGTCTAATCATCCTAATAGTGTTCATGCACAATTCCCCACGCAAGTGCAGGACTTGTACCAAATATAAATTACGAATACTAGGATGAACTAACTCCACAATTAACTGAAAATTAAATATTTAGCATAAAGATCAAATACGGGCTACACCAATCCGTGAACTACAAAGAAATTAGCTACTCATATTCCGGATTGACATCACAAAATATGAATAGCAACAAAACATCAAACCTGAAATTCTTGCAAAAACCTTGAAAATAAACTCTTTCAATCCTTGAAAACCTAGGCAAGAAAAATAAGACAAAAGGTCCTCAATAATAATAATAAAGGGAGTATATATACTCCTCAATGCAATCCTTCTCTAATTAGGAAAACAAAAGAACCAAATCCATGAAAATCTGCTCAAAAATTCGTGCTGACGTCACTAAACGCGTACTGGCACGAGTCGTGCTAATTAGCACGAGTCGTGCCCTTCGGCCTGGCCGTGAGAACGACTCGTGCCAGACCCCTCCACTCGTTCTGAATAGCTTTGCTGTAGTTGTACATGAACCCCACTCGTGAGAACGAGTCGTGCCACTGGTGCCCACTCGTGCTGAATAGCTTGTTGGAATTGGCTTGACTCCATTCGTTCCCAAGTCGTGCTCTGGCCTTCTTCAGTCGTGCTCTACTCGTGCCAAATACAGAATTGCACCATTTTGACTCAGCTTTGACCTGGCCTTCATCCCTTGACCGTGCTTGACCCCGAGCTCGAACCTCGACCAATTTGCTGCCCTTTTTCCACTGACAAGTAACTTGCACGCTCCACAAGATTTCACAACCAATTACAAATAAAAAGCCAAAAATACCCTCAAAGATCATTGTTTTCTCACACAACCTCACATAACAAAATGTTACTCAAATACATCAAAACTTAAACTAAATACATCAAAAATCATTGCAAAACATTCGGAAACATAGGCAAAATAATATGTATAAAATCCACTCATCATATATCTTTTTAGGTGTTCCATTCTCGAGAAGATTTGATTAATTGGATACAAAGTATGGAATTTTCTCTTGGGTATTCTATTGTAATAAAAAGATCGGTGAAAAACTCATCTGGAAAGATTCCTAGAATTGTATTTCAATGTGATCGAGGAGGTATCTACAAAAGTAATAAAATCTCCACAAGACATACATACTGGTACAAAAAATTGAGTGTCCATTCGAATTAGAAGGAATTTTTTTACGAATGGGTGATTGTTGGAGACTGAAAGTAATATGTGAATTACATAATCACGACCCTGCATTACATATGGAAGGTCATCCATATTCAAGTAGGTTATCCGGAGATGAAGCTAGGTTAGTGAAAGATTTGTCAAGAAAAAACATGAAATCACGAGATATCTTGACAACACAAAAACAACAAAATTTGGATAATGTGTCTAGTATCAAAACCATATACAATGCACGCCATAAAATTCGAACGGTGGAAAAAGCTGGTAAAACTCAAATGCAAGTTGTTATGTCATTTTTACAGCAAAACGACTATGTTTTTAAGTTTCGCACGAATGATTCTTAGAAGATTTATTCTTTGCTCATCCAAAATCTTTGGAGATATGGCATGCATTTCCACATGTGTTGTTGATGGATGCGACATATAAAACCAATAGATATAAGATGGCTCTCCTTGAAATTGTTGGTGTAACTTCAACCAATATGACCTTTTACGTAGCATTTCTCTTCATGCATAATGAAACAGAGTCAAACTATACTTGGGCATTAAGTTGTCTTAAATCAACAATGCATGGATGTACCGCTTCACATGTTGTCGTCACATATATTGAGTTGACTTTGATGAAAGCATGCAACAATGTGTTTCCGGAAGCTAAAGGATTACATTGTAGATGACACATCTACAGAAGTATTTTGAAGAAGTGAAGACCATCATTAAAATCAAAGGAATCTTGGAATTCGTTCTATAAAGCATGGATTATGTTGGTTGAATCTGAAACTGAGGAAGCATACTTGTTCAATTTGGGGCAACTTGAAGCAACATTGCTAAACTTTTCAGGCATTTTTATATTATATATTCATATTTTGTTTATATTTATAAATAATATTCATGAAATTGAAATAAATTTGCTTGAATTTTCAGGTGTCCTTAGTTATCTAAATGCAAATTGGCTGACACATTATAAGGAAATGTTTGTAGCTGCTTGGAGCGGCAAATTTCTTAATTTTGGAAATCACACAATTAACAGAGTGGAGAGTCAGCATGCCAAGTTAAAAAAAAAATACTTGGAGTCCTCGCGATCGGATTTGAAAACATCATTGTCGTATATCCACCAGGTCGTCCAGTCACAAGTCATATCGATCAAAGCAAGTCTTGAACAGAGCAAAATTGTCATTCAACATCGATTCAACACACTGTTGTTCCGAGAATTGCAAGGTTTCATTTCAACTTATGCACTTGACATACTATTCAAGGAATTTGAGCGGTCCAAAGTTATTGGATTTTTTTCTAAGAATTGTGGATGTCAATTACGCACAAGTCATGGGTTGCCGTGTGCGCACGAACAAGTAATATACTTCAATGAAGGTCATCTTATCCCACTTGACTCAATAGATAAGTTTTGGAGGAAGCTTGATTTAACACCGTGCACATCCTTAGAAGAAGATGATAATTTTGGTTGCGAACTAAAGTTAAAAATGTTTAAGGCACAGTTCAAGGAAAAGCCGAAATTTGTGGTAAGTTCAGTTTTTTTAGGAAGTTAACGGAGATAATTGCACCATCAACAACTCTGGTTTGTGAACCAGCTTTTCACACGACTCGTGGTCATCCATCCTTCAAGGATAAAATATTCAGAAAAAGTCATGTTGATCCGCCTGTGCCAGCTCAAAAAGACAATAGACACAATTGTTCTTCAGATTTGTTGATGTTGATCCGCCTGTGTCAACTCAAAAACCTAGTATACATAGTTGTTCTTCAGCGAGATTTGTTGAGCTTAAAAGTTCTCAATTTTTGGAACCAACAAGACACGGTTACTCTTTGGACCAACAATACTCGCATCCATATATTCATCAATTTCCGGTTATATTTCATCCTTTCATCACGCAAGTACACGATGTAAGAGCTGATGGGAATTGTGGATTTTGAGCAATAACTGTTTGTCTTGGTCTTCATGAAGATGCATGGCCCACTATTCGGTATGAGGTGATAGAAGAGTTAGACACATACAAACGAGAATATGTCGAGATGTTTGGTGTTCAAGGATGGGTTAATATTTACAACTCCTTGAATTTTTTTGAGTCAAATAGATGTGCACTTCCTTAGCATTGGATGAGCATGCCTAATATGGGTGTCCTGATTGCTTCGAAGTACAATGTGATATTTCATGTTCTAAGCATATCAGGTAGCATAACACACTTACCGCTCCGATCTTCTCCGCCACCGTGGTATCCACATGTTGATATTGCAATCGGACACATTAATAATAATCGTTACGTCAAAGTAACATTGACAGGAGGATACCCGATGTCGACTCTCATGCCACAGTGGATTCAATTCAGATATAATTGTGTAGCTGAATGGGTTACACCATACTTGGATTAAATTAACACTTATCAATAATATTTGCTTTTGCGCTCTAATTGTACTAGTGAATTTGTTGTATTTGATTGACTGAAGTTATGAAATGATTTTTTTTGTATTTTTATTTTTAATGTTATATCTTGTTAAATTTCTTTATTTCTGTATACTAGTATAATAGTTTTATTTAGCTAAAAGACGTTTTTCTTAAGCGAGTGTAAAACAGGTTTTTTCTGAAATTTTGTGTTAACTTAATTAAAAAAATCAAATAAAAATTTAAGTTAAAATATAAAATTATCTTAAACCAAATTATGAATTAAAAATATTTATTGTCAAGTTTAGCAAATCCAAGTATCTCATTTTTACATACTTTATTACTGCTCGTATATATACATACTCATTTAATTTGAGAATTTAATGTCTTTTTAAATACTTTATCCACTTGTCTCATAAAAATATCATATTTAATTTTTCAACATTTTAAAATAATATTATGTTTTATTTATTTATATATGAATTGCTAAATAGTAAAATTATACTAGAATTATTTTCATTTTTTAAAATGCAATATTTATTTTATAACAAATTTAAAAAGAAAGTGCAATATTTATTTTTTTAAAAAAAAATTGAGATTGAAACAACATTACATTTTTATTAAAATTAAAAATAAATAAATTTATGTACTTCGTAAAATTATAAAAATAGCAAAATATAACGGCGGAAGAAAAAAAGGTGGAACATTGAAATTTAAGACCTACTGTATTAATAAATATAGAAGAATTATTTGGTCCAAACTTTAAAAACTAATCAATGACAACTTTTTAGAATATCAAGATTGTTTACGGTATTTTTTTTTTTAATTTAATAGTGCAAATAGTAGAATAATTAATAGGTTGAGTCGTGAGATTTAGTGAAAATTGTCATGCCTAACCCAACCCCAATTACAATATGAAAGCTCAGGCTCCTTTTGGTTCAAAAATCAGTGTTGAGCAGAAAAAGGAAAATAAACAAGGAACTTAAAAAAATAAAATAAAAGGGTATTTATTTAGAAAATAGGAAACTGACCGTGCTACCGAAGGTGACGGAGTTCTTAACAAGAGCCGATGCCAACTGGCGGCACAGCCGGTAAGTCTGGAGCCACGTGTAGTGGAGAGAGCCATGGACCAGGGATTTACGGTGGGGATGCACCACAGAAGCTCGTTCAAGAAACCCAAGTTGGGTTAAAGCTGTGTAATTGGCTGCGTTTTTGGGGAGAATGTCTATGTCCTTCTCCACCACGCCCATCTCTCTCTCCCTCTCTAAAATAATGGATGTGATGAGATCAGTTTGGATTGTTATTACTGTTATTATTCCCCTCCTCTCCCTCCGGCCAAATCTCCGTTATTCTCTCTTCCCAAGCTCTCTTCTCACAGATAACCTTCAATGTTGGATTGTTAACTAGGGAGGCAAACATTTCAAGTGCTCGCTTCATCTGATTGGAGGACAGAAGCCGAACTGCCTGATGTCGGAATAGAGAGATTAGATATTAGGGCTCTTTGGAGGTGCGTGTGCGACGGTGTTGAAGACGACTGGAGAGGGACGTCAGGCGATGGAAGAAAGTTGCATCGTGCCAGCAAAGGTGAGATGGGTGAGAGATTTGGTTGGATCTGGATGCAGAGGTGCTATTGTTGTTGGCCGGCGGCTAGAAGGGAGAGGAATGGTCGGAATTTTTGAATCTCCGGCGATGCTTGAAAACATTGAGAATGAAAACAGTAGTAGTAATAATAATAATAATAATAATAATAATAATAATAATAATAATAATAATAATAATAATAATAATAATAATAATAATAATAATAATAATAATAATAATAATAATAATAATAATAATAATAATAATGATACCGTTAATACCGTTATTATTAATATTACTGTTGTTGTTGTTATTTTTATTTTTATTATTATTATTATTAATGTTATTATTATTATCATTACTGTTATTATTATTATTATTATTATTATTATTATTATTATTATTATTATTATTATTATTATTATTATTATTACTGTTATTATTATTATCATTACTGTTATTATTATTATTATTACTGTTATTATTATAATTACTGTTATTATTATTATTACTGTTATTATTATTACTGTTTCTATTATTATTATTTTTATTATTATTACTGTTATTATTATTATTACTGTTTTTATTATTATTACTGTTATTATTATTATTATTATTATTATTATTATTATTATTATTATTATTATTATTATTATTATTATTATTATTATTATTATTATTATTACGAAATTACCCCTTACATACTCACGTGAAAGGCATATGAAATTCATTTCGTCAAAAAATTAATGATTTTGTTAGTTTTTATACCAATTTGCTAAAAATTGCAAACTTAGGGCATTGATTAACTAAATTGAACTCTTGGCTGCGGTATTGCAACTATGTGTAAAACTTAGGTCACCAAATTGCAATTAACCCAAATTAAAATGATCGTAAAGCTTTTATCCAGTACTCCCTTTGTCCCGGTCCATGCTTCACCATTTTGGTGAAGAAGGCAAATTAAGAAAGCAATAAATATATTCAAAATAATGGGAGTGAGAGAAAGGTTGTGAGAGGAAAGAAGTGAGTGGATATGACTAGTGGGACCCATAATTTAAATATGTGAAAGAGAAAAGTTAATGGGTATAATAGAATATTAATAAATCTTTTTCATTTTAGAAAAGGTGAAGCTTCTACTGGGACACCCATTTGGATAAAATGTGAAGCTTCGGGCGGGCGGGCGGAGGGAGTATATCATAACAGATTTATGTAAAACATAGAAAATAAATCAATCACATAACGCCTTTCACCAAATTTGCTATGTTAACGTGCAGAGGGCAAGAAGATTATTATCATCTAGTAATCACAAAATACAATTTCTAATCTAATGAACGAATTATTGATCACAAGAATTTACAACTGTCCAAACTCTAGATTTAGAAAAACAGAGAGACAAGAAAACCTTTTTAACACCTAAAATTATTGATCTATACCACACTAGATATTACATCCTTAAAAACTGATAGGGAATAAGACTTATATATAATGACTATTTCTAACCCTGTAGGATTTTCTAATCCTGTACAAAATCTGCCACTGATTAGTGTTGGATTTTGGGGTTACAAGCGCAGCGGAAGATTTAACATAAATCACAAAACCCTAGCCATGAATCTCTCTAATATGAATAGATTAAAATTTATGAACATATATTTACTAACCTTTGTTGCGAGTTTGTCTTTCGTACACGAATCGTAATTTAGATTTGAATCGTCGACGAAACTTTGATCTTCTTCCTTGTTCTTCCTTGGTGATGAATCAACAACGCTAGGTCTTCAAGCTTTTGGTGATAAAGCAATCACCCTTTAATGGTAATCCACACGCGAACGAACCAAGATCAAATCTTGTTGGATTGCTAGATGATCCCCGATTGTTGAAACACTTTTCAACAATCTATGACTAATATGGAATTGAATCTAGGGTGTTTTGATCTTTGATTCGTAATCAAAATAAGAGATTTGTGTTTCTCAAATCCTAAAATTCGTGTGTCTTGGCTGAGGTTAGAGCTGTCAAAATCGAGCCCGAACCATAGGCCCAGTCCAGCCCACCCGATTTTTTAAGGGCCTGCGCCTAAAATTAGAAGGCCCGAAAAAACCGGGCCTTTTTTGCCCGGCCCGCTAGGCCCGTGGACTCATGCGGCCCAAACATGAAATGCCCGAAAAAGCCCGGTCTGGCCCAACCAAACAGTTGACAAAGTCAACACACTCAAACTTAATTAAAAAATTAAAAAGTTGATAGGCATTCGAGCATCAATGAATTTTTTTATTTTTATTTTTAAACCCCTACAGGAGCATAAATGATTTTTTAACGGGCTCGGGTTCTCACAGTGATGGACTTCTGACATTTGGGCTGAAGCCTTTATACCATACCAGGCCTGCTCACCCATAATAATTGCAACCTATCATTTCCCTTATCTCTCAGTAAGAACATATATGTTTTTGAATTCTTGATGTGTTTTTTGTACTTTTGCTTTGTAATTGTGTAAGTTAGACTAATAAGTAAGTGTGTTTTGAACTTGGATGTGTCATATAATTTTTATTAGTTATATTTTGAGTTTTTTTAATAAAAAAATAGTTACATTTTTGGCCCATAGGCTCGAAGGCCTGGAGGCCTGATGTTCACATGGACCGGGCTTGACTTTTATTAGGTCCACTAATGTTTAGGCCCGGTTCGACCCGCCATTAAGTGAAACCCGGTGGGCGTGCGCCGGGCTGGCCCGGCCCATTTGACAGCACTAGCTGAGGTGAAAGGGGCTATTTATACTTTATAAATATCCCTAACACTTAGGGAGAAAAACCCTAATTCAAAGCCAAAACGAAATTTGGCGGACCTTGGGAGCGGACGCTCCCCAATTCTAGAAATTATTCCCAGTTTTGATTAATTGGGAGCGGACGCTCCCCTTATTTGGGAGCGGACGCTCACCTTTGTCCAGAAACTGATTTTTCCATATTGTGAGCCAATTTTCAATCCGTTCTTTGTGTGTGACATTTTAGGAATTATATTTATGTTGGTAGTGAGTTGAAACATCAATCCTTACAAGACATAAGTGGTCTCTAGCAAGCCATTATGTTCACCCAATTAAATATAACATCAAAGCTTGATTCCTTGATAGATCATTGTCACAATCCCTTTATCACATGATGTCATATTGAACATAAGACATGGTCCACGTCAACTTATATTGTTCAATGCTTTCTCGATTCCGAATACGTTGATAATCCAAGTGCATTTGATCTCTATCAAATCTCTTGAGTGTGGCTACACATTTCATCAGCACTATTCATCGAGTGGCCCAAGCAGACAACTCTTTTTACGAGGGACAAATCCCATCTTGACTTATCATTGTTTCCTACAAGAATTCAGTTGTGCCAACATAGCCCATATTGCTATCCTATTAAAGATAGTGTTAGACTACATCAAACACAACGTTCATCATGTGGAAGACGATGATAATCTCAAGTACTAAGGATTCTAATGACACGACTATCATGAGATTTAATCATGACATATATGACCATAGACCATGTCATAAATCTCATAGATGGGTCAGTCCAGTACCTTGTTCACTAACAAGTACCCATAAGTGTAATGTGCATCCCCATGCATATAATTATCTCTATGATTATCCATTACCAAATTATATTAGTTATTCACAATAACTAGGGACACAGGATATTATAATAAACATGTAAAACATACAATACTCAAGATAAACATTCTCTATTATAAATGGTAAATACGATTACATACCAGCATTAGTTATAAGTCAAAATAACTATAAGCTGGGGCATAGCACCAACAATCTCCAACTTGCACTAGGCCCAATCTCATATGTATCGTATACCCATGGACCTAACATGACAATCATGCTTTGCTCTGCGAGGGGCTTTGTAAGCGGATTCCCTATGTTATCGTCAGTTGATACTTTGCATATCTTAATGTCTCCTATTTCTATGAATTCTCGAATGAGGTGGAAACGTCTAAGTATGTGTTTGGATCTGTTGGGTATGCATATTTTAACCCTCCTAGATTAGCTTAAGATTTGATTGATACCATAACCTTCTTTCCATTTTAAGGACTTTAGGCCCATATGTAATGAAGCTTAGACTTCAATTTTTTTAGCTAAGTCCATTTTATAGAATAGGATAAATTAGGCTTGAAGACTGGTACAAGACTCATTGGACATGAGGTTGCAGTTCAATAGTTTCAGACCGCATCATCAACCCCACCTAGCAAACCGCTCCTAGCAATTGCTTTGTGTAAATCCTTGTCTGAAACCACCTTGACAAACTCAATGCAATAGCCTTGAAGTGAACCACATTTGTTATGCAGTTCCAATATCTCAACCACACTGATGAAACCTCTACTAGTGAAACCGCACATGCTAAAACGCTTCACACCAGACCGCTCCAATGATTGAAGACTTGTAGTGAACCACTTTATGACTGTTGGAATTCACGTCAGCAATGACAAAAGTCAAACACCAAATCTTGTCACGTGACTAAGTACCAGACAAGATCTGCAAGGATCTTGAAAAGGTGACAGGTGTCCTTCTCTCATTAACTGCAGCTGAAGTCTGATCAGCTTTGACTGCAAGTTCTGAACAAGGGACAAAAGGTGAATTTGTGGACTAATCAGAAAGCACTAGTACAGTACTTGCTACAGCTGTGTCCAACGGCTAGTTCCTTGGTGCTTGGGTATAAATACCCCCAATCTTCATCATTTGAAGATTGCTTGAGAAATTGATTTGTTGTGAGTTCATAAGAAGCTGAAGCTCTGCCCAGAAAATTCTTAGTCCTTTGAATTTTCATTTTCTACTTCAAAAAATATTTTCAGCCCAGAAATCAAGCCTTATACACATCAAGAATCATTGAGCTCTACATCTCTTAGATTCAAAGAGCCTTGATCTTGCTTACACACACACACCCCTCACTTGTTTAATCACATAGATTATTCATTGAGATATACCGGTTATAGTCTAGGATTTGATCTTCATAGAATAGATTTTAGATCTGAGTATTGATCTTTGTAACTTGTAATATCTCATATTCAATATTAAAATCACTCTTAGAAAATCCAAGACTAACCATCTTGGTAATGGACGTAGATCGTTTATCGATTGAACCACTCCAAATATTGTGTTCTTTATTTCTGCATCTTTATTTACTGTTCTTACTAATTGTTTATCTCTATCTCTGTTCGATCATATTTATAGTTATTCATTATTGTGAATTGTGTTTGGAGTTAACTTTGTCAAAATCTCACTTTTATGTTTGTAAACCACACTCTCAAAATCGCACTATAAACCGCTTTACAAATCGCACCTCAAAACCGCTTTGTATCTTCAAATATTCCGCTGTGCATTTTACAACTCTACTTGTAGTTTATAACATACTGCAAGAGGTTTTGTAATCTAAGAGGTTTAGTTTTTAAAAGAGGGCGAAAGTTTTATAATAGCTATTCACCCCAACCCCCTCTAGCTGTTTTTCACCTTTGTTGCCACCTTTGGGACCAACAAGTGGTATCAGAGCTAACACATTTATAAAACCACTGTTTTTCAAGCTTAACATCTTGTGTGTCGATTCGATATGGCAAACTCAAAAACAATGAAAACTGTTAACTATTCACACATTCCCATTTTGGACTAAGACCACTTTGACATCTGAAAGTGCCAAATGCTTATTCATTTGGAGACTATTGATGAGATGCTGGTGGAATGCGTGACAAATGGCCCGTTCGTTCCCATGAAGGCCAAAACTAATCCAGCCACTAGTGCAGAAACTCCATAAGTCCAAAAGCCAAAAGGCGCGTGGTCAGATGAAGAGAAGAAATCAGCTGCCTTGGACAGCAAGGCGAGGCACATCATTTCTGGAACCCTTCCCGTTTCAACCCTTCAAAAGGTGATATACCTGAAAATCGCAAAGCAGATGTGGGATGCCATAGAGAGCTACCTAAAGGTGATGATGAGTGCAAGGAGAACAAATTATATGCTGTTGAAAGATCTTACAACAACTTTAATAGAAAATCCAACGAAACCTTGCGTCAGACCTATGACCGCTATGTTGAGGTAGTTAATGCTTGTAGATCTCTTGGTAAAACTTTAACTGATAAGGAAATCAATATGACTTTCCTAGCTGCTTTAGGTTCGAGATGGGTCAATAAAGCCACATATCTAGAAGACTCCAAAGTTTTGAATACTTGGTCGTTAAGTAACTTGTATGCAAATCTTAGACTCTATGAGCTTAAATTAAATCATATTGAAGAGATTGAAGGGAAAACCAAATCACTTTCCATGTCCATCGTGGAACATGAGGAGAAACCAACCACATCCAATCAAACCGCTGATCCTTCCATATCAACCTCATCACTCATCGAAATGGATGATGATGATTTTGCCATGTTTGTGAAAAGATTTCAAAAATTTAGGAAATCCTCAAAACCTTTCACAAAATCATTTTCTAAAGGCAAACCTCCAACAACTTTTTCCAAGGCTGCTGATACAAAGAAAAAGGGTGATCTAGTTTGCTACAACTGTAGGAAACCTGGTCACTTTGCATCTGAGTGTCCACAGCCAAGATTTGAATATATGAAAAAGAAAACCTCTCCTGCGAAATTTTCTCATCGCAAGGGAATGGTTGCTGAAGAGGAAGAGAATTTTAATGAATTAGCAACTTGGATTGAAACAGATTCTGATGAGGGAAGTGATAATGAAATCGAAGAGGTTAATCTCTACATAGTTACAGATGCTTTCGATGAGTCAGATACTGAGTCAATCGAGTCGCTAGATATGGAGGATGAAAAGGTTTTTATAAAAATTCCAAATTTTAAATTGGATACCGATGTCAAACTTACTCCTAGCATTAAAATAGGGAGTAGTTCGTATTCACATCCCATTTCCCCCCTACAAATGCTCCACCTTCAAAAGCAATTCCAAAGAAGAAAATTTTGAAAAAGGTGGTGGAAGAAGTTTCTCCCATGGAATATGAAAGAATGTTCAAGGAAGCAGATATGATGATCCAAAATTCTCTAATGTTAAGAAAGCTCTAGGTCTAGCTCATGAGGAACTTTCTCAGTACAAAACGGAGAAAACTGTGATGAGGTCTGAACTTTCCAATCTTAAGGACCAAATCAAAAGTATGTCTCCTCTTGCTGATCAAAATCGCATCCTAGAAACTAAGGTTGTTGCACTTCAACTTAGGAACGATGATCTGGTTACTCAAATCAACGATCTCCAGAAGATTATTGATGAGTGGACCATGTCTCGTGTCACCTTGGATCAAATACTAGAATCCCAAACGACCAGTAGAATTAAAGAAGGTCTGGGATTTCATACAGGTGAAAAGGAGAAGTGTACATCCTGCTGTGAAAAGGATGAGGAAATTTCTAAACTAACTAAAGAAATTCCTAAGGAGAAGCTTGCAGTTTCTAAGGGTAAAGGACAGGAACAAAAGGCTCCACTTAACTTCCATTATGTCTACCCAGAAACAATTTGGGAAAAACTCTCAGATGAAAGGAAAAGATTCTGAGAGTGAAGATGCAGATGAGGTTTCTTATGCAGCTGACCGCACCTCTACTCCAACCGCTCCTGGTGGAATAGGTGGCGCTGCCAACTGCAAGGCTGACTGCCCTTCTTCTTCGACCGCACCTCCTGCCTTCAAAGACAAGGGGAGCGTTCCTAAAAAAACTGCGATCAAACCAAAGACACCTACCTTTGTCAAGGCTAAAACCGTTGTTCCCAAACAGCATGCAGCTCCTAAGAAAAGTAAGGAGTTAGTAAAATCTCATGATGCTTGTAGCTTTCATAAATGTTCTGTGTGTGATGATTTAGGTCACAAGGCTGCAAAATGCCTTTTGCGGTTCACACCCAATGCCAGGAAGAGCAAACCTCCTTCTGTCAAACAGGTGTGGGTCGTCAAAGGTTGCTAATCTCAGGACCCAAGGAATAAAGGGGACCTCATTTTAAATGTTTATCTTTCAGGTCCTCTGCTTAATGATTGGTCACTCTAAGGATAATGAATGGTATCTTGACAGTGGCTGCTCAAGACATATGAATGGAGATAGATCATTACTAGAAGATGTCATTGAAGCAAGTGGTCCATCTGTAACCTTTGGTGACAACAACAAAGGCAAAACCATTGTGCATGGTGTGATAAGGAGAGGAAACCTAATCATTGAGAAGGTTTCTCTTGTTGAATGACTCAAGCACAACCTCCTTTCAATTTCTCAATTTTGCGACAAAGGAGTGCTTTGCAACTTCACGTCATCAAATTGTTTTATCAAAGATAGCATTTCCAGAGTCACCCTACTCACATAAGAATGCGGGCCTTGACTCCTGAGACAGGGACAATACCTCTAATGACAGCATTAGGGGTCAACCTCCCCTCTTCCTAAGGCAAACACTCGCCCTTGAACCTTATCCTTAGGATTTCCTTCATTATCTCTTTTGATTCCTCCTCTCGGTCCACCTTGCCCACTACCGGATGCCTGCCCTCGAAGCTTGGGACAATTCTTCCTGAAATGGCCATCTCCTCCACATTCTAAACACTTTCCAAGCTTGCTCGAACACCTCTCCTCTGAGTGACCCGGCTTCTTGCAAAAACCACAAACATTCCCAAATTGTCTTGAAGGAATACGAGCCGCTGAAGTCGTCACATTTCCACTTCTGACTACCCCCGGGGCTAAGAATCTGGGTTGTCCTCTATTCTGTCCCGAACCTTGTCCTTGAAACCGTTGCTTGTTTCCACCTTTCGACTTGCCCTTATGCTCCTCTATATCGTTCTCGATTCGGTAAGCTCGGTTCACCGCCGCTTGGAAGTCCGTGAAGTCGTGCGTCAAAAGTTGCTTACGGAACTCCAGCCTTAACCCTTTCACAAACCTATATACCCATCTCTCCTCTTCCGGCACCAAATGGGGACAATAGCGAGCTAGCTTCGTAAACTTGGCCGAGTACTGTGCCACTGTCATTGTTCATTGCTCCAGTCTAAGAAACTCCACCTCCTTTCTGTCTCTTGTCACCATTGGAATGAAATGGTCTCGAAACTTACGGGTGAAGTTATCCCATGTCTGTGGGGTATGATCTCGATCCCAACTATCCTTAACTATATGCCACCAATGCTCCGCCGCTCCCTCCAACTTGAAAACGGCCACCTTACCTTTTCATCATCCGATCTCTCCATTGCCGCGAAGATTTTGTTCATTGCCTCGAGCCATCTCTCTAACTTCACCGGATCCGGATCACCATTGAAACTCGGGGGTGCCATCTTTACAAACTTTTCAAGTCCATGCCCTTGCCTTCCTTCTGGTTGTTGTTGAGCTCTACCTTGGTTGGCCATATTCTGTAAGAAGACCCTAAACATATCCATCATCTCAGCATTCGGATTACCGTTTCCTCCTTCATTACCAACATTACCCTGTGCTCGATGCTGATCATCCTCATTCCCGGCCATTGGAATAAACACCTGCATCAAACACTTGGCGTCAGTTATCACACACTCCCCCTTAAACTAGACATCTACACTTGACCTCTAGATGAGGCTCTGATACCAACTGTGGGTACCCAACCCGGAACCTAACACGTGTCCCGAGTCGGAGAGTCCAAACTAAGAAAGACCACCTATAATTTTTGAAAACATTTGACTTCACTTGAAAAGAAACTAACTTTAACCTTAACATTCAAATACTAACTTGGGACATCTCCACTTGGAGGAAAAGGGGTAAACATTTAACTAACTTTAAACCAACTTAGTTACAAACATTTACAAAAGTTCAAGTCACAAGTAAACCTTTACAAAAGTTGTTTTATAAACAAACTCCAATAAAGGAGTAAACCAAAATAAAACCCATCTAACATAACGTACCCAACAACCTAAAAGACAAGTACAAACTCTGCACCGTCCTCACTGGCCGGGTCCTCCTGTCTCAGTCCGATCTAAAACATTAAAGGGAGAAGGGTGAGAATAAATCTCAATAAGCTATTATGAATGCACAATATGCCAAGCAAGATGCAACACATACAAGGTGCATATAACACATTGGAAAAGCTGTAAACACATTACATTACCTTGGTTTACCTTTTCCCGTCTGACCAATAAGTCGTACAATATTGGAAGATAAAACTCCACCGGAACCAATACCATATAATGGAGAGAGCTATTATGATAACTCCTCTCTTGTGAACTGCTTAGGCATATTCACATCTTATAAGACCCATTTTTCAGGGAACCATATAAGATACTAGAAACTCTGTAAGGCTTTTGGCTCAATACAGATGCTATAACCCCAATCTGTGGCCACAGAAGGATTAAATACCACGTATAACGTAATCCGATCACATTAGGTCACACTTTCCATAATTGATCGTATTCCATTATACCCCTAAACATCAGCTGATTAACACAAGTTCAAGCACATAATAGTTACTTGAAATGAAATCCACCAAAGGGATAAGCATATAACAACATGGTAAAGCATACACATGTTAACTCAATACTATAGTGCAACATTCATTTCATACAATATATATATATACCAACCAATGCATATGAACTCAAGTAAGGGTCCAAGGCATCGTAAACCAGCCCTACATGAACAATATGCAATAATATATAACCTCTATAAAGGTCCAAGTTCAATTTACCAAGTTGGATTCACTTTGGTTAAGTAACGAATCAAGGTTGTCAAGCATTTTCCGAACAATATTTAAAGTACTTACCTTATTCCATTTTAACTAAGTAAGACACCATTGTGTAGCTAAAGTGTTCTACTTTAATCTAAGTTGAAGAGGGTTCAATTTGGTTCTTGTTTGAATAGGTTTCTAAGCCTTGAAAAATGCTTCAGAGACTGCAGGCAGGGCACGACTCGTGCCCCAGGGCACGACTCGTGCCCCTTAAACACCCCATCAGATACACTCGTCCCTATAAGGCACGACTTAGGCCAAAATTCAGGGGATGACTCGTGCCCCAGAGCACGAGTCGTGCCCTCTGTCCAGAATTCAGAACAGAATTTCACCAACATCAGCAACCAATCTAAGTTGACCCAAACTAAGCTTATTCTGTTTTTAAGTGCACAAAATCAGTACCAAACATCAACCATACAACCCCAAACCCTTTCATACTCTTTCCAATACATTAAAACACTACCCCAACACATTTTATGACCAAGATTTTGCTTCCAATTTCCATGCAACCCTTTTTATTAATTCATGAACACTCTAAGTTCATTCCTAACCATTTTATTGCCATTACAACCACCAACCCATACTCCTTTCAATTTCACCTTTCCAAAAATCAATATTACTCAATAAAAGTATTCCAAAACATCAAAATTCCTTTCAATCATGACAACAACAACCATAATCATAAAATGAACACTTTTTGAAAGAAAATCATAATAAATTACCTAAATAGTGAAAAATATTAGAATAAAGGGAGAGAGAAGAAGTCAATCAAACATGGAAAAGAGGAATTGAATTGAATGACTCAATTGATTATGAAGCTAGAGGTACATATTTATAGGATTACAATGAGAAGGTAATCTCCTAGAAGGAGAAGGTTTCTAATTCCTAGAAGGAGAAGGTAATCTAATACAAAGATTATGTTTCCTAATCTAATACAAGGATTTTGTTTCCTAATCTAATATATAACAATATATACTTTGAATATAATATAATAATATTATATTATATTCGTAATATGCCCCCGCAAGATGGACGTTCCTTGGATAAGACCAATCTTGGAGAGTGATGAGATGAACCGGGTTTGATGACTAGTTGAAGATGTGTTCCTGAACTTGTGTGGTGTCGTATGTGGTGTTGTTCCTCACGTCCGAGATGGTGATAGGTTGGTGCATGACTACGTCGGAGGCGGTGGGGTTGTGGAGAGGGGTTTTCGGTTTTTGCCGAGGGGGGTTTTGAAGAAGGGGTTATGCACGTGGAGTCACCTTGTACAAGTAGGGGTTTTACCCCTCACGTGTGAGACGAGCACGTGGAGTCACCTTGTACAAGTAGGAGTTTCACCCCTCACGTCTCGGTCAAAGGGTGTTTGAGCCGAGGGGATTATATAACAAAAAAAAATTTAGGGTTTCGATCAAAAGGGTTTTTGAGCCAAGGGGGTTGAATTACAAAAAGGTCAAAGGGGTTTTTGAGCCAAGGGTGGTAGGGGTTTTGGTAGTTGGTGGCGGAAGCAAGGTGGCGGAGAAGTTCTTCTATGGATCTTAATGCTTTGATACCATATTAGAATAAAGAGAGTTAGATGGAGCCAATCATACGTGGAAGAGAAGAATTGTATTGAAAGACTCAATTGATTATGAAGCTAGAGGTACATATTTATAGGATTACAATGAGAAGGTAATCTCCTAGAAGGAGAAGGTTTCTAATTCCTAGAAGGAGAAGGTAATCTAATACAAAGATTATGTTTCCTAATCTAATACAAGGATTTTGTTTCCTAATCTAATATATAACAATATATACTTTGAATATAATATAATAATATTATATTATATTCCTAATAAAAAATGGAATATTTATTTGACCGGCTCTAAACGATCCCCTCGCCGTCACGAACAAGAAACCGCAATCTGTTTTGAAAACGAAGAAGAAATGAAGGCTATAGAATTTTTGGAAGGTTAGTTAGGGTTTTGGATTTCCATGGAGGTTTTGAGAGGAAGAAGGTACTGATGAAGTTAATAAAATGAGGTTTCCTTTTGATAAAACCATGGATAGATATTAAATTTTTCACTAAAGCTCCTCTCAAAGCTTGAACCTTAACCACTAACAACCTTAACTATCCAACCTTACATCAAAGCACCTCCACCTAATAAAATCATTTTATTAAAAAATTCCAATTATTATTATTTCCCCATACACTTTATAATTTATTCCCTTTAGCCCCTTTAACATTAAAGTTAATTCCTTTTCACCCTAAATTCACATAAGTTAGTTAATGACCAACCTAACTTCATATAATTCATCTAAGCATAGAAATGAACCCATAAAGCCAACTAATTGCATAAAATGCACAAAATGAAATATTACCACCCGAACCTCACGTGCTCAACGTGTGATAAAATAATGCCTAGTTTTAGGGTCGTGACAGTGTCATTGTTAGATCGTGTCTTAGAACAACTCTACTTGAAATGTGACAAGCCGTGTTCAACGCTTCAGTCCAAAATCTTTTTGAAATACTTTTGGAAAACAACATAACATGGGTCATTTTTAGCAAGATCCTATTTCTCTTTTCATCCACCCGATTTTGTTGGAACATTTTAGATGTCAAAAATTTATGGTGAATTTCCTTTTTCTCACAAAAAGTAGAAAATGAAACATTTTAAAAAAAAATCCATGACTAGATGTTATACGAAAAATAGGATAGCAAACTATGTTTTTTATTTTGGAATGTAATATTTTAAACTTAACAAAAGTTTTAGATTTTTCTCTTAAAAAATAGATCCAAGTAAACTTAGAAAAATCATACACAATGACATAATAATACCTCCTACCTCCTAGGTTATCTACCTCAATTAGACCCATCAAGTTCATGTGCAAAAGCTGAAAACAATGTGTTGTTACAGAGTATTGCTCTTGGTGCTGAACAACACGGGCCAACTTACTCTTAATGTAATCCCCACAAACAATTTTATCTTTAAGATTCAATTTAGCGATGACTTTTACTGCCTCAAACTTGAATATCCTTTCTAACGAGCGGTAATTCACATGACCCAACTTTTGATTTCACAAAAGTGTGTCATCAACCTTGGCCGAATTGTATATTTGTTGTTTACCAACAAGATATCAATTATCACTTGATCCAGTTCCTGCCTTAACACAAGTGTTAGAATGATCAAAAACTTCACAAGTATTCTTATTAAATTTTACCTCCAAGTTGTCATCACACAACTTGCTAATGTTAATCAAATTAGCTACCAAGCCATCAATGTGCAAGACTTTCTTTAAGGCTGGGAATTCGAAAATATCAAATGTTCCTTTCCCTAGTATCTTACTTTCCTCCACCTCCATATAAGACACGGATCCTCCTTAAATAGGTTCATATTCTTTCAAGAACATTTTTGTTTCTGTCATATGTCGAGAATAACCATTATCAAAATACCATGAATCTAATATGTTAGTCCTCAAAGCAATGTAAACAACATTACATTTTACATCCGTTTGGGGTACAAAAATGTTCTTAAGACAAATGTTATTTTTGTCTGATCAGAGGTGTTATCATTGGTGCTAGGCAACACTGCAGACAACACCTGATTATGAAAATTGTTGTTGTCTATGGTGTTGGGCAACACTGGTGACAACATTCTATTTTTCGGAAACATATTTTTGAGTTTATAACATAAATGTTTTATGTGTCCAGGAGCATAACAATTATGACATATAAACTTTCTATTACTTGACTTTCGTCATTGAAATAATCTTTTCATTTCCTTTCTCTTTCACAAAAATAGTTTTGTCATCTTCTCTAAAAAGATGTTTAACAATGTTGTCAAGGAATTTTGATACCCAACACCTGCCATGTGAAGCTTATTCAGCTTGAGTATCACATCCAATTTGGACAATCCTGCGATCAGTTTGTTAAAGGTGGTCTCGTCTAGCTTCAATTTACACTTGACCTTATCAAGCTCCCCTTCTTTATTTGTTAATTGCACCTCTAGCCGAGTCAAAGAGCCTTTTAGCTCATAAATCTCCTTGGTTAAGATCACTACCATGTTGTTCTCTTTCTTCCTTTTCTTGAGAAATGCTCTGTAGAGATCTTTTAACCCATCAATGAGCTCATCCTTGCTCAATACATCCTCATCTAGACCTCCTAAAGCAATATTAGTAGAAACATGAAAGCAAGATGTGTTAGAAGAATTGAAAGTATTATACATGCAGACTGTTGGGTTAGGTGCTATTGCACTTTGGGTAACACCAGACTCAACACCTTAGAAATTTGACAAGGAATGCTCCCAAACCGTAGCCATCATAGTCGATTGGTCAGGTTCCTTTTCCTATTCATCACCAAGGTATGCCCACAACTTTTTAACAACCTTTCTTAAGGTATTAGCACAATTGTTGGCATAATGTCTCAAACCCGAACATGTATGACATTGAACAAACTTGAGTTGTTTGAGACCCAACTGAGTTAGATTTATGATCAAGCTCAATGAATTTCCTAAAGGAAGGACATTAGTAATAGACATCAATGCCCAAACATCAATTAATTTGATGCACAGACACAAAAGTCTCTTAATATGTATATATAAAAAATAGAAAGTCTCCCTAGAATTGGATTAGCAAGGTTCAAAGTCATGACAAAAATGAATGAACACTTAGTGTAATCAAGTGTCGGCTCTGATAATAATTGAAAGTGTCAATGGCCTTGGAAACAAGTGTTATCAAAAGTGTTGGTAGTACCAATGATAACACCTTGAAGACATATTCACAAAACCGAAACTTAAAAAGAGTTTACAGTAGAAAATAATAACACAATAGATATATTTTTCAAGTTATATATAAAAATATATAACTTGAGGGTGCCCGAAGGCGAAAACCTCTATTGATATGAGTTATATGTATAAAGGCCGAAAGTTCCCTAGAAATAATGCATGAACTATCTATGGAACGAAATGAGCTACACATTAATGGCCAATCACTCTCTTCTAAAACAAACACACTCAATAAAGTATTGCTTAAGTGTGGAGAAATCAATATGTAAGAACCGAGTGAAATAGAAGTATTGGAAAAAATAAACTATCTCTTGTGCAAGAATTGGTTATGAAGTGTGTGTCTTTCTTGTTTTCACTCTTGCCTTTATATAGGTAACAAATACTTGGTCACCACACAAAAATAGCCAGCCATGTTGTTAGGTAGTTGGTTCCTACTCTTGGGCTCTTAGAAGATAATGCTTGCATAATTGTAGGAACCACTTCTCCATATCTTCACCATGTGCTTCCATGTCTTATACACTCCTTGCTTCTATCCCTTGTACCCATGTGGTTAGCAAGTATAGAGAAGACCAAGTCTTCTCCATGTTTTCTTCATCTTCACGAAATATGCATAACTCATAAGTAATGTGTAACTCCTTCCTCTTTACTTCTTCCATGTTTTAAGCTCAATTTTAACCATAATCTAAAGTGAATTTTAGACCTATAGAATAAATATCTTTCAATACAATATTAATACAATAATGTTAATAATTATTTGTGCAATGAAATGTACAACTAATTTACCAACTCTCGTCTGGTAACACTTTGGGTAACACATGAGTTGTAACACCACTGTCAGCCTTAACAAAATGTAATAATTTTATTAGCAAATGTAAAATTATTGTGGTTCATGTAATAAACGAAAAAAAAAATACAAATAATACTTAAGTTTTACCTAATAAAGGAGCTAACTATTTTTTTTTTCATTTATTACATGAAACACAATTTTTTATATTTCCTATATTTTTTTTTTACATTTGTCAAGTTAAATATTATGGTAGCAGCAAGCAGGAACAAAGGAAAGGGATTGAAAGTATGTGATGTCACACACACTTTAATGTTTCAAAGGTTGACTTAATATAGATTTGTTACTTTCTTATTAATAGTTAAAATAGGTAAATATTGTAAATGTTATAATTTAGGTTTTATTTAATTGACTAACATACTAACTGAATTTTGGTATTTTAGTGTATATTTGGTTATTTTGTAGGTATCTCTCACACAAAAAAAGAGTTAATGATAATTAAGTATTGACTTGATTGACAACAGTTCAAAGGAAGGTAGAAGCCTAAATATGGAGGATCTTCTCAAGAAAATCATTCCCTACAAACAAGGATCTCTTCTCCTATAAATGAAGACTGCACGGCTCATTCTAAAACACGGCTCTTGGTTGTTTTACTCTCTGAAGTTCTAAAGAACAAATGAGTGTTTTCTTCTTCTATTGATCATTTAGTATTTTTCTTCTTCTATTGTTAGCATCCTTCGTGTAATCTTCGCTAAATTAAGTTTATAAAGCGAATCCTTTTATTGTCTGCAACAAGTTGTTGTATATAAGTGTTCAAATCTTTGTTTAAAATCGTGGTTTTACTTTTAGGTTCTTATTCCACTGTTTTTTGTACTAGTGTTAGTATTGGTGCTATCACACCAGGACTCACACAAGGTATTTGTGATTTCCCTTGGTCATTTTAGCTACTCAATTTCTTTCAATTGGTATCAGAGCTCCACTCGATTACACTGAGTGAGATCCAGAAAGAGTAGTCACTATGGATTTACATTTGAATCAATATCGTCCTCCCGTATTGGATGGAACAAACTATGATATATGAAAAGCTAAAATGCGTCTTTTCATCAAAGCAATTGATGAGAGGGCATGGCTTAGCATTATTGTCCCATGGTCTCCTCCTAAGGTTGAAAGCAAGGATGAAACGGGGGAAACCTCTGAAAAAACCTACAAGCTTAAACCTGAGGAAGACTGGACTATAGCAAAGGTCACTCTTGCTAATTACAATTCCAAGGCTCTTGGTTCTATATCAAGTCATTTGGATGAACACATGTTTTGACTTGTTATTAATCAAAATTTAGCAAAAAAAACCTGGGATATTTTGCAAGGTCAACGTGAAGGTGATGACAGTGTTAAGGCCACTAGGTTGAGAATTCTCATGACTAAGTTCGAAAACTTGAGGATGAATGAGATTGAAGACATTAAAAGCTATTCTGCTAAATTGAGAGAAATCTCAAACGAATGTCTCTCCCTAGGTGAGCCTATATCAAATGCTAGGTTAGTATGCAAAATGTTGAGAATCGTTACTGAAAAAATTTAATATCAAAATTGCTACTGTTGAAGAAGCACATGATATCACAACCATGGGTTTAGATACTCTTGTGGGTATTCTGACCATGTTTGAAATGAACTTGTCAATTTAACAGCAATAAAAGGCTTAAAACATTTCTATTGCAACTGCTCTCTCAAATGTATACAAAGAGTCAAAAGAGATTGAAGAAATCTCCAAAGAAATTGACACTTCTAATCTGGAAACTGAAGATGTTGCCCTGTTAACCAAAAGTTTACTTCATTCTTGAAAAACAAACGGGACAAAAAATTTCCTTCAAAAATTCAAAACACGTTTGAAAAACCAAAAGAGTATACTGAGAGTGGTTTCAAGAGACCTGGAAGTTTTACTAAAACAAGATATGAATCTGTTCAATGTAGAGCATGCAAATTATTTGGGCACTATGCCAATGAGTGTGCCAACACTCTGAAGAAAAAGGGAATGAGCCTTTTATGCGACCCTTAGTGACAGCGAGGACGAATATGAAACGCTAAACTTAGCAATCATGAAAATCTCGTCTCTAAGTCACAAACATCAATCTGAATGTTACTTCAGATGTAGTCACACCATCCATCACACCCTATGACTCTGAGTTCATATGTTTTAACTCTTTTGTTAATGAAAAACTAGAGAATGAAGAGGAAAGTGATGGGAGTTACTAATAACTTCTTGATGCTTATGCTGATTTATTTGCTGATTGCGAAAAACGAGTAGAAAAAATGGCAGTTTTTGAAAAGGTAAATGAGAAACTCTCTACTGAAATTTCTACTTTGAGAGGTGAGATTGAGAAAGTTACCACTGAAAATGATAACCAAAAGGATGCCATAGCGAAACTCGAAGTCATGATCACTAAACGTGATGTTGAACTAGAGAAGACCAAAACAAAACTTGAAAAGGCTAATGGAATTTTTGCAAAACTAAATACTGGAAAGGCCAAACTTGAAGAAATTCTAAACATGGGAAGTAATTCTAAAACTGGTCTTGGCTATTAATCCATCTTTGTGAAATAAGGAGATAGTTCCTCAAAAACAAAAGTTTTTCAAATTCATAAAACAATACCTAATGAAATCAGTTTTACTCGTTATCCCGTCTTTAGTTATTTCATTGTTGTACAAATTAGCCGAATAGACATTCATGCTTGAGTCATGAACATCTTATTTTAATATTTATGATTGAAATAACTTTTTATTAATAATTATAAATTAAAGTATACTCCCTCGTACCACCCGATTTACGATTTTCTATTTCGACACGGGAATTAAGAAATACTATTATAATAAAAGGAGAGAAAATGCGTGGATGATGTATTGTGAGTATAAAAAGTAAAATAAGAGAGAGAATGAGTGAGATGAATAGTAAGAAAATTGTTGTTATGAGTATAACAAGTGGGTCTCATTAAATATAAAAATAATATAAATTTGTCATTTTGGAATGTTCTAAATCGAATGACACACATGAAATGACAAATTGTCGTAAGTCGGGTGAGACGAAGTGAGTATTAAATTAACTTTTAGAGAAACAATAGAAATTAGATAACATTTGGAGGGGGGTTGAAAGTGAACTTTCTTAACTTATTTTCTAACAACTAAAGAATGGAAGGTTTAAATTGCAACCAAATTTTTAGTTCAAGGTTTTTTACTTAAATATAATATTTACAAGGTTCAATTTGCAACATATAAACTTGCCTAGGGTTTATTTTCCAATTATCTCATTTCCTGTCCCTATCCATGTCCCCAACTAGGGCTGTAAACGAGCCGAGCCGAGCCGAGCTTTTGATGTTTCGAGCTCGAGCTCGTTTACTTTTAAACGAGCTCGAGCTTTTCTCGAGCTCGAGCTCGATCCCATAATTCATGTTCGAGCTCGGCTCGAATCAAGTTTCGAGCTTTTCGCGAGGCTCGCCGCGAGCGAAGCTGCTCGAACTCGAGTATTAACGAGCCGAGCTCGAGCTTCGACTTATTTTTTGAAAAAAATGCGAAATCGAACGAGCTTTATCGAGCCCTAATTCGAGTTGCAATCGAACTCGAGCCTAAACGAGCCAAGCTCGAGCTTGGTCTTTTAATTTGTCACTAAATATATATATTTTTAACAAAAAATTCATAATTCATCCGAGCTTTTAACGAGCCGAGCCCGAGTCGAGCTTAAACGAGTCGATCTCGAACAGAGCTCGTCGAACATACGAGCCGAACACGAGCCGGGCTCGAAAAAATGACGAACTTGAAATTCGGTTCGAGCTCGAGCTCGAGTTCGCCTCGAGCCCACTCGAACTCGAGCTTTTTTCGAGCCGAGCCCGAGTCGAGCTCGAACAGGCTCGGTTCGTGTAACAGCCCTATCCCCAACTCTACCATATACTCCCTTATTTTCGGGTTACGGGTTACGCTTCATCATTTTGATGAAGCACGTAAATTAAGAAAGCAATATATTTCCTCTGTTTATTTATATTGTTCACATTTTTTATTTTGGGCGTTCATTTACATGATTCACACTTTGTTTTTTTACCTAAAATGGAAAAGAATCTTTACTATTCCCTCCACTCATTCTCTCTCCTACATTATTTTAATACTCACAACACCATTATAATTTACTATTCCTTCCCCTCATTCTCTCTCCTATTTTATTTTCACACTCACAACACTTTCAATATAATATTCCCTCCTTAATTTACGTGAAAACAGTAACTGGAAACCATGTAAATGGACGGAGGGAGTATATATTTAAAAATAATGGGAGTAGGAGAAGAGATGTGAGAGAAAAGAAGTAAGTGGATATGACAAGTGAGACTCATAATTTAAATGTGTGAGAAAGAAAAGTTAGTGAGTATAATAGAATATTAATAAATATTTTCCATTTTAGAAAAAATGAAACTTGTAACGGAATGCTTTTTTGGGTAATTGGTAAAGCTTAAGCTGGGTCAGAGGGAGTACGTGAAACTCTATTTGGACCTCTAATTTTATAATTAAAAAAAGAAAATAATCGATTTACTGACGGAAATATAGATACAATTATTTAGTGCATTAAAAAAAGTCAGTTCCACCTAAAAAAAGTCAGTTCCACCTAAGTGGCTTTATCCCAATGGTATCTTGGGTGACTTTCCGAAGGGGAGGTCACCGGTTCGATTCCCCCCAAGGGGAATCAATGTGGTTTAATTCCTATCTTGGGTTTCAGGGTCCTTAGGAGTCCCCCGGGCACATCCATTCAGTTAAGGAAGCAGCATTGCTGGGCTTGCAACCTCAGTGTGGGGAGTTCAACTACCGCGTTGTAGGAGGGCTCCCTTGGGGCCAGGAGTATAAGGGGTGCTGCCACCCTGACTGCATTAGGCACATCCGCGATTTACCTCCGCCAAGCGTGCGAGGGGCGTTCTGCAGTGGTCGGGATTGATCCGATCCGGGTTGGGAATCTGAATAATCAAAAAAAAAAAAAAAAGTCAGTTCCGTCCATCACACGCCGCTAGTGTTTCCACACACCAATAGTATCACGTATAATTCAATATTATTTAAAGTTCTTAATTATATATTAAAATATTTAAAGTAATTCTTGTGAAAAATTAATTTTTTTCAAAATATTATTAAAAACTAATTTTCAAAATAGTTTATCACTCATATTAGTTAGACTTAGTGCTTTAAAATTAGTTTTTTTTCTTATATTATGAAAAAACTAATTTTTTATAAAATTTTGACTAATATTTAACATGAATATATCTTAAATTCTTAAATTTGAAATCGTTTTTCCTAAAACAAAAAGCAGTTTTTTTCTTGAGATTTTATACTTCAAAAAATTGGGAACAAAAAATTAAAGTCAAAAGATAAATGTGTTTTTATTATAAAATATAAAAATTAGTGTAGGGTGTTGTGAGTACAGAAAATACGTAGATGAGAGAAAGCGGGTTAAAAAATAGTTAGTAAATACTCCTCCGTCCATAAACAGACGATTATTTTTCTTTTTTTTGGTTTGGTGTGAACTAAGACCATAAATGGTATGTCCTTTAATATTTTATATTCTCCCTACCCCACCCACTCATTAACTCCACTCATTCTCCACCACACAATTTATTTAACCAACCTACTATTTACTCCACTCATTCTCTCTCTTCATTTTCTACCACACATTTTTATTATCTTAATAATATTTCTTAATCGGCGTGTCTTGGTCAATGGTGCACACTTGAGTGGGTCGGAGGGAGTAATTGTTATAAATATAACATGTGAGTCTATTAATTAAATAATATTACTTTTTTTTCATTTATAATTTTAAAATATTAAATAAGACAATCAAAAGGGAAGTTATTAAAGTATAAAATGAGACAGAGGGACCGTGAATATCAATAACTAAAAAGAGTAAAATGGGACGTTGTATATATATCAAGTTTATTGTCATATAATCCTGCATATTATTCAGTTTTTACATATTAATCTTTGTACTACTGAAACGAGTATTATTACATGAAACGAGTATTATTACATGTGTACTATTTAAAAAATAACCAAAATAAACAAAATTGTTAAAAATGTTAATGGACGTTAGAGAGTTAGAGAGCGTTAGTAACTTAACAAGTTAAATACTTATTTGATCACTAATCTATCGAATGTTTTTCGTTTTAATCACAAACAATTATATTTAAAAAAAAAACGATTGCTTTCTGAAAAAAAAAAAGTGTATTAAATATAAAAAGAGAGGAATATTTTTAAAAATCATTATTTTTTTCTTTTTAATACCATTAATTATTATAGTAAATAATTTTATTTAGAAATTCTTCATTACCATTTCACCCCATCATCCACACCCCTTTAATAATTTTTCTCCTTTTAATCACATCTAACAATTTTATTATTGAGTTGGTCTTATAAAAAACTAGTTTTTTCTTAAGATAAGGAAAAACGTGTTTTCCAAAGCACTGTTCAAAATAAACGGTGGCAATTTTGTAATTACTGGCAACCATGTTCAAAATAAACGGTGACATTTTTGTAATTACTGGCAACCATGATAAATGCCAGTGTTAATATTACAAATGACCAGTGATTTCATACTGGCATTTTATAAACATGAAACTGGCACTTTTTACACGGGCACTTTTATATACATGAACTGGCACTCTTCACACTGGCACTCTGTTACACTAACACTGGCACTTTGTTACACTAATATTTTTGCTGGCTCTCAAAAACACAAGCACTGGCATTCAAAAAAACATGGACTGTCATTCAAAATCACGTACACTGGCACTCAAATACACATAAACTGGCACTCAAAAAACACTTGTAATCATTTTTGCTGGTATTCAAAAAAACAAAGACTGGCATTCAAAAAAGCATAGACTGGCATTCAAAATCACGTACACTGGCATTCAAAATCACGTACACTGCATTCAAAATCATTTTTGCTAATATTAAAAAAAAATGGACTGGCATTCAAAAAAGCCTGAACTGGCATTCAATATCAAGTACACGGGCACTCCAAAGCTAATGCACTGGCATCCAATATGAAGCACAAAAAACAGAGTGTGTAATTGGAAAACACAAACTAGAGAGAGAAAGAGATGGGTCTCCATCCTCCAGAAATTCCAATTTCCAAAATTCCCAACCGATGTTAAGCCTTCTCCTTCTAAAGTTGTAGTCAATGGATCTAATTCCAATTCATCCTCGTCAAACTCCGTCAATGGAGCTACTGCTCGTAGGAAGATCCGATTACGACGGCGAACGGTGGGAAACGAACGGCGGCATCCGGAAGAAGAATGAGGAGGCAGTAAAGAGCGACGGCGGGGGTCTGTTGTTTTTATGCGGAAGTAATGGAGAAACCGACGGCGAATGGTGGAGACGTTCAGTGGTGTAGCGGCGAATTTGAAATACTTTTGTGTGGATTGGTTGATTGTCCGGAAGCGATTGGAGAGAGCTGGAAACCGTTTTGCGTGTTTTGCTTCTAGAGAGAGACCGTTTTGGTCTAGAGAGTCGAGAGAGAGAGAGAGAGAGAGAGAGAGAGAGAGAGAGAGAGAGAGAGAGAGAGAGTCTGAGAGAGATGAAGGTTTTAAAAACACGTTTTTTCGTAACCTTCAAAAAAACGCGTTTTTTATAAGTTTTTTGCTTTATTATTTTAACATCACCACCCATAAGTATCACCACCACTCCACCACCATAACCACCACCAAACACCTTGTAACCACCCACCACCTTTTATTACCACTATTTCACCCCCATCATCATTACCCCTACCTCACCACCAATATCAACATCATTACCACCCAAATTTTAAAAATTTTGAAAGAAAAACACAATATCTGGAAATCTTTGAAAATAAACAAAATTCTAAACACACGCACACACACAGACAACCGTGGGGCCGTGGATCTGGAAAGGGCAACTGGGACGGCGGCGTAGGGTCGAAGCATCGACTGGGTTGTCGGAGAAGAAGGCATGTCTGACCATGGAATCGAGCGTGGATCTGGAGGGAGGGGGAAAGATGAGAGACAAAGAGAGGAGAATGGTAAATTTGAGGAAAGAGGGGAAGGAAAAAGTTGAGGAATTGTCAAGGGGATATGGATGAAGATGGGGAGCTGACAAGTGGGTAAGATAAAGGGTGTGTTGTGACAAAGATGTAGGTAGGGGAGTTCCGGTGGTGTTGGGCTGATATGGGTAGGAGGGAGGGGTGGAGCGCGTAGAGAAGATGAACAGATCGGTTGGTTAAGGGAGGCATTCATTTTTTAGATTAAGGAGAGAGAGAGAGAGAGAGAGAGAGAGAGAGAGAGAGGTGAGGAAGAAGAAGATTATGTGCGGGAAGAAAAGGGAGAAAAGTATCTTTTTTATCCTTAAACTATTTTAAGCTTTACCTTTTCGTCCTTAAACAAATTTTTTTTACTTAAGAATTTCTAAACTAACATTTTAAGGATGATGTGGTCCCTTCAGTTAACAGGCGTTAAAAAATCCGTTAACTTCGTCTGAGCCGGCACCTACCTGGCGTCTTCCATCCTACATGGCGATGAGTAAGCATCCATTTGATCATTTTTATCTGTGAAAAAAGTGTAGGGGCTTAAATGAAAAAAGAAAAAAAATACTTAAATCTAAACTCACCCCTTTCCCTGAAACCCTTCCTCCCCATCACTCTCTTCCCCCCTTTCTTCCTCTTCCCATGGCCACCTTATCCCCCACCTACCATATTTCGTCGCCTCCTTCATGGCTGCCCCCCTCTTTCGCCTTTTCCTCCGTCACCTCCTCCATGGCAGCCTCCCCACCGACTTCTACTCCTAATTTCACCGTCCTCCTCTTCTCTCTCCTTCTCATCACCTGCCTTTCTCTCTCCGCCGCCTCCTCCTTTGTGTTCCTCTTCTACTCCACCGCCCACCACCAAAACTCCGACTGCCAACCACTTCCCCCGCCCACTCACCAAACTCTCTCGCCCAGTCGTCATCCTAATCTCCTCTGACGGCTTTCGATTCGGCTACCAGACTTTAAAATCAGAACTGGAAAACAAGTTTAGGGCAAAATTACCTAACGCTAACCCAATTTCACAGATGAAGGGCAATAAATCATGTTCATACTGGTTTGATCTGGTTTGAGTTTGAATTTTATTTGGTGATTTTTGATGGGTTGCGATTATTGTTGAATCGTGAAATCGAAAAACCCAAAAGCCCACATTCTCCAACAAATCTGAATTTCGAGCAATGAATATGGTTTCTTGAACTTTTTTTTTGAAAAACTCCTTCGAAATTTTGATCTGAAAATCAAAGAACCCAGATGGCATATGAAAACCCTTTTGGTGCCATTTCAGATTTTCAAGGGATTGGTGTAGTATGTGAAAAGATTTTTAATTTTTTTACTGCCATTGTTGCGTGTGGTTACTGGACATTTCATTTTTTTAGGTTCAGTGAAGTTTTGGGAGATTTCAATGAAATTTTCTGGTGAAACTGTAATATGGTGGTGTTAATGGAACTGTAATAAATTATTAAAAGTTCTTAAAAAAATTAGTGAGAGATAAATATATTATAAATAAAATTCAAAATATTAAAATTATTATTTATAATTTAATACAAGTATAATAAATTAGTGAGTATTTAGAAAAAAATGGTGTTATTGTAAGAAGGTGGTGGTGGCTAGTGGTGGTGGTGGTGGCAGTGCAGAGTGGCGGTGGTGAGATATGGTTGTGGCGGTGTGGTGGCTGTTGGGAGTTGGATGATAGTGAGTGTTTTGATTTTTCTTACATTTTGCCCCCTATAATTTACAGAAATACCAACATAATCTCAGTTGTATATCACGTAACCAAAAATGCCATATCACTATGACACATCAGCGAATTTAACGGATTATTAAACGCCCGTTAACTGGATGGACTACATCATCCTTAAACGATAGGTCAAGGATGAAAATGTAAAAAAAAAATGTTTAGAATGAAAAGGTAAAACTTAAAGTACTTTAGGGACGAAAATGATATTTTTCTCGAAAAAGAAGATTATAATTTAAGCCTTTTAAATAGTTACAAATTTTAATTTACATATTTTCATATTATTGATTGGAGACTAAAAATGGAATTAGGTTTAAGTTTTGTTATTTTACTAGTACTTTCTTAACCGTGCCAGTGCCAATGACACGACAACACTATGAACTCTGACAATATGAAATTAATCGATCATATAAAAATGTATGTCGTGGTTTGCGATTAATAGATTTAATAGAAGTCGATTGTCTAAATGTATGATTAAAGTTTTACAACACCACCCAAAAACACATACGAAAATATTTACACAATAATGAATAAATATCCTTAAAAGTATCGAAAAAAAGGCAAATTTTATAAATTTCATCAAAATTACAAAAATCCCAAATACATTATACTAAAAAAAACTTTCCTCCATCTATTTGCTTGACCAAGTTCTTGAATTTTCCTTTGCAAACTGTTTGGTTAGAAAGTGTTTTTATTTCTCTTATTAGTAAAGGTTGAAAGGGGCATTTCCTCGCTCAGACTCTTTGCCAAATCATTGTGAGTCAATTGGGATTTGTTGATGATGGTCATGTATGGGATCCCCTCCACCATACTCCCTCTGTCCCAGTAGAAGTTTTTCATTTTGCCATTTTGGATGTCCTGTTAAAAGCTTTCACTTTCCTTATTTGGCAAAGAATCTTTACTATTTCATTCACTCATTCTCTATTCTACATTATTTTAATACTCACAACACCATTATAATTTACTATTCCCTCCACTCATTCTTTCTCCTATTTTCAAATTACACTCACAACATTTTTTCTTTTCACCCATTTTCTTAATTTGCGTGCAATGAAAAAAATGAACACCTTATGTTGGGACGAATGGAGTACAATTTAGCAAAACAACTTCAATATATAGCATCCTTAATGTAAATAAAGAAAAATGTAGTTGAACAATTTTAAAAATAGTACCTCGATCCATGCTAAAAATTTTAGGCTGCCTTATGTAATAATGTCATAGTAATGGGAATTTGATTCGAAAGTTTCTTTTGGAACAAATCACTTTTCCTCAAGTTTCTCATTAAATCGAAATGACTTGAAAGTTCTTATGCAATAATATATAATACTGCATGCAATATTATTATATTCACTCATATGTAAATATAATACTGCATGTATAATACAACATGTTGAAGAAACTTCTCAAGCATTATGATACTTTTTTAAAACTTTTCGATCACTCTTCCTAATGTAAATGACCAAAATCTTTCAATAAATGTGACATAAAATTATATTTACCTGAAAGTCACATAAATTAATTTGTCAAATCAAGTATAACAGGAACTCATTTAAAATAAAGATATTATGTTGTACTTATCTCTTAAAAATCTAGTGAATGCTTAATATGTAAAGAGACAATTTTAGGAAAGCAAATCTGATTTTGCCAAGGAAAAGATACTATAAAATTATGAACATACACTTTCTCCAACCAAATTATTCAAACACGTTACAAACTAAAAAACGTGACCATGTTGCATTTATTCAATTTAAAATCTTTAGTTTTGCTAATAAAATACCATGTAATTTTTTTTTTTTTTTGGTAAAAAATAATTTAGGAACAAAGTTGTTTGAAGAAAAAGTTTAAAGGGTCATTCAATTTGGTACAAAATAAGATTATTCAATTTGGCAACCAAAAGCAAACACTTAGTACACCGAGAGGATATATATTTCACAAAATCTAGGTGCCAAACAAAGGTGATTACCGGGTAAAATATTTCAATTTTTTTAATTAAATTAGAAAATAATTTTGACATAAAGAAAGAAAAAACTTGTATATACTCCCTCCTTCCCAGTCGAGTGTACACTTATTTTCCTTTTGGTCCGTCCCAGCCGATTGTGAACTACCAAAAATGGAAAAGGTTTTAATATTTTATATTCTCCATACCCCACCCATTCATTAACTCCACTCATTCTCCACCATACAATTTATTCAATCAACCTACTATTAACTCCACTCATTCTCTCTCTTTATTTCCTACCACACATTTTCATTATCTTAATAGTATTTCTTAGTTTGCGTGCCCAAAATCTTGGTACACACTTGGGTGAGACGGAGGGAGTATAAGTGTATTCATTTACTACCTCCGTCCCGAAATGAATAACCATTTCTCATTTAAAAATCATTTTGAAAATGTTTATCTTAGTAGAAAAATGTAAAAATATTCTTGTTGTTAACTATTCTTATAATAAGATGTAGACAAAAATATCAAAAACTAATTAAAAGATTACAATCTAACGGTTCAAAGGCACAAAAAGAAGAGAAAAAATTGAAAATTGGGATTACCGCAACGGGTTGGCTTGGTTAAATCCAAAGCTTAAGTTAACAATCATTGAGACGCAGAAAGTTATAAAGAAGTTGAGGAATATGATATGATTGCATTTGCGGTTGTGCTAAAAATCACTTGCGAGTGAAGGCCATAATTAGTAAGTACGTTGGGAATGATTTTTCAAAGAGGGCTTCGGTGATGAGGAGGATAGTTCAAATTGTTGAAGAGGTGAAGAAGGCATGAGGGAAGATAGGCTGGTTCCCCGAGTTACAAAGAGGATAGCGAGAGAGAAGAAGACTGAATAGAGAAAACAGAAAAACCTAATCAACATACCCCTACCCATATGAATTAGTAACCTCCCATCCCTCAAATTCAATCCTAACCCTTCTTATTAGTGCAGTCTTATACCTGTGGTATAAAATATAATACTGTATAGAAATTACTCTTACATCTAAGATAAAAAATTAAAAAATATTTTTCTTTTAAAAAATATAAAAAATTACTCTTTTCGTCCCATATCAAGAGTCCTACTTTTCTTTTTGATCCGTCCCAGATCAAGATTTTCTTTTCTTAAATGACAAGTTTTTGAATATATTTATACCCTTATAATAATGTAGGAGAGAGAATGAGTGGAGGAAATAGTAAAGATTATTTTCCATTTTAGGAAGTGTGACTTATCAGTGGGACGCCCAAAATGGCAAAGTGTGTTGCTTGTTATGGGACGGAGGGAGTATTTCCTACCCCATATTACAAAAAAAAAAACCATTCATTATACCCTTACCTTACAAAGTTAACATATTTACAAAAAAACCAATCATTAACTACTACTCCCTCTGTCCCGGCCCAAGGTTCACACTTTTTTCAAATCACGCAAATTAAGAAAATAGGTGGGAAGAAAAAATGTTGTGAGTGTAATTTAAAAATAAGAGAGAGAATGAGTGGAGGAAAGAGTAAATTTGAAAAGTGTTGTGAGTATAATATCTATAGTATAAATTAGACCCCCCCTTGAACAGTTGAATGAACAGTTACACGCGGCGAATTTTCCATTTTGCCTTCATACATTTGTCCCTTTCCCATTTTGCCGTTTAAAAAAAAAAATTAATTAAATTTTTTTTAAAAAAAATTAAAAAAAAATAAAAAAACCCGTGTTCTTGGACACAGGCATGTACTAGTATAGTATAAATAGCAACTTGTCCTTGCTACAATACTATGAACAGTATCAACTGCCAAATTTCCCATTTTGCCCTAACTAAGTTGTCCCTTTTCCATTTTGTCCTTAAAAAAATTAAATAAAAAAAAAGCTTAATTAAAAAAAAACGTGTCCTCGAACACGGGCTTTTACTAGTAGTAAAATATGAGAGAGAATTAGTGGGTGAAATAGTAAAGATTCATTGTCATTTTAGAAAAGGTGAAGCTTTTAACGAGACACTCATTTTGGCAAAAAGTAAAGCTTGAAATGAGACGGAGGGAGTATTTTCTATCCCATATTTAATTTTTATTCATTTTTTTTAAAAAAAATTCTAAGAAGCGTGAAATTTCCCAAAGATCCTTGGTCTGGGTGACAGAGGGAGCTAGTGAAAGAGGAATTGGTTTTTACAAGAAGTTTTCAATTTACACAATTACTGTGTCACGTGTAAAATTCTATTATTTTCGCCCCATTGTAATAAGGTTTTTAGTTTCTTTTTTTAGTGTGTGTCAAGAGATCTCACTCCGAGGATGAGGTGAGAGTTTCCGTGGAGACCTTCCTCCAAGAATGAGGTAAGCTTTCTTAACGAGGAGACCTTCCTTCGAGGACGAGGTGAGCTCCCTTGATGACGAGGAGACCGCCCCGGCGTACTTGCAAAATAACAGTTATTCAGTCCTATTCAAAGCGGTTCATTGAGCAGTTATAATTTTCATAGGATTATAATCACCTCACATACAAATTTAGGTCCAACAAAGACTCATCAAATATAATCCTCTTAAAATTTCTATCTTATCTCTTAACAATTCAATTCAACATAAATTATACATTGATATGCTTATAAATACAAGCCATAATTCACATTATTGGGTACGTTATCTTTTTGACTCAAAACTCTGTCAATTTGATTTCTATCTCTATAAACAACAACTGATTCAATTGTTTTTGTCAGCATCAATTGTTCTTATAAAAAAAAACTCTCTACCCACTTTTACTATCCTATTTTACTTTTTATACTAACAACTTAATTTCGTACAAAATCAAACTAAAATTATTAAACCGGGCGGATGAAGTATTTTCTTCTATAAATACCCATTACCACTCCGAACATTTTTTCCTATCTTCTGCTCAGAACTGATCCCGAACCAATCCAAACTGATCTCATCACATCCATTATTTTAGAGAGAGAGAGAGAGATGGGCGTGGTGGAGAAGGACATAGACGATCTCCCCAAAAACGCAGCCAATTACACAGCTTTAACCCCACTTGGGTTTCTTGAACGAGCTTCTGTGGTGCATCCCCACCGTAAATCCCTGGTCCATGGCTCTCTCCACTACACGTGGCTCCAGACTTACCGGCGGTGTCGTCGGTTGGCATCGTCTCTGGTTAAGAACTCCGTCACCTTCGGTAGCACGGTCAGTTTCTTTTTCTAGTGTTTTTGTTCTGTTCTTTGATTGGTAATCTGTTTGGCAGATGTGGGAGCTTGGGAAAATCTAATTAAATTTCAAAAAGATTGAGTTTTTTTCTCCCGGAAATGAGAAAAAATCATCTTAGGGATTTGAGATGGGAAGTTGTATTTCGATTAGTGATTTTGGTTGTTATAATCTTAGTTATCAGGAACTCCCCTCGTGCCGGAAGCGTTGACAAAAAATCCTACTATTAATTATATATTGGACTGCTTATTTATTATTGGATTGGTAATTTGGTACTCTTTTGGCCACAGAGAAAAGCTGGGGAAAAAGGAAATAACAATAACCCTAATGAAAGTCTGTTGGGCTGAAGTAGAAAGCAACTTTTGCTTTGCAATATTAATTAATAACTGTTGGATTGATCATTGATCCTCTGTTTGTGTTTGGTTGCTGAGAAAGCTTGGGAAAATGATTTTTTTTTGAAACTTGTATGGGAAACAAAAATAACCCCTGACCTTTCATATTGTTTTGATGGGTCACATGGATTTATAAAAAAGAATTGTATTTGACATTGGTAATATAAAGTGAAAATGTTGAAGAACTATAATTTATTGATTGTTGGGGAATCAACCCAAGTCCCACATCGGTAATTGAAAGAAGAAATTTCTAGGGGTAATACTAAAGTTACGAAAATATGTCATAAAATGATGTATCATGATTTTGTTGGTACTTTTAATTAGAGTGTGGCGGGTTCACAATCGATGCAACCATTAAAATATCTCCACCTCGTTTTGTTTCCATCTTTTTTTGAACTTTTTTGTGTCCCTAGCATTGCCCAATTTCTAGTATATAAAGATGTCCACTCACTCCATTAGTACGAGGCTTTTTGGGAGTGCTAATATCAAACTAATGTAGAGTGGTGGTGGTGGTCACGGTCCCAACAATATTGATGACAATGAACTTCTCTAGTAAACAACTACGAGGCTCAACTGAAGTCTTCTTATTGGATAAAATAATTTGAGATAAACTAATTTTGATATTATTACCTCCATACTTCCAGTCTGGGGTTAGAGTCTACGCAAAAAGATAAGGCTCTACACAGCTATAAAAAATCCCGGCTAACAACGTTTGTGGACCTTATTGTATTTTTTTTTGAGAAGTTTGACTTTCAAAAGTGGTCTCTTTGAGGGATATTGAAGTGAAAATGAAATCTTTTTAAGGATGTTTGAAATTATGTTCTCTTGCAAAATACTAGATAAAAAGTATCTTTTGATATTGTAGTGAAAACGAGATCTTTTTATGATGTTAAGAGAAAGCTGTAAATATATATGCGCTTGCCTTTATGCTATGGCGTTCTTTACTTAACATTGGTAGTGTACTTCGATTATCACTAATTAACTGTTGGAATTTTTGTTTTTACTGTGTAATTATTGAGGGTTATGCTGCTGAACTGCCTTTTGAGAGATCTGTAATTTGTTAGTTTATGGCCAAAAGATTACCGAGTTTTGTGTTTTGCTAAAATCTGTTCTTAGCATTTACAGAAGTTTATAATTTATTTGTTTTACTGGTGTGACCGAATCTTGTCTATCTCTCGTTTTCCTAAATACATTAGTTTATGATTATTTGTAGTTATCCTTGTATATATTATTGATTAGTCAGAAAGTTTTATTTGAACATAGAAAAATTGACCTTTGAGACAAGTGAAGAGATAAGATTGTTTGTACTGTGCAAAAGATCGCGTATATTGACCTAAGGACGTGTAATGCATATCCTGATTGCAAATCTTAGAAATTCACTAAAGAATAGAATTGAGAATGGAAGTACATGCGCAAAATGGACCTGATATTAGAACAAGAAGGCTAATTACGTTTGTATACCAGTTATATTAGACAAGTACATTTTTTCCCGCTTAGATTAATTGATATGTCAATTAATTCAAATATCTGTAGTTTATATCATATTGGGCAAAGCAAACATCCTAGAAGTAATGGTAGTGTGTGCGTGTGTGGTCAAGTTGACCCGAGACTGGTTGACTTTTGCAGTACGTAAAGACTTCATTAACAAACTTATCTGCTAATGCAATGAAATTCTATTGATTAGTTGGCAAAATGCAATTCACTCACCTTTTTTTTTTTTATCTATGCGGACTGCAGGTAGCAGTAATTGCACCAAACATCCCAGCCATGTACGAGGCTCATTTTGGGGTTCCAATGGCCGGAGCAGTAATAAATGCTGTCAACATCCGTCTAAACGCTCCAACCATTGCTTTTCTTTTAGGACATTCCGCTTCTGCCGTTATAATGGTTGACCAAGAATTTTTCACTTTGGTAGAAGAAGCTTTGAAAATTATATCCAAGAAAGGTGAAAGCAACTTTAAGGAGCCCATTCTAATTGTCATTGCTGATGAAAGCCGTCCTGTAGAAGAGCTTCAATATGCTTTAGAAAGAGGCGCGGTTGAGTACGAGAAGTTTCTAGAAACTGGTGATCCAGAATTCGCATGGAAGCCTCCTCAAGACGAGTGGCATAGCATTGCTTTGGGGTACACCTCAGGTACAACTGCCAGTCCAAAGGGAGTTGTTTTGCACCATCGAGGGGCGTATCTGATGGCTGTTAGTAATCCAATCGTGTGGGGGATGAATGAAGGAGCGGTTTATCTATGGACCTTGCCTATGTTTCATTGCAATGGTTGGTGTTTCACTTGGACTCTCGCCGCTATATGTGGGACCAACATATGCCTCCGACAGGTAAATGTCTTCCCTGGACCCACACATAATGAAAGCTCTTCTAACATCTGGATGTCATTTTTAGTAATTTGACACTCGTAATGCAGGTGACAGCAAAGGGAGTTTACTCGGCCATAGCCAATCACGGCGTGACACATTTTTGTGCTGCGCCAGTGGTCCTCAACACCATAGTAAACGCCCCACGGAACGAAACCATCCTCCCTCTCCCCCGCCTTGTACACGTCATGACCGCCGGTGCAGCCCCACCTCCTTCCATTCTTCAGAAAATGTCCCAACAAGGTTTTCGCGTAGCACACACTTACGGCCTCTCGGAAACGTACGGTCCCTCCACCATATGTGCATGGAAGCCAGAGTGGGACCAAGAACCCCCCGAAGTCCAAGCCAAACTAAACGCCCGCCAAGGCGTCCGATACACCGGTCTCGAGGCCCTAGAAGTAGTCAACACCAAAGACATGAAACCCGTCCCGTGTGACGGAACCACGGTCGGGGAAATCGTCTTTAAAGGTAACGTAGTAATGAAAGGCTACTTGAAAAACCCTAAAGCTAACGAAGAAGCTTTTGCAAACGGGTGGTATCATTCCGGTGATCTCGGCGTAAAACATCCGGACGGGTACATTGAAATCAAGGATAGATCAAAAGATATCATCATATCAGGCGGTGAAAATATAAGCAGCGTGGAGGTAGAAAACACGTTGTACCACCATCCAATGGTCCTTGAAGCGTCAGTTGTAGCAAGACCAGATGAAAGATGGGGAGAGTCTCCTTGTGCCTTTGTAACACTGAAGGTGGGAGTCGATAAAGCTGATGAGGGAAGAATTGGTGAAGATATAATGAAGTTTTGCAGGTCGAAAATGCCCCGGTATTGGGTTCCGAAATCAGTGGTTTTTGGGCCGTTGCCGAAGACTGCTACTGGGAAAGTACAGAAGCATTTGCTGAGGGCGAAAGCTAAGGAAATGGGACCTGTGAGAAAGAGTAAGCTGTAAAAGGAAAGCACATTCGAATAAAGGCTACCTGCATTCATAATTCTCGAGGTAATTATCGAACAAATCTTACATAATTTAAGGTTACGTAAAGTCAGTTGATTGGCTGTAGAATATCCTGACCGGAGAATTATGTACTCCCTCCGTCCCGATCTAAATGTCCAAATTGACCAAAAAAAAAAAATTTGATTTAGACATAAATGCAAATCTAATCATCCTATTGAAATTTTAAAAATTGTTATTGATAAATAAATTAATTATTTATCAATAACAATTTTTAAAATTTCAATAGGATGATTAGATTTGCATTTTATGTCTAAGTCAAACTTTTTTTTTTTTGTTGACTTGGACATTTAGATTGGGACGGAGGTAGTATTATATTGGTATGAATAAAATCTGATGGGATTCATTAAACCAGCTATTTATTTTACAATGTTTGTAAAATCCGTGAAAGTTTGATTGCAGAAGCTTGTGATCCACATAGTAAAAGAGCAAGCATATATTCCCTCCATCACACTCGAAAAAAAAAAAACACATAATTTCCGTCCCACTAAAAAAAACACATAATTTCATTTGAGTCACATTTAAATACACATACTCCCAAAATATTTTTTTTTAATATTTCTTTATTCATTTGATCTACTTGTTATATTCACAATAATTATCTCCTTCTTCATTTTTTATATACTCACAACGCTTATTTCACTATATGTTCTCCATAATTTTCGTATAAAATTTATTTTATGTATTTTCAAATGAAATGAAGGAAGTACATTTTAATAATGGTCAGATAAAACCTGAACCGAATAGACGACATCCGCTCTGGGAGGAAGAGCGTGTTAAAAGGTCATCCCAACCCTCAACTCCGTCCAATATCTCCTTTTGGTAGGGGGTACTACTATATACAAGGCATGGAATTTACAAGGCATGTGCAAATGACCAAAATACTCTCATATATATACTTAAAAAAAAAAAAAAATCCCTTTCCTCCCCCATTTCAAACAAAACACCGTTCTTCTCTCTCTCTCTCTGCGCGGCTCTCTCTCTCTCAACACACACGGTGAATCAACGGACCACCACAACACCACCACCATACACAACAAAATGAAGAGAAACAAGCTCCCTATCACCGGTGGAAAGTTCGGAGCCGCCTCTTCTACAGCCGCTCCAAAAGTAATCTAATTTCTAAACCTAAATTTAAATTTGAAAACCCAACATTAATTTTATACCTAAAATCGATTATATAATGCTTAATGTTGTTTAAACCTATCCTAAATGGTTCTAATTGCGATTTCGTAACATAAATTTGGGTTTTTTGTTTAAATCGGATACGAATTCGTGTGCCTAAAATTTGAAATTGCTCGGCGTGTGTTTCGTATGAACACACAATGAAATGGTCACCACATTTCGTGTAATGGCACACGAAATGTAAACTGATTCATCAGTTTACATTTCGTGTGCCAATACACGAAATGTTGGTGACCATTTCGTGTTGTAGTACACGAGATACTTTCCACATTTCGTATATTAGTACACGAAATGTAAATTGATTCATCAGTTTGCATTTCGTGCTCTAATACACGATATGTAGTGAGGTTTCTCGTGTCTTTAAGTGTTCTGATCTGGGTATATCTCGTGTGACTAAACACGAGATAGTTTGGTATATGTCGTGTAAAATCCACACGATATGTTTGTTGTTTCTGGTAATTATATCGTATGAACAATACACGAAATGTAATCTATTGTGTGTCGTGTATTGTTCATCGATATTTGCTTGGTGTTCCTTCATCTTTTTGGACCAAGATGTCCATGTATCCTTTGTATATATAAAATGACCTAAAACATGTCTAAAATGTATAAAACATACCAAAAACGTAAAATCTAATAAAATAACAAAAGTAAGTAAAAAGTACTAAAAAACTAAATGAAAAGTGATGATTTATTTATGTAAAAGTATATAAAAACTAGGATAATTGACTATATAATAGTCACTTATCAAACTCCCCCACTTAAGCCTTTGCTTGTCCCCAAGCAAACTTAGAATGAAATACGGAGAGGGAGAAAAATACGATTGATCCCTCAGAAATAAAGTAGCAAGCCCTTAAATTGCCTCCTTAGATAATGCCTTTATCTATCTAATCATATTTTGAATACCTTTAAAAATTTATTTTAGGAAGAAAATATTTTAGGGATATTTTTAAAGAGATAAAATGCAAGACAATAACCTAATATAGCATATATAGAATTTTGACCAAGTAAAGCATGCTAGAAGGAAGAATCTTCTTGGTAGAAAAAGCTATCACTTTTTCAGAGTGATTTTTTTTAGAAAAGATGAATTTTATTTCTTTAAGACGTACAAGAGAAGGTATAAACATTTATTCACAATTTAGAAGTTCGAAGAATTGTATTACATTCTTGAATCACAAGGGTGAAGAATGGATGATGGTAGTGGAAAAATCTCGTCAAAGTCAAACAAATTTATCTTATTTTTGTACGTGTTATATTCTTGCAAAAGACCTAAGTTATTTTTGATCCTTTCAAGTAGGAGACATTGTGGTTGCGAACCCCATGTTCCTAATACTTAGATCAAGAATACTTTTTGGATATTATTTCCGTTTGGCAAGGAAGCATCGTCGCGGACGGCAGTGCCCCGAGTTACTTAGGAGATAATATGTTTCTTTTTGCTTTTAAGGCTTGGTGACAATTGTCACTCTTTTATCAATAAGATAGAAGTGTTTTACTTTGACTTGATTTGAAAAATGGAAGGATGGAATTTATGAAAGGGTGTGATTGAGGATGCAATCAAAAAGGTGCTTCTAAAAGGGAATAAATATCTAATAAAGATAAAAAATGTACAATCTTAAAGGAATATATTCAAAATTTGCATAAATAACCAAGCATAAAAGAATTCCTTTCTAATCAAATGCATTTTCCTTGATGAGATTCTATATTGTGCTATACCAACTTATGAGGCTTTCAATTATTTCCTAAAAAGATCCCTTATACTTTTCCTTTTTATAGATTTCTAAGTGTATAGAAAATATGAGAGGAAAGGTAAAGGCATTTATACTAGGGCAAATGGCAAGCATAATGATAATGATTTTTGATCATCATAGGGATTTAATTTTTTTATATACTATTATACATGCGTAAAAAAGAAAAAAAAATGCAACTAAGTTAAAAAGAAAAATTATACTAGAAAGCGATTAAATCTATCCTAGAAAGCAAGTAAAAATTTTAAGACTAGAAAGCGAAAAATAAAGCGAAAAATAAAAGGATAGATTTACCCCACACTTGAAATGAACATTGTCCTCAATGTTTCAAAGAACAATGCTAAATCTAGGGAGTAAAGAAAAACTCACTCAAATGGCGGTGGGCGAGGAAAGTCATCCCAATGGTTGACTCCATAGTTGTAGATGGAGTTCAGCTTGCCTTTGAATCGTTCCCACACGATTTTGTATATCATTCGGAAATAATGAAATTCATTGTTGAAAGCGTCGAACCGATTCATCATTTGATTATTTTGAAGTTCGATTCGATCAAACCTATCATTGCAATCCGGTGGCAATGGATGGTTGGGTTGATGTTGCTCTCCTTCTTCTTCTTCTTCTTCCTCCTCTTGGTTTGCTTGGCTTGATTGGCCCTCCCAGTGATTCATGGAAATTGGAAAGATCCATGTTGGGTGTTGATAAGTTTGGGCAAATGGGAGGATGGGACTAGGCAAAACAATGTAGGGCGTTTTATCCGGCCCTACCAACCAATTGTACTCTCCATGTCCTCTATACGAAATCATTTGCATTACCCGTAGGGTTGGAATATCCAACTTTGTAGAACCCGAAACCGCAACTTCATTGGCGGGCACCACAAACCCAAAATGGTTAGCAAACAAAGTAACAATACCACCCCTATGGATCTCTCCATTGAACGTTGGAGAGACGATATCACTAAATAACTCAATCAAGAAATGACTCAAATTCACCTTCCTATGAGCCCTCACCATAGAGCCATAACAAAAACAACTCCTTCTTGTTCATGTTCCCTTTTCCCTTATCTTCCCTTGCAAAAGCTGTACATGCATAGAATACATTGCATAATCCGGAGGAAACGGGATGAATAATAGATGAGGCTTTTGCGGTTCTAGATTTAAAGGATGGAATTAGGTTATTTGCTCCCAAAACACATTCTCCCTAAATTCTATAGGAAAATCGGTTTCAAAGTTGGTGAAAGCAGGCCAACCCAAAATTCTATTTATGTCGAAGGAGGTAAGATGAAACTCCTCCCCACCAAGCCTAAAATACAAATGTATCAATTGGTATGGCTCCAGGTACTTCCACAAATTTACATTGTAAATTCCTTCCTCATAGTGCACAAGAATTCCAAAGTAATTCTCTCGTAAGTCTTTGCATTCAACTCAAGAAAACCACCACAACCAAATCCGGTGTGGAACTTTCTTACATTTTTGTAGACATCTAGGGCTTTAAGGGCAGGAACATCTGGAAATTGGGTCGGTCTAATTCTCTTTTGACGGAGGGCAGTGAATCTAGCCACTTCGGAAGGCTCCCTAAACTCAATACCCAAATCATTGAGCGTTGGGTTTAGATTAGGGGTAGGAGATGGTTCCTTTCGGGACCTTTTCGAACCTCTTTCAACAGCCTTTCCCTTTCCTTTCCCTCTCTCCATTGAAAGTTTTGAAATAACCCAAAAACTTAGCTAAAGGAAGAAGAAAGTAGATTACCCGAATCGAGTTTGAAAAGCTTGTAATCTTGATGAACGGCCTACGAAATGTCCAAGAGCTTCCTTCTTAACCTTAATCTTGAGCAATCCCTTGAATTTTATGAAATGGGTGAAGGGTTTTGGTATTTTCGGAATTGGGGTTTTAGGAGGGTTTTGGGTGATTTTGGTGGTGGAGGAGGGATTTCTTGGAGAAATTTAGGAGGATTGAGGGTTGAATTGTGAGTAAAAATGGTGTAGGAGATGGTATTTAAAGTAGATGGGGCGGAGGTTTTGAGGGAGAGAGGTTGAAGATGAAGTAAATGAGGAAGGAGGGGGAAAGCTGCGTCTTTTGACTGGAACGACGCAACTCCCAGGACGTCTTGCACGGCCGTGTCAAGGAATTTGCACGGCCGTGTCCCTTGCGAGTCAACACGTTCCAACTCGATATGAGCTGCACGGCCGCTCAAGAAGAGGCTGCACGGCCGTGCGAACCAAACTTTACCATTTTTAAGTCTTTTTCCCTATAAAACAAAGTTAACACAAACAAAAAATGATAAAAACTAAAATAAAATAAAAATAAAACACAAATAATCCATCGGTTACTATCCCGATGATGCTTGTTTTAGGTCCTTAGCTTGACCCCTTCCTGGTAGTAGGAGATGCGTGATACTTGGTTGGCCTTTTGTCATTGACAACTTGCCATTGCAATCCTTCCGGGGTAATAAGAATCTTCTGCGGTAGACATTTCTTCCATCCCGACTTCTTGGGTAGAACAAGTGACCTATAGTCTTTGCACTTTCGGAAACTCGAAGTGACCTCCGTCTTTGTTCTTTTTGACTTTTCACTGCATTGTTAGCCTTAGGAAATGCGAAATATCTAAAACATCATTGCAAATCAAAGGTTCAATATTTATGAGATCATTTTTATTTCTTCCTTTGATTTTGTTTCCTCACCCATTAAATCTTCTTCACTAGGAATCCAATTTTCTTCGCTAGGGGTGTAGGTCTCTTCAATTGGGGTCCAATCTTCTTCACTAGGAGTATAGGCCTCTAGATAGGGATCTTCGAGGCGGCCTATGCATACTAAATTCGACGCTTTCTTTCCCTATATTTAGGGAAAATGTGCCATTTTTCACATCTATAATTGCCCCCGCGATGGCAAGAAATGGCCTTCCTAAAATGACGGGGATATAATGGTCTTAGCCATATCCAAGATAACAAAGTCGATAGGGATGATTAAGTTCCCTACTCGACAAGGCAAATTTTCCATAATACCAACGGGGTATTGAACGGATCGGTACGCGCGATTGGAGAGTTATGGTTGTGGGTTTGAGTTCCCTATACCAAGCTTCTCGCTAACCGATAATGGCATTATACTAACGCTTGCTCCTAAGTCAAGGACGGCGTTATCTATGTTCATTACGCCAACACAACAAGGAATGGTGAATGTACACGGATCCTTTAATTTTGGAGGGTCTTTATTTTGCAAAACGGCGCTTACCTCCTCTCGCTAACATAACATTCTCATTCTCTTCTAGCCTTTCTTTTTCAAAAATTAATTTTTTCAAAGGTTTAACGGCTAAAGGCATATCTTCATCTTTTCTAAAATAAGGAATGTTAACATTAATGGCATCTAGGTTATCAAGGAATTCATCATAATCCTTGCCTTTTTCTCTAGGGGATTCTGTCCCCAAACTAGTCTCAATCATCAGAGGGATTGGACTATGATTATTTCTAGGGCATTCATTTTTCTTTTCTTGCTCATCCCTAGTTTTTACTACATTAACTTGCTCATTTGGCCTTTGAGGTTGACCGGGAAGACTCCTTGTGGTCTATTGATGGGGTAGCTGTTGAGCTTGTTGGGTTTCTAGCATCTTATTATGCGCTGCCAAGTTATCAAACCTAGCATTTAGCAATTTAAAACATTCCCTAAATTCATTATTGATCTTTTCTTGGGAATTTTTAATTTCCACTACAAAATCCATTATAAGATCTAATTTAGATTTAGGGGGGAAGGTACTTGCATTGTTGTTAAAATTCTTAGGTGCAAATCCCGGAGGTTGTGTAGATGATTGTGGGTTAAGAACGTTGTTATTCTTATAGGAAAAATTGGGGTGATTCCTCCATTCGGGATTGTATGTATTAGAATACATCCCCCCTTTTTGCCCAAAAGAATTAACGAAGTTCACTTGATCGTTAGAAGTAACGTCAAGTAACTCATGATTATCCGTACTATGTGAGTTAGACCCACATAGTTCGCATAACACATTTACACTAGCAATGGGGTTGACATTAAGATTTTCAAACTTTTTCAAAAGCATGTCAACTTTAGAGGAGAGAAGAGTAAGCGCATCAACATTATATTTACCGGGCGTACCTTGTTCTGCTCCCTCTCGCTTGACCATTGGTAATGGTTCAATGCAATGTTTTCGATAAGGTCGTATGCCTCATCGACTCCTTTGTTCATCAATGCTCCTCATGCGGCGGCATCGATGGTCTCTCTTGTTTTGAAAATGAGACCGTTGTAGAAGGTGTGAACAATCAACCACTTTTCAAGCCCGTGGTGGGGGCACATTACGAGAAGTTCCTTGAACCGTTCCCATGCGTCATACAAAGTCTCACTATCTGTTTGACAGAAGTTAGTGATCTTTGTTCGTATACGGCGATCTTGCTTGGCGGGAAAAATCGACCAAGGAATGCTTCTTGAATTTGGTCCCATGTTGTTAATGAATTACAGGGGACCGAATTCAACCATTGTTTCGCCTTATCCTTAAGAGAGAAAGGAAAAAGGCGCATCCGGATTGCTTCCGCCGTAACACCTTGAATACGTGTAGTATCACAATATTCAAGGAATGTTTGGATGTGTAGATGGGGATCTTCGAAGCGGTGCCGTATTGGTTATTCATAACCATGTGCAATAATTGCGGCTTTATCTCGAAGTTTGCCGCTCCGGCATTCGGCACAACAATAGGGGATCTAGTTCCCGGGTACTTGGGTTAACAAAGTCCCGTAGGGTCCTAGCAGGTGTTTGCGGTTCTCCGTCCATGTGTTTTTGTAGAGTTTCTCTAAATCTTCTTAATCTTTCGTGAAAGCTTCTTTCGGGTTAGGATCAAAGTTGTCAACAAATGTCCGAGAACGTTTCATAAACTACAAGAAAAACACTTGAAGAAAAAAATTAAACGTAACCGATTATAGGACAAGAAAGCAAAATAGTAAAAATAAAACAAAAACTAAAAATTTTGTAGTAAAGACAAAAATAAAAAGTAAACCGTTGTCCCCGGCAACGGCGCCAAAAACTTGTTCGGTCGAAACCTAACGGTTTATTTTATATCCGCAAGCGCACGGGCTATTGTAATATAGCGGGTGCAAATACGAGTCGATCCCACAGAGACAGGGTTTACTTAAGGGATATTTTTGTCTTTAGAAAATATAGAAAGGATTGGGGGTGGATAAAATTTGTTTTAGAATAATAGAGAGAGCATAAACAGAAAATACTTTAATTGAAATCTTATAAAAACGAAGCATTCTCGGGATTGGAAATCATACACATAATCTTATTCATCAAATTGTCATTGTCTTAGAAATAAAAGGTTTTCATAAAAAGCAAGGATGGTATGTTAGGCCTACGCTATTTCGGGCTAAGACAATAGCGTTTGTATTCTTCACTAATTATGTCCTAACTGTTTGAGAAATCCGTTTATGTTTGCCCCCGCCCGTCACAAACGGGCATTCCGGCTTATCTCTAGCCGACCATAATTAGTAAGAATCCATTAAGGACGGAAGTCAACATACTTTCCATTAAAGGAACATCCACTAGGCCATTGAACTATTCTCGTGATCAATGAACCTAGTTTCTTTATATGGTTCCGTCAATCGAGATTCTCCGCTAGGTACTTCTCTCGATTAGTGAATCATACAAATTGGATATCGCCAAAATGTAAGGCATTTAGAGAATAATATAAAGAGATTGTTTTAGATGAAGAAAGAAGACAAGACTAAACATTTTTTAATGATGAATAAGCATGCTTTTGAGTTTCCAACCCCAAGAATATGGGGGATTACTCACAAGCCATTAATGACATAAAAGCATAAATAGAGATTGAGTAAGAAAGACTTATGATTGCCGAGAATGATGCTTCACTTTTATTGCTTTTCCTCCAAAGGGATTCCAAGAACAAATAATGACTTTGATCTTCAAACTTCTTTGGATAATTGTTGTTACAAATCTTTGTATCTTCTCTCTATCTAATATCGGTAGTTTCTCTCTAAGAATTCGTATCTAAGACGATTACAAGGGTCCTATTTATAAATGGAAGGAGACTCTTCAATTGGGTGCCATCAAAAGGTGCCTTTACATCTCGCATCCACGACTTGCACGGCCGTGTCAAGGATTTTGCACGGCCGTGTCCTCTTTGGCGCCAGATTTGGATTTGAATTTGAAGACTTGCACGGCCGCTCCAGATATAGCTGCACGGCCGCTCCAAGGTTAGCACGGCCAGGTCCTTTCGGTGCTCGGCCACTCCATGGGCCAAGATGGCCGGCCATGGCCTAAGTTGCACGGCCGCTCCTGGTTTCTTTGCCGCACGGCCGCTCCGACCGGTTTTCGGCTTGGAGTGCTTATTTGCTTGGTGTTCCTTCATCTTTTTGGACCAAGATGTCCATGTATCCTTTGTATATATAAAATGACCCTAAAACACTGTCTAAAATGTATAAAACATACCAAAAACGTAAAATCTAATAAAATAACAAAAGTAAGTAAAAAGTACTAAAAAACTAAATGAAAAGTGATGATTTATTTATGTAAAAGTATATAAAAACTAGGATAATTGACTATATAATAGTCACTTATCAAACTCCCCCACACTTAAGCCTTTGCTTGTCCCCAAGCAAACTTAGAATGAAATACGGAGAGGGAGAAAAATACGATTGATCCTCGAAATAAAGTAGCAAGCCTTTAAATTGCCTCCTTAGATAATGCCTTTATCTATCTAATCATATTTTGAATACCTTTAAAAATTTATTTTAGGAAGAAAATATTTTAGGGATATTTTTAAAGAGATAAAATGCAAGACAATAACCTAATATAGCATATATAGAATTTTGACCAAGTAAAGCATGCTAGAAGGAAGAATCTTCTTGGTAGAAAAAGCTATCACTTTTCAGAGTGATTTTTTTTAGAAAAGATGAATTTTATTTCTTTAAGACGTACAAGAGAAGGTATAAACATTTATTCACAATTTAGAAGTTCCGAAGAATTGTATTACATTCTTGAATCACAAGGGTGAAGAATGGATGATGGTAGTGGAAAAATCTCGTCAAAGTCAAACAAATTTATCTTATTTTTGTGCGTGTTATATTCTTGCAAAAGACCTAAGTTATTTTTGATCCTTTCAAGTAGGAGACATTGTGGTTGCGAACCCCATGTTCCTAATACTTAGATCAAGAATACTTTTTGGATATTATTTCCGTTTGGCAAGGAAGCATCGTCGCAGCGAACGCCGTGCCCCGAGTTACTTAGGAGATAATATGTTTCTTTTTGCTTTTAAGGCTTGGTGACAATTGTCACTCTTTTATCAATAAGATAGAAGTGTTTTACTTTGACTTGATTTGAAAAATGGAAGGATGGAATTTATGAAAGGGTGTGATTCAAGGGATGCAATCAAAAAGGTGCTTCTAAAAAGGGAATAAATATCTAATAAAGATAAAAAATGTACAATCTTAAAGGAATATATTCAAAATTTGCATAAATAACCAAGCATAAAAGAATTCCTTTCTAATCAAATGCATTTTCCTTGATGAGATTCTATATTGTGCTATACCAACTTATGAGGCTTTCAATTATTTCCTAAAAAGATCCCTTATACTTTTCCTTTTTATAGATTTCTAAGTGTATAGAAAATATGAGAGGAAAGGTAAAGGCATTTATACTAGGGTAAATGGCAAGCATAATGATAATGATTTTTGATCATCATAGGGATTTAATTTTTTTATATACTATTATACATGCGTAAAAAAGAAAAAAAAAATGCAACTAAGTAAAAAATTATACTAGAAAGCGATTAAATCTATCCTAGAAAGCAAGTAAAATTTAAAAACTAGAAAGCGAAAAATAAAGCGAAAAATAAAAGGATAGATTTACCCCCCCACACTTGAAATGAACATTGTCCTCAATGTTTCAAAGAACAATGCTAAATCTAGGGGGAGTAAAGAAAAACTCACTCAAATGGCGGTGGCTGAGGAAAGTCATCCCAATGGTTGACTCCATAGTTGTAGATGGAGTTCACTTGCCTTTGAATCGTTCCCACACGATTTTGTATATCATTAGGAAATAATGAAATTCATTGTTGAAAGCGTCGAACCGATTCATCATTTGATTATTTTGAAGTTCGATTCGATCAAACCTATCATTGAAATCCGGTGGCAATGGATGGTTGGGTTGATGTTGCTCTCCTTCTTCTTCTTCTTCTTCCTCCTCTTGGTTTGCTTGGCTTGATTGGCCCTCCCGTGATTCATGGAAATTGGAAAGATCCATGTTGGGTGTTGATAAGTTTGGGCAAATGGGAGGATGGGACTAGGCAAAACAATGTAGGGCGTTTTACCGGCCCTACCAACCAATTGTACTCTCCACGTCCTCTATCCGAAATCATTTGCATTACCCGTAGGGTTGGAATATCCAACTTTGTAGAACCCGAAACCGCAACTTCATTGGCAAGGGCACCACAAACCCAAAATGGTTAGCAAACAAAGTAACAATACCACCAATATGGATCTCTCCATTGAAAGTTGGAGAGACGATATCACTAAATAACTCAATCAAGAAATGACTCAAATTCACCTTCCTATGAGCCCTCACCATAGCACCATAACAAAACAACTCCTTCTTGTTCACTGTTCCCTTATCTTCCCTTGCAAAACCGTACATGCATAGAATCTGTGCATAATCCAGGAGAACGGGATGAATAATAGATGAGGCTTTTGCGGTTCTAGATTTAAAGGATGGAATTCCGGTTATTTGCTCCCAAAACACATTCTCCCTAAATTCTATAGGAAAATCGGTTTCAAAGTTGGTGAAAGCAGCCAACCCAAAATTCTATTTATGTCGAAGGAGGTAAGATGAAACTCCTCCCCACCAAGCCTAAAATACAAATGTATCAATTGGTATGGCTCCCCGGTACTTCCACAAATTTCGTTGTAAATTCCTTCCTCATAGTGCACAAGAATTCCAAAGTAATTCTCTCGTAAGTCTTTGCATTCAACTCAAGAAAACCACCACAACCAAATCCGGGTGGAACTTTCTTACATTTTTGTAGACATCTAGGGCTTTAAGGGCGGGAACATCCGGAAATTGGGTCGGTCTAATTCTCTTTTGACTGGAGGGCGGTGAATCTAGCCACTTCGGAAGGCTCCCTAAACTCAATACCCAAATCATTGAGCGTTGGGTTTAGATTAGGGTAGGAGATGGTTCCTTTCGGGACCTTTTCGAACCTCTTTCAACAGCCTTTCCCTTTCCTTTCCCTCTCTCCATTGAAAGTTTTCGAAATAACCCAAAAACTTAGCTAAAGGAAGAAGAAAGTAGATTACCCGAATCCGAGTTTGAAAAGCTTGTAATCTTGATGAACGGCCTTCCGAAATGTCCAAGAGCTTCCTTCTTAACCTTAATCTTGAGCAATCCCTTCGAATTTTATGAAATGGGTGAAGGGTTTTGGTATTTTCGGAATTGGGGTTTTAGGAGGGTTTTTGGACTGATTTTGGTGGTGGAGGAGGGATTTCTTGGAGAAATTTAGGAGGATTGAGGGTTGAATTGTGAGTAAAAATGGTGTAGGAGATGGTATTTAAAGTAGATGGGGCGGAGGTTTTGAGGAAGAGAGGTTGAAGATGAAGTAAATGAGGAAGGAGGGGAAAAGCTGCGTCTTTTGACTGGAACGACGCAACTCCCAGGACGTCTTGCACGGCCGTGTCAAGGAATTTGCACGGCCGTGTCCCTTTTACCGAGTCAACACGTTCCAACTCGATATGAACTGCACGGCCGCTCCAAGAAGAGCTGCACGGCCGTGCGAACCAAACTTTACCATTTTTAAGTCTTTTTTCCTATAAAACAAAGTTAAAACAAACAAAAAATGATAAAAACTAAAATAAAATAAAAATAAAACACAAATAATCCATCGGTTACTATCCCGATGATGCTTGTTTTAGGTCCTTAGCTTGACCCCTTCCTGGTAGTAGGAGATGCGTGATACTTGGTTGGCCTTTTGTCATTGACAACTTGCCATTGCAATCCTTCCGGGTAATAAGAATCTTCTGCGGTAGACATTTCTTCCATCCCGACTTCTTGGGTAGAACAAGTGACCTATAGTCTTTGCACTTTCGGAAACTCGAAGTGACCTCCGTCTTTGTTCTTTTGACTTTTTCACCGCATTGTTAGCCTTAGGAAATGCGTAAATATCTAAAACGTCATTGCAAACCAAAGGTTCAATATTTATGAGATCATTTTTTATTTCTTCCTTTGATTTTGTTTCCTCACCCATTAAATCTTCTTCACTAGGAATCCAATTTTCTTCGCTAGGGGTGTAGGTCTCTTCAATTGGGGTCCAATCTTCTTCACTAGGAGTATAGGCCTCTAGATAGGGATCTTCGAGAACTGGCCTATGCATACTAAATTCGACGCTTTCTTTCCCTATATTTAGGGAAAATGTGCCATTTTTCACATCTATAATTGCCCCCGCAGTGGCAAGAAATGGCCTTCCTAAAATGACGGGGATATAATGGTCTTCCGCCATATCCAAGATAACAAAGTCGATAGGGATGATTAAGTTCCCTACTCGACAAGGCAAATTTTCCATAATACCAATGGGGTATTGAACGGATCGGTCTGCCAATTGGAGAGTTATGGTTGTGGGTTTGAGTTCCCCTATACCAAGCTTCTCGCTAACCGATAATGGCATTATACTAACGCTTGCTCCTAAGTCAAGGACAGCGTTATCTATGTTCATTCTGCCAACACAACAAGGAATGGTGAATGTACCTGGATCCTTTAATTTTGGAGGGTCTTTATTTTGCAAAACGGCGCTTACCTCCTCTGCTAACATAACATTCTCATTCTCTTCTAGCCTTTCTTTTTCAAAAATTAATTTTTTCAAAGGTTTAACGGCTAAAGGCATATCTTCATCTTTTCTAAAATAAGGAATGTTAACATTAATGGCATCTAGGTTATCAAGGAATTCATCATAATCCTTGCCTTTTTCTCTAGGGGATTACGTCCCCCAAACTAGTCTCAATCATCGGAGGGATTGGACTATGATTATTTCTAGGGCATTCATTTTTCTTTTCTTGCTCATCCCTAGTTTTTACTACATTAACTTGCTCATTTGGCCTTTGAGGTTGACCGGGAAGACTCCCTTGTGGTCTATTCAATGGGGTAGCCTGTTGAGCTTGTTGGGTTTCTAGCATCTTATTATGCGCTGCCAAGTTATCAAACCTAGCATTTAGCAATTTAAAACATTCCCTAAATTCATTATTGATCTTTTCTTGGGAATTTTTAATTTCCACTACAAAATCCATTATAAGATCTAATTTAGATTTAGGGGGGAAGGTACTTGCATTGTTGTTAAAATTCTTAGGTGCAAATCCGGAGGTTGTGTAGATGATTGTGGGTTAAGAACGTTGTTATTCTTATAGGAAAAATTGGGGTGATTCCTCCATTCGGGATTGTATGTATTAGAATACATCCCCCCTTTTTGCCCAAAAGAATTAACGAAGTTCACTTGATCGTTAGAAGTAACGTCAAGTAACTCACATTATCCGTACTATGTGAGTTAGACCCACATAGTTCGCATAACACATTTACACTAGCAATGGGGTTGACATTAAGATTTTCAAACTTTTTCAAAAGCATGTCAACTTTAGAGGAGAGAAGAGTAACCGCATCAACATTATATTTACCGGCGTACCTTGTTGCTTGCTCCCTCTCGCTTGACCATTGGTAATGGTTCAATGCAATGTTTTCGATAAGGTCGTATGCCTCATCGACTCCTTTGTTCATCAATGCTCCTCCCGCGGCGGCATCAATGGTCTCTCTTGTTTTGAAAATGAGACCGTTGTAGAAGGTGTGAACAATCAACCACTTTTCAAGCCCGTGGTGGGGGCACATTCGAGAAGTTCCTTGAACCGTTCCCATGCGTCATACAAAGTCTCACTATCTCGTTTGACAGAAGTTAGTGATCTTTGTTCGTATCACGGCGATCTTGCTTGGCGGGAAAAATCGACCAAGGAATGCTTCTTGAATTTGGTCCCATGTTGTTAATGAATTCGGGGGACCGAATTCAACCATTGTTTCGCCTTATCCTTAAGAGAGAAAGGAAAAAGGCGCATCCGGATTGCTTCCACCGTAACACCTTGAATACGTGTAGTATCACAATATTCAAGGAATGTTTGGATGTGTAGATGGGGATCTTCGAAGGCAAGTGCGCCGTATTGGTTATTCATAACCATGTGCAATAATTGCGGCTTTATCTCGAAGTTTGCCGCTCCGGCATTCGGCACAACAATAGGGGATCTAGTTCCCGGGTACTTGGGTTAACAAAGTCCCGTAGGGTCCTAGCAGGTGTTTGCGGTTCTCCGTCCATGTGTTTTTGTAGAGTTTCTCTAAATCTTCTTAATCTTTCGTGAAAGCTTCTTTCGGGTTCCGGATCAAAGTTGTCAACAAATGTCCGAGAACGTTTCATAAAATACAAGAAAAACACTTGAAGAAAAAAATTAAACGTAACCGATTATAGGACAAGAAAGCAAAATAGTAAAAATAAAACAAAAACTAAAAATTTTGTAGTAAAGACAAAAATAAAAGTAAACCGTTGTCCCGCAACGGCGCCAAAACTTGTTCGGTCGAAACCTAACGGTTTATTTTATATCCGCAAGCGCACGGGCTATTGTAATATAGCGGGTGCAAATACGAGTCAATCCCACAGAGACAGGGTTTACTTAAGGGATATTTTTGTCTTTAGAAAATATAGAAAGGATTGGGGGTGGATAAAATTTGTTTTAGAATAATAGAGAGAGCATAAACAGAAAATACTTTAATTGAAATCTTATAAAAACGAAGCATTCTCGGGATTGGAAATCATACACATAATCTTATTCATCAAATTGTCATTGTCTTAGAAATAAAAGGTTTTCATAAAAAGCAAGGATGGTATGTTAGGCCTACGCTATTTCGGGCTAAGACAATAGCGTTTGTATTCTTCACTAATTATGTCCTAACTGTTTGAGAAATCCGTTTATGTTTGCCCCCGCCCTGTCACAAACGGGCATTCCGGCTTATCTCTAACTGACCATAATTAGTAAGAATCCATTAAGGACGGAAGTCAACATACTTTCCATTAAAGGAACATCCCTAGGCCATTGAACTATTCTCGTGATCAATGAACCTAGTTTCTTTATATGGTTCCGTCAATCGAGATTCTCCGCTAGGTACTTCTCTCAATTGACTGAATCATACAAATTGGATATCGCCAAAATGTAAGGCATTTAGAGAATAATATAAAGAGATTGTTTTAGATGAAGAAAGAAGACAAGACTAAACATTTTTTAATGATGAATAAGCATGCTTTTGAGTTTCCAACCCCAAGAATATGGGGGATTACTCACAAGCCATTAATGACATAAAAACATAAATAGAGATTGAGTAAGAAAGACTTATGATTGCTGAGAATGATGCTTCACTTTTATTGCTTTTCCTCCAAAGGGATTCCAAGAACAAATAATGACTTTGATCTTCAAACTTCTTTGGATAATTGTTGTTACAAATCTTTGTATCTTCTCTCTATCTAATATCGTAGTTTCTCTCTAAGAATTCGTATCTAAGACTGATTACATAAGGGTCCTATTTATAAATGGAAGGAGACTCTTCAATTGGGTGCCATCAAAAGGTGCCTTTACATCTGCCGATCCACGACTTGCACGGCCGTGTCAAGGATTTTGCACGGCCGTGTCCTCTTTGGCGCCGATTTGGATTTGAATTTGAAGACTTGCACGGCCGCTCCGTATATAGCCGCACGGCCGCTCCAAGGTTAGCACGGCCAGGTCCTTTCAAAGCTGCTCTGGCCACTCCATGGGCCAAGATGGCCGGCCATGGCCTAAGTTGCACGGCCGCTCCCGGTTTTGCCGCACGGCCGCTCCGACTGGTTTTCGGCTTGGAGTGCTTATTTGCTTGGTGTTCCTTCATCTTTTGGACCAAGATGTCCATGTATCCTTTCAGTATATATAAAATGACCCTAAAACCTGTCTAAAATGTATAAAACATACCAAAAACGTAAAATCTAATAAAATAACAAAAGTAAGTAAAAAGTACTAAAAAACTAAATGAAAAGTGATGATTTATTTATGTAAAAGTATATAAAAACTAGGATAATTGACTATATAATAGTCACTTATCAAACTCCCACACACTTAAGCCTTTGCTTGTCCCCAAGCAAACTTAAAATGAAATACGGAGAGGGAGAAAAATACGATTGATCCCTCAGAAATAAAGTAGCAAGCCCTTAAATTGCCTCCTTAGATAATGCCTTTATCTATCTAATCATATTTTGAATACCTTTAAAAATTTATTTTAGGAAGAAAATATTTTAGGGATATTTTTAAAGAGATAAAATGCAAGACAATAACCTAATATAGCATATATAGAATTTTGACCAAGTAAAGCATGCTAGAAGGAAGAATCTTCTTGGTAGAAAAAGCTATCACTTTTCAGAGTGATTTTTTTTAGAAAAGATGAATTTTATTTCTTTAAGACGTACAAGAGAAGGTATAAACATTTATTCACAATTTAGAAGTTCCGAAGAATTGTATTACATTCTTGAATCACAAGGGTGAAGAATGGATGATGGTAGTGGAAAAATCTCGTCAAAGTCAAACAAATTTATCTTATTTTTGTGCGTGTTATATTCTTGCAAAAGACCTAAGTTATTTTTGATCCTTTCAAGCAGGAGACATTGTGGTTGCGAACCCCATGTTCCTAATACTTAGATCAAGAATACTTTTTGGATATTATTTCCGTTTGGCAAGGAAGCATCGTCGCAGCGAACGCCGTGCCCCGAGTTACTTAGGAGATAATATGTTTCTTTTTGCTTTTAAGGCTTGGTGACAATTGTCACTCTTTTATCAATAAGATAGAAGTGTTTTACTTTGACTTGATTTGAAAAATGGAAGGATGAAATTTATGAAAGGGTGTGATTCAAGGGATGCAATCAAAAAGGTGCTTCTAAAAAGGGAATAAATATCTAATAAAGATAAAAAATGTACAATCTTAAAGGAATATATTCAAAATTTGCATAAATAACCAAGCATAAAAGAATTCCTTTCTAATCAAATGCATTTTCCTTGATGAGATTCTATATTGTGCTATACCAACTTATGAGGCTTTCAATTATTTCCTAAAAAGATCCCTTATACTTTTCCTTTTTATAGATTTCTAAGTGTATAGAAAATATGAGAGGAAAGGTAAAGACATTTATACTAGGGCAAATGGCAAGCATAATGATAATGATTTTTGATCATCATAGGGATTTAATTTTTTTATATACTATTATACATGCGTAAAAAAGAAAAAAAAAATGCAACTAAGTAAAAAATTATACTAGAAAGCGATTAAATCTATCCTAGAAAGCAAGTAAAATTTAAAAACTAGAAAACGAAAAATAAAGCGAAAAATAAAAGGATAGATTTACCCCCCCACACTTGAAATGAACATTGTCCTCAATGTTTCAAAGAACAATGCTAAATCTAGGGGAGTAAAGAAAAACTCACTCAAATGGCGGTGGCTGAGGAAAGTCATCCCAATGGTTGACTCCATAGTTGTAGATGGAGTTCACTTGCCTTTGAATCGTTCCCACACGATTTTGTATATCATTCCGGAAATAATGAAATTCATTGTTGAAAGCGTCGAACCGATTCATCATTTGATTATTTTGAAGTTCGATTCGATCAAACCTATCATTGAAATCCGGTGGCAATGGATGGTTGGGTTGATGTTGCTCTCCTTCTTCTTCTTCTTCTTCTTCCTCCTCTTGGTTTGCTTGGCTTGATTGGCCCTCCCCGTGATTCATGGAAATTGGAAAGATCCATGTTGGGTGTTGATAAGTTTGGGCAAATGGGAGGATGGGACTAGGCAAAACAATGTAGGGCGTTTTACCCGGCCCTACCAACCAATTGTACTCTCCACGTCCTCTATCTGAAATCATTTGCATTACCCGTAGGGTTGGAATATCCAACTTTGTAGAACCCGAAACCGCAACTTCATTGGCGGGCACCACAAACCCAAAATGGTTAGCAAACAAAGTAACAATACCACCAATATGGATCTCTCCATTGAAAGTTGGAGAGACGATATCACTAAATAACTCAATCAAGAAATGACTCAAATTCACCTTCCTATGAGCCCTCACCATAGACCATAACAAAAACAACTCCTTCTTGTTCACTGTTCCCTTATCTTCCCTTGCAAAAACTGTACATGCATAGAATCTGTGCATAATCCGGAGATCGGGATGAATAATAGATGAGGCTTTTGCGGTTCTAGATTTAAAGGATGGAATTCCGGTTATTTGCTCCCAAAACACATTCTCCCTAAATTCTATAGGAAAATCGGTTTCAAAGTTGGTGAAAGCAAAGCCAACCCAAAATTCTATTTATGTCGAAGGAGGTAAGATGAAACTCCTCCCCACCAAGCCTAAAATACAAATGTATCAATTGGTATGGCTCCCCGGTACTTCCACAAATTTCTGTTGTAAATTCCTTCCTCATAGTGCACAAGAATTCCAAAGTAATTCTCTCGTAAGTCTTTGCATTCAACTCAAGAAAACCACCACAACCAAATCCGGTATGGAACTTTCTTACATTTTTGTAGACATCTAGGGCTTTAAGGGCAGGAACATCTGGAAATTGGGTCGGTCTAATTCTCTTTTGACGGAGGGCAGTGAATCTAGCCACTTCGGAAGGCTCCCTAAACTCAATACCCAAATCATTGAGCGTTGGGTTTAGATTAGGGGTAGGAGATGGTTCCTTTCGGGACCTTTTCGAACCTCTTTCAACAGCCTTTCCCTTTCCTTTCCCTCTCTCCATTGAAAGTTTTCAGAAATAACCCAAAAACTTAGCTAAAGGAAGAAGAAAGTAGATTACCCGAATCTGAGTTTGAAAAGCTTGTAATCTTGATGAACAGCCTCTGAAATGTCCAAGAGCTTCCTTCTTAACCTTAATCTTGAGCAATCCCTTCGAATTTTATGAAATGGGTGAAGGGTTTTGGTATTTTCGGAATTGGGGTTTTAGGAGGGTTTTTGGACTGATTTTGATGGTGGAGGAGGGATTTACTGGAGAAATTTAGGAGGATTGAGGGTTGAATTGTGAGTAAAAATGGTGTAGGAGAGGGTATTTAAAGTAGATGGGGCGGAGGTTTTGAGGGAGAGAGGTTGAAGATGAAGTAAATGAGGAGGAGGGGAAAAGCCGCGTCTTTTCGACCGGAACGACGCAACTCCCCAGAAGTCTTGCACGGCCGTGTCAAGGAATTTGCACGGCCGTGTCCCTTTTATCGAGTCAACACGTTCCAACTCGATATGAACCGCACGGCCGCTCCAAGAAGAGCCGCACGGCCGTGCGAACCAAACTTTACCATTTTTAAGTCTTTTTTCCTATAAAACAAAGTTAACACAAACAAAAAATGATAAAAACTAAAATAAAATAAAAATAAAACACAAATAATCCATCGGTTACTATCCCGATGATGCTTGTTTTAGGTCCTTAGCTTGACCCCTTCCCGGTAGTAGGAGATGCGTGATACTTGGTTGGCCTTTTGTCATTGACAACTTGCCATTGCAATCCTTCCGGGTAATAAGAATCTTCTGCGGTAGACATTTCTTCCATCCCGACTTCTTGGGTAGAACAAGTGACCTATAGTCTTTGCACTTTCGGAAACTCGAAGTGACCTCCGTCTTTGTTCTTTTGACTTTTTCACTGCATTGTTAGCCTTAGGAAATGCAGAAATATCTAAAACATCATTGCAAATCAAAGGTTCAATATTTATGAGATCATTTTTTATTTCTTCCTTTGATTTTGTTTCCTCACCCATTAAATCTTCTTCACTAGGAATCCAATTTTCTTCGCTAGGGGTGTAGGTCTCTTCAATTGGGGTCCAATCTTCTTCACTAGGAGTATAGGCCTCTAGATAGGATCTTCGAGAACCGGCCTATGCATACTAAATTTGACGCTTTCTTTCCCTATATTTAGGGAAAATGTGCCATTTTTCACATCTATAATTGCCCCGCAGTGGCAAGAAATGGCCTTCCTAAAATGACGGGAATATAATGGTCTTCCGCCATATCCAAGATAACAAAGTCGACAGGGATGATTAAGTTCCCTACTCGACAAGGCAAATTTTCCATAATACCAACGGGGTATTGAACGGATCGGTCTGCCAATTGGAGAGTTATGGTTGTGGGTTTGAGTTCCCTATACCAAGCTTCGCTAACCGATAATGACATTATACTAACGCTTGCTCCTAAGTCAAGGACAGCGTTATCTATGTTCATTCCGCCAACACAACAAGGAATGGTGAATGTACCGGATCCTTTAATTTTGGAGGGTCTTTATTTTGCAAAACGGCGCTTACCTCCTCTGCTAACATAACATTCTCATTCTCTTCTAGCCTTTCTTTTTCAAAAATTAATTTTTTCAAAGGTTTAACGGCTAAAGGCATATCTTCATCTTTTCTAAAATAAGGAATGTTAACATTAATGGCATCTAGGTTATCAAGGAATTCATCATAATCCTTGCCTTTTTCTCTAGGGGATTCTGTCCCCAAACTAGTCTCAATCATCGGAGGGATTGGACTATGATTATTTCTAGGGCATTCATTTTTCTTTTCTTGCTCATCCCTAGTTTTTACTACATTAACTTGCTCATTTGGCCTTTGAGGTTGACCGGGAAGACTCCCTTGTGGTCTATTCAATGGGGTAGCCTGTTGAGCTTGTTGGGTTTCTAGCATCTTATTATGCGCTGCCAAGTTATCAAACCTAGCATTTAGCAATTTAAAACATTCCCTAAATTCATTATTGATCTTTTCTTGGGAATTTTTATTTTTCACTACAAAATTCAGATCTAATTTAGATTTAGGGGGGAAGGTACTTGCATTGTTATTAAAATTCTTAGGTGCAAATCCCGGAGGTTGTGTAGATGATTGTGGGTTAAGAACGTTGTTATTCTTATAGGAAAAATTGGGGTGATTCCTCCATTCGGGATTGTATGTATTAGAATACATCCCCCCTTTTTGCCCAAAAGAATTAACGAAGTTCACTTGATCGTTAGAAGTAACGTCAAGTAACTCACAGTTATCCGTACTATGTGAGTTAGACCCACATAGTTCGCATAACACATTTACACTAGCAATGGGATTGACATTAAGATTTTCAAACTTTTTCAAAAGCATGTCAACTTTAGAGGAGAGAAGAGTAACTGCATCAACATTATATTTACCGGGCGTACCTTGTTGCTGCTCCCTCTCGCTTGACCATTGGTAATGGTTCAATGCAATGTTTTCGATAAGGTCGTATGCCTCATCGACTCCTTTGTTCATCAATGCTCCTCCTGCAATGCGCATCAATGGTCTCTCTTGTTTTGAAAATGAGACCGTTGTAGAAGGTGTGAACAATCAACCACTTTTCAAGCCCGTGGTGGGGGCACATTCTGAGAAGTTCCTTGAACCGTTCCCATGCGTCATACAAAGTCTCACTATCTGTTTGACAGAAGTTAGTGATCTTTGTTCGTATCTGGGCAGTCTTGCTTGGCGGGAAAAATCGACCAAGGAATGCTTCTTGAATTTGGTCCCATGTTGTTAATGAATTCGGGGGACCGAATTCAACCATTGTTTCGCCTTATCCTTAAGAGAGAAAGGAAAAAGGCGCATCCGGATTGCTTCCACCGTAACACCTTGAATACGTGTAGTATCACAATATTCAAGGAATGTTTGGATGTGTAGATGGGGATCTTCGAAGGCAAGGCTTGCGCCGTATTGGTTATTCATAACCATGTGCAATAATTGCGGCTTTATCTCGAAGTTTGCCGCTCCGGCATTCGGCACAACAATAGGGGATCTAGTTCCTGGGTACTTGGGTTAACAAAGTCCCGTAGGGTCCTAGCAGTGTTTGCGGTTCTCCGTCCATGTGTTTTTGTAGATGTTCTCTAAATCTTCTTAATCTTTCGTGAAAGCTTCTTTCGGGTTCCGGATCAAAGTTGTCAACAAATGTCCGAGAACGTTTCATAAACTACAAGAAAAACACTTGAAGAAAAAATTAAACATAATGATTATAGGACAAGAAAGCAAAATAGTAAAAATAAAACAAAAACTAAAAATTTTGTAGTAAAGACAAAAATAAAAAGTAAACCGTTGTCCCCGACAACGGCGCCAAAAACTTGTTCGGTCGAAACCTAACGGTTTATTTTATATCCGCAAGCGCACGGGCTATTGTAATATAGCGGGTGCAAGTACGAGTCGATCCCACAGAGACAGGGTTTACTTAAGGGATATGTTTGTCTTTAGAAAATATAGAAAGGATTGGGGGTAGATAAAATTTGTTTTAGAATAATAGAGAGAGCATAAACGTAAAAATACTTTAATTGAAATCTTATAAAAACGAAGCATTCTCGGGATTGGAAATCATACACATAATCTTATTCATCAAATTGTCATTGTCTTAGAAATAAAAGGTTTTCATAAAAAGCAAGGATGGTATGTTAGGCCTACGCTATTTCGGGCTAAGACAATAGCGTTTGTATTCTTCACTAATTATGTCCTAACTGTTTGAGAAATCCGTTTATGTTTTCCCCCGCCCTGTCACAAACGGGCATTCCGGCTTATCTCTAGCTGACCATAATTAGTAAGAATCCATTAAGGACGGAAGTCAACATACTTTCCATTAAAGGAACATCCCTAGGCCATTAAACTACTCTCATGATCAATGAACCTAGTTTCTTTATATGGTTTCGTCAATCGAGATTCTCCGCTAGGTACTTCTCTCAATTGACTGAATCATACAAATTGGATATCGCCAAAATGTAAGGCATTTAGAGAATAATATAAAGAGATTGTTTTAGATGAAGAAAGAAGACAAGACTAAACATTTTTTAATGATGAATAAGCATGCTTTTGAGTTTCCAACCCCAAGAATATGGGGGATTACTCACAAGCCATTAATGACATAAAAGCATAAATAGAGATTGAGTAAGAAAGACTTATGATTGCTGAGAATGATGCTTCACTTTTATTGCTTTTCCTTCAAAGGGATTCCAAGAACAAATAATGACTTTGATCTTCAAACTTCTTTGGATAATTGTTGTTACAAATCTTTGTATCTTCTCTCTATCTAATATCAGTAGTTTCTCTCTAAGAATTCGTATCTAAGACTGATTACAAGGGTCCTATTTATAAATGGAAGGAGACTCTTCAATTGGGTGCCATCAAAAGGTGCCTTTACATCTGCAGTCACGACTTGCACGGCCGTGTCAAGGATTTTGCACGGCCGTGTCCTCTTTGGCGCCAGATTTGGATTTGAATTTGAAGACTTGCACGGCCGCTCCAAGGTTAGCACGGCCAGGTCCTTTCAGTGCTCGGCCACTCCATGGGCCAAGATGGCCGGCCATGGCCTAAGTTGCACCCGCCGCTCCCGGTTTTGCCGCACCCGCCGCTCCGATCGGTTTTCACTTGGAGTGCTTATTTGCTTGGTGTTCCTTCATCTTTTTGGACCAAGATGTCCATGTATCCTTTGTATATATAAAATGACCCTAAAACCTGTCTAAAATGTATAAAACATACCAAAAACGTAAAATCTAATAAAATAACAAAAGTAAGTAAAAAGTACTAAAAAACTAAATGAAAAGTGATGATTTATTTATGTAAAAGTATATAAAAACTAGGATAATTGACTATATAATAGTCACTTATCAGCTACCTGTCGTATATTTCCACACGAAACACCTTATAAAAAAGTTAAATTTAATTATAAATAAATGTGGTAGGTTATATGATATTGTATGATGTTAGTTCATTCATATATGTAATCATTGTTTGTTTTCCAACTTATTATAACAATAAACATACAATCTTGATTAACAAATACGATAATTTCAAATATATAATCTTGAGCAAGTGACATTCCTCTAATGTACAACTTATCATTAACCTCGTTTGACAAATCATCGAAACAACTTTACTCGTTATATAACATGTTTAATTAACTCATTATATATAATCTTTATTAGAAATATAACACCATAAATCATTAATTTAACATAATATATGCACATCATAACATCGTCCGTTAGTTGATAAATAAAGTGATATCATTTTTACCTAATAAATGTGACAGGTTATATATGTTATTATGTGTTATTGTATGATGAATTATAACATGTTTAATTACTTCTTTAAATATAATCTTGATTAGAAATATAACACCACAATCATTTTTTCGGGGATTATAAATAAAGTGGTATCACTTAATCGTGATAGGTTATATGATATTGTATGGTCCAATATGACATTTGCTACTTGTCATGCCTCGATTAAGACAAAATTTGCTCAATTAACAACACAATTCAATAATTTATCATAGCATATGCGTATCATTAACATCGTGTTGCAAATCATCGAAAAACACTTTCATTTTGAAATGTCGTATGGATATACACGAGAATAGGACCTCATATCGTGTGTGTTATTATGACATTAATGACAGAGTCAATGTACATTTCGTATAATATCACACGACTTGATTTTTTTCGAAATTGGTCTATGTCGTGTATTATTACACGACATAAAGCCTTCATGTCGTCCTTTCGCACACGACACGCGAGGGATAGTTTTGTCATTATTGATGCCTTGTATGTAGTATGCCTTGTATATATATAGAATTTACCATTATGGGATGGTCGTGTATACAAGTGGGACCTGCACGTCAAATAAAAATATTAACCATTTAGGGGATGGTGGTGGTGTATATAAGTGGGATCTACATACACAGGTCAAATAAAATATTAGTCATTTATTAATAAAAAAAATAAGTATTTCAACACATTTGTCTCCCATAGACTACTGTGAAATAGCTGATGTGGCTTGTACCGGAAACGGGTTGATTGGGGTGGCCGCCTAGCGGATCCGACCCTTTTAGTTATGGGCCTGGATCAATCAATTGAAGCGGAATTTAGAGACCAGGCCCATTTATTGCTACCGAAGACATCTTATAACTAGGGTTTCTAGTATAGCCGTCAATTTGAGATAGTGTATTCTAATCTCGTATAAAAGCGGACCTATTTGCAACATTCCGTTTGAGATGCGGGACAAGTCGGGACGGGATAAGACGGGATGTCCCGCATTTTTATAATTTTATTTTTATTTTTTTAATCTCAAAGGTATTTTAGCACTTAGTTTTTAATTTTTTTTCACCTATCCATTATTTTTTGTTTTTTGTGTTGATTAAGATATTTTATAAATTTGAGAAGTTTTTATCTTGTTGTATTGCAAAAGATTAATCTTATATTTTCAATTTAATATTTTGGCATCATCTCAATCAATTAGATTTAGTTTTATAATAGAAGCGTTTTCTTGTCTTGTATTATTCCGCGTCCCGAGGTGGGATGAGACAGAAGAACACGGGGATTTTTTGTTTAGCAAATAATTCGGGACGTCACACGTTCTATATAACGTAAAATTGTAAGATTTCATATTTTCATTCCATCCCCTTTTTCCGAATTGACTGATCTTGTTTTTTCTAGGCTTCAAGAGGCCTAGTTGTGTTGTTCTGTCCCGCGGCCAATTGATATTTCTTGTATTTCTTTCGCTAAAAATGATCCGAAAATTACAACAATATTTTGGGCCGGCTATCAGGGCCAAGCTGGTGGAACCGCAATTGCTGATGTTTGTTTTGGACAAACTAATCCGGGTATGTAACATAGTTTTGGGCCTTTTCAAGCCCAATGGGTCTTGTGGCTATATTACGTAAACCGTTATTGGGGTTTTTCAAAATCCAATGGCCCTTGTGGCTATTTTATGGATTATTTTCTGAATTTTCTCAATTGATTTGTGTTTTCTAGGAGTATAAAGTTGCCCATGACATGGTATCCACAAGACTACCTAGTTAAAGTTTCAATGACAAATACGGCCTAAGACCACCCACAGTGACTCAAGTCATCAATTTCTTTCTCCACCACATCAGCTCCACATAATCGATTTTCAATAATCACAACTTTACACCATGAAGAAAATGAAAGAGGGGTAATGGAATAACGAAACTTTCATTAATTTGTATATGTTTTACGATGAAGGAGGACTCTCCCTTTTATAAACTGGCTACAATATTTACGGACTAATATTAGGATTTTCTAACTATAGATCCTAAATAAAAGGAAAGGAGATAAATACAAAATGGTACGTAGATATGTACGCTCAATCTATCACGTAATCATATCTTCGATATCCTACACTCTCCCTCAAGTTGGCGCATGTAAGTTCCAAATGCCCAACTTGCCAACCAAGAAACGAAAATGCGCCATGCCCAAGGCTTTTGTGAATAGGTCGGCTACTTGCTCTTCAGTGGAAAAATATCACCTGACTCAACTCGTTCGCGAACAAAGTAACAATCCATCTCCACATGCTTCGTTCTCTCGTGGAAGACTGAATTATTAGCTATGTACCTGGTAGCCTGATTGTCACAATAAAGGGCAGTAGCTCGCGATTGTGGGGCTTCAATATCTTTGAGTAGCCATTGAAGCCACAGAAGTTCACTGTTTGTCGTGGCCATGGCTCGATATTCTGCTTCAGCAGAGAAACTTGAAACCATACTTTGTTTCTTGGTGCGCCATGATATGGGTGCACCACCAAGATACATGAAATAGCCCGTACAAGACCGCCTTGTCATTTGACATCCACCCCAATCGGCATCACAGTTTGCCTCAAGTACCAAATTTTCGTCAGAAGGTAAGAAAATGCCTTGGCCTGCAGTTTGTTTTAGGAAAAGTACAACACGAAGATCTGTATCCATATGACTATGACAAGGGGCCGAGAGAAATTGACTTAGTAAATTAACCAAAAATTGAATATCCGGTCTTGTCACTGTTAAATATATCAGTCGTCCAATGAGTCTCCTGAAACATGCAGCATCAACGAGTAGGGTGTCATCCTTGGTAGTGAGACGTGGATTTTGTTCCATTGGGAAGTGACTTGGTCGCCCTCCTTGCAAGACGATTTCCTCTAAGATGTCTAAAGTGTACTTCCGTTGGCTAAAAACAATACCTTCTGGTGATCTTGCAACCTCTATACCCAAAAAGTATTTTAATGGTCCAAGATCCTTGATGCTGAATTTTTTATCCAAGTAAGATTGATGTTATCAATTTTGGTATTATCATTCCCCACCAATAAAATGTCATCCACATATTAGAGCAGCAACATAGCAGTCCTCACGCTTGTAGATGAATAGGGATTGATCAGCCCGAGATTGACGAAAATCTACTTCAAAAAGTGCACTAGTGAATTTGTGGTACCAATTTCGAGATGCTTGACGGAGTCCATAAAGCGATTTATTGAGCTTGTACACTCGTTGATCACCATCTTTAGCAAACCCTTGAGGTACTTTCATGTACACATCTTCGTGCAAATCACCATGTATGAAGGCGTTTTTAACATCAAGTTGGTGAATAATCCACCCTTTCTTGAATGCCACGGCCAACAAACTTCGCATGGTCACCAACTTGGCCACGGGGGCAAAAGTCTCGTGGTAGTCGATTCCCTCTACTTGAGTGAAACCATTTACAACTAGCTGGGACTTATTAGGGGTGTTCACGGTCCGGATTGGTCCGGATTTTATCAAAATTTCAAAAAAACAGGACCGGATCAATTGTTCGGTTCTGTCTAAATTCAGGACCAGACCATTACATTACAGGACCGGTCACATTGGTCCGGTTTCAATGGTTCGGTCCATGTCCGGTTCCATCGGTTTCACAAGTTACACTACTATATATTTTTTCTAAAGATAAAACATGCAACAACTATTTTTTTCATGAAATCAAAATATAGGACGATTACATAAACAAAGTTCAAATAAAAATATTCAGACATACAACAAATTAACTGAAATAGAGGAACAAAGTTCAAATAATAAATATAGGACGATTACGTTGCATAAACAAAGTTGAAAACCGAAAACTGAAAGTTCCATGCTTAATAACAGTAAATTTGAAATTATGAATATATATATATATATATATATATATATATATATATATATATATACTCCCTCCGTCCCATTACAAGCCACACACTTTCCTTTTTGGGCGTCCCACTACAAACCACACACTTCCTAAAAAGGAAAGTTTTTATCACTATTCCCTCCACTCATTCTCTCTCCTACATTATTTTAATACTCACAACACCATTATAATTTACTATTTCCTCCACTCATTCTATCTCCTATTTTACTTTTACACTCACAATATTTATATCATTATTTTTTTCTTAATCTACGCATGAATAGTAAGTGTGTTGATACTAATGGGACGGAGGGAGTATATATTAGACATAATATATAAATAATCGGTCCGGTCCGAGTTCGGTCCAGGACCATATATATTTTTTCAAAAACAAGGACCAACCCAAATAATCAGTTCCATATATATTTGGGACCAGAACCAAACCAATTATATTGGATTGGTCCGGTTTTCATTGGTCTGGTCCGGTTCTATCGATCCGGTCCGTCGGTTTTTTTGTTCAGCCCTAGGCCTTATATTGCTCCACACTTCCATCTGGCTTGTACTTTATTTTGTAGACCCACTTAGAGTCTATGGCTTTCTTCCCTGGAGGCAAAGTTTCAAGTGTACACGTCCCATTTTGTTCAAGGGCAAGGATATCTTTTTTCATTTCTTCCCTCCATTCAACATCTTTAACTACCTGATAATAATACTTAGTCTCATCACGCGAAGTGATGGCCGCCAAAAAAGCTTTATGATTAGGGAAAAAACGATCATAATTAACAAAGTGTGCTAAGGGATATACCTTCGAAGATTCTGAATTAGAGGCAGGTGACGAATGGTCTATGGAGTCAGGCAACTTCATGACATAATCTTCAAGGTGTTTCGGCTGCTTCTTGGCATGATCACTGCGGCGTGGAGCCTGAATATGGTCACTTGTCTGTCTAGATGAATGATCAACTGATTACTCAATATGCTGATCAACTGACTGAACATCACTGGAGCAGTTTTGTTGAGGTGAGACAATAGTTTCTGCCAGAATAGCAGGTGACATATCACCTGTATTTTGCTCTTCTGTAGCAGGATACAGTGCATCAATTTTCTCCTCCCAATCAAAATCTCGTTGGTCGACCACTTCTTTCACACTCACAATGGGTTTTGATAGAGTATTTTTTAATGAGAAAACATTTTCAACAAATTTTACATCACGAGAGGTATAAATCTGTTTAGTTTCAAGATCAAACATCTTATAACCCTTTTGGGAATGTGGATACCCCACAAAAATGCATGGCCGTCCCCTAATATCAAATTTATCTCCCCCTCTCCTATTATCCTTGGCATAAGCAAGACAACCAAAAGTACGGAAGATATCATAATTAGGTTGTTTATGAAATATGACTTCGAATGGGGTTTTATTTTTCAAAAGTTTTGTGGGTAACCTATTTATAATGTAGGTCGCCACATTCCCCCCAAAATTGCTTTGATAAACTTGCTTCAAAACGCAAAGCTATAGCAACCTCCAATATGTATCTATGTTTTCATTCTACCACCCCATTTTGTTGAGATGTATCTATTCAAGAAGTCTCAAGCAACATGACATGTGCAACATAATAATCCAACATGTTTTGTGATTGAAATTCAAGGCCATTATCACTACGGACTTTCTTAATTTGTTTCCCAAACTGAGTGTGAATCATATTGCAAAACATAGTCAAGTATTTATGCACATCAGACTTATATCTCATAAGAAAACCCCAAACACCATGACTAAAATCATCGACAATAGACAAGAAAAATCGTGCTCCAAAAAAAGAAGGTGTTTTATACGCACCCCAAATATCACAATGAATAAGGTCAAAACAAGCAATAGATTGAATAGTAGTTAATGGAAAAGGGAGTCTTGTTAACTTAACTTTAAAACAAGAATCACAATGCTTGTCCTCCTTTATTTCATTACCATAAATGTAACTAAAATAATCAGATTTTGAAGAAGCTGCATGACCTAGTATTCGGTGCCAAGTATCTAAATCAACAACTATTGTTAATGCCACACTTTCAATTCTGATTGGCTCCATATAGTATAGACCATTACGTCGCCTACCCATTCCAATCAAAGTCTTCGAAGTTAAGTCCTGCATTGCACAGAAATTCGAGAAAATTGCACTTAAAATCCAAAATATTCAAAACATGATCGATTTCGAACCCATTTGGCAGATTTGTACTTCCCATGCCCTTAACGGGTATGGTATCTCCGATGGGTATTTTGACGGGCATTGAGTCCTTGGGATTCTGTCGGTTGTGCAAACAAGTGGCATCACAAGTTATGTGCTCACTAGCACCCGAATCAATATTCCAGGACATAGTGTTTTCGATCTTACCCGCCATATTTGCATTCACATGGTTGACAGCCTGCTCACTGTTGGTCTGGTTATTGAAATATTGGACCATCTTTGCATAATTGGCTGCAGATAAACCTGGAATGAGGTTGTCATCACCGGCTGCTAGGTGGGCAGACTTGTTCGACCATTTGTCTTTGCTGCTACTTCCTCCTTTCTTCTTCCCGACTGGATACCCAACGAGTTCTTAACAATTTTCAATCGTGTGGTAGTACTTTCCACAATGAGTACACTTTGGTTTGCCTCATATCCCATCTCTCTTTTCTTCCTTGATCAACTTTTGCACTGCCTGCATCTGAAAAGCTGCGGCTTCTATATTAGCTTTTCCCGCTGTTGTAATCTTCCTCTGCCTTTCATCTTCGAACACAAGATGGTATGCAACACCTAAAGACACAATCGGCTGCGTTCCAAGAGTCTGCGACTTAATTGTGCCAAAGCTCTCATCTAACCCCATCAAAAACTCATACAAATTTTCTTTCTCCTTCATCTCTGCCAATTGCTTGTGTACATTACACGTGCAATCACTGCATTTATTGGGATAGGAGATATCGAATTGATCTCGTCCCAAGACCCTTCAACTTGGTGTAATAGGATGACACGGAGAGTTTTTCTTGCCGGGTGAGAGTTATTTCTCTCTTTAACTCGTATGCTCTAGGTGCGCTTTCTGACCCAAAGCGCTCGCTTAGATCTTGCCAGACTGCTTGTGCGGTTTTGGCATGTTTCACACTGCTACGAATATCCTTTTCCATAGAGCTATGCAACCAACCCTTTACCATGGCGTTGCATCTTCTCCATAACCCTAGTTCGGCTAAACCTTCTTGTGGGCATGGGATCATTCCGTCTACGAACCTAAACTTGTTCTTTGCGAAGAGGGCGTTGCTTATTTCATCAACCAAATTCGCATAGTTCCCATAACATAGGAGGTCACTCACAAACACAATGTTAGGACTATCCGAGGCAGATATGTAATGGGGCGACATTACATCCACCTTGACTCCCCCTGCGGCGCTTTCTTCAGCCTTTTTGTCATCTTCGTTAGTCATGGTGTGTTGATGTCAAGTGTAATGAAAAGAAAAAAGGAAAATAAAGGAAAAAAATTATGTGCGAAAACGTTTATCACATGACCAACTCTGATACCACAAAGAAAACGAAAGAGGGGTAATGGAATAGCGGAGCTTTCATTAATCTGTATATGTTTTACAATGAAGGAGGACTCTCCCTTTATAAATTGGCTACAATATTTACGGACTAATATTAGGATTTCCTATCTATAAAGTCATCAATTTCTTTCTTATACTTTTTACTATACCCCACTATATTTTTTTCAACTAATTTCTATAACAATTATTATCAATACCCATATTATTTTATTATTGTTAAGTATACATGATAATAATTTATATCATTTTATTGTAATATTTTTAATTTTTAATTAAATAATTTAATTAATATAATTATTATTTAATATTTTTTTTTAATATTAATAAATTAATAACATCTTATTATAGAATATATAACATGAAAATTTATTTACAAAGACAATTGATAGGTTATCTTTTTCTTATTGTTAATTATACATGTCAATTATTTTTATTTGATAATAATATATATTTTTTATTAATATTATAATATTTATAATTATTAATTAAATAATTTGATTAATATTTATTCAATACTCCCTCCGTCCCAAAATGTTTGTCCCATTTGACTTTTTTGTTGAACTTTGACCACAAATTTATGAGAGATTAATCATGCTCATAAAATTCTAAAAGTTGTTGTTGATAATATTATTAATGGTGAATCAATAGAAATTTTTAGAATTTCATGAACATAATTAAATTGTCATATATTTGTGGTCAAAGTTCAACAAAAAAATCAAATGGGACAAACATTTTGGGATGGAGGGAGTAATATATTTAATTATTGATAAGTTATCAATTTATTCTCACCATATTTATATTATTATATAATGCATTTGGGACAAGGTGCATGTCCCTTCATTTGTGCGTGCTGTGTACTCGTACATTCAGAAGCACCCATTTTTTGCGTATCTTACAGCAAGTAGGATAGGTATGAACATTCTTTCAGCAAGTGGGATAGATATGAACATTCGGTCAACCGAAAATGCAAAGGAGGCATCCAGCCTTTTTCATTTTGTTACCATGTGGGCAAAAACGCATCACTGGTAGATGCTATGAAAAGCGAATTAGAATTACGAGATAAAATGTGGGATAGATAATAATAAGTTTATATTTATTTTAATTATGATAATTGGGTATAATGAATAAAGAAATATTAAAAAATTGCCTTTTGAAAGTGTGTTTTTTTAAACGAGATATTTAAAATGAAAATTTGTATTTTTGGAACGAAGTAGAAGGAGTATACGATATCGACCATGTCCAAAGTTTCAAAAAGAAGAAATTAATAACAAAGAAGAAACAAAAAAGCAAGGGCCACATTGGTCCAAATAAATTAATAGAACAAAATTTTAACTTTATTTAAAAAAAAATTATATATAGTGGGAAGTATTTTTCATGAGGAAAACTTTGCTTTCTTGTTAACGTTTAATCAAAGACTATTAATAAAAAAAAAGTCAAAAGAGCCGTTATTTTGTTATTATGCCCATGTCTATTTTTAATATTGTGGTCGTTAGTTAATGTCTTTTCTTAGATAAAACGGATAGAAACTTATAGGTTGTTATTTTTTAGTACTACTAAAGAGGTAATATTTATGGCTAAAAAAAAGAAGTAATATTTCTAGTTTCAAATGCCGTCAATTATTAAAGTATGAAGTTTTACATTAAAATTAATTGATGTTAAGGGAAATGATTCATGATTTTTTTATAGGAAAAATTCCTCTTTACCCACATATCTCAAATCATAACTCATTAAAACCCAGCCCAAATTTAAAATGACAACCCCCTTTTATATTCCAAATCAAAATCCCTTTAAACCCCAATAATCATATACCGGCCAAAATTAAGGTAAACGCCGTTAACTTCTATCCAAAACCTTCTTCCATTACCATTTTATACCTTCCTTCTCACTTTCTCTCTCTACAAATTCCCAGTTTTTTCATGAAAATTTTCAAACAATTTCTCAATACTCTGATCAATCTATCGATTAGAGAGATTCGAAACGATTTCAATGGCGGAAATTTCGCCGTCGGAGCAAGTAATTTACTTGCACGGAGACATAGAATTACACGTCATTGAAGCTCGTTCATTGCCTAACATGTGGATGTATTAATCGGCCACTTCCGCAAGCAGGATTCCTGTCCCAGATCCAATTGCTCCCATGAAATCTGCCAAGACAGTTAATGCACCAATGCACATTCCTCCAAAGGCAGCTGCAGTTGGTATGTAGCGGTTCAGTTCTTTCTGCAGATTTGAGTCACGGTGCCCTGGCATAACCATTTGTTGCTCCTGCACAATGTCTAAATGTTAATGCCTTGTATATCGTAATTTGGGTACATAATCAATGTCGTAATTTTTTTTTGTTCATTCATTATTAAGCTATAATGGGGGGAAACTGTAAAAGGGGCTGTCTTTGCATCAAGGGAAGTTAGAGCATATGATTTATTCTGAAAAAAGTGGAAGACCATTCATATTATAATACGCCTTCCGTCACATAATACTTCTTGTTTAAGGAGCTAAAATTAGAACTATAACTCAAGATTCCCGATAATCTCAAGCATTGATGAATAGGTAATTGACATATCGAGTAATAGACAAGGATGATGTAGGGACTAAAGTTTTCATCTGAACATTACCTTAAGTTGCTTGGCCACATCTTTGGCAGATTATTGGTCCTATAGTAATTGGTATAGGACCTGCCAACATCATACACAACTCTATAAGCCCTTTAATTGATCCTATAGCAATTGTTATAGGACCTGCCAACATCATACACAACTATATAAGCCCTTTAATTGATCCTATAGCAATTGGTATAGGACCTGCCAACTTCATATACATAACTATTAGCCCTTTAATTGGTCCTATACTAATTGGTATAGGACCTGCCAACATCATATACATAGCTATTAGTCCTTTAATTGGTCATATAGCAATTGGTATAGGACCTCCTAACATCATATACAAAGCAATAATGCCTTTGAAAGGTCCTATACCATTTGCTATAGGACCATTCAAAGGTCTTATAGCTGTGTATATTATGTTTCCAGGTAAACAAACCAATCAGAACTTTTAATTTCAGAATTTTGGTTAATTGATTTTTTCTATACCATAATACATTTGTATGGTCCTATAGCAGTTGGTATAGGTGGATGGTCCTATATCAAGTAGTATAGGACCTCACACAATCTTATACCAACGCATTAAGACCTTTGAATGGTCCTATAGCAACTGGTATAGGACTTAACAACATCATATACGAAGCTATAAGACCTTTGAATGGTCCTATAGCAGTTGGTATAGGTGGATTTCGTCTACCACATACAAAAAACCCAATATGAGACCTTAAAAATATTTGAATTATATTTAACCAACATTTAACAAATATACAAGTAAACTGTTCAACAACAACCAATTTTTATCATTCAATCAAAAAAAAAAAACTAAGATGCTTAATTTATGAATGATGAGGACAATGTGGACTTGCTAAAATGTCATATATCATTTTCCCCCTATACGTCGAGACAGCATCGTCTTCATATGTCTTGCTAATACTCCTTTATCAAACATCTCCTCTGCTTCCATTAGGACGATTATTCCACATTCCAAACTATCATATCGCTGTTGTGAAATTTCTCCGCGTTTTAACTCTATGAAATTTGCCACGTCCTTTTGAGTCTCCTCTATCCCTTTGTACAGTGCCTTGACATGATCAAACTGAAATTGAAAAAAAGGAATCAATTATTATATGTGAAATCAAACACCAGGTATCAGACTTCATACAATTAAAAAAGAAATTTGAGTGGTCCTATAGCAGTTGGTATAAGACCTGGCACCATTATATACAAAGCTATAAAGCCTTTGAAAGGTCCTAAAGGAAGTATTATAGGACCTGGTAACATGATATACACAGCCATAATACATTTGAATGGTCCTAAAGCAGTTGGTATATGACCTGGCACCATCATATACAAAGCTATAATGCCTTTGAAAGGTCATATAGCAAATGGTATATGACCTGGTAACATGATATACACAGCTATAAAGCTTTTGAATGGTCCTATAGCAAGTATTATAGGACCTGAAAATTTCTTATACATGTACTATAAGAACTAACAACACCCCCATACATTTGTTATAAGACCTTTGAATGGTCATATAGCAAGTGCTATAGGACCTGACAACATAAAATAGATATCTATAAGTCATTTGAATCGTCCTATATCAGTTGCTATAGGACCTGAAAACATAATATAGATAGCTATAAGTCATTTGAATGGTCCTATAGCAAGTGCTATAGGACCATTCAAAGGTCTTATAACAAATGTCAGCACTAATAAATGTTTAATTTGGATTAAAAAATTGTTGGAGGATGTCTACATAAAGAACATTCGTTAATAGAAATCCCATCATTTTTTATATTTAATAAGAAAAATCTAATCATTTGACATCTAAAATAGATCCTTTTTTCATTCTCTTTATTTGGCCTTTCTTCTCTTGTTTATATTTATCTCCAGGTGCTCGGGAAAATGAATCTTCTTTTGATTCATATTATCAGAATCCAAGTGCTTTGAAGTTTTAATGAAGAGATTGAAACAAATATATAAATATATCAAGGAAATTTCAAACAATTAGCACATATGCGTAAAAAACATTGATGAATAGATAAACTAAACTTACTGACATTTATTCTGCTGAATCTCGGCATTCACAGCTCTGAGATGCTATGAACAATGCCCTCAGTTTCATAAAATTTCTCCTCTTTGCATTTTCAAGCTTTTCAGTAAAACATGCTAACTGCATTAGTTAAATGATTTGTTTTGATACTTGGTACTAGTTTCAATCCCCACTAACAAATCTGATAGTTTATTTCATAACTAAATTGAAATCTACAATAATTGACAAAATCTATTATGTGCCCAAATAAAAAAAGACTTACTCATTTGAATAGTCCTATAGCAAGTGCTATAGGATCTGTAAATCGCCCTAGCCGCCCCGTTTTCTCCTCATCAAACTACACACAAATATTGACGCAGAGTTTCAATGGAGGTTATCAATGTCTTCAAAGAGACCTAAATTAGGCTTCAATAGCTTCGATTGAGGCTTCAATGATGTCGATTAGGGTTTGATTTTGGTTGGGAGAGTGATTCGCACCGGAGAACTCCGTGACGGATCTTTCAGATCTGGTTGACTCGTTTTTGGAGAGAGGCGATAGCGATGGAGGTGATCAATCGTGTGAAGAGACGAAGAAGAAGATGAAGAAGAGTAAGAAGAAGATGAGTGAGGAGGACGGAGATTGTTTTGATTTTTTTGATAATGAAAAATTAACAGCGCTTATGGTCCGTTAAGGTTGGGGTTTAGTGGGATTTTCATCTCAAATGGGTTAAAATGGCTTATTAATCTGAATTATGGGTTTAAGAGTCCTTGACTCTTTTTTATATTATAGACAAGGTTTATCAATCTCCGATATTCGATAGGATCTCTAACACGCCTTCTCACGTGTAGCGGGATTTGCTAAATCTTAAAATGTGGACTTAATAAATGGGTAGCGCGGAGTAACATCGTGGGCCGTTGGGCCTGCACGTGTAATGGACCTTCTCTAATACCATATTAAAGTCTAAGGTTTCACCTTAAAATCAATTGATGTTAAGGAGAGTGGACAAGATCTTTATATTATATAGATAAGATTTGTCAATTTTCGATGTACGATAATATCTTTAACCCCAGGTAATCCTAAAAGCCATTAAGTTACATCGCCATGATTTTTTATATTATTAAATTTGTAGATTTTATGTCATATTCTAATACTTTTTCATACCAAAAATAAATATCGCACTTTCTATTTATTTAAGGAATAGTATCGGAATAAAGCTTAAAATTATTAATTTATCAACTATAATATTAATTTAGGGACAAATGAAAAATATACCATATTAAACATGTACTAGTAGGTTATGGACCTATACTCACTAATATGTCCTAACACCTAAGACTTGCTCCTTAATTAGTCATTGAATGTGCTTCAAATATCAAAATATAAATCAATATT